>OX578146.1:38721074-39921074 GCA_951213105.1 Amaurobius ferox
TCTCCAGCTTAGACTCACTGGACGGGTTTGGGAGTATTTCCGTGAACGTTCGTACTGCCTCCCTGGTAGAATTTCGACTTGTTCATTCCGGTGCTTCTAGATTAAGCTGTTGAGGTTGATCGTGTATGCACGTGGTAGAAGAAGAAGGGTTCATGCAGCATGGTAATACAATTTTCTTAATGTATCCTTTTTTCATTTTTTCATTTTTTGATGCCTGTAGTCTGAGTTTAAGCATTTATAGTAATGTACTATTGCTTAATCTGAAACATGCATTTGTTTGGGTTAATTAGAATTAAATACTCAGACCTGAAGATGAATTTAATTCTGATTAACCATCGAATTTGGGAAGGTTCTGTTCTTTTCTCTTATCGGCATTATGGCCGTGAATTTGCTTCTATGGTGATGTTAATATTACTTGAATTGTATTTTTTTTATTTTTTTATTTTTTTTTATTTTTTATTTTTACATAATTCTTATTATTACATTTCAAATATATATATATATATATATATATATATATATATATATATATATACAATTTAACACAACTTATATATTCAAACAAATTTAAATTTTACATATGTTTTCTTGCTAAACAGTTATCTGGTAGCATATGTGTTTATCTAAAGTTGTGCATTATTTAAAATTAGCATAAATAAAGGTTAATATACAGGGTGTCCAGTGCTATCGGTGCCCAATCGCTATTTTCTCAACCGTTAGTCACAGAGATACACTTCCAATGCAAAAATGTTTTAAATTTTAAAACCTATTATCTTAGAAAGAGTTTAAATCAATAAATACGAAATATAAATTTTTATACGGTCCCCCCGGCCCTACCAACTATATTTAAGATAATCATCCTCATACAATTTCATGCAAAAAAAAAAAAAAAAGAAAAAAAAAAGAACCTTTTACGACCAAAATTCACCGAGTTATGAAGCATTAAACTTTATGACTTAAGTCGCTTTTCCATTCATAAAAATGTCCCGTTTCAGGCAACCAACCAATCAGAGACCGTTTTGACCATTTTTCAGCAAAAAAGAGGTTCAACTTACAGAAAGCACGATGACTCATCTCTCTGAGCCGAATTTTAAAGCAATTGCTAGGTACTTCAAGAATGAACGAACAACGTACGGGGAGATTCAATTTAAAACGGATATAAGTCTGTCAATTTTGGTCGTAAAAGGATGATTTTTTTTATTTTGCATAAAATTGTATGAGGATGATTTCCTAAATATAATTGGTAGGACCGGGGGACTGTATAAAATTTTATATTTAGTATTTCTTTCAGAAATGCATTTATTGATTGAAACTGTTTCTAAGATAATAGATTTTAAAACTTAAAACATTTTTGCAATTGGAAGTATATATCTGTGACTAACGGTTGAGGAAATAGCTATTGGACACCGATAGCACTGGCCACCCTGTATATATTTCTTTATGGTTTCAATTGAAAAAATATACTGCTGTAATAATTCATTTAGTTTCTTAGCAACATCATATTTTTTATTTCATATATAAACTCACTTGGTTTAATTCCGTCGCTTAGCCACATTATGTATTTTTTTTCAAATAATTTTGCAGAACAAAATATCGTCTGCATAATGTTATCTCAATGGACGCTTTAATAGCTACGTTGGAAATTGTTAAAAAGCTCTTTCCTTTGCCCGTGTATAACGGTTGGCTATAAATTTGGCAAACTGTGGAACTCATTTTCGTGGCCATACCACCAACTTGGCGATATATCACCCCAGGTTAATTAAATTTCGCCAAAATTGCAAAAATGATGCTACATGAATGGAAATGACGTCAAGTTAGTTAATTAAATGAGTTGAAAAATCTCATAAATGATTAGATATATCAAGTCACGTAATATAGAATAACATATACTCCTTTTTGGCAATTTGTTTCGTAAGAAAAGTGTAGAAGATGTGAGAAATGCAATTAGACAAACAAAGATTGGATGTGCCGGACTAAGAAAAAAATACAAATATTATAATTTTGCAATCTGCATATGGATTAAATGTTTTAACTACGTGACATTTAATGATCCACATACTTTTCACCAAAAACATTTAAGCTGTTCTAGAAATTACAACATCAGAATATACAAATTCAAATTTTTCCTGCTGAAATGACAATTACAATATTTAACTTTATATAATTTCCTAATATTTAACTTTATATTTAACTGTAATTGCTAATTGCTATATTCATATGTAATAATTAATGCACTGATTTGATCCACACATTTAAAAACCAAAATTATTTAATATAATTCTATAAATTGCATAATCATAATATATGCCAAAATAGTTTATTATATTTTTTAACTTAATAATATTTAACTTTATATAACTTTATTAAAATTAACTTTATATAAGTTTATTATATTTAATTTTATATAACTTTATTTTATTCAGCTTTATATAATTTTCTACTTTCCCTGCAATACATGGTAATGTATAGGGAAAGTATTGGAATCATGCCGAAAATCGCAATTCGAGTTTTCGACGGATCTACGCGTTTCGAGACCTCTAAAATACGAAAAAACTATTTTTAACGTGACGTCTGTGTGTGTGTCTGTCTGTCTGTGCAGATTTTGTATCCACTCTAACTAAAAAACTCATTGACCGAATTTCATAAAATTTGGTAGGTAAATCACTTGTGGGCGAATCTGGTTTTGATTAGTTTTGGGTACGATTTGGGATAAAAGAACTCGCCTTTTTTTGCGAAATGGCCCGCAAAAGACTGTATCCACTCTAGCTGAAAAACTAATGGACCGAATTTCACAAAATTCGGTAGATAAGTCTTTTGTGGGTTACCCTGGTGCTGATTAGAATTTGGTAGAATTTGAAAAAAAGAACCTGCCTTTTTTTGCAAAATGGCTTCCAAAAATCATCAAAATATATAATAAAACTACTATGTTCAAATATATCCATTAAATGCTTGTTTTATACGTAATTTTTTTACGATGAAAGGGATAAGATCAACCCCGTTGCACTAGGACTAGCCGTTCTCGAGATACTTTACTTTTTTCGTATTTTCTCCACGCCACCTTTGAAAATAAGTCCAGTTACCAAATAAGAACGAAAATTGAATTAAAAGTGAATTATATTTAATTAGAATAAAGATAACGTGGATTTAAATCTGCAGGGAAATTAATGTGCTGCCCATATCAGTTTTCGTATTTAACTTTATATAACTTTGTTTAACTTTATATAACTTTACTTAACTTCATATAACTTTATTATATTTAACTTAATATTTAGATTGTATTACTATATTTAGCTGCTATTTAATTTTTCTTACTAAAATGACTGTGGGTAGCGAACTGAGTCAATACAACTGACATTACAAAGAAATCCCAAATGACATATCGCTCCCTCGCGTGGTTCCCTGCATCAGTCGACTGTTAAAATGGTTCCGATAAATATGTCATGTAGCAGATGCAACCTAATACCATCGCACAAATAATGAACCAGGGCCACACCCAATATCGGGAAGAATGACACACCAGGTAGAGTCATTCCGGGAGATTTCATGCGTCATTTCACTTATTTCATACAGGTTGGTCATAATTAATGGGCAGGACTAAGCTGGGGCAGGTACTCAACAACTGGTAAATACATACCGGTTGTTAACAATTACTTATGTATGCATACAGGGTGTTAACTACGATAAATGCTTAAAATTAATTGTTAAATGTACTTATAGGTGAATACTGTTAAAAATTTAATTTAATTCAAAGTAATTTAAATTTTAGGGTGTTTTAACGTCGCTTTCAGAGTTTCAGCACAGGCCGGTTCCAGATACAAACATACAACTTGAAAATCGCCATTATTAAATATTAAAATTATTCAAATAAATTTTTATATATTTTTTCTGGTGACTAATATTTTGACAAAAATTGGAGATACACGTTGTTATGCGTCCTTGAGCAATAATTTTAATCAGAAAAAGTTGTATTGTGCAGTATAAAAGAAAAATAACCGATGTAACTATCGGCAATATTTGGTGAGTTTTGGCTTGTAAAGAAATTAGATGCGGACATCAAATGATTTTCACTACATAATGCAGCTACTTTATTTCTTTCAACGGGCAATTTTGACGGACAAGAACCACACGTTTCACGTTGTTTTTACAGACAAGACCCACACGTTTACGTTTCACGTTGAAAAGTACACAAACAGGAATTTTTTTTTTTTTTATGACAGCATATAACATAATTTTGAAGACCAAATAAACTTATTTTTTGCGTAAATATGACTTGACAATTGGTAATATTGCTAACATCTGCTAAGCAATATGCTATATCATATTAAAATATTTTAATTATTAATTCATTAATGCGTCAATTTCGTAACTTTAGGGTTGATTTTGCCAATTTGACTGTAATTTCGCCAATTTGGCACCACACACGAAAAAAGTTGGTAATATTTTCCAAACTAGTTGCCAAAACGCCACCTTTATCGCCAAGTGTTACATATTTGATGATAAGTACAACTGTTCATTTATTAGATGCATTAGATACATTTTTATTAGATTAGAATAGATATATGTATTGAACAACGTGCAATATCATATCTCGAGAACAGTTAAAGTTCGCTTTTTAAGGTCTGTGTCATTATTTTTATATTAAAAAATTACGTCGAACATCATTATTTATTTAATAATATTGAATGTTCAATTTCATATAATTTTTTTCAAAAATTCATTCGAAAATAAGGAGATCTTCCAAGCATTCGAAAGCATTCAAAATTATTAGAATTACAGTATCGTACGACATTACGTTCAAAATGCTCCATTCGTTGTGAGATATCGCATCCATACACACACATACACATACATACATACACATACAGACATCACCTCAAAAGCGTTCCATTCAAGTTCAGATCTGCTTGATATGTGTTTTTCAGTCGAAAACTCGAATTCGAATTTTTGACCCCGTCACAATACTTTTCCTATACGTTATATTATGTATAAAGGGAAAGTAAAATTTTAATGTCCCTGCTTTATGAAAAATCCACACACTGTAAAATATTATATGAATGAATATTATATTTATTTCAACAAAATTTCAAATTGAAAGTAGGTGTCTAAAATAAATTCCCAAATCTTAAAAATAGAGATTGACTATGTTGAGACATCCTGTATTATAAATTATAATAAATGTGATGATACCTTTCTTGTAGAGAACATCATAGATATCGTACCTACTCTTAATATAATCATAATTATCCTATGGATTCTCACGTTCAACTTCTGCATGAAATTGAAATGAATAATGAACTTTCCATCTCAGATGCTTTAGTTTCCGAAAAAAAAACATCATTTTCCTATTTCAGTTGGACCTTTCTGTTTCCAAGACTTCCTTTTTACGCATATGTATTAAACGCTATATAATACAGCTGTGATTCAACTTGTTCAACTTCTGAAATCAGTATCTTTAAATATTTAGCTAAAAGTGGCGTTTGAAAAATGTTTAGTGTGCCCCGTCTACATTTCACTTTTTATTTTGATAAAGATTCTGCACTTAAACAGTTGATAATTTTGCTATATTTTGTTATTTTAAACTTTAAATTCTCTAGAATTTCATGAAGCTGCTAATTTTACTCAGTTAATAAATCCCAGCCAATAACTTTTGAAGCTGTCATCTTGCATCAAGTCGGTGGCGAATCGTGAGGTGACACAGGATAAGCTCTGCTGCATTTAAAGTCATCGGCTGAATGGGCTATTCTTATTTGGCGATTTTTTGAATGGTTTGACTAATTTTAGATACTATTTGGCAACGCTTGGGCCAATAGAGTGCTGTGTTTTGATGGTGCTCGTTGTCGAGGAGGAAGGAGAATCCCGTCACCGAATCTACTTCACACATTCCTGAAATTAAGAGCCACCACTGCATAAAATACTTAACAGTCATTTTTATTCATTTATTGGTATATCTTAGACAACTTCCTCAGCTCTCAAGGAGGGTGTAAAAGCACATTTCATACTTGCTGCTAAGGGATAAACCTCCAAGTATTTCAGTTCCAGCATTGTCGATCATAAAACCATTCATTTAAATTTTTATCACAAAAAAAATTAGTTCTTACGTCTGAATTACTCACACATCTGAACTAAGATTTTCAGAGCTTGTCTTTAATAACTTAAACATTAGCTAATCTGGTTAATGATAAATCAACTATTCGTTGCTTTTTCATCGCCAGGTAAAAGATGCATCTGATACATCTTTGACTCTAACTTATTTATGATTTATATAATTATGTTTTATTTCGATGTGACGCCATTCTTGTATTTGTCGTGCCAGAAATTTATATATTCTTATAATCGTCACTTTCGGACCTGCAGCATTGCCGGGTTGCCATATTTGCAGGATTATCTGATATCAGACTATACTGAGGTAAACAATTAGAACAAAATAATGAACAATAAATATGAGATCATTTGCTTAAGACGTTACACAGATTGGATAACAGAAACAGTATGTGGATATACACTGGCTTCCAAAAGTTAAACGCGGACGGTAATATCAACAAAAATGGAAAAGTAAAGCTTTGATTAACTCAAAATTGTACATGAGGGTAGCAAATGCGTTTATGCATCAAAGAAAACAAGTATTATGTACAAAGATGAAAAAAATATTTACTTTTCGTAAGCTATATGATGCCGTCACATTTGGGTCATTAACAAAATGATGTTTAAAGGCAAACAAACCAAACAAAACTTACATTAATATGTTACCTGATCACCCCGGACCTTCACACATACATTACAACGACTTCCCATGCTTTCAATGAGATGATCAACCATCGCAGATGCGAGCAATGACCATTCTTCCAATAGGGCAGTTTCCAACACTCTAAGACTGGATGGAGGAGGTAAACGTGCAGAGACAGCACGGCCAAGGGCATCCCAAAGATTTTCAATGGAATTAAGGTCGGGAGAATACACCGGCTACCCCATACGAGAAATGCATTCAATTTTGGGTATTTGTCAACGATGTTAGCTCGATAGGGACGGGCATTATCGTCCATAAGGAGGAAATCAGGACCAACTGCTTCAGCGTAGAGTCTCGCAATGGGGTCTAAGACTTCATCCCGATACCGCGCAGCCGTCCCAGAACTGCCTTTAAAGATGTGCAGCTCTGTGCGATATCCCATTTAAATTCCAGCCCACACCATGATGCTGCCATCTCTGAATGCGTGATGTTCCGTGATATTCTTGGCCTGATTGCATGCGCCTCGTTCTCTTCAGACACTTACACACTTATCATATGATTCGTCCGTGGACAGGACGTTGCACCAATCTGAGACAGTCCAATTGACATGTTGACGACACCACTTTAATATTGCCCCTCTGGTTTGGACGGTTAGTGGAACACAAAAACGTTGTACTCGGGTGTACAGTCCCTTCACGTAGGACCTTCGGTGAACGATACTGGCAGATATTGTCTTACCAAGTGCCGTTGCAACTATGGATGTAACAGTTGCAGGTGTAGCTTGTCGATTCCGCTTGACTATTATAACAATATACCGATCATCAGAGGGCGTGGTAACCCTTTGATGACTGGGCATCTCCGGACAGCTGTTTGACTCGTTTGGAATTGTTTCCAAAATCGAGAAATTACCGAATAATCAACGCCAAAGAAAATAGCGACATCTTTGATTGACTGTCCTGCTTCAATGTGTCCGACAGCTCGCCAGTGCTCACTATCTGGCATTTGTCTTCTTTAAGTCATAGAAACACGAATATCATCAAAAGTAATCCTACAAAATTTATAAACACTTCGTATCAGCATTTAAATACACCTCTCCAAGCCTTTCAGAATGCTGGCGTCTTCAACGACTGCATAATTAGCATATATCCGGACAGTCAATCGTGATTGGCTGTAACATACGATATTTGCATACTGTCATCTACATCCGCATTGATTTTCAGCCACTCAAATTCAAATACGCTTTCGAAAAATGAAAATTTGCATCGGATGCTTAAATTTTGGAAGTCAGTGTATTTTATTTAAATACATTTAGTAAAGACTACATATATCGTAAACCGTCTTTATTCAATGCATCATCAATGACGTACATAATAAGTACATAAAAATCCAAAGCGCTTTCGTACAACATAGTGTTCATCATCAGCGGCAATCTGAATGGAGAATATGTTGTCCGAAAGCGCTTTGGCCTTTTCAAATACTTTTCATGTACGTCATTGATGGTGTATTGAATAAATACGCTTTACAATATATGAAGACTTTACTAAATATGTGGATATATTTTAGACGTGTTTTGCCATACTTAATATTTTATTTAATTTAAAAATTATAAGGTAAATTTCAATGGATAGAAATCTGCATATAAAATAATTTGGACTATTACAGTATATATACCTCAGCACACAAACAAACATACCCAAATGCCTTTTAAATACATACTGAAGTACTGGGTGTTCGATAAACAGAAGTTTCCTCCTATTTTGCATATGGCTACCCCTATTTTTTTTGTACATTAGCTGTTATTATGCTCTTATTTAAATGATATAAAAATGTCCTTCTATCTCCCTGTCTGTCACTCTAGTTGATAAATTAGGCGCAATATCTTGTATTTGATTACTTTTTGAAAATATTACCACATTGATTATTATTCAAAGTCTCGGAAAATAAAGATTAAATTATGATAATCTCTGACACATTGAGAAAGTTATTAATATTATATTATTGTTCAAAATATAGCGACTTCCATTGTTTTCCAAACAGCTACGTTAGGGGGATACAAGATGTTGTAAATAAAATTAAGTGTGCTTTGCTATAGATTGTATAGCTACTTTTTCTAGTTAGCGAATCATACAACATTTAATCATAATTCTAGAGATGTTCCCAGTGTTCGTCAATTTAATTGTGTTATTTAAGCTTCCACCGATTGTTTTTAGACTCTCACCTTCTCAGTTTCATTTAATCTTTCGTTTCGTACACCTTGCGTCTGTAAGGAAAGGGACCAACTCGCCTTGAAATAATTTTAAGCTAATTTTCATACATATGCTTCGATCAAGGAAATACGATATATATTTGCATGCTCTCAACCAACAATTTTCATCGTTTTGTTGTTCCCAAATAGTACATTAACGATTGCTTTGTAAGCACATTTAATCAGAGAAAGCTGTACACAGATATTGAGTACTTACCAAGTGTTGTTCCTGAGATCTAAAACATGTTTACTTTAAACATTGAATGTTATATATTCTTGAAAGAATCACGATACTTCTATAAAGTTTATTAGTCTGAATGTAATTGCTAAATGCAATGATAAATTAACTGAAATGTGGCTCAACTCAATTTTTTCATACCAGAATCCATTTTTAAGTATGTATTTTTTCCAAATTTCACAAATTTTTTTTTGTAAAATTGGTATTGATAGTCCAAATGTTTACAATTATAACATGTTACCCTTCACTTTAAATGCTTGAAAAAATGTTTCAATTGACACCACACTTGAAAAAGTACCCTCCTTGGGAGTAACTTGCTACCCCCAAGGGGGGCAAATGAAGTCACGGACACTGATATTGTTTCGCGGCTATTTTTCTCAACAATGATTGAAACTATTAAGCCTCGTAATCATCATGCTATAAAAAACTCATTTTATTCATGATTATGCAAAATTATGTCCTATACTGCCATGTTAAAAAAAATAGAGAATTTCGAATGAATTTCGACGTTTTCGCTCAAATTTCTAAATATTCTATCTAGTTTTAGATTTTTTTTATAACAAAGTCTGATATAATGCTTGGTGAAAATTCATCAATATTGTGGCAGCTATCGGTAACACAAGAAATTGAACACAAACATACAGACATAATTCCAAAAATATTCAAAAGGTATTCAGGAGGTCTTAAAACGTATATTGGATTCAAATTTGTCGAATTCCAAAATTTTCGCGAAAACAAGCATCATCATCATATTTGGCACGAGAGCCCAGGATGAGCCATGGCTTTCCGCTGAAGATTCCTCCAGGACTGTCTATTGCTAGACCTGGTCTGCCAGTCTCTTGCTCCAATCACTCTAAAATCCGAATCAACTTAGTCACGCCATCTCAGCTTTGGTCTTCCTTTTTTCCTAATGGCCTTACAGCAAACATCTCCATCACCGGGTCACTTGCATCCATTCTAGCAATATGAGAGGCCAAGTTAATTTGCTTAATTTTAAAATATTTAATAATATCGGGTTCCCTGAAATATCTATAACTCTCTGAGTTAAAACGCATCCGCAATAGGCCATTCTTCTTTACTCCACCAAGGATGCCTCTGATAACCCTACGCTCAAAAACAGCAACTCTACCCTCTCCATTTTTTGTTAAAGACCGAGTTTCCGAACCATACATTATGACCTACCTAATGATAGTTTTATAGATAAGGAACTTTGTTTTTCTAGAGAGGAAACAAGACCTCAAAATAGGGCGAAGTCCAAAACATGCCTTGTTGGCCAGTGAAATACGATTTGGAACTTCAGGGATAATATAATTTTTTGCATTAACAAAAGATCCCAGGTATTTAAAACCAGAAGCAGTATCAAACTCATGTGGGACAATTTTCAGAATGTTGGCGGTATCACCAGTTGATATTTTCTGTACTGGCATATATTTGGTTTTAGAAACATTTACAATCAATCCCATTCGACTTGCAGCTACCTCCAAGGAGGAGAATGCGTCTCTCAAGGCCGGAATACTCCTAGAAACTATATCGATATCATCCGCGAAAACAATACTTTATGTTAAATTATACATTACGTAAAAAACATTATACATTACGTAATATACGTAAAAAATGTCATTGATATTAAGTTATAAAAGTAGGGCAAATGATGTTGCTGACGCAACGGACATTTTTTATTTTTTTAAAATCCGCAAAAATCTTCTTAATGGTGACAGTCAATGAGTCCTCTGGTAATTATCCCGGGGAAAGCGCAGACTCCCTCGCTCCCCTGAGGGGGTTCCCCATGTATCAGTTGGCTGTTAAAAATGCTCAGATAAATATGTCACGCAGCAGATGTAACCTAATACCCTAGTACAAATAATTAACTAAAGCCACACCCAATTCTGGAGAGAATGACACATGAGGTACAGTCATTTTATAAGATTCTGTGTTTCTTTTAGTTTGTTTATTTTGTTTTTATCTTAGTGCTGGCAAGAACTTTGGCTTATATGTTTCTATTAAAATATTTCTTTGAAAAATCTGTTTCTCAGGATTGGCTATAGAACTTAGAAGATGACTGATATTAATCCGGCATCAAGTTCTGGAGTGGATAAAGGAACATTAAGTACTTATATTTCCGGTGCTTCTTCCACTTAGGGGTTAAAAAAATTGTCTTAAACGTTAGTTTCTCAGAATCGGTTGCAGATACAGACTGATATGGATCTGGTATCACATTCCGAAGGAAATGAGAGTCTAGGAAGAATTTACACTGCCTGTTATTTCTTCATTTGCGGTTAAAAATGTTTCTTTGAAATACATTTTACTCAGATTCGTCCTGATATGATTCATCATTAGATTTTGGAGGCCGTATCAGACGGGACGTTAAGGATTTACGCTCTATATTTTTTTCCACCTCAGGTTAAACAAGAAAGATCAATCATGCATAAAGCATCGAACACGATACACTTTCCAATTTAAATGCAATTTTATTTATACATCTCTAAACTGCGATACATTTAGTGTGATATTGCAAAATATCACACTACTACAATAATATATTTTCCTTGAAAACTTGTAACGTAATTGAAAAATGAACTTCAAATGACGTCATCGAAATATAAATTGTCTGTCTGCCTTGGCTCTCTATGTAAAAGCAATGACTATTTCATTCATATCACTTTTATTCCAGACTCCAGAGTTAAAAATAATTTGACGTGAAAAAGATTCAGCAATTCTTATACAACTGATATTGCAATCACTTGTTTACATTCTGCATCCATTAAAATTAGACATCGTTGCAGAAATAATCAAAGATTGATGATCATTTAAACTCAAAAATATTGTAACTGCGTTGGTGCAGAATATAGATTCACAGAAAATACACAAACGTAAAGCGATTTTAGGACGTATGTAACACTAAATATAAATTTAAAAGAACTTTAAAAATCACGATTTTCATACTGGAAAAAAAAATATGGATGCCATGTTCGATCTTGAAGTGGGTCATGTGATTGCTTCATATAACACGGTGTAATTAATATTTTAATTTTTAATTAAAAAACTGTCGAACATATTTTGCTGAATTTTTTTTATATATTTTATTGGATAATATGAATATTTTCTAAAATTCTTGAAGTAATTTGTGAATATTAACTTTGCTTAAAAAATGTTTGAAAAATTATGTACCATAGGCTTCAATGTATTACATTCCTTCAGCCCGGGTTTAATACAAAACTCATCGGGTGATTCTATTTATTTATATTCCCATATGTCCCACAACCGTCTCAACAAAATATTAAAATTTCATTTTGATAAAGTCATTTTTAAGGGAGTTAACGTGCAAAAGGACAAACAGACAGACAGACAGAATTGAAGTCATAAACAATTTCCAATTATGTTGGAAAGTGTTAAAAATTAGAGGTAAACCTAACGTTTGATATCATTTAAAATAAATAATGTTCCAGTTTTCAGAAATGACAATGCGTGTACCGACTTTCGTATGAAACGTTTCATCCGTTCGTGAGATATTGGAGCAACAGACTCACATGCATACAGATATCACTTTACAGACGACACGCATGCATACATAACTTAAAAATCTGATGTGGGCAGCACATGACTTTCCTTATATAATGCAATGAATTTACAACTTCTACAGTAAAAAAATAGATTATTTTTAAAGCAGATATTTATATTCTTTCCAAGATATTGAATTTTCGTCAATGAGTCATCATTTCCATTGATTTAGCGTCATTTTTATCCATTTGGGGGAGTTTTTCGTTTATTTAGCAACATTTAAGAAAGTCGCCAAGTTGGCGACATTCCACCAAATGTGTCGCCAAAATCTCACCAAGCGTTATGGAAGGAGAAATAAGTTATTCTTACAGCAAATAAATGACTATTGACGTTCAAATACAAAAGTATTACTCAATATATGTTTTCATGAATGGAACGAGCTAGATGTACGAGAATGATGTCGCCAAATTTATGGAATGGTATTACATATGAAAAGTGAACATGTTTCTCAATAGGAAATATTTTTTTTTATTTTATATGATTTTTTGATAATTCTTTTTAAAAATGTGCAATATCTCGAAAACGGTTCATGTTAGCGTTCTAAAATTTTTGTCAATCGTTTTCTAATGAAAATTTACATTAGAAATGTCTATTTGCGTAACTTTATTAGAGGTTTTGAATTTTGACGATTTTTTTCAAAATTCTCTTGACGATTTAGGGGGGGGGGGTTCTGAACATTCGGTTACGTATAAAAACAATAAGCTTCCAGTGTTTACGGATTGCAATTTTTGTACCAAATTTCGTTCGAATTGGTCGATACGCACACACACACACACACACACACACACACCACTTCAAAAATGTTCGATTTGTGATAACGGATGCTTGAAACGTGCTCTCCCATCGAAAACTCGAATTCGAATTTTCGACCACGTCACAATACTTTCCTTATACATTATTGTATATAAGGAAATTAAAAATAGTTTATTCATGTTCAGAGTGTGCAACACATGTAGATTCTTCGAAAACTGAGATTTTGAATGTCCCAAACTTTATCTGCATTACTATGTATGGCCAGGAAAAATGTATGGCCTACTATGTATGACCAGTAAAATTATGCATGGAATGTCTTAAATGAGCACCACATAATTTTTTCTACAGAATATAATAACATTCAATTTTTGACAGCGAAGTAATGGTATGCAAGATGCACAGCAAAATTTATCCACAGAACTAACCCAATTAACGATTCATCAACAACACTGAATTAACGTCATCTAAATTCAAATTTGAAGCTTTTGGAAACTTAATACTAAGGAAAATTTGAGCAAGGTATATCAGCATCAATAAACTGATAATATAACATAATCAAAAATTGGTATCCCGTCTGCATTCAACAAGAAATCTGATGTGGGCAACACATGACTTTCCTTATATAATGTAATGAATTTACTACTTTTACAGTAAAACATCGTTTTTTTTATATTAGATACTAATATTCTCTCCAAGATATTGAATTTTCGACAATTAATCGGCATTTTCATTGATTTAGCGTCATATTTATCCATTTGGCGAGATTTTCTTTAATTTGGCAACATTTAAAAAAAAATCACCAAGTTGGCGACATTCCGCCAAATTCGTCGCGAAAATCTCGTCAAGCGTTATGCACTAAGAAATAAGTTATTCTTACAGCAAATAAATGACTATTGGCGTTCAAATACAAAAGTATTATTCAAAGTATATTTTTTCATGAATGGAACGAGCTAGATCCACGAGAATGATGTCACTCAATTTATCGCATGGTATTACATACTGAAAGTGAACATGTTTCTCAATAGGAAATATTTTTTTATATGACTTTTTGATAAATTTTTTTGAAAAATGTACAATATCTCGAGAACGGTTCATGTTAGCGTTCTAAAATGTATGCCAATCGTTTTCTAATGAAAATTTACATAAGACATGTCTATTTGCGTAACTTTATTAATGGTTTTGATTTTTTGACGATTTTTTCAAAATTTCATTCGAAAATTTAGGGGAGTTCTGAACATTCGATTGCGTATAAAAACAAAAGGCTTCCAGTGTTTACGGATTGTGATTTTTGTACCAAATTTGGTTCGAATCGGTCCATTCGTTCGCCAGTTATCGTCTCCACAGGCTCACTGACACACACACACACATACTTTCACACACACACACACACACACACACAGGCATCACTTCAAAAATGTTTGATTCGTGATCAGGGATGCTTGAAACGTGCTCTCCCGTCGAAAACTCGAATTCGAATTTTCGACCCCGTCACAATACTTTCCTTATACATTATGTATATAAGGAAAGTAATAAAATTAAGGACGTATAAAATTGTATTTTTTTCTAAATTGTATTTTCCGTGTATATTTCTTGGATTATTTTGTATTAATCAATAGCATGTTCATTTACCATTTTATATTTTTATGCAAATTTGCTGTATAACTGGTCTGTATATATGAACATTCCATGTTTTACCATTCATATAGCCACTGATGAAGGGCGTATTAACGCTTGAAAGCACTCTGGCGGTTTTAAAATGTTTTGTTCGTCTTTTAAGATGTTTTAATAAATGGCATTTCGCATCAAAGACGTTTTGTCCTTAATTTTATTTGATAATGTAACAAACAGCTTTTACAAGGATACGTTGAATGTGCAACAAACTAATTATAAATACATTGCCCTTTCTATCAATGCCTTCCACGCTTCTATATTACCGCCAGCTCGCGAATTCAAAGATAATTTCCAAATTATATTTTGGAGCCATAAAAAACTGTTTCCACTTGTACTGACGAAATGAATACAACGGATCCTCGAAACATCTGTATGATGCATTATCATTGTATTTATGATTATATACATTGCTCAAGTTTTCCTTTTCCATCTCATGAAGTGTATTTCATTTAATGATAAACTTAATTCTAGTTCAAACAGAAGAGCTTATTCATACTTACATGCAAAATCCTCATCAAAATGCAGCTGACATTTAATTAGTATACCACGAAATGGATGACTATTAGCAAATTCTTAATCCCCAAAATACAAAACTGTTTGAAGTGAACCTGTCAGAATGGTGTTAATATATTTTTCGTCCCTAGGGGGGCTAATAACGTTACTAATAAAAAAATGTATCACGGCTATTTTTCACAATAATGATTGAAACTATACAGGGTGTCCCAAAAAGATTGAAATGCGCATTCATTCTTTACCTGTTGGAGATAAGTGGTGAATAGAAATTCCAAAAATGTTGAAAGTAAGGTAGGAAATAAGACTACGTTAATGAAATAGTCCTCCCATTAATTTTCAAAAAGTTATACTATTTCATTTTTATACGACCCCCTTAGAAAAATTGGGTCAATCAGATAATTTTTATTTTTAATGCAAAAAGACCATTAAAAGCCCCGCATATCTCTATTTTTTAAAATGGAACGAGTTACATTTAATTGAAAATTGAACATTGTGAATGGGGACCATATATCAAATTAGAGATGTAAATTTGTGACAAATCACAAAAAAGATAATACCGCATGATATATAATACACAGGAGACATTTTTGCGAATTCCGCGTAGGCTCACGATGCAATCAAAGATTCTTAAGTGCTTTTCAATAACTAAGTACTTTTTCAATAATTCAGTACTTTTAAATACTTTTTTTTATCTAAACAATTTTGATCGTCAATTTGTTTATGATTCCTATTTTCATTAATGAATCAGCCTTTCACATGGTACGGAAAAGTGGAATAAGTCAGATTTTTTCCTTTATCATAATTCAGTTGATTTTAATGATACAGATATGCGAGTTTTTTAATGAACATGTTTCATTAAAAATAAAAAAAAATCTGATTGACCAAATTTGTCTAAGGGGGTCGTATAAAAATTTAAAAAGTATAACTTTTTGAAAATTAAGGGGATGACTATTTCATTAACGTAGTCTTATTTCCTACCTTACTTTCACCATTTTTGCAATTTACATTGCCCATTTCTCTCCAACAGGTAAATAATTAAACGGCGTTTCAATCTTTTTGGGACACCCTGTAGAGAGATTCATTCAGAAATGATGTATGTGTGTGTGGGGGGGGGGGATTGAACATTTGATTGCCTTTAAGTTTTCAGTATTTACCGTAACCATACCAATTTTTTTCGAAGGTTCCTCTTGTAAGATTTCCTTTACACAGATTCATGGACACAAATACTAACAAATACACACATTCATACACACTAATATATACTATATGATCAAAAGTATCCGGACACTTTGAATGTTAGATAGTTTTCCGACTTTTTAAATAAGTACTTGGCGAAGTGTTCTGTAACTTTGGCGATGTGAAAAACATGCTTGAATGCACACTTTCCAGTACAGTTTCGGTGACTTGTGAATTTAGGGGACCACCAATATATTGGAAAGGGGGAAGGCATATTTGATCACCCTGCATCATAAAAAGCTGGAAATGATTTGTAACTTTCACAAAATAGTTATCTTGCTTTGTTCAATGTGTATAAGCATTTTCGCAAAACAAAAAGTATATTCATGAAGATATAAGCATTTCTTTCAGAAAAAACAAATTTTGTTGTATGTTTTCTGCTTACAATATCCATAACTTTCAATCAAATTTCACGAATCTTGCAGAACATTTGTCAACGTCCAAGACAAAAATTATACTTAAATTGAAAATTAAAGCATTGAATATACGATGAGATATAAGCATTTGAAAAAATGAAGTTTTTATTGGGCAGGTGCGAAACATATAAATAGTGTTCTTTCTTGATTTTGTAGTGAATACTTTAAGGCAAATTCTATAAAAAATTCACTGAAATATCGTGAAAATTCACAAAGATATCGGCGATATAGTGATCAGTTTTTTCTGGCTCTCTAGAAGTACCTGGATGATAAGGGGGTTTCCACAAATTGACATTTTAAATAGTAAAACATAGAATAGTTAAACTGGAGTAAATGCAATTAACTAATATACTAAACACATATACACTATCTGATCAAAACTATCCAGACACCTGTATGTTTGCTTCTCCTTCAGAAGAGTCACAAATTAATATGGAGTAGGGCCACATTTTGCTGCAATGACGGCTGCCGCCACTCTATCAGGGAGGCTATCCACTAGTTTATGGAATGTTGCAGCAGTAATTGGACGCCATTCTTTTAAAAGAATACTAGTCAGCTCTGCCGCCGATGCGGGGCGTTTTAACCTAGCTCGCAGTCGACGTTCCAATTCATCCCATGGTGTTCTATGGAATTTAGGTATGGGCTCTGAGCAGACCAGTCCAATTCCTCAACATCCATGACAGCAAACCAGCTCTCCACAGTCCGTGCTTTGTGGACAGGAGCATGAGCTTGTTGAAACAAGAACGAAACCACCCCAAACTGTTACAATGTAGGCAGCCACTATGCAGGCAGCATGGAATTGTCCAGAATGTCGTGATATCCTCCCATCTTCAGAGTCCCCTTCTCAGGAATAAGAGGGCCACGCCCGAACCATGAGAAACAGCCCCAAACCTTACGCTTCCACCACCAAACTTAATTTGCGGCACTATACAGTCACGTAAAATGCGTTTACCCGGAATTCTCCACACCCAGACTTTACATTTGCACGCTGCCACAACTGCCGCCGTGTTCTTGAGGAGTACGATCACGTTAAACATGAGGGTCCGCAAGTCCTTCTGAGAGGTTGGTGGTAGGGGAAGAAGGGTACGGTCCCTGTGGATGCCTCCCCAATTGGGTTCCGGTCTAAATTGGGTGGCACTTCCCGGCCGTCCAAACAGTTACCTTACACCTTTCTTGTAGGTCGGACGGTCTGGATCTTTTATGATACAGGGTGATCAAATATATTTCCCCCCTTTTTCAATATCTTGCTGGTCCCCTAAATAAGCAAGTCCCCGAAACTTTACTGACAAGTGTGCGTTCTTCACATCGCCAAGGTTGTAGAACACTTCGGTAAGTATTTGTTTAGAACGAAAATCATTCTAACATTCAAAGTGTCCGGATACTTTTGATCATATAGTCTACATATGGACAAACCTGCACCCATAAACATACACAAACATACACATACACAAACCCATAAACATTCACATGCGTTCGATTCGAGTTCAGGTAATTTTTAAACCTTATCTTCCGTCGAAAGCTTCAATTTGAATTTTCGACCCCGTCACAACATTTCTCCTCTACATTATTATAGTATGCACGTAGGAAAAGTAATAACTAACTTCTACCATTGTACATAAAATATTTTCCATTGTTTCCAAATCGTAAAAAACATTGCTGAAATATAATTAGTTTCTGTGGCAACACTTGTATGTCTGATGGTGAACATTTTGAAATGACATTTCTTTGGCACGAGATACACAGATAAAACGATAACACGACCCCATTTATGATGATTACTACAGGGGTTGAGAAAATATGGTATAATATTTTATGGACAGCCAGCAATATCTTAAGATTAAGTTGTCCAAAAACCGGAGAGGAAAAAGATACATTTTTGCAATCGATAAAACATCATATAGATGTTTCGATAAAGAAACATATTTATCTCTAAGTAAGAACAACTTGTATCATTTCTCTGGATTAATATACGCTTTTCTTATAATTTACAAGCAGAAATGCTCGACGTTGCCTCAGATAATACTGAAATGACTTTTAAGGTGTTATAAAGTATGGAATGTCTCAGAACATATTCCTCATTTGGCTTAACAAACAACGGTTGGTTTCACCAGAAGGGAGGGGCTTACCCTTTTAAGAAACCTGGCGTAATTCAGTGAAATTCGGAAAAATAGGAAAAATATTTCTTTACAAACCTTCCTAAATTTTTTTCTGACCATTTTCAATCCGGTAATATAAGAATTAATAATTTAGGAGTCAACAAATTTCGAAGGCAAGAACCAGTCTTCTTCATCAAAACAAACAAGAAGCGCAACCTTAATTATTCTAGAAGGTTCGACATCTGTGATAGAATAGAACACGTGACTGAAGGTTTGAAAAAAGTTTCTATCGCCACGAGGAGAAATGAGAGAGGTAAAATTTAGGAAAGCATGAAAACGGGAGGCAGGATACTACCAATAAACGAAGGAAAACACAAAGAAAATAAATAATAGCAGAAAATAAAGAATAAACAAAAAATAAGTCGGCAAAGCGAATCGGAACAACTGAATCAGCGAATAACACTACTGGAATGTTAATGAAAGAACATGAGACGTTTAATCTAGTTGTAAAAAGTACAAACAAGCCAGAGTAGTAGAAAATAATTAAAAATGTTGCCAAATAATTAGAAAAAATAGGATTAAAAGTTAAAAACAAATATGAAGGAACCAACTAGTTTCAGAGATTATACGTTAATAAGTAAAACGTTGAAACTGTTCCAAGGAAGTTGTTATCTGCGAAATACAAACGTGTTTTAAATTATAAAGATTGTGTTCAAGAGATTGAATTTATATGACTCAAATATATTTTTATCGCTCATTTTTATTAGTGATATCTTGTCCACTACCAGCCTTGTTGACAACCGTGAAACAGATACATCTTACATAATAAAGCACTGTATTTTTTTTTCTCTCTGTGTATGTAGTCTGCAGCGAAGTCGGCCAGCAGTGAAATTCGCTACCGAGGGGTTTCAGACAAGGCACATCGGCGAGTCACATCCTCGGACAAGGCACATAGGTGAAATTTTTTTTAAAATTAGATTTATTTTTTAAAATTAGATTTATTTTTCCAGTTAGTTTTTATTCAAGCACGAAATTGAGAGATTTTCACACAAATCGGTTTCTTAGTGATCGAAAATATTATCACAGAGTTTCTTTAATTCTTGGCATCATCGGAAAAATTAAGGAACGTTATTTCAAACAATTTCTGTACCCCTGCTTCATATTTATTTATATATTTTTAAAAGCATCGTAATATGTATGTTCTCCATTATACTAGAACAAATTACTCAGCTTTGCGGGTCACAAATAAACGTTCGCTACTTAAACAACACTTACGCTACTCAACATTACTCAATTTTCCTCAAAACCCTACTCACACGATCCGAAAGATGGTGAAAAAACGCCTTGCGCCCCATTCTCGAGCAGTTAAAAAAGAAAACGAAGAAACCATTTGAAAACGAAGATTACAAAAATATTATTTTTAACACAAAATTGTTGGAATAATGCATCTTTTACCCACTCCCCAGCTTCACATACCTGATAGCGAGCCGCAATTGAAACTCGAACGTAGATTAAAAAAAATGAAAAATTTTAATAACCAATCGTAGATTGGATGCCTCTTGTCATAGATAGACACGTCACCTCCCTGTAGAGTGATCCTCAAATGAAACTGGAACCGCATTGTTCCAATGCGTTTTATGGTGTATTTGGCAATCATAAAGGAAACTTCAATTAGCATTGTTCTAAATTGGTTCCTTCAAGTTTTTTTAAATCCATAACGAAAAAAACTAAGTCAAATAGAAAAGGAACACCAAGTGCACCTATTCGGGTTTTGAAGTATATGTGCACCAAATTTCATGGTCATACGACGTTTAGATTTCCCTCCACAGACCGTAGAGTCAGACTCACAGGCACACAGATACCGTCCTTTATTGAGTAAAATTTTCTTTTTTCGCCACTGCAGAAAAAGAAAGATTAGCACAGTTTCATAGTTGGGCAAAAATACGTGAATATATCTTCTCATTCTAACAAAAAAAATCGGCTCTACTTTCTGATTTCCTGTTAAATTTCAACCGAAAGCATAAAATTGAGATTTTCAAATATCTTCTTTCTTCAGTTGGCGGTTTTAGAGCGAAGGTTTCCTTTCTGAGTACATTGCTACGGGAAGCAAGGACTTTTGTGTACATGTGTGTCAAGTTATTGTACATAACAACAGGTGTTTTGAGATTAGAGGATTTGTATTGAAACGAATTGATTTTGATTAAAATGAAAAGATTTGGATTGAAATGTAAGGATTTAGACTAAAATGAAAGGATTTGGATTGATACGAAATGATTTGGACTCAAACAAAAGTATTTTGATTGAAACGAACGGATTTTGACTGAAAGGAAAGGATCTGGAGTGAAACAAAATGATTTGGATTGAAACGAAAGGCTTTGGATTGAAACGAAAGGATTTGGACTGAAACGAAATAGTTTGGATTGAAACGAACGACTTTTGATTGAAACGAACGTATTTTTATTGAAAGGAAATGATTTGGACTGGAACGAAAGGATTTAGATTGAAACGAAAGGATTTAGATTGAAACGAAAGAATCTGGAATGAAACGAAAGGATTTGGATCGATACGAAAGGTGGGAATGATTTTGGTTTAAAATAAGCGATTTGAAAATTGAGTAGTCATATCTGTACATGCTTTATTTGCGTAGCGGGTGCTTATATAAGACGCAGAGAGTTCATTGTAGTTGATAATAAAATTATTTGTTTCTCTTTAGGTATGACCACTTTCTTTAAATTAGAATTCTAACCTCATCATAATAATTTAACTTTAATGATCTGCATACAACAGCAAAAGTAAAATGGAATTTATTAATCAATCATGTAATTATACAGCATGTGTGCATTTTCAAATGATAGTTCTGCACAATTAACAAGACTTTTGAGAAGCAATTATCACACACATTAAAAACTCATCTCCAAACTTTTCACACATGCTGTAGCATTTCTTCATATGTTTGCAATTGCAGATACTATGTAATGTGATACTGATGAGCATCGCCTTTAGGGTGCCCCGTACTTTCTGCCATTAGAGACGAACTACGATATGAAAACGCGAAGCAATAAATTTAGAAGAGAACAAATATCAAGTTACAAAATTATACTTTCAGAAGAATTAAGAATGTGTGAACTAATGATTATTAGTAAATGGAGTATTATTTTTGCAATGTGTAGTCTGAATTATTAAACGGACAGTTTATTTATTTATTGCGATGCACATGAGTGAATAGTCACACTTTAATAGTCAATTAAATATCAAGAACATCGCATGTGGGCATAACTTGACCGTCCATATATAATGCAATGCATTTACTTCTTTCGCAGTGAAGAAAGGATGCATCAGATCTAGACCTATAACACGATGCTTTTAACGTTGAATTGTGTATTTGGCGTTTTTCCGGATGACAACATGTAAAACCATTTTGAAGTATCCACTTAACTGATATTTTGAGCAATTCTAAATTGACATTTATCAATATTGATAGCATTCGCAATAAACAATATAGCCCAAATATTAAAATAATGATTTCATCAATTATTATAATATTTTAATAATTAATTCATCAATTTGGTGTCATTTTTATTTAACTTAACGTCATTTTAACGATATTATCGACAATCCGGGCGACATATTGTCAAGTTGGTGATATTTCACTAAGATAACGGCCATGATTGCCAAATGTATCGCCAGGCGTTACAGACAAATGGAAAGAAGAGTTTTTCTTATATATAAATGACTGTCGGTGAATGGTTAGACATCAAAATACAAAACTATTACACAAAGTATCTTCTCTTGTGAATGGAAAGATCTAGATCCACGAGACTGATACAATTTTGTCGCATAAATTTACATATGAAAGTGAACATATTTTATAGTTAATACTTTTTACTTTACCAGCAATACATGATAATATATAAGGAAAGTATTGGAATCGTGTCGAAAATCGCAACTCGAGTTTTCGAATAACATATGACCTCTAGCGTACGAAAAAACTATTCATAGCATAACGGCTGTGTGTGTGTGTGTGCGCCTGTCTGTCCAATATATGTATCCACTCTAACTCAAAAACTAATAGACCAAATTTCATAAAATTTTAAAGTTGAGTCACTTGTATGTGATTCTGGTGCTGATCAGTTTGGGATACGATTCACGATAAAAGAACCCTACTTTTTTTGCGAAATGGCCTACAAAAATCTGATGTATACACTCTAACTAAAAAACTAATTGACCAAATTTCACAAAATTTGGTAGAAAAGTCACTTGTGGGATACCTTGGCTCTGATTAGATTTTAGTATTTTAGTACGATTCTGAAAAGAAAATCCTCCTCTTTTTATGAAATGGTCCCAAAAAATTGCCAAATGAAACATAAAAGTCTATGCAGGATCAAATGTCTCAATTGAATGTTTGTTTTATACGTAATTTTTGACAAGGAAAATAAAAATACCAACCCCATTGCTCTAGGAATAACCGTTCTCGAGATATTTTATTTTTTCGCACTTTCGTTACGCCGCTTTTGAAAAAATGTCCTGTTACCAAATAAAAACAAAAATTGAATTAAAAGTGCGAATTCCGTGCTAATTTGTGCAATTAAAGTCCATTTAATAAATAATTAAAGAAATAAAGAGAGGATGAACCTGAGTCTGCCGGAAGAGTCATGTGCAGCCCATATCAGATTTTTAAAATTTTATGTGCTTATTTGATAAATTTATTTGAAAAAACATTTCGAAACCGGTGGTTCTAACTATGTTGAAAACGGTTCCAGGTAGCGTTCTAAAGATTATGTCAATCAATCTCTAATGAAAAATCAGATAAGAAATTATTATTTACTTAGCAACTTAATTTCTCGACAAGGTCTTGCATCCCTGACCTTTAAATTCTAACAATGATTACTGGTTAGGTGTTCATATCAATATAATGTGTTTTCCGCTGAACAATTTGTATCATCTAAGTCACATTTCTTTGTAGATTTACTCTACCTCGCACTTTAAGGTTCTAAAACGTCTTACATCAAAAAGTACCTTTACGCACAAGAGTATAATTTCCACATCAAAAAGTACCATGATGCTCAGTAATAGAATCTTCACATCAAAAAGTACCTATATGCAGAGTAATAGAACTTTTACATCAAAAGTACCTATATGACAATAATATAACTTTCAGATCAAAAAGAACATATATGCACAATATAACTTTCACACAAAATAGAACCTCTATCACAATAATAGAACTTTCACATCAAAAAGTACATATAAGCACAATAATACAACTTTTACAACAAAAAGTACTTTTCTGCATAATAAAATATACTTTCACATCAATAAGTATCTTTATACACAATAATAGATCTAAATAACACATTTCGCAAATATTTATCATAAACATTATACTTAACTCCCATAATTAAATAAGTATAGCTGAACAAGAATATCCAGACAAAAGATAAAGCAACTTATTTTTCGACATAAACTGAAACAATGAAAATACAAAGTAAAAAACTAAATATGGGCTATTTTCTCTGCAAACTATAATGAATTGGCTGCTTTTGAAAATGATAAAAAAAAATCCCAGCGATATAACGATATAAAAGCTTATTGCCTAAAAGGCTTTTTAGATGTTACTCAAAGATAAAAAAAGACGTTAATTTCGCTCCAATTGCGTTCTCTCGAAATATTTAGTGGAAAGATAGATTGCGTTATTTTTTGATGTTATCAAAATGTATTTAGTTCGATATTTTCTGTCTGTCTCTTGCTATGTATTTAAGAGTTAAGTTTCCCAAAATTAATTGATAAATGGTTTTGAATAAATATTATGTTCGGTTTCTGGGTCTAAATTTTGTAAAATATAGTTTTAAATCCCCTGCAATACATAGTAATATATATAAAATATTGGAATCATGTCGAAAATGGTAACTCAAATTTTTGAGAGATCTACACGATTTGGGACCTCTAGAACACGAAAACACTATTTTTAGCGTGAAGTCTGTGTGTGTGTGTGTGTGTGTGTGTTTGTCTGTATGTCTGTGTGTCTGTGCAATGCATATATCCATTCTAACTCAAAACTAATGGACCGAATCTCCTAAAATTTGGTAGGTATGCCACTTGTGTGTGTTCCTGGTGCTGATTAGATTTTGGTACAATTCGGCATAAAAGAACTCGCCTTTTTTAGCGAAATGGCCCACATAAATTGCCTATATCCACTCTAGTTGAAAAATTAATTGATCAAATTTTACAAAATTCGGTAGATAAGTCATTTGTGGGTCACCCTGGCGCTGATTTGATTTTGGTATAATTCAGAAAATAAATAATCTGCCTTGGTTTGCTAAATGATCTGCAAAAATCATCAAAATCTGAAATAAAAAACTACGTATGCTCAAATATATCACTTAAATGCTTGTTTTATACGTAATTTTTTACAATGAAAGGAATAAGGATAACCCCATTACACCGTTCTCCATATATTTTAGTTTTTTCGCATTTTCGTAAAGCCACGGTTGAAAATATGTCCAGTTACCAAATGAGAACGAAAATTGAATAAAAATGCGAATTCAGTGTCATTTTAAATAATTATCGGCGTTATTTTGTGATATTAAACTCATATAATGAATTGTTGAAAAAATAAAGAAGGCGTGAATATGAGTTTGCAGGGGGGAATATCATGTGCAACCCACATCAGATCGTTGCTTTCCATGCAATACACAGTACTGTATTGGGAAAGTATTGGAATCGTGTCGAAAATGGCAACTCGAGTTTTCGACATATCTACACAATTTCAGACCACTACAACGCGAAAAACTGTTTTTAGCGTGACGTCTGTGTGCGTGTGTCGGAGTGTGTATGAGTGTGTCTATGCAATGTATGTATCCACTCTAACTCAAAAACTAATTGACCGAATATCATAAAATTTTATCACTTTTTGGTGACCCTGGTACTGATTAGATTTTGATACAATTCGGGGTAAAGAAGAACCTCATTTTTATTTTTTGCGAAATGGTGAAAAAAAAATCGTCAAAATCTAAAATGAAAGACTTGTCTGCTCAAATGTGCGATTTCAAATAATTATGTGTGTCGTGTTTTGCAATTAAACTCAATTTCACGAATTATTAAAAAATAGAGAAAAATGATTGAGTTAGTAGGGAAGGTTATGTGCTGCCCACATCAGATTTCGTTTTCTAGTTGAAATAAAGGAAAGTGACTATCGTGCAATGCTAAGTAATATCCGATAAAAAGAGCGACACAAAATATTTCTATAGGATGTTTCTACTTTCTCAAACTATTGAATATAGTACAGTGAACGTATTGTTTTCACGACAATTTTCGATTCTACTATTGTGATGCTAATATAGGTCTTAGAACCTCCTGAACACGTTTTGACGACTTTTAGAAATCTAAAATTACACAGAATTTTTGAAATTCGAGCAAAAAATTCGAATTGTATTCCGAATTGTCAAATTTTAAAAATTCGAGTGTATAATTTTTGGAAATACATGCAAAGGATTTATTTAATTAATTGAATAAAAGTATACAATACTTTAAAATTAAATAAACCGTTAAAAAATTCAAGTCACGTCACTGAGGTGGAGAGGGGTGAGTATTCCCCTTCTTTTTTAACATATATGTAAATATTTATCTATTCCAGATCTTATAGGTTACGTCAAAGAGACAATAGCGTCTCCAGAATAGAAGTTTAGAGCAAGAGAGGGGGGCGATAACCAAATATATGCTTTCCTATTTTACCAAATAGCATTTTTCCGAACTGTAAAGGGTTCCGTTATGTTCCTGGATGGTGTCCAAACAATATTTTTGTATTTGAACTAATTTTGACCAATAGTCGAATGTTATTCTCATGTTGAAAATATTTCCAATAGATTTGCAATAATTGCTCTACATTATAGCCATTAAAATATTTTCAACTAAAATCCAATATTGAGCATTTCTTACAAATTATTGGTCCGTCAGTTGTGCAATATTGCTCATAAAATTATAAAATTAACTTACCATTCTAAGTATAAAGTTCTACACAAATTAATTTACTACGGAGAATTTGACATCTTAAACCTGATATATTTTACCCATGAAGAATTCTGATATTCACAAAAGCAACTACTTAGCCTCCCTAGTCAGAAACATCAACTATTTATAACATATGCTATATTTGTGGAATGCTTCAAAAAAGAATTTCGAGAATTATGCTCTCAACAGGAAAGGCGTACTCCCCGTTAGACCCCCTCCATAACTGATAACATTTTACGATTTGAAACGTGAAGTTCTTGTCATGCAAGACAAGGAGTCAGTGCTCCCTCTATAGATATCTTTGAGAGAAAGGAGGCCCCTTGTATTTCATGGGAGAGCTATGGACGCACGAGAGCAAAACATTATACGATGATTTGGTAACAATAGTTTATCTGTCTCATTTAAAATTAGGAATTTCTTATACTTTTTTATTTGATAAGTGCTTGCATTTTTCCTTTTCATTCTGAGTTGTCACCATATTAAAGCAAACATTCATTTTCATTCTGAGTTGTCTAGCATATTAAAGCAAAAATTTGAATACACGCTTCTAAGCCAGGTCTGCCATTACCCTCACTGAGGACCCATAAAAAATAATAAATTCTAGAACCCGCCATAAGTGTTTGTAGTAAAAATTTCTTTGATGGTCCATTTTTCATACATTAAGTACAAAAGATGGACATCCAGATCTTTGTGGGCCACCATTATTTACCCATATTGCAAGTGGTCAATAACGACCCTGCTACCAACTCAAAAAATCTGATGTAGGAAGCACATGACTTTCCTTATACAATGCAATGTATTTAATACTTTTACAGTAAAAGCAAAATAGGTTATTCTTATAGCAGTTACTTATATATTTTCAAAATATTGAATTTTCGTCAATTAGTCGTTATTTTCATTTATTTAGCGTAATTTTATCCATTTGGCGAGATTTTCTTTAATTTGATAATATTTAAAAAGTCGCCAAGTTGGCGACATTCCGCCAAACTCGTCGCTAAAATATCGCCAAGCGTTATGGACGAAGAAATTATTTATTCTTATAGCAGATAAATGACTATTGGCGTTCAAATACAAAAGTATTACTTAAAGTATATTTTTTCATGAATGGAACGAGGGCAAGATCTACGAGAATGATGTCACCAAATCTATCGCATGATATTACATATGAAAAGTGAACATGTTTCTCAGTAGGAAATATTTTTTTTTATTTTATACAATGTTTTGATAATTTTTTGAAAAATGTGCAATATCTCGAGAACTGTTCATACTAGCGTTCCAAAATTTATGTTAATATTTTTCAAATAAAAAATTACATAAGAAATGTCTATTTACGTAATTTTATTCGAGGTTTTGATTTTCTGATGATTTTTTTCAAAATTTCACTCGAAAATTTAGGGGGGTTCTGAATATTTTATTGCGTATAAGAACAATAGACTTCCTGTGTTTACGGATTGTGATTTTTGTACCAAATTTCGTTCGAATCGGTCCATTCGTTCGTCAGTTATCGTTTCCAAAGGCTCACTGACACACACACACACACACATACTTTCACACACACACACACACACACACACACACACAGCCATCACCTCAAAAATGTTCGATCCGTGATCAGGGATGCTTGAAAGGTGCCGTTCTGTCGAAAACTCGAATTCGAATTTTCGACCCTGTCACAATACTTTTCTTATACATTATTGTTTATAAGGAAAGTGAAAATCTCGTTAACCATTGAAGAGTCCACTTTGATGATATGAGCTTGCAATTCTGTCACAGCTCAACGGTAAAACGTTTATTGTTTACTACGAATATCTGTGGTTTGATTCCTTGTTAGGGCAGCAATGTTCTTTACAATGTAGCTCAATCAAATTACTCATAAAGGTTAGTGCAAAAATTCCGGAGGTCTGAAAGTGATCCTAGTGCGACCTAGCATGTATTCAGTGGACCTATATTGAGCGTCTATTTCAAATCGGGAGATCAACGACAACGCAGTAAGTTAACCTGGAGGATAAAAATAGAGGCAGGACCTGTCTTTCTTTACCTGAGGTAAAAAAAGACAGGATGTAGTCAGTCAGATTGTCATTTGCATGTCAATCTGGTATTAGAGGGTGGAGAATGCAGAGTCCACTTTAATGATAAGAGCTTACAATACCGTCCCAGTAGCTCAACAGTAGAGCATCAACTGGTCAGTACGAAGCTGCGTGTTTCGAGCCCCGGTTGGAGCAGAAACTTTCTTTACACCATGTGCAAAGGATTTTGATTTTCTTTAAGTAATAAAAGTTAAAATTACAAAATACATTTCCAAGCTACATATCTCTTGAAATATGGAATTTAATTTGGTAAAACATATTTGAAGCAATGAAATTAATATTTTAAATCGAAATACGTTCAAAGTTGCTAATAAATCTAATCTTCAGAAAATATTCGTATCACAGCAGAATACAATAATTAAGAAGCCAGCCGGTTTCGAAAGTAAAAAAAAAGCCTTCTTCTGCCGTAGAAGCAAGAAGTTCGACCTTACTTATTGACGCAAGTATGCCAACTGCAGTAGAATAGCACACGCGTGTTTAAAAAAGTGGAAGGAAATTTGTCAACGTGGCAAGGAGAAACGAGAGACATAAAATAATAAAAAGTGGGAAATTAGTGACAAAACACTATAAATGAACGGTAAAATTACGCAGGAAGAAAAGGTAGCAGCTCCTATTTCAAAATTGACGTCTTAATTTTTTACTCTATTCTCTAATTACACGAAGATTTCCAATAAAATCATTGTTTTTTAAAGTTTTACTTCATTTGGTCCTACACTTTTCTAGGATCAACGAGAATTTAAATGCCTTTTGTCGGTTTTTAGAAACCAAATATAAATCGCAACCGGCTCAACTAGCGACTGACCGTATTTATGCCATGTTTGTTAAACTGCATGGGAGCAAGCACAGTTTAGCTAGGATATTTTACATTGTGGAAAGGTTTAATGTCGTTTCAGCATTATATTGGATAACGCAAATATTTTTAATAATGCAATATATAAAAGAACAAATTGTAACGGTATTCATGCGATTTTCATTTAAATATGTCTTATGAAGTAATAAGTAGACATATCCGCTGGTTCAGTAACATCAATAGCAATTATCGAGTAAAATATTTAACTTAAACTTGTAGAGAAGCAAACATTTTAATCTGGTAAAACCAATTTTCTCTGTACATAACAATAGAAATCTTAGTCCACCATATATGCATATTTTACAAATTAATGTTTTTGATTTTTTATATTCTTCAATCTAATGTTTTTTTCTATAATCTAAAGATAATTTTTATTTCTATAATCCAATGTTTTGTTATTTTCTACGAAAAAATTTACAGTATAGCAATCTGCCTATATAAACTACCAGCTGTCATACTCTCTTCATGTAAGGACTTAAATTATCTTACAAATATTATTCAAAAATGTAAAATAATTGTTTAAAATGTATTTATTGTACTACAAAAGAAATGTAACTAAAATACCAAAGACAAAATTCAACAAAAAACACATTTGTTGCTACTGTAACTTTCTGTTCAATTCGATACTGTACTTCACTACCACCCTCCCCATACTGCTGTTTCCCCCTTTTCTTCGTCGGTTGTTCTTACCTCCGATGCGTGACTGGCAGTCCATATCAGTTTCCCTGTAAGTAAATGTTGGATTTTTCTAGTTTCTCTACAATCGGATAAGATTTCAGTTTCGACAAGGGTGACAAGTAACAATCAGCCACTGTAACAAACTCTAACAAGTAACTGTTTATAGAAATTAGCGTCTTTATTTTGTATAAGAAAGTTTTATTAAATATACAGCATAATGGACATGGAGCCAGGGCAATTTATGTGCCCTTGTGACATTTCGTATTCTATTAAATTCAGTCATTACAAGGTGAAATTTTGCTAATTAAAAAGGAGTGTATAAGAACAACTTTAGTTTAATGAATATATTTATTAGATTATGTAGGGTCTATTACGAATACAGAAGTAAATACATAATTGCCCCAGTAGCTTATTATATAAAGCATAACGTCTATTTTGAATTAATTTATGCAATATGTTTGACCCAGTAACTCAATATAAAGAGGGTACAGACTACTTTGAAAAGGGAAGGAAATAAAGTTGTCTGAATATCTCAATATATAATGCGTAAGGTCGTCTTCAAATATAGATGCAAATATATATGTTCCTGAACTCAATCTATATAGCAGAATCCCTATGGTGACTTAGAAAGCTGAGACTTTGCACACGCATAATACTAATCATTGGACAGAATAAAGGGTAGACGGGTTTTTTATCTCCATTCCAGGGAGAGGATTACGGATTTTTCAAAAAGTCTTTTCAGGCTCTCAAACATCCCCTGATGTCTTAGAAAGTTGCATTTTTGCGTATTTATAGTAGTATCAACTACTGGATCAAACCAAATAGAGCTAATTTTCCTATTTCTCCCCCGGTAGGGACAAAATGGAGAATGCAAAATAAACCCTCCCGAAACCCTCTGGTGACATTCAAGGCTAAAACTCAACCACATGACAGAACGTAACTAGGTCAGTTTTCGTTTGAGATGATTATTTTCGACTCTAAGCGCCATAGTTTGTTAAGCAAAATAAAGCTTATTAAAAATAAATTGCAACTTAATTTTTTTAGAATGTTAGTTTTCTTGTCTTTGACAAATTTATGTACTAGTCATACAATAAAGTTCTAAATAAAATCCCCATTGAACCATATTATATCATCTATAAACCTCAATGTGACTTACATATCAATGATAAGGATATTAAAAAAAGTACATTAATTGCTACTGCAAGTTTTGTGGCATTCGATACTCCACTTTACTCTGCTTCGAATGGATGTTTCAACTGTTAGCTTAAAGATTAACGTTTTGGTTCTTACCTCCCATGTGTAACTAGTAGTCCATATATGTTTTCATGTGCGTAAATGTTGGATATTTCTCCTTTCTCGAACTACTACTATTGAATAGAATTGGGGTTTCTATAAGTTACAAAATCAACAAAATTTTTAGGACGGAACATCCATATGATCGCAACAATTAAGAATTTGTCATTAGTTTCCGTGTACGCAAATGTTGAATTTTTCTCTTTTCTCATACTACTACTATTGGGTAGAATTCCGGTTTCTATAAGTTACAAAATCAACAAGAAGTTTAGGGAAGAACATTCATATGATGGCAAACTGTGTATTCACATCAATTTTGAATCAGCAATTAAGCATTTTAGCCTCTTTTACATCCTTTTTAGTACCGTCATACGAATTTTCAGGAAAACCGGATGTGTCATCTGCAAAACCGAAAATGGAAATTGTCTGTGAAACTCCTCTGGAATTCGATGCGAAATCCATATCAGCCATCGTATAAGCTCTATCTGTAGCCAGTTCTGAAAAATAGAGATTACAAGAAAAAACTACGAACTTGAAGTAAAAATAGAAAAAATCCATAACAACTCCTGGAATTTAGTGGTCAATTAGTATTGGTCATCATCTCTGCTCTATATATAGCCAATCTTGTGAAATTACCATTTTCAAGGAATTATTTTGACCAAAACAGGAAATAATTATTAAAACCCCATCCCCTGCAGATGTGGATGCTAAAATCATATTATTCAATATCTAAGCAATATTTGTAACAGATTCTGAGAAATAGATGTTTAAAAAAATGTACATTTGCATTCGGAAGTAACATTGATAGAATCGAAAATCGAAATCTTTAGTACATATATTTTCACCCACCTGAATGTGTTGCCCGTTTCGAGTATAGCAGTGTTTTATAAATTATTCAACTTGAACACGGGGGAATTTAAAGAAATGGGGCTTGTGCTTTAAGTATAAAGAAACATGTGTTATAAACGAAAGACAAAATCTTCTCCAAAAAGAAAATTTTTGACGGATTGTAAAATTGCGCCATGCTTCGAACCCTGGACATTCTGTTACTAAGTTAATGTTTTTACGACATTAACATGGACACCTTACCGAATATGCATAACATAACAATAAAAAATCTAATGTGGGCAACACATGACTTTCCTCATATAATGCAATGAATTTACTACTTTTACAGTTAAAAAAATGTTATTCTTATAGTAGGTACTTAATTTCTTTCCAAGATATTGAATTTTCTACAATTAGTCGTCATTTTCATTGATTTAGCGTCAGTTTTATCTATTTGGCGAGATTTTCGTTAATTTGGCGACATTTAAAAAGTCGTCAAGTTGGCGACATTCCACCAAATTTGTCGCCAAAATCTCGCCAAGCGTTATGGACGGAGAAATAAGATATTCTTATACCAGATAAATGGCTTTTGGCGTTCAAATACAAAAGAATTACTCAAAGTATCTTTTCTCATGAATGGAACGAGCTAGATCCACGAGAATGATGTCACTAAATTTATCACAGGATATTACATTTGAAAAGTGACCATGGTTCTCAACAGTTAATATATTTTTTTTTAATTTATGCGATTTTTTGATACATTTATTTGAAAAAAGTGCAATATCTCGAGAACGGATCGTGTTAGCGTTCGAAAGTTTATGTCAATCGTTTTCTAAGAAAAAATTACATAATAAATGTATGCGCAACGTTGTTAAAGGTTTTGATTTTTTGATGATTTTTTATAAATTTCACTCGAAAATTTAGGGGAGTTCTGAACATTCGATTGCGTTTAAAAACGATAGGCATCCAGTATTCACAGATCGGGATTTTTGTGCCAAATTTCATTCGAATCGCTCCATTCGTTCGTGAGATATCGTCTCCACAGTCTCTGACACACACACACACACACACTCATATATACTTTCACACACATATATACACACATAGACATCACCTCAAAAATGTTTGATTCGTGATCAGGGATGCTTGAAACGTGATCTCCCATCGAAAACTCGAATTCGAATTTTCGACCCCGTCACAATACTTTCCTTATACATTATGTATATAAGTAAAGCAATAATTGAATAATGCACTTTCTACTCTATCCAAAAATCTGAGGTTCTCCGAAAAATTTTTACACCCTACTTATTTGGAAATCATCAGCTTTCAAACAAAAAATTAATTTAGAAAATCGGTTCGATATATTGTCACAAATTAATATGACAAAAAAAATCTCTTATGCTCCGCATTTATAGGTCATAACTACTATTTTTCTGACTACACAAATCCCTTTTACAGCTAATTCCCACTCTCTATATAATATAACCACACATTTACTGTTAAATATAAATGCAGTCATTGTGTTCTACACACATTCCAGATTAGGCTTAAACATTCACTGTTTCACCTTTTTTATTTAACTCTTCCCTTCTTCCAAATCCCCTTATTGTAAGATTTCAAGATCTGGAAACGACATAAGTACGTGGAAAAGATCTTTTCCTCCTCAAAAAATGTATCTTTTTTTTTCGGAAGAAGCATAAAAACCAGGAAGTACCGCATCTGAGAGCCTCTTTTGCGACCGAGCATGAGTGAAAAGTTTGAGTTATTGCTTCTTAAGTTACATTTGAGCCTTAAATTTTGTCATTTGTTAGACATAAAATCCAAGAAATTTAGATCCCCTTTATAAAGAGTTTCACTTTCTTCCTTTTTATGTTCCATGTAATGGATATCACATGTGCAGAGAAAGTTCTTAACCAGGTCAAAAATTGATTATTTACAAAAATGCAGGGTAGCTGGTAGAATTTCTTTTAGAGGGTTAAGGGTTTAACTTTTTTCGAACATTTTTATTCGAATGAAGATAGTATTAAGCAGTACGTGTCGCCTACTCACCAAGTTCAGATATCTGAAGATGTAGGCTTCACGCGACTTTCTCATATACTAATATTCTGAATTGCGTAAGCTCGCTTGTGGAATAACCCGTATCAAAATGCAGAACATCTGGACTGCGAATTGACACTGTGTTTTATCGCACAGTGATATGTGTTTACCTTTTGTTCTAGATCTATCATAATTGGTAAAATAATATTAACAAAAAAAAATATCAAAGCGTTTTCTTAGAGTGGTAAATGTCCATTTAATTTTTAATTGCAACTATTAAACATTTTCATTCTCTATTACACACTCATTTCTTACAGTCATACGTATTTTCGGATGAAACCGGAAGGGACATCACCAAAACCGGATGTGGAGATATTTAGTGATCCCCTTGCTTCCTCTAGAATTCGATGTTGAACTGTTGAAAACTTTTCGTATAATCAATAGTATAACAAAATTTAGCTATTGAGTATACATCATTTATAGTTCAGGCAATTATCCTGTTTATCTATACATAATTATATGCAAATCTGAGACACACAGAGACAGACTGACAATATTTACACAAATGTTCTAAATGGGTTCAGGATGTTTTAGAACGTGCTTATCCGTCAATATCCTGATGTAAAATGTTCTCAGAAAAATATTATTTTCTTTATTCAACAGCATGAGAAAATAACAATTGTACAAATGCTTCTGGAAAATGTTCCAAATATAAACATGTGTGCATTTTCATAAAGCATGTATTTCTTTAAGATGGCAATATATTTGGCACGCTGATGAATTGGATGCTGATTTATTACTTTCCTTATATACATAATGTATAAGGAAAGTATTGTGACGGGTTCGAAAATTCGAATTCGAGTTTTCGACGGGAGAGCACGTTTCAAGCATTCCTGATTTGGAATCGAACATTTGTGAGGTGATGTCTGTGTGTGTGTGTGTGTGTGCGCGTGTGTGTGTGTGTGTGTATGTGTGTGTGTGTATGTGTGTGTGTGTGTGTGTGTGTGTGTTTGTGTGTGTGAAAGTATGTGTGTGTGTATGTGTGTGTGTGAAAGTGTGTGTGTGTGTGTGTGTCAGTGAGTCTGCGGAGACGATAACTGACGAGCGAATAGAACGATTCGAACGAAATTTGGTATAAAAATTACAATCCGTGAATACTGGAAGCCTATTGTTTTTATGAGCAATCGAATGTTCAGAACCCCCCTAAATTTTCGAGTGAAATTTTGAAATAATCATAAAAAATCAAAACCTCTAATAAAGTTAGACAAATAGACATTTCTTATGTAATTTTTCATTAGAAAACGATTGACATAAATTTTAGAATGCTAGCATGAACCGTTCTCGAGCTATTGCACATTTTACAAAAAAAAAATTAAAAAATTAAATAATATTACAAAATATGTCCTATTGAGAAACGTGTTCACTTTTCATATATAATGTCATGCGATAAATTTGTTGACATCATTCTCGTGGATCTAGCTCGTCCCATTCATGCAAATGATACTTTAAGTAATACTTTTGTACTTGAACGCCAGTAGTCATTCATTGCTATAAGAATAAATTATTTCTCCGTCCATAACGAATGGCGAGATTTTGGCGACAAATTTAGCGGAATGTCGCCAACTTGGAGACTTTTTCAAATGTTACCAGTTCAAAAAAAATCTCACCAAATGGATAAAAATGGCGCTAAATCAATGAAAATAACGACTATTTAACGAAAATTCAATATCTTAGAAAAAATATAAGTATCTACTATAAGAATAACCTATTTTATTTTTACAGTAGAAGTGGTAAATGTATTGCATTATATAAGGAAAGTCATGTGCTGCCCACATCAAATTTTTTAATTATGAGCGTATGCAGGATTTTATCTTGGCAGGTGCTAAAATTTATTGCATTCAAATTATTATAAAATTTATTGCATTCAAATTTTAAATATTGCTATCAACCTTGAAATATGTATATATGTATTGTTACAAAGTAAATTCTAATAGATGGCATGAGCATCATATTTTAAAAATTAGTGTGTACCACCTTTAAAAAATATCCCTCCTTTCATATCGGAATTCTACCCTTACTGGAGACATAGTAACTTAACTAACAGATTAGACATTCATATATATACCAAGTGCTATATTCTATATACCTGAAATTGAAAATCTGTCTGTCTGTCTTGCTATCTGTCTGTCTGTCTGTCTGTCTGTCCGTTTGCATGTATATTTGTCTCATCATCACGGCAGAAAAACTGAACAGAATTTAATGAAATTTTTTGGTTAGCCTTGAAATAGCCCCGCTTAAAATGTAGTCCATGTTTCGAGATTCTAAGACCAGGTTTTGTCTAGATATTAGTTAAAAACGAACAATTAAAGTTTCTATAGATATAGCCTTATGCAGACGATATATTTCCCGTCAATTTATTCAAAGAAAATTATATCATGTCTCCTTAGCAACGGATTTAAATCCAATGTGTTTATGCTGCTGTCGATTTTTATTAAATCTTTTCCGATTTAAATAATAAATATATGTGTAGAAAATAAATTTCAACAATATTGCATTTTTGAACGGTTTATATCAATTACGCTCTTCAGGTTTAAACATTATTATTAATGATAATTTCGGTGATTTTTGATTCGGGGATTATTGATATTTTCAATTTATTATGTCATTGTTTTATTTTCGCAAAATTTGTTGAAACTCATATATTTTACGTAGTACGGATAATCTTCTGCAAATGCACGGGCATATCTTCTAGTCTACGAGAATATAAGTAGTACATGTATAGTGGCAGATATCTTTACATATATTGGCATATATTGAAATCATTTACGGCCTTTAGGTTTAAAGATAACGGAATTATTAATATTTTTAATTTATTACGTCATCTGCTTTATTTTGACAAATATTTTAGAAACTCATATGTTGTAGTACATGTAATCTTCTACTAATACACAGGTATATCGTCTAATATAAGTAGTACCGGTCCCATACAATTTTAGAGCTTTTTTTTTTTTTTTTTGCACATATTGGTTCAACTTCATATTTTTTGTAAATTTGTTTACAAACGGGACCAAGATGTTTTATTCTTCAGATCTACCTATGAAGATAATTTTATATCGCGGGAACAGATACTATTAAACTTCTTTTTAGGAGCATTAAATTAAATATTTCAATATAATATTTTGATTGACAATGTCATTTAGTATCCTATAGGAATTTGCACGTGATCGCAATTTTTTTTCAAGTTTCTTTAAATTATATACTCCGTACAAAGAACGGGTATACTGCTAGTCCGTAATAAATTTTCCATTTAGGTATAGGTTTGAATTGTTTTTAATAATATACACCTGGGTGAAAACACACAGTTGTGGTTGAATGTTGTGATTCAAAAATCATTTTTCTTTTCTTTTTTTCTCTTATTGGCTTTAAATTAAATTGAAAGTTTTCCATTCTGTGCTTTGTAACCCCTTGCCCTCCGTCCCTTAAATTCGCCTATGATTTTAATATATACAATATTTATATTATATCTTCAGCAATGTTAAAACTAGATCCCACACAGATTGCAATACCATAAATGTTTAGGACATTTTTTCTAATACGACATAACTGTCTGGAAATTTGAAATACTGATTTTTTATTCTGATCATGCAAATCATGCAACCAATCTATCGATGGCCAGGGTTATAAATCCGCAACAGTGGATATTATAGCAATATATTTTCTAGGTCTCCATGGTTCCAAAATGTAAGCATGTGCTCTTACACAAAATTTCATTTATCTTGAAATAGTACATTTTCTGCTTAATACACTTATATATATTAACTTATAATCATCACTTGGACATTTTTAGACAGTATTAGCTCTGTTCAATACCTAAGCAACTGGAGGGAAATTGGACACTCGGATCTGGCTTTATCCTCAAAAGCATAGTTCTGTCTTCACATAATGAAGTACACGTGCAAAAGATTAATTCTTATGTAGATCACCAATATAGTTAGACTGCGGATAGATTATCTAAGAAGGAATCGTCTGACTTATTTATTTCTCCTGGTTTACTAACTCGCCAAGAAATCTTCTTAAAACAGACAAATTCGCACAATTACATCTGGAAAAGCAGCATGCTCATAGATGATGTCTCACGGACCATTCCGTTATTGCACTTGAACAAATGGGCGATATCAGAATCCAAACAGTCACCTGAAGGCTTATCAGTAAACATCCAGGAACACTTACATTTGTCCAGCGACTAAAATTCTTCCCGACGTGTCCTAAACCCAAATTTGAAACCGTCCTCTTCTGATCATCTCATGCCTTGCATTGGTTTGACCAGCGAGGATTTCCTTCGGTCTCCTGCTCTAGTGATCGACTTGCTGAGTGTGTATGACCTCATTGGCGTAGATATTGCTAGACCATGAGAAATTAGAAACAACAGCAACAACTTATAATTGTTTAAAATTCTACAACTAAAACCAGCCGATCCGGTGGTCGAGCGGCCAGGGGCATGCTTTCCCGTTTGATCGCTGGATTGTCGTATTGCGAGTTCGAATCCCGCCAGAGGGCATGGATGTTGTGTTGTCGAGGCAAAGTCAGAATTCTGCCCTTGGGGAGCCTCAATAAAAGTGAAGCTGAATATTCTCCCCTTCACCTTGGGACCAGGGGTCTAGGGACGTGGTGCTAGGCTCTCCTTTACTACGGGGATAGGTAACAACAACTACAAGTAAAACCATGTCACTTTGCATTTTATTTTGTGTCAATTAACTTTTACATCAGCTTTAGAGCTATATTATTACACATCAAAACAGGGCAAAATTTTACAAGTATAAAATTTTTCAATAAGGTATGTTTCCATGTAAATGCAAAAGAGAAATTTGAGCAGACGATTTTAAATACCAATATATTTATCAAATGCGTACCAATATATATATAGCACATAAAATGTAATAACATACCTGTATTCTGTAAAATCGCCATTTATGCATTATACCACTGTTCAAAATAATGTAATTAAATATAACTATAAATGTTTCTTGATAATTAAATTACAATATTATGATATATGGATCTAGCTTTTAAATATAAATACTGCATTTATTTTAAATATATGGAACTATTATATATGACACAATTTGAATATTTTATTCATTGAAAAGCAGAATTGTTAACCACAAGAAAATGCAGACAATAAGAAGCTTATTAAGAGTTATAATATTTTAAACGATTATAATGGTAAGTAATAATTTAGGAGATTATAATGTTTTTTGATTTTTAACCGTTCAATCTATAAGAGGCTTGTTAATATTTATTAGCGTTTTATGATATATTCACATGTAAAGATTTTCATATATTCATTATGTAAATACTCTTAAAAGAAATACAGCGGAAATAGGGAAATAATTAAAGTCCCATAATTGTACTTTCCTCAAGAGCTGATGCTCGTTAGGAAAACTGGATAAGATCTGAAAATATTATGGAAATTGTTAATACGCAATCTTGTTTTGTGTATTTGTTTTTTTCAGCATTCATTATATAAAATCAGAAGATTCTGGTATTTCAGGTGTTAAAACATCGATTTCAAAAAGTTGCACAAAATTCAAATAAATCATTCAAACTTCAGCAAAAATAAATGTAAAGTAAAAACTCTGTAAAAACTACAGCACATAGAAATTAGTAACGGATATAATTGGTTTCGGAGGCAAAAAAAAATATTTCTTCATGTTAAAAAGACCGATTAATTTCACCTGCAGCATCAAGAGCGACGATTTTTTGTTTGTGCTGGTATAGTTGTCGTATCTTTTGACCAGAAAATAAAAGTCATTTTCAGCTTCCGAAACCGTTTGATACCATTTTATTTTGGGGTATACAGGGTGGTGAAAAAGGTCTTAGACAAACTTTAAGGGTAAGTCAGGCATGCAAAAGCAAGCTCGTTTTGTATAGAAACGTGTAGCCGCAAACGCCACTGTGGGGAGCTACAGATGCAGAAAGAAGTAAAAGAAAGGAAAGTAGATAATACAACACAGGTTTATTAGACATAATAATTACAGGTATCAATTACAATGGTTTATCACAGAATTAAAGTAAGTGTTCAAATTTCTTGCCATCCGCACCTGTGCATGTTGCAGCCAGAATGTACAGGACTATCTAAATAGGAGCTTTCCTGTAAAATGGATCGCCCGGGAAAGATCTGTCAACATCCCCATCGATTTATTCCTGTGGGGTTATCTCAAAAGCCTTGTTTATGAGACTCTTCTCTCACCACCATCACCACCACCATCTGACAACCACCATCTGGTCACCACCATCTGACCACCAACATCTGACCACCAACATCGTAACATATGACGCTGACCTTTCGCTAGAGTCGTTGAGGCAGCAGCACGTGTCCGTGCACGTCCTGGTATTTTTAACACGTTTGTCAATCCATTCGTCAACATTACCAAACATGCATATCTATAAATGACAAAAACTTTGATTACTTGCTTTAATACTATGATAAGCAATTGTAATTGATTCTTGTAATTGTTATGTCTAATAAACCTGTGTTGTATTATCTGCATTCCTTTCTTTTTGCATCTTCCTGAATCTGTAGGACCCCACGGTAGCGTTTGCGGGCACATGTTCTTATGCAAAACGGGCTTGTTTTTGTATGCCTGACCTACCCTTAAGGAACCCCCCACACACACACACTTTTTAGACAACCTTTTGTCCCACCCTGTATATCCAATTAACACATCAAATGTGAACGCAATTACTTCACGTTTAACGCATTAATGGGTATATATGCTACATAAATAATAATAAAAAATATAGAACAATCTAATGACTGAGCTCCAAGGACTCTGTAGAAAATCTTAAATTGCACTCTCCAAATTAATGCCAAATCTCTTGACTTCAACAAGTACTTATTTTTTAGTTTATTCATTCTTTTTTTTTAATTCTGTCCTATTTTATTCATACAATAACATAAACATGCACAGGAAATCACTCAAATTTCCAACCTCTGGATATCAAAACATGCCCTCTATCAACTGAGTTTGGAATACTTAGAAACCTCAGCTTATTTAATAATAAAACAAGAGTGTGTCTGTTGTGAGTCTGTTTGTGTGAACTGTAGCGAAAAATCTAAGCGCCGCATAGCCATGAAATATGGTACACAGGTACTTCAGGATGATGCACCTAGGTGAGATTTTTTTAATATTTGAATTTATTTTTTTGTTATTTTATGTTTTCGCACGATTTTGTGCAATTTTCACAGAAATCGTTTCCTTGCGACTGAGAATCTTATTGCAGAGTTTAAATCATAACACTTTCAAGCAAATTTTAAAGGACACCATACAACGATTAGATGGATTGTCATGAATTTTAAATTATATATTTTTTTTGCACTTTTAAGATGTCTCCGATTTTAAAATAGCGATATATAAACATTGAGTGAGAGTACGATTTTTTTTTATAATTTAACAGCAGTTCCTTTAAATATTACACATTGGACCAAATCAAAAATAAATGTCTAAGGTCATCCGTTCATTAATTATAGTTTATAAGGTATACATGTATCGCTTATTTTGACGAACTTTGGGCTTCTGCAAAGGATTAGATGAAAAAGTTGGTCCCTTCGTGCATAAACACTTACAGGCGGATATTGAATGGTGTCTTGGAATTCGGTTGGAAGAGTCATGATTTTGGCATATGACGCATCATCCACGGATAGAGGTTGAAAGGCGCATTTAATGCGTACAAATGGAGCTTATTCATATAAAAACTTATATCATACTTATTAATATACATATTATTAATATAACATGTCAAAACTTATTAATGTTTTATAACGCTCGTGCAGAGGGTGTACATAATCGTACTAGAGAGTGGCGGACGATGTGCTCAGCGTTGAATACAAGGCGTATTACGCGACCGCGCAGCAAGCTAAGACTTGTTTATAACCTTAATTAGAGAGTTATTAAACCTGCTTAACAGCCAGGATGCAACTGCGCTTGCTCAATTAGCAGACGACTCATCTTTTGAAAAATTGAATGGATGCATTCAATTAATCCCTACTTTAAATCCCGATAAATGCCGGATATATTTTCCGTTACATAATAGAAGCAGATGTTTGTCTGTGTGTCTGTGTCTGTCATCTGTAGCGGGACTTAGGGCAGCAGAAAAATTTGGCAAATAGTTACTTACAGACCTGTACGATATGGCTAAGAAACGTTTTATTATTATTATTATTATTAGAACCCAACCAATTATTAGAACCCAACGAATTATTAGAACCCAAATATTAGAGCCCAATTATTAGAACCTGCAACTCACCTATAAGCATGGACGGGAAAGGATATCTTCAGAATGAAGATACCCAGCCATAATACAATAGCATAGACAATAGAGACGTTTTACTGTAATTTGAATTAGTTTATCTGTTATTCCATGTCGTTTGGTGATATTCACACGACTTTGAGCGATATTCACACAAATTTGGTTCTTTAGCGATCGAAAATAGCATCAAAGAGTATCCATCTTGACATTATCGGAAAGATAGAAGAATTTTTATTTTAACCACCTTTGAAACGAATCTTTAGGACAGCATTTCTCAAAGTATGTTCCACGGAATCCTGGAAATTCCTCAGCAGTAATCCATGGATTCCGTAACATGATAGTTTTGCGTAAATTTTCTTGAAATTAAAAAAAAAGCCTAAAATTTGACTCCGCAATTTAGACCATAATGGACATTGTCTCAGTTTGGGATTCCGCCATTAAATTGAATTTCAGAATTCTTCCTCGAGCTCAAAAAGTTTGAAAAACACTGCCTTAGGATAGTTTCTTCATAATCTATTGTGGTGCACATTTAAATTAAGAACTTTATGTTGGATTTCAGAATTGTTAAATTACCCATAATTATTGAAATACCGTTATAACCCACCACATAAATCTTTAGTACGAATTCCTGAAATAAAGTACATTGACATAACACTAGTCACAATTAACTGCGCCCATTTTAACTTTAAAATAACATTATTTATTAAATCATTATAGTCATTACTAAATTAATTATAACATTAATTACAACATTAATTACAACATTAATTAGCACATACCTTTAAGGAGGACATTGGACATATGCGACCAGGTAAATTAAAAATGCCTAAACTGAATATGACCGTCTATATATAATATTTGATCTGCACATACCAAGCCTGTCTTTGGGCATTGACACAGGACTTGCTCTTGCACATTGCGTCTTCGGTAACCTTTGCATCCATTTCATGGCGGCATCTACTACTCTCGTCTGAAAGCTGACGCATCATCGCCGCTTTATCTCTCCAAATTACTCTGAATGCAACTACTACTGAACTAGGTTTGTTACTGCTCTGAATGATCTCTGAATCTATAGAACCTTCTCTCAGTTGCCACCTCTTTTTTTGCCCGAGGTCTGATACGCCTCTTCGGCTACCATTGGCCGATCTCAGGGCGACGTGATAACACCTCTTCCACATTGGTTTACCTTCTAATCAATTCCATGGTTTTTTCTTTAGCCTCCAGTAACTGCTCTGGTTGACATAACCTGTACTTGAAGCCCCCTTATTTATAGCACTTGCTCTCGGGTCAGGGCTGCAATTCACTGGTGTCTTGCCGTCTGATACCATTGTTTGGATTGCTAGATATCATAAATCCACATATGAAACTGCCTACGTGATTTCTGGTCTCACATCTAAACTATGAAGGGCCAACTGAGTATGTATGTATGTGTATGTGTGTATGTAGCCTGCATTCGGAAGCAATTTGAGTACACCCCCTAATTTCTCAGCAAAAACAGCAGAAAATTTGGGTCGAACCAGAACAGATATTGGAGGCTAAAAGAAAAACCATGGGATTGGTGAAAAGGTAAACAAATGTGGAAGAGGTGTTGTCACGTCGCCCCGGCAATCCAGGCAACTGAGATATATCTTTAAGTTTAACCGATATTTTATCCGTAATTTAACCGAGATATATCTTATCGAGGTGGCAACCGAGATATATCTTTAAATTTTGCTCGAAAAAGAACCAAGGGTTGAAATGTCCCTGTTTGACTTCGATGCCACAGTGTTAAAGTAAAAATTGCTAACATATAGATCAGTGCATCAAAAAAAAAGATGAATACACCCTATATGATATTAAAAAGTTTCGGATAATTTGGCACACTGATTAAACTCCAAAAGTTATCTTCTGTAAATTATGGTTTCAACGCAAATTCATGAAATAAGGAAATCCTTTTCAAACAGAAATGGAGTTCAAATTAAGATATTGCTGCGATTATTAAGATATACTGATCCCTTTCGATAGACGGGTTGAGCACCGTTTGTGTATCCATTGTGCAATTTGTCAGTTTTCGAACTCTCGAAGCTTGAAAAATACAAATCGTTCAGCATATCTCTCGATTGATTCACCCAGGGACATTACCGTCGATTCTGCATACAACTTTGATTTATTTTGCATGTTTGTCGAATAAGTAAGATTTTCGTGGTAGTATATTTTGATTTCCCTCGAGTATCCAAGGAGAGTTTTTTGTTTTCCATTTCACGGTTGCCAAGACGTTTAATAACTGAAAATACAGCTACATGTCATGGAATTTAGAAATTAATTTTAATATCAAGATATTAATCATTGTAGAAATAACTGTTTCACTTGGAAAGTAATAAAATAAATATATAATTACTTCGGTTGTATTTTTACTTTCTGATGATGTTGTAGTAGGATTAATTAATTTCGCAAATGTTTTCAATGATTTTTGGTAGTTGTATATTGTAAAACCTCCAAAATATGCTTCGAAAATGTTCAGGATGATACAAGTGCACGTGAGATGTGGATACAATATTTTAAGATCCACGTGTACAGATATGAATCGGATAATCTAATATATTTGTGTTCTAGAAACTTTCAATATTATTGGAGTTCCCTTTTTACTTTCCTTTTATACATAATGTATAAGGAAAGTATTGCGACCGGGTCGAAAATTCGAATTCGAGTTTTCGACGGGAGAGCACGTTTCAAGCATCCCTGATCACGAATCAAACATTTTTGAAGTGATGTCTGTGTGTGTGTGTGTGTGTGTGTAGAAGACCCAGACCGTCCGACTCGTCCAGGGGACTAAGAGCAGCTATTTGGACGGCCGGTGTGTGTGTGTGTGTGTGAAAGTATATATATGTGTGTGTGTGTGTGTGTGAGTGTGTCAGTGAGTCTGTGGAGACGATAACTAGCGAAGAATGAACCGATTCGACCCAAATTTGGTACAAAAATCACAATCTGTAAACACTGGAAGCCTATTGTTTTTATACGCAATCGAATGTTCAGAACTCCCCTAAATTTTCGAATGAAATTTTGAAAAAATCGTCAAAAAATCAAAACCGCTAATAAAGTTGCGCAAATAGACATTTCTTATGTAATTTTTCATTCAAAAACGATTGACATAAATTTTAGAACGCTAACATGAACCGTTCTCGAGATATTGTAAATTTTTCAAAAAAATTTTCAAAAAGTCATATAAAATAAAAAAAATATTTCCTATTGAGAAACATGTTCACTTTTCATATGTAAAACCATGCGATAAATTGGGTGACATCGTTTTCGTGGATCTAGCTCGTTCCTTCATGTAAAAAAAATACTTTAAGTAATAATTTTGTATTTGAACACCAGTAGTTATTTATCTGCTGTAAAAACAACTTATTTCTTCGTCCATAACGCTTGACGAGATTTTGGCTACGAGTTTGGCGGAATGTCGCCAACTTGGCGACTTTTTGAAATGTTGCTAAATTAACGAAAATCTCGCCAAATGGATAAAAATGACGCTAAATCAATGTAAATGACGACTAATTGACGAAAATTCAATATCTTGGAAAGAATATACGTATCTACTATAGGAATCACATTTTTTTTAACTGTAAAAGTAGTAAATTCATTGGATTATATAAGGAAAGTCATGTGTTGAACACATCAGATTTTTTAACTAATATTTGACAAAACATAAAATGATGAAAATTTCTGTGCGAAACTTATGTAACATATGTTTTAAATCTAACGAAGGAACATAAAATCACAAAACCGACCGAAACTTTAATAGCTTACTCAATACAGCCTGTTTTAAAAATATGACAGTTTTAAAAATAGGACAGTTTTAAAAATAGGACAGTTTTAAAAATAGGACAGTTTTAAAATAGAATATTATAGACTTTTAAGTGGAAAAGAAAATAGCACCCTAAACAAAAACCTATATTATTACTTTCCATATGCGAGGGTCACACTGCTGACATTTTTGAGGTAGGGGCAGACGATATGAGCTAAAAAAAAATTATTGGTCGCATATTTAAATTTGAACCCTTTTATGTCTACAGACGATAATTTGTGGCAACAATTACAATTTAGCTATCGTAGATTAATTTTTGAAAGAACAGAAAATGGAGTTGAGGCGAAAGCAATATGAGCTATGATTTTCGAGCTATGATTTTCTATGATTTTAAAGTCGAGCTAAATCAAGAAGAAAGTCGCCAACGTATATAATTATCATATGAAAATGATGCTTCATCTCATGCCCCTGTATTCAGATAGTTATCAGTTTAGAATAAGTCAAAATTATCTCCCGGATGAAGAGCACACAGGAAGACCTATATCAGCTGCAGTCCAGAAAATGTGTCGGCCATTCAAAGAAAGTGAATCTATGATAATCGCTGTACCTACCAAATGACACAGAACGTACCTAAGTTAACATTGGATCCGCAGCTATACAAAAAATTATTCATGAATAACTGCATATGAAAAAATTAGTTTGTCATTGGATCCCCATAATTTAACAGAACACTCAAAAGCGGAGCATGTCAGAATCAGTAAAATTCTTAAAATTTCATGACGACGGTAGACACCGAATTATTTCTAAAATCATAAATTTTGATAAAATGTACATAACGTGTTTTGACGTTCCAACACGTCAAGAAAATAAAGTATGGGTCTTTGAAGATAACCTAAAACCAACAATAATGAAAAGACAACGAGCAATGAAAAAAGTAATGTATACCGTGTTTTTCAGAAATACAGGTATGTTCAATGCCATAAAGCTAGAGGGACAGAAAACAGTTACAGCTAACTGGTACACCACTAAGTGTCTTCCAGAAATTCTTCAGGAAGTGAATGTTAGAGGACTCATGCTGCAGCATGACAATGCATCTCCTCATTCAGCAAGAATGGCAGTTGAATTTCTTGAACAAAACAACATCAAAGTGATAGAACATCCACTCTATTCTACTGAATTTGCTGTGTGTGACTTTTGGCTATTTTTTAATCTAACAAGAAATTTGCCTTAGCGTCGTTTTCATTCCGAAGATAAGATTGATGTACATAATGTATCTGGTATACATAATATATAATGAGAGTGACGGGGTCGAAAATTCAAATTCGAGTTTTCTATGGGAGAGCACGTTTCAAGCATCCTTGTACACAAATCATACGTTTTTGAAATGATGTCTACGTGTGTGTGTGTGTGTGTGTGTGTGTGTGTGTGTGTGTGTGTATGTGTGTGTCAGAGAGTCTGTGGAGACGATATCTCACGAACTAATGAAGTGATTCAAACGAAATTTGGTACAAAAATTACAATCCGTGGATACTGGAAGCCTGTTGTTTTTATCAGCAGTCGAATGTTCAGAACATCTCTAAATTTTCAAGTGAAATATTATAAAAATTATTAAAACTTTTCAAAACTTTGAATAAAGTTACGTTAATAGGTAATTCACTGTATGTAATTTTTCATTAGAAAACGATAGGCACATACTTTGGAATGCTAGCATGAACCATTCTCGAGACATTGCACAATTGTCCGTTCTCAAGATATTGCACATTTTTCAAAAATATTAAAAAAATTGAGAAACATATTCACTTTTCATATGTAATACCATGCGATGAATTTGGTGACATCATTCTCATGTATCTATCTCGTTCCATTCATGAGAAAATATACTTTGGGTAATACTTTTGTATTTGGACGCCAATAGTCATTTATCTGCTACAATAATAGCTTATTCCTCGGTGCATAACGCTTAATGGAATTTTGGCGACGAAGTTGGCGAAATGTCACCAACTTGGTGAATTTTTTAGTGTTGCAATTGAACGAAAATATCACTAAATTCATAAAAATGGCGCTAAATCACTGAAAATGACGACTAATTGATGGAAGTTCAATACCTTGGAAAGAACATAAGAGTAGACTGTAGGAATAACCCATTTCTCGGTCCGTAACACGTGGCGAGAAATTGAACGGGAGGTCGCCAACTAGGCGACTATTTTAAATGTCGCCAAATTGATAAAAATGACGCCAAATCGAAAGCAACATTTCGCAAATTAAAATTTCCGACAAATGACATGCATACCTTCGAGTATATAAGAATTGCTCTTCTCTCCTTTTGTCCGTAACATTTTCTGATGTATTTGACGAACTTGGTGAATAAGTTAGCAAAGTAATGCCAACTTGACGATATTTCAAACCAGATTGACAAAAATATCGCTAAAATTGCAAAAACGACGCTAAATTAATGAAAATGTCGTCTAATTGATGAATTAATTATTAAGAAAAAATTATATATGGACTATATCGCTTATTGAGGATGCTATCAATATTGATAATTGTTTATTTTGAATTACTCAAAATTAATTCGTTACTTTGAAATAGTTTTACATATTTTCATCCGGAAAATCGCCAAATGTACAATTCAAAGATAAAAACACAGTACTGTGGATATATTATTTTTTTACTCTAAAAAGGAGTATTGGATTATATAAAAAAGTCATGTGTTACCCATATCGGAGTTTATTTTTGTACATTGCAGGCTTTTAAGTGAAATTTTTACTTTTTCACACGTAGTATTGTAAAAGATATTGCTGTCACGAAAATGTTTTCGGTTTACGAAATTGCGATGCCAATATATATTTCATGATCACCTGAAAGCGTTCTGACTATTTATGGAGCGATGTCTGCCGGTCTGTCTTTCTGTCTGTCTGCATGTATCTATGTCTATTGTACATTACTTCCTACACGATAGCGGCCAGAAATATTAATGAATATTCATAAAACTTTATATCCCGTTTCATTATCAAAAAGTCTAGAACATGACAGATTTTTTTTTTAATTTGAGCGAAAAATTTTATCTTTTTCTAATATGGCATCATAGACCAAAATTAACATAATCATGCATAAAATTGTATATTTATGAATCAATGTTCACGAAATTATACAGGCTGTCCCATAAAGAATGAAACGCACTTTAATCCTTTACCTGCTGGAGATAAGTGGGCAATGTAAATTGCAAAATGTTGAAAGTAAGGTAGGAAAAAAACAACATTAATGAAATAGTCCTCACATTAATTTTCAAAAAGTTACACTTTTTAAATTTTTATACGACCCCCTTAGACAAATTTGGTCAATGAGATTTTTTTTATTTTTAATGCAACTCGGATAAGTAACTAAATATGCCGTCCAAATAAACATTTTTGTGTACTTTTAATTAACACTTTACAACATAGTTGAAAAGTATTTATGACTTTGTTCACTCTGTCTGTCTGTCTGTCCGTTAGCACGATAACTGCCGTCAAAATGACTTCATCAAAATGAAAATCTAGTATGTTGTTCAGACGGTCTGTGGGACCGATGGGAATATAAATGAATAATATTACCCAATTAGGTTTGGATTGAAACCGGGTTGAAAAAATGAAATACATTGAACCCTATGGGACCTAATTTTTCAAACATTTTGTAACCAAATTTAAAACTCACAAATTGCTTCGAAAACTTTAGAAAATATTCAAATTATCCCATAAAATATATAAAAAAAATTTTCAGCAAGCTATATACAGTAGTAATATACGCGTTCAGTAGTTATATGAAGAAATCACGTGATCCATTTCAAAATAAACTATGGCATCCCTCTTGTGCCCAAATCGTGATTTTTAACGTTCTTTTTAATTCATAGTGTTGTATCCGTCCTAAAACCGCTTTATGTTTGCTTAAATTATGTGCATCTGCATACTGAAACAACGCAATGACAATATATTTGAGTTTAAATGATTATCAAACTTTGATTATTTCTACAACGAAGCCTAATTTTCACTTATGGAAAATGTAAACACCAAAAGATGTAGAATGAGTTGTATAAGAATTGCTGAATTTCTTTAATGCAAAATTTTTTAGCTCATAGAGTCTGCAATACAGCTGATATGAATGAAACATTCATTGATTTTACACTGAGAACCAACCAGACGATGTTTTCGCTTGACATTGATTTTACAGAGAGAAGGATGATTATTTTCTATGAAGTTTTAAGTATAGAGTTAAATTACTTGTACCTGCATGGTTCTAAGTTTTTAAATAAAATAAATTATTTTAGTATTGTGTTGAATGAAAGGATTGGAAAGCGTTTATGAATGAAATGCTGCTTTTATATAGAGGCGAATTATATTTCGATGACGTCATTTGAATAAAGTTCATTTGTTTTCGATGAAGTTTTCAAATATAATAAATTATTGCAGTATTATGGTAATTTTAAAAATATTCCCGAGAAATATATTGCATTTTAGAGATGTTTAAACCAGGCAATTTATATTTCAATGCAGTCATGTGAATGAAGTTCATTTTTTACACTTTACAACAAAGTTGAAAAGTGTTTATGAGTTTGTTCATTCATTCATTCTGTCCGTCTGTCTGTCTGTCCGTTAGCACGATAACTGCCGTAAAAATGATTTTATAAAAATGGAATTTTAGTATGTTATTCAGACGGTCTGTCGAACCTATGGGAATATAAATGAATAATATCACCCAATTAGTTTTGGATTAAACCCGGGTTGAAAAAACAAATACATTGAACCCTATGGGACCTAATTTTTGAAACATTTTTTAAACAAATTTAAAATTCCCACATTGCTTCGAAAATTTTAGGAAATATTCAAATTATCCCATAAAATATATAAAAAAATTTCTGCAAAACATACTCTGTAGTTTTTTAAATAAAATTTAAATAATATTTACTCCTTTTATATAAATGGATCACGGGTCAATTATATGAAGAGATCACGTGACCCGCTTCAACATGAAATATGACATCCATCTTGTGCCAAAATCGTGATTTTTAAAGTTCTTTTTCATTCATATTTAGTGTCGTATCCGTTCTAAAACCGCTTTATTTTTGCTTAAATTCGGTGCATCTATATACTGAAACAACGCAATTACAATATATTGGAGTTTAAATGATCATCCAAATTTCATTATTTCTATAACGAAGCCTACTTTTCACTTTTAGAAAATGTAAACAGAAAAATATGTAGTATTAGTTGTATAAGAATTGCTGCATCTGTTTAACGCACAATTATTCAGCTCATTGTAGTCTGCAATATAGTAGCTGATATGAATGAAATATTCATTGATTTTACAGAGAGAAGGACGATTTTTTCGATGAAGTTTTAAGCGCAGAGTTAAATTACTTGTACCTCCATGGTTTTAAGTTTTTAAATAAAATAAATTGTTATAGTATTGTGATGGATGAAATGAATGGGAAACAGTTTATGAATGAAATGCGGCTTTTATAGAGAGAGACAGGCGTATTATATTTCGATGACGTCATATGAATAAATTTCATTTTTTTTTAGATAGAAATTTTCAAATATAATAAATTATTGTAGTATTATGACAATTTTTAAAATATTACCGAGGAATGTATCGCATTTTAGAGATGTTTAAACCAGGCAATTTATAATTCAATGCTGTCATTTGAATGAAGATCATTTTCTTCGATGAAGTTTTAAGTTTTCAAATATAATAAATGAATGTAGTATTGTGATAATTTTTAAAATATTGCCGAGGAATGTATCACATTTTAGAGATGTTTAAATAAAATTGCATTGAAGTTGGAAAGTGTTTCATAATCAATGCTTTATGTATGATTGATTTTTCTTATTTCTTTGTATATAATAGAGACAATGTATATAATAGAGATTTAGTATATAATAGAGACTGTGAATAAAAGAGGAATGAATCAAAAATGCAAAAACTGATAAATTAAAAAAAAAAAATCGCTAAATTTTTTGGGCTAATATAAAATTATATAAGTGACAAGCATGCAATTTTTTAATATGTGACAACTTTCGAACGTTGAAAGTAAATCAAATACATATTTAAGTAAAACGGTTATGTACTATCCTATATAAGATGTTAAATATGGATCAAAATGATGTCATCGACGTATCTTTATTTATATCTCTGTATTACAGAAATGTAGCTGGCGCCGCCACTGCTTGACAAATCTCGGATTCTTCTAGTTTATCTGTCTCATACTGCAAAAACTATATACAAAATATAAAATGTTGTACATTTGTAGAGTAATGTTAAAGAATACGCTGAAATAAACCATTATTCAATTTGCATTTCAAATTAACAAAAGTTTATTGTCAAAGACAGAATATTTGAGCTGCTACTTCGCGTCCTGGACAGATTGGCAATAGCAAGACCACGAATTTGTGTAGGCATGCATCTACATAGTAGATTTTTTACAAAAATATTTTTACAAAATGATTGACAAGCGTTCTAGAACACTAGCATGAACTGTTCTCGAGATATTGCACTTTTTCAAATAAATTTTTCAGAACATCACATAAAATTAAAAAAACATTATTAACAATCGTGAAATATGATCACTTTTCATATGTAATATTATAAATTTTAACTTTACTCTCGTGGATCTAGTTCATGTCATTTGAATAAAGTTCATTTTGTGTAAACAGAATTGTCTTTTTCGCTACAGTTTGAAGTTTGTTAAGTTCGATGAAGTTTGTTACATAATCAATGATGATCTGCATGATTGCTGTCGTTACTTATTCCACCCAATCTAGAATATACTAAACCAGATCCAGCAAATCACACACGCTCAGAAAGTCCATCACTAAATCAGGGATCCTCTCAAGATCTTCACGACTCAACCCCAAGCTGAGTCCAAGCTCAGCTCCAAGCAAAAGAGAATATCCGGCTCTTGCTCACATTTAGTACATAAAGCGAATATCTTACGTCCCATGTCATAGAAGAGTGACCTTATATGTCCTCTATTAAATCTTGATAGTACGGTCTGTTCAATTCTTGCCCCCTTGAACTCCAAAGCAGCCCCCGGATGGAGACCTCTGTACCACATCGTGAGCTGAACGCCAGTTCTAGTTAATCATGAATTTTCGCTTGGAGGATAATTCTAGGAACGTAAGTGCTTCCGAGGAAATCCCTGGGGACATAGTGCCTGTCTTGGCCAAGCTATCTGCAACATCATTGAAATATATGTATCAATATGTGAGGGCATCCACTTAATATGGATTTTATTATGCCTCGACAACATTTTAAGTTTATCTATAATATCTAAGCTGGTGCTATTTCCAATATCCCTCCATTCACGTAGATGTTGAATGGCACTTGTACTGTCCGAGAATATACAGACAGTTTCATTGATGTCGTGGTCAATAAGGTATTTAAGTGCCTCGTCAATAGCAATTTATTCGGACCTTATGTTCGGAACTTATGTTTTCCATATTGTCATTCATCTTTATGAGTATACGACTACCAGTGTTACCCTGCTCATTTTTGCTGCCATTCTTGAAGATTTGAATGGCATCCTCCGAAGTATTATTAATAACCTACAATGCCAAATGCTTCAACAGTTCGGGGACTTGATTGTCTTTGTAAGTGGCGACAAGGAACTGTTCGTGAAATTGAACATTAGGCAAGTTATCAATGGGGGCCATACAGGAAAATAGTTTGTGACGTTCAACACTTGGTTGAAGATGTCCCAATTTATGAGCGAATCCAACAGGGCTATCTCTCTTAAGCATTTGGTTATCCTGCCAATCCAGCAGGAATTTTGCAGTTCAATGTTGGTCCCTATAGCCAAAGAGTTTACCATAATATTTTGTTAGCGCAACTTGTCGCCTTAACTCCAATGGCTGGAGGTTTGCCTCATATGGCACAATATTGTTTGGACAACTGTGTCATGGTTAATCTTTCTTGTTAAATATATGCTTAAAAAACTTAAACTTTCGGGAAACACCAATTTCTTTAAGTCGGATATAGACAAAGAATGGATGATGACTAGTGTTGATCGAATTCTTAAATCTCAAATCAAACATCAAGTCTGGAATCAAATTCATAAGTCTGGTTTTCCATATATATGCCTTCTTCCAGTTACAGCATAATTTACATTTACACATATATATATATATATATATATATATATATATATATATATATATATATATATATATATATATATATATATATATATATATATAATAAAATCAGAATACCCATGAAATGAAATATTGCTCATAGAGAAAGAAAATAACTTTGTATAATCCGCGTAAAGACTGCAAACTCTAACAGTATTTGCTTAGTTCAATTAGATTTTATGAAATATTCCAAAAAACTATTTTAAGCAATTGCATCGTGTGCAAATTTTGCACAGATTGAACTGTTCTAAGCCCCATGCAGTAGGATTTTTGCCATATTTTATTACTCATATTTTTTATATGCGGTTTTTATTATAATTATATTTTTTACTTATAATTTTCTTATCTACATTCTAAGAATATGCAATACTGGTATTCTGTTGGAAATATTTTAACCATCATAACCCTTCAACAAAAAGAAAAAAATAGCCAATTTCTATTTTGTAACTAAAAGTTATCGCTTTCAGTTCTTCCTATTCTGTAATTTGAATTCATTTTTGAAATACTATTTTCCCTTAAACAAATTGATGAATTATTTTCGTCAGTAGTCATTCTAGTTACAAAAGCTAATCTACAGTTTTATGTCTGTCCTTTTCGTTATTGACATTTTACTCTCTTTTTATTTCCGATAATTCTACACAAGAAGTTTTCCAATAAATCTACACGGAAAAAAATTGATTTTGTAAGAAGTATTCGAGTGAGAAATTCTAACACGATATTGGAAAATTGTTTTCTATTACAGGAAATTGAATTAAATATTGCTATTAATACAACGTATGGTTTAAATGAAGTACTTGGCAAGAAATGAGTGATTTCAATTTTGTTCTTTTATTTCACAGGTATATTTGTATTATAAATTACGTATTTCAGCATAACTAGAAAAAATAGGAAATCATACTTCTACTTCGCGTGCAGGCTCGATAAATGCCACATTTCATATGACAACAGTCATCGGAGATTAGTTACACGCGGTCGTATTTTGTCCCAAGAGACATTCATTTATGATTCTACAGTATAGATTAAATTTATGTATTAACCCTTTGGCCGTTGTGAACGCGTCTAGCGCATTCAATGAAAACTTCTTCTCTACGTTAGTAACGCTCTAGAAGCGTACATCAACCTTATTCCTTCTCATATACGTTTCAAACTCTTTTAACGCGTTTTACAGCTTTTATTGCTCTGTTTCGCCCTACATGACAGCACCAATTAATAGTCCTTTGATTTCTACTGTTTTGTTTCCGATTTTTTTTTTTATAATTTTTTCGCCATTTGACGATTTTCTTACATTTGAAAGTGCGCGATGACTTCAACATCTGGATCTGGTTTGCAGAAAAAGGAAATAAACTTTTTATTATGATGATCGCGACAGCCAATATTCATTTTTTTTTAAAAAGGGAAACGCGAATGAAACGCGAGTTTAATGTAATGACTGTGATTTAGAACTGTGTATTGCACCTTGATATAAAATATATTACAATATGAAAAATTAAGCAATTAAATTGGATGATGCATTTACAAGAAATGGGTGTGCATTTTGTACATGTAATAACGATTTATTTACTTATTGTTTTACTTAATGTTCAACTACAGTCAACCCTAGCGATGACGGTGAATAGGTCTCTAAAGGGAAAACAACATTACTCATGCAGAAAAATAGCAAACGCTGGGGAGAAGTTATCCTCGAAAAATAGTAACAGACAAAGGGTTAAAAGCTATTGGAACAAAATACATTTTTTTAGCTTAACTTTAACAACTATGAAATTGATAGTGTGATGATGGTATTTGACAAACATTGGGTGAAATGATGATTTTACCGAAAATACCCTTTAATACATTCATAACATCTGGATTGATAAGTTTCTAGCGACTGTTCTTATGGCACTCCGGCTAATGATTCACTAATTCGACTTTCTTATAGATATAGACCGGTATGCGGTATTCGTACCTGAAAATATCAAAATTTTATTTTCGGGTTTGTGTCAAAAAAGTAGTTGATTCGTGTCATAACTGTTAATGGGCGTTAGTGGTGATCAGGACAAACGATATTTGTGATGAAGATTTTGAGATGAGGAAATTTATATACCTTTTATATACCACCCCCCTAAAAATATACCTTTTCCATTCACATTGAAGGGCCACATTTTTAACACTTTCCAACATAGTTATAATATTTTTATGACTTTTTCATTTTGTCTGTCTGTCTGCCCATTCGCACGATTACTGCCGTAAAAATGACTTTATCAAAATGAAGTTTTCGTATGGTGTTAGACGATCTATGAGACATATGCGGATGTAAAAGAATAATAGCATCCAATAGTTTTAGATTTAACCCGGATTGAATAAATGAAATATATTGTAAACGTCGTATATCAAATCATTTTTTATATCACAATATGAAAATCGGGGAACTCACGAAAGTATATTTTTCTCTAAAATTTAAGGAAATTAGTCAATTAATCGTATGGATTGTGTTTAAATTTTTTTAGAAAGATAATTGTTCAATTTTTCCGATGGTGTCAGGATAGAAACTCTGATAATATTTTCGGTCGCTAAAGAACGGATATCTTTGAATACAGCCTGAAATCCTTGTAAAACGGGATAAAATATAAAACAATCAAAAACCTAATTCGAATTAAGAAAATTTACGCCGAGGTGCACCTTCACGAGTCTTGAATTTGATGTTTACCAAATTTTATGATCTTGCGATTCTTAGATTTTCTGCGACAGATTTCACAGACACACATACATATTGCTTTATCACGTAAGATACTTAAAAATATATACATACATACAAGCTTATATGCATAGATGCATTTATGGAAACATAAACTTCGTATGAATTAGATTTGCTTATAATTATTTTGATAATATAATGATTTGATTATTAGATAAACGTGAACCAGAAAAAATATATGTCACTATTCACTACTATCAAATTCAATGTGGAATATTAACTTAACTAACTTTATTCCAAATTTAGAATCCTGATATAGTGATACAAACAGCACTGCTGCATGAAATCTGCAATTATTAAAATTCAGAAACCACCATTAGTCGTTAAATATGGTAATAGGTAAATATAAGTACAGCAAAATATCTAGATTAGTGCAATTTGCTCATTTGTGCAATTACCAAAAACACCGTTAGCTTGGAAATTATTTAGAGTAGCTAACTATTACTCCTTGCTAAGGAGCTGAGGAACTCTGATAAAATGAAACACCCAGTCATCTATCGCCTCATTGAGACTAGGGGATTAATTTTTCGTCCAGAAAGCTGATGGAACTGCAAAATAAAACTTCTTTAATTTTATATTTTCTCTATAGATTTTAAAATTAAGTTCTTCCATATTCCTTAATAATTTAAAAATTATAGTCATTTTTAAAGTATGTGAAAAAAAAACATTTTGTAATAAAATTTTTTTAATTCGAACACACCATTAAGACGTTACAATTGCATTGAAACAAGAGAGCTTTCAGACGTTAAACGTCCATAATCAGTGGCACTGCGAAAAAGGGGAGCACTTATGTACAGTCAAAAGCCGCAAACGAAATGTGTATGCCAATTTTCATAGTAACTGCTACGTGTTCTAAATTTTAACTTCCGAACTGTCTGATCAAATAAAATGACTTTTATTATAAAGTGTTTTCCTTAATTATTTCATTTTTAGATGTGTCACCATCTTTGTTAATTTTAATGCAATTTATGTAGCGAAATTTTTTAGGTTAGTTTTAAATAGTTTTGTAACGAAATTAAATACTATTTTGATTTATGTATTTTAACATAAAGAATGAACATATTTGAAGGTATGTTGCATACATAAAGAAGTTGTAGTACACAAAATAAGGAATATTACTTTCCTTATATACATAATGCATAAGGAAACTAATGTGATGGGGTCGAAAATTCGAATTCGAGTTTTCGACGGGAGAGCACGTTTCAAGCAACCCTGATCACGAATCAAACATTTTTGAAGTGATGTCTGTGTGTGTGTGTGTGTGTGTGTATATGTGTGAAGGTATGTGTGTGTGTGTGTGTGTGTGTGTGTGTGTGCGTGTCAGTGAGACTGTGGAGACGATAACTGACGAACGAATGGACCGATTCGAACCAAATTTGGTACAAAAATCACAATCCGTAAACACTGGAAGCCTATTGTTTTTATACGCAATCGAATGTTCAAAACCCTCCTGAATTTTCGAATGAAATATTGAAAAAATCGTCAAAAAATCAAAACCGCTAATAAAGTTACGCAAATAGACATTTCTTATGTAATTTTTCATTAGAAAACGATTAACATAAATTTTAGAACGCTAACAAATACGCGCTAAGAGAACGCTAACAGAACGCTATAAATTGGGTGACATCATTCTCGTGGAACTAGCTCGTTCCATTCATGAAATTCCATACTTTAAGTAATATTTTTGTATTTTAACGCCAATAGTCATTTATCTGCTGTAAGAATAACTTATTCCTTCGTCCATAACGCTTGGCGATATTTTGGTGCCGAATTTGGCGGAATGTCGCCAACTTGACGACTTTTTGAAATGTTGCCAAATTAGCGAAAACCTCGCCAAATGGATAAAAATGACGCTAAATCAATGAAAGTGACGGCTAATTGTCGAAAATTCAATATCTTGGAAAGAATATTAATATCTACTATAAGAAAAACCTATTTTTTTTTTACTGTAAAAGTAGTAAATTCATTACATTATATAAAGAAAGTCATGTATTGCCCAAATCAGATTTTTTTTTTTTTTTTTTTTTTTGTAATCGTATGTACTTAGATAAACAAAATCGCAGTAGGAGAGTGACTATTTTGTCACTTTCTGGAATATTATCAATACATTTATAAACAATAAGTGTATACACACACTGCATTTCGAAGTTTAAGCGGGATAGGCAAATTGTCAGATAGCGAATACATGCGTAGATTTTATTGAACGAATCTTGCTGTTGTCCTGGAGTAGAATATGTAAATATCGAGATACGCGGCGACAAGTGATTGGATTCGTTATAAACATGCTAATTAAAAGTTCGGTTAAAACAATGAGTTTGTATATTTAAGATATTCATTGCAGCCAGAACATGGACCAGGGAATAAGTATGGACGATACACAACGGTAACATACTGTTGGGGGGAATTGAGGCTGCACAATCCATCAGTGAATACGTATGTACGATACACAGCGGTGACATACTGTTGGGAGACTTGAAGCTGTACAATCCGTCATGGTAATGGTGAATTTCTTTTGCATGAACCCTTCCATTCTTTCCCGTTTGTAGACACCATTTCACACGTATGAAATCGCCACTAGACTTATTTTGGGACTTCTGAGGGTCACAATACATTCGAGTTACTAGTGCATAGCTTAATTGAGACTTAATCGGAAGTAACTGCACCAACTCTATGAGCTGTTGTAGCTGCCATAGAAGGGCAAGCATCGAATATTACTGTGAGGCGATGACAATAATGATCTCTATGAAAGTATTTCGAAAGTTTGTGCTCCATTGAGTTCCAGTGCCAGAAGTGCACCATTACAGTGTGTATTGGTGTTGAGAGGTGCGCGACATCCCAGTGGTTAGCGCGTGGGAATCGGCCCGGGTTCGATTCCGGCCACTGCCAAAACTGCCGCCGTGTTCATGCGGAACATGATCACGATAAACATGTGGGTCCGTAAGTCCTTCCGAGAGGTTGGTGGTAGAGGAAGGATGGTATGGACCCTGTGGATGCCTTCCTCACTGGGTTCCGATCCAAATTGGATGGCACTTCCCGGGCGTCCAACAGATTCCTTGTATCTTTCTGATAGGTCGGAGGGTCTGGGTCGAGGAAGGAGAGTGGTGTCGAGAGCTTATGATTTTGACCAAACTATAATTAGTGAATGTTCTATTCTCAGACGAATTGAAAATTGTCCTGCAATCGGGCACCAGCCGTGAGCTAGTCTGAAAAAAAAACAAAGCACACGTAACTAGTCCGAGAAAATAGTTAAACACTATACTTCTGGTCACAGTAGTGTGATTATATAGGTTGTTTTTTCAAGCTGGCAGCACCGATCTTCATGTTTTTCCAGGCAGCACAGTGACAGCTCAAAGTTATGTCAGGAAGTCCATAATCCCTATGCCAGACATAGTGCTGGCTTGATTTTGTTTTATGGACAACACGTTCTTCTTAGAGTGGTCTTAGTGGAGGACTGCCTTCAGAGTAATACATTAAATACACGGAGGGTATATTCCCTGATTTTAATTACACCAAATATTTAGAATACCGCCAAGAAGGGTACGCTCTCCCACACCTTCCTATGTTCCTCCAGGGACGCCACATTGCTCTTATTCGGGAATGGATGTCCTTTCCCTTTGTTACTCTGGATTAGTATATTAAGTTAATGAGTTATTAGTGCCATGCCTGTTTAATAATCGGATGATCATATCACATATTAAACATCACCCAGGCTCTCTTGCATCATTCAGAATGTTTATTCTCTCTATGCAGCTTTCTGTTGCAGCAATTTAGGGGTAAATAAAACCTCTACATGTAAATGTTTTGTTCCGTTAAAGTTTGTATGACTGATCAGTATATTTTTATGAAATTTGGAGTCTATCCCTTGCAGTACTTTTATATTCAATTTACCGTTTATTGTTTAACTTATGACTGGCAGTATTTATATACCCCCTATAATAATTGTAAAGAAATTGTACTTTTGCAAATTGAAGCAGAGCAAAAATTATGTCAGCTGTGCATCCAATAAGATGTTAAATGAATTAAGAATCCTGGCAATTATATTCTATCATAGAAAATAAGCATAATTTAGAAAATATCTACAAGACGTAATTATAAATATCCGGATAAAGTATAAATTGTGTATACAGTCACGCCCACATCTGTGCACTCACTGCCATTTCATGCATTTGGAGTTTTTCTTGCGAATTGAAATAGGTTTTATTTACAATAAATGTGAAAGTGTGAGGGACTTTTTAAACAGATAAAACATACAGCATTCCAAATCTGTGTTTCTGCATGGCCTAAAACGGCCAAAGGGATTTTAGAAATTGAAGCAACGTTTCAGGGTGTCGGTTTCATATTTACACTCATTCTTCTATACTAAGTCTAAATTTCATTCTACACTCTATAACAAAAACAAATCGCCGCATGCAAAATAAGTTGTCCGATTGTAATGAAATTTTGAATGCAAAGATATTATGAGCGAACATGCAAATGAATGAATAAAATTTGGTGTCCAATGAATAAATAATGGGAGCTCCTGCTCATCGGAACTACGCATTCAGCAGGTGCATATAATGAACGATTCTGAATCTGTGGTCAAAATTTCTGTTGCATTTTTACTGCGGATATCTTACGTCTTTGGTAATAATTTCTGGCACACTGACAGCACATCGGTACGTAAACAACATTCTACGGCCGGTTATGTTACGGTTCCTTTTGCGACACCCCGGACTTACTTTTCAACTATGTAATGCCCTGTCGCACACGGCACGTGTTGCTATAAATTGTCTTCAAGCTTGCCCAACACTTCCTTGGCCAGCTAAGTCTCTTGATCTCTCCCCCATAGAGCACATTTGGGACGTTATGGGAAGGCGATTGCAACCATTCCGGAATGTCGACGATTTATCCCGACAGTTGGAGACAATTTGGAAAGACATTCCGCAGGACACCATCCATGAACGTTATCAGTCTATGCCACGCCGGGTGACATCTTGCATCCAGGCCAGAGGTGGACCAACGCGTTATTGACTTCCTCCCTTTGTGTAAGGACAAACTCTAAATCATTAAATTGTTCTGACATTATAATCGTTTCTTTTTCTATGTATGTTCTTCACATCCACCAATTTTTATCACAACCGGGCAAATCCTTCTTGGTGAGTCGATTTCTTTTGTTATAGAGAACATTTATTTATAGTTCGTCGTTGACTTCCTTTTTGAAGATCCCCCGTTTTCGAGATTCCCCAAAGAATATGAGGTATGAGACTGCTAAAAGAAATAAATGGAATATTTTTGTGACCGATCATATGTATCAATAATATATTAAAATAAAACCGTATATAAAAAATTATTCAGTTTAGGCAGCACACTTAAAATCAGAATGGATTGAATCCAGGACGAAAGGGGTATCAGAAAAAATTCAAAGAATGTTTTCATGGTCCCAATTCGTTTAAACATATGCTTCCATTGTTAATATATTGCTATTTGGTGCTAAATACCCACTGCAAATTACAGTTTTCCGACAATCACCACTGCCAGTAGAAAATAGTTATCTTCTAGTTTGTGTAAAATTACAATTTTAAGATACGAGACCCTTGTGAAATTTTCTATTCAACTATTATAATTCAAATATCCCTCTATATTAAAAAAAAGTAGCTGCCACTGCCGCCGTTTGACAAATTTCGCTTTTTTATGTTTATTTGACAGGTACAGTAAAATCTATAGCATATAACATTATGAAAGTTTGTTCATTTGTAGAGAAATTTTAGGGGAATACACTGATATAAAATGTTTTTCGATTTAAAATTTAGATAAGGAAATATATAATATCAATATCAAGAGTTTTTGAGCTGCGAGTTCACGTCCTGGACAAACTAGCAATAGGGAGACCTCCACTTTTTTACTTTCCTTATATACATAATGTATAGGGAAAGTATTGTGACGGGGTCGAAAATTCGAATTCGAGTTTTCGACGGGAGAGCACGTTTCAAGCATCCCTGATCACGAATCAAACATTTTTGAAGTGATGTCTGTGTGTGTGAGTGAGTGTGTGTGTGTGTGTGAAAGTATGTGTGTGTGTGTGTGTGTCAGTGAAACTGCGGAAACGATAACTGACGAAAAAATGGACCGATTCGAACAAAATTTGGTACAAAAATCACAATCCGTAAACACTAGAAGCCTATTGTTTTATACGCAATCGAATGTTCAGAACCCCCCTAAATTTTCGAATGAAATTTTGAAAAAATCGTCAAAAAATCAAAACCGCTAATAAAGTTACGCAAATAGACATTTCTTATGTAATTTTTCATTAGAACACGATTGGCATAAACTTTAGAACGCTAGCATGAACCGGTCTCGAGATAATGTACAATTTTCAAAAAAAATATCAAAAAGTCATATAAAATAAAAAAAATATTTATTTCCTATTGAGAAACATGTTCACTTTTCATATGTAATACCATGCGATAAATTAGTTGACATCATTCTCGTGGATCTAGCTCGTTCCATTCATGAAAAAAGATACTTTAAGTAATACTTTTGTATTTGAACGCCAATAGTCATTTATCTGCTGTAAGAATAACTTAATTCTTCGTCCATAACGCTTGGCGAAATTTTGGCGACGAATTTGACGGAATGTCGCCAACTTAGCGACTTTTTGAAATGTTGCCAAATTAAAGAAAATCTCGCCAAATGGATAAAAATGACGCTAAATCAATGAAAATGACGACTCATTGTCGAAAATTCAGTATCTTGGAAAAAATATTACTATCTACTATAGGAAAAACATATTTTGTTTACTGTAAAAGTAGTAAATTCATTACATTATATAAGTAAAGTCATGTGTTGCCCACATCAGATTTTTTACACTTATCTACATACTTGAATTTTTGCAGGACGGAGCTCTTTTTTTCTTTAATTTCGATTTCGGTGCCTTATTATGTTAGTTATTCAATTTTTTATGCACTTCTGAAGTGAAAATTTTCCTTTTCTATGGGCGAATATTTAATTGGTCGAGACGATTGCCAGGTTATTTCTGATTGATTTCTAGCAGAAACGTTATAAATTGGGTAAGGGATGCGTTATTGAAGCATTAGAAACTTTAAAAGTACAGATATTTATTTCTAAACATGGCGTTAGTAATTTACTTGAGACGTTAGTAGTTTACTTGAGAAAATGTAAGATGTTGACAACCATATGATTTATCTCTTATTCTGACAATCAAACAGAGCGTTTCGCAACTATTGATGTCATGAACATCAGGATTTCATTGTCATATTACACAGCAATTAAATGTTCTATTGTTGTAAATGTCTCTATACTGAAAGCGTAACACGCATTATGAAACTGCATTACGAATAAGCAGCAAACCCAACAGTTATGAAATTTTGCTGCTGCTTCCTAATACTGTAAGCTATCGTTCTTAATAGCAGGCGGTACGAAAGGATTCGCGATACAGGCTTAGCGAGATACAGGAAGTAGCAGATGAAGCCTCAAAACTCAAGAAACGGGATTCGGAGTTGGCGAGAGTAGTGATTTGGGGGCTGAGCTTGACGACATTGTTCGCGAAGTTAAGGGGGTTGGTGAGCTGCACCTAATAATGAGACGAATCTCCACGGAGACATCGCGTCTGAAGCAATTTGCGATTAATGAGTGGAAGTCAATGGAGGGCAGGTTCCAGGGTTTTGCGAGATTTAGCGAGCATGGGACGGATAGGCGATCGTATGGGCCGTCCGAATTGAAAGAGCTCACGAAGCAAGTTCTAGGGCTGGTGAATGTCAGTTAACAGGGGACGGTCCCCTACGAATGTATTACGTCTGCATAGCAGGCGGCACAAAAATGCTAGGGAAGCGAGCTTAGTGAGTGTGATCGAGTAGGAAGCGAAACCTCCTTACTCGCAAATCCAGTTACGGAGGTGAATGAGCGGCAGCCACTGAATGACGCATCCCCAATAATCTGTGACTGTTCACGAATAGGAGGCGTAGTTTCCCGACTCAGGAATACAGTTACGGGGTTAATGAGCAGCAGCCAATGGAGAGCGGAGCTCTGGGAATCTGTGAGCGTCAGCGAGTATGGGATACGTAGAACCAGATTTTAACAGCTAGAGAAGAGAGTTCTAGGGATCGTTAATATTTATTAACAAGGACTGTAGCCATTTGCGTAGCAAACAGCGCGAAAGTCCTCGCGAAGGGAGCGCAGCGAGCCTGAGGTGAAGCCTATCGACTGGCGAAGCGAGTTACAGGAGTTGGCGAACGTAGCGAGCATGAGGCGAAGCCCCCCCTAGTATATAAATAAAGTACCTGCCGCTGCCGCCGCTATTTGACAACTTTCGTTTTTCGAGATTCTTTCTTCCTATTGCAAAAACTATGGCTTATAAAAATATGGAATTTGGTACACTTGTAGAAACTGCTTTGGGGACTGCGATGGCTTACAAAAACTATGGCTTATAAAAATATGGAATTTGGTACACTGGTAGAAAATGCTTTGGGGACTGTGAACCCTTTTTTGATATATATTGCAGTTTAAGAAATATTTAATGACAGAATCAAAGACAAAACATTTGATCTGCGAGTTCATGTCCTGGATAGACTAACAGTAGCAAGATCATGAATTTTTGCATATACCTACATGGTACCTACAGGCGGATACCTACATTTGTGAAATTTTGCAGAACTTAATCCCTTTTTTAATTTTGATGTAGTTTTTGAGATATTTTGCTTTTTATGCACTTCTGAAGTGAATTTGTTTTCGTATCGGCACATCTAGCGATTTCTCTGTCTCGTACTGCAAAAGCTATATCATACAAAAATATGAAATTTGATACATTTATAGAGAAATAATACGGTAACAGGATGAAATAAACCGTTTATAGATTTAAACTGTAGTTTGGCATGAAATAGATCACAAAACGAGCTCAGAATCAAGGAATTCAGTTTTGGATTCTCTGAGCTAAGAAAAATCCCTGCTTTGACCTTCTGCGGAAAATAGGTATGGGTAGAAAAATATATTTTTGAAAGTAGAGTTATTAGAAGAGATATGTATGAAGCGAGCTCTGCGAGGGCAGTGAGTAGGAAGCGAAATCTCTCGAAGAGAGTGTCTCGAAGAGAGTTGACGAAGTGTAGGTAGCACAGGCCAGAATCGCCTAGTATATAAAAAAATCTATATATCGAGAAAAATGCGAAAAAACTAAAACATAATAACGAATTTCTAAACTGAAAAATCTGTAAAATAAAGAAAAGAGTCTACTAATGGATAAAAAGCGAAATGTGTTAGAAAACAAAGAACGGGACATGAGTGTATATTAAAAACTCAGAACTTTAAAATTGTAAAATACAATTAAAAAGCATATAAAAACAATACACACTCACTGGATATCTGGAAAGCCCATCGAAGTGAGATAACGGGTTAATATACGACATACCAATTTAAAAATTTAGAATATGTATTTTTAAACCGTGAAGTTAGAGAGACTTGCGTCCTCCTTTCATGTTTTGAACAATGCAGTTAATGTAAACTTTGTTTATAGATACATTATTTGGAATTGAATTGTATGGCCCATGACGTTAGTGCGAGTTATTCTCATTACCTCCAAGATATGACCGGTAATTGGAAACTTGAAATAAAACGTTTGAAGCATTATCATTAAACTTTATAAATTAATTGTTAGAGGATCTAGGGCTGCATAGATTAATTGTGTTTTGTTAGGGCATGATGTAGTATATATGATATGGTGAGTAATCGTGTAAGAAATAATAGTATTGAATGGGAGAGGTGTATGGCTTACTTACATCTGTAGATATTAGTAACGTAAGCTTAATGCAGATGGGAGGACATATTTTCCCGCTTTATCCCGTCTTATGCGTTTTGTTAGAAGATGATAGAGTATATATGTTTTGGTAGGGAATCGTGTGTAAGAAATGATAATAGTGAATGGGAGGAGTGTATGGCTCACATACAACAGCATTTTTTTCACAGTGACGTAGGATTCCGGTCCTGCTCAGAGGCAACAATAATTAGTAAACAAAATACTGACATCAAGACTACATATAAAATATATTCAATATGTACAAATACTTCAACGAAACAGTATAAACAAATAACAGATAAATAATTAAACTTTGCCAAACAAAAAAAAAGCTCACAAGTTATAAACCGAAATGATATAAAAATTACATTTATAAATTGGCAATAACACTTAGAACGGAAAACACACGGAAATGAATTATTTATATCCAGAAACAGAATAGAAATAATTATAAGACTGATCAAACGATTCTAATGATAATTATAAAACAGTTTTTATAATAAATATTGCAAACAATTATAATAGTGGTGTATATCAATTCAAAGGGGAAAAGTACAAATAAACTTAAAATAAAAGAATACTAATTTAAGGCAATGTTTTTCTAAGCCGGGAGATAAAGGAACAGCTCTGTCATTGGAAGAAATTCGAAATGTGTTGTGAAAACCAACACTAAGACTTAAGGGTATATTGCATGCTTATATCTCGAAAATCATAAAATACAATTAAATATCATCCAGATATATAAAACACGTACAGTGTAAGAACTAAACCCGAAATTAGCAACACCTGCATAAAATTCCTACTAGTTACAATTCCGAAAAATGTGAAAAACCAATAAAATTCAGAATTCTAAGACAAAAGTAAAAATAAAATTTATTTCCATACGAACCTTGAATGTCAGGTTATATAGTGTAGCACTGAAATGATACACTGTAACTTTTATCGCCATAAGAAAATTATTTATAGTAACTAAAATACAGTTGTTTGCAATTATCAAAATAACTGAATCTAGGAATCAAGCAATAACATAGAAATATAACCAGGATATTGCCAAAAATAGGAATAATTGTAAATAGTTTGGTATAGCGGCATATCGAGCATATAATAAATAGAAAAGACGAAAAAACAGAAATTGAATTCTGCTAAAGATCCAAAATATCTCTGGTGATTTAAATGGATTTTTCCCAGAGGCAGGAATTGCTAGCAAACAAAACAATATGACATAAAGAACAAACATAAGGTATATCCGATATGCACAAATATTACAATAAAATGGTAAGAAGTAATAGCAGAGAACGAATTAAATTTAGTCTCTTCCGAACGGTAACAGGAAGCCAAAAAGAAGTAAACCGAAAAAAAGTAGGCTGAAAAAATATAAAAATTAAGATTATCAGATATTTGTCAACAACACTTAGCAGATAAACAACATGTTTACTGAAGTTCCTTCCTTATACCCTGAAGCAGGATGGAAAATACCATGGAACTTGTCAATACATTCTCATGATAATTTTTAAAAGAGCTACTGTTCAACTTTTTGAAACAATTATTATAGTGTTATATATCAATGAAAAGAATACAAAGTTCAAATGAGGAACACCTAAACTAAGACATCTGTAAAATAAGCGTACAGCTCTGTCATTGGCCGGATCGTGAAATGTGTTTGGAAAACTAAAAATGAAACACTAGCTTATATTACCGGCCACACATTTTGCTACCGTTAACCTTTGGGTTGGTCGTGTGGTCTGGGTCTTCAACTAGCTTATATTAACAGATCAGAAATATAAATACACAAAATGCATTTATAATGCACTCAAATATATTAAAAATGAGCCAGATTAATAGTTAAATCATGTATTAACACCTTGAGTCGCTACATGTATAAAATGCTACAAGTTACAACAAGACACGGAAAACCGTTAAAATTTCAAAGTCTAAACCAGAAATAACAATAAAGGAATGTAGTTGAATATAGTATGACAGGATTTGAAAGTAGTTGAGCAACAAAATGCCACACTGTAATAATTATAGACCTAACAAAGTTATTTAATAAAAGCAAAGATAATAATTGCATACTATTGCTAAAATAAATGAACCCGGGATGAAAAGAATAACACATATATCCAGAATTCTTGGAATGTGGAATAATTAAGAATAATTTATTATACTCATGTGAAATACGTAATGAATAGGGATAAATATAACATAAATTGGATTTTACAGCTTCAAATAATAAATGCTTAAATTGTGAAATTTGCAAAATAAAGGAGTAACTCTTTCATTGCACTATATACGTGAATTGTGTTAGTAAAACCAAAAATAGAATACGAAGCTCAAAATACTAAATTCATAAAATACGGAAATCGGATTTTACACAAGAGTTTAAAAATCTCTGCGCACGTGTATCTTTTACGCCTAGAGGCAACTATATTTGGTAAATAAAAACTATGACATAAAAACTACACTTAAAATATTTATAAAGTATGCACTAATATTATAATGAAAAAGAATGAACCAATAGCAAAGAACTAATTAAACCCAAACTCCTCCGAACTGATAAAAGCCGTTATTTATGATTATCACATGAGATGATAAAAAGTTATCGGAATCATAGAATAGGAAATATATATCCAATCGTACTGTAAAACAACAAAATGTTGTATATCGATAGAAAGAGAAAATTACAATTCATTCTTACTGAGTTCACTAATAATTAAAATAAATCCCAGAGAAATAAAAATTCTGAAAAATTAAAAATCAGCACTGCAATTGGACGAGAGGACATAATGGTGCTAGGTCACATTCTGCATTTAGTATCATGAATAGTTTGTAGCTGGCTTCTTAACTGTAGGCAGATAGCAGTTTTCAACTTGTATACGATATCTGGTGGGTAAAGAATTTATATATTTTAATAACATGGCCAATAATATTTATTTTTTGCACTGGAAATATGTTTCATGCAGAGGGACATCTACTTAAATTGTATATTTTCCTTGCCGGCTCGTCAATTTCTAACGACAAGGGTACCTTCGTTCTTTTTCTCACTAATGGCGAACAGTTAAATAAATGGCGCAAAGTAGGTGAAACAAAGTAGGTGAAACTTTAACACACTATTACCATGACCGGCCATGACCGGCCACACATTCTCCTACCGTTAACCTTTGGGTTGGTCGTGTGGTCTGGGTCTTCAACACTATTACCATGAATACCAACGCTCTATATGTTCAATACATTTTCAAATGTTATTTATATATTTGATTTGATTTGATGTTGAAGATGTGGAACCACCCTGGATATCTCCGAATATATCACTAAGACTGTAGTGCCATCCGACACAAAGGCCATATTTACCTCATTGGAGGAAATTTCCTAATGTCGTTTACTCCGTTGTTTTCAGTGGAATATTATCAACCATCTACAAATATTTGGTATTATACCTCATTCCTGCCATCAATAAATATCGTAGGAAGTGCTGCAGTAAATAATCAACTTTATGTGGTTGGATTTTGCCAAAATTTTGGAAAGTCAGAGATGAGAATATTGGTATATAATTTGATCTTTGATAAATAATATAAGTACCTACTCAATTCAGAAACGGCTTTGCAACAGTTACTTTAAACGGGAGTGTGTATATTCTTGGTGGTCGAAGTGAAGACAACTGCAGTGTCCTAACATCAGTCGAAAGATAGGATCCTATATTCCTGTGCGAAATGTGTAGATAACGTATCCATATTTTATATTTTCCTACGTAGTCCCGGCAGCAATGGTAATTGAAGAAATCCTTGTTGCGTACTAGAATCACACTGGGGACAAAGGAACGACTAGATACATTGCTTCAATTTGGAACTAGGAAACTATGTCCTGGGACAATGACCCTAGATCAAGATTCATTAGCCTCTATCGATATAATTTTTGTATTATAGTCAATCCATTTATTTTAAGTGAACTTGAAAGAGAGAATCAAAATCCAGAAGTAGAATGGGAAAATACACTATTTTGAAGTCTTATCCTGCACAAATTATTTGCATTTCCTTGATAGCAGGATTATGAATATTAAATAATTTATATTAATGCTCATGTAACTACTGTCAAAGATATACCCATAACTTATATTTACAGTTATATTATTTCTTTTTTTTATAATCAACTAGCAGCGATTACCCTGCGTTGCTCTTGATTTATGATGCAAAACACTGATAAAAATTGCACCTGAACATATTGGGCCGTGAATCTTATACATTGTTTTTTCACTGTGAAAGAAGTGAATCCATTGCATTATGTAAGATAATAAAATGGATCTAATTGACTACTATGTGGCCAATCAGATTCATTGGATCATACATACATACTTTTCTTCTTTATATATATATATAGATAGATATTTTTATATTCATTTATTTATTATTCAAATTCATAATTTTTTTAAATAAGCCTGTAAAAAACAAACCATGGTGATAGAGTTTCCATTTAAATTCATATTCCAAACCCGCGATTTTCAAAAGTGACTAATACGTTCAATAAACTACCACAAACGAGATTTAATTGACTTTCACGGTTTAAACCAACGATTTCCAACCTTTTTCGTTGGGAATCATGGAGTTAGAGAGTAGAACTCCTAGGAAAAAGTTTTGTTTTCCATCACAATCTCGACAACCCGCAGTCTTAGAAACTCGAAACTTGGACTAAATTTATGGGGACTATTTCAAAGCTACCCACAAAATTTCATTAAATGTGGTGCAGCTGTTGTTCTCCCTTGATGACGATACAAACGCAAGTTTCGTTTTCATTAATATAGCGACAACCCCTGGTGCTAGGAACTTGAAACGTGGACTGCATTTTAAGTGGGGGCTATTTCAATACTACCCAGCAAATTTCATCAAATTCGATTCAGCGGTTCTCCCGTGATGTCGGATCATACATACATACATATAGATACATAATTTTCTTTTTTATATATATAGATTACAATTATTATCCAATACTACTAATCATTTTCAGTTATGACCTATTATTGACAGATGTGGCAATTTTTTATAATCATTATTATATATTATTCAATGCTATATTGCTATATTAGTGTAGAATAGATTATAAATATATTATACTAATAATTAAATTTCATAATTTCATATTTCAAAATAACAGCGATAAACTTAATTATAATAAAGGTATGTAACAGCAAGTTAATTCACAGAGTTTCTGTTTAAATCAATCCTGTTTATAATACAATTAAGGAACATTTTATTGAAATAGCAAGTTTGCAATATAAAATATTTCTTAAAATTTACTGTAAAATAATATTTTATATTTCTGTAGCCTTTAAGTAACAATATAACAATAGCATCAAGGAATGAAAATTTGCTCTTTACATATCATCATAAAGTTGTATGCTCTATAAAGAGGTATGTCTTTAGAGAATCTTCATGCTAAGAACTTATATTTGGATAGCCATTACAGCTTGAAACTTTCTTCTTGGAGAACTAATAAAGGTAAGTTACGGTCTCCATATTATATAGTATGTAATCACATGTGCCAATGATATTTTCCATTTGCCATCAATTTGTAGGGGACTTTTTGTTTGAGGGTTGCTTAAGAAAAGTTATACACTTTTATACACCGGCCGTCCAAATAGATGCTCTAAGTCCTCGGACGAGTCGGACGGTCTGGGTCTTCAACACTTTTATACACAATATTGAACTTTCTGGAGAGCAGAAGTATGAAAATAAATAAATTTATTTTACTGCCCATATAGCTACTGTCAAGGAAATTTTTATATATGCTTATATTTGCTTAAATAGCTTTTATTCTATGTATGTGAGCATTTGTAAATATTCAATGCCTGCAATTATTCCAGAATTTTGTTTGGTTTATATAAACATAGTATAACAGTGGAGTATAGAGAAAATATTACCGTAGAAGGGGAAATGCAAAATATTTTTCTAAATATCGTAATTATTAATAATTGAACTTTTTTTGCTTTTAAACGAACAAAACATACTTTAATAAGTAATTTCTACTTTATTTTAAGGTAATCTCTGAATGTTCTTATAAAAATTCCATCATCTTCCGAATATAAAGCAAGTACAAAGATCAAATTCATCCAACGTATTGGTGACACAGCCTTTAACCGATAGACCAACCTATTGGTAAAAAGTAAATACATATAAGAATGAAGCTGATGATAATTCAAAAACTGATCAAATGATACATTTCTGTCCTCAAGACTCTATTGGGCTCATCCCTTAGTTTTATAAGCATAATTAATTTAATAAAATTAAAAGTGAATCAACTTAATTAGCTTCAAACTAAATTAAGTTAATAAACTTGAAATTAAAGTATATTGATAAACTCAACTGTTTAGCGTACGAAAACGGTTTTAGACAAAGTAATGAAATATTTACCATTATTTCTTACACTTTTAATTCTTTGAAGTAGAACTTTCGGGAATTTAAAAATAATAGAAACTACTTACGATACAAAATAGGTTGTACTTACTTTTGCTATTATATATCCAATTAATGAACTGCATACATTTTTATGTACTCTCTAAACATTGCTTCGTGATTTACTCAAAGCACTGGTTTGTAGTTTACACCAAGCACTGGATTGTAGTTTACCTCAAGCACTAGTAAGAGATATTACAAAATAGGTTGTACTTACTTTTGCTAAAGTTCCAGAAGAATAGTTGAACACATTTTATTCATATTTCAAATACTGGTTGGTAGTTTATTCCAAGCATACTGGTTAGAAGTTCTACTAAATATTGTCAGATAAGTATCCCTAAAATGATCTTTTAAACACTATTTTTAGTTAAATTTGCTCGGTTATACCTTCCCTAGTCCAAACAACGTCGGGAACAATTACAGGTCCTTGCCCCCCCCCCTAAAAAAACCCCTCAAATGCATCTTTAACATACGCCACTGGACACTAGGTATAACTTTTGTTTGGTATTCATCATTGATATTCTTTTCATTTGCAAAAGCAGCATTTTTGTTTTGCAGATAATGTTAAAAAATCGTTTTCCAAATCTTGAGAATAAAATACCCCAATATATCTTCAGCTGTCTGAATACATTGAATAGACATGGCTACAAAGAATGTAAAACCTATCTAAATGCATGTAAAATAAACGCACCTGATCACTAGGTATACATTTTGTATGGCATTCATCATTGATATACTTTCCATTTGTAAAAGCAGCATTGTTGTTTAGTAGATAATATTTAAAAAAATCGGTTTCCAACTCTAGGGCATAAAATAGTTCAATGTATCTTCAACTGTAAGTAAATGTTGACTCGACGGCTACAAAGAAAATAAAACCTTTCCAAATGCATATAGATAAACGCTACTGATCATTAGATATAATTCTGCTTGCCATTCATCAGTGATATTCTTCTCATCTTTTAATCTTCATTGTTGTTTTGTAGGTAAAATACACAGGCCAGTTACTAAATCTTGAGCACAAAATTGTCTAACGTTTCTTCATCTATAAGAAATTATTTCACTACCTGGTTTCATCACGTGCATGCAACTGATAAATAGAAACGACTAATAAATAGAAACTAATAAACGAGACTAATAAATAGAAATGACGTTGTAATACTTCAAATATATTAGTAATTCAGTACAGAAATGTAAACACATTTCATATTCAACAATAATTGTTTATATCTGCTGTGTTAACAGGAAATCCTGAAACTGCAAATCGGGCTACCAAGGCAATAATTTTAAATTTGTAGTTTACATTTATCCGTCAATGGCTCAGGACAGTTCTTAATTTAATTGTTTTATTTATTTATTACCAACTAACTTATTATTATCCTTAGCAAACAGTATTTAGCATTAGTTATAAAGTAGCAGGTGAAAAATATATGGCTGGTTCTTTCAAATGACCATACCAATTTTTGGGAACAACCTAAAATTTATCTTTATCATACAGAACTCAGACTTATAAAAAATATTCAGAAATATTACCCAGAAAAACTTTCGACATGCTAAGAAATATTAGTAAATTTTAGCATATTTCATAACCAATCTTATAATTCTTTGAAAACATAAAAAGTGGGAAAAAAGAAGAAATTTGATTTTTATTAATAATTGAATAACGCAGAAAGAAAATAATTTTAAGGATACTTATTTTTTGCTTAATGATTATTTATTCTATTAATGTGGAGAACATTTTAAATGTAATTTCCCAAATGGGAAATTTGGACTGTAAACGGTAAAAATTAAATTCATGTAAAAACATTTTTAAATAAAATTAATTTTAAACGTTAATTTTAAAATCCATTAGAAACTTCAAAATAAATATATTTAAAAAGCATAAGATCAAAATAATTTAATAAACTTAATTTAATTTAATTTAATGTAGGTTATCACCAAGTTTGAGTTTACTCTTTATTGAATTATCTTCCCTGCGGCTTTTGCACAGTTTTGGTGCCTTTTTGAATAGAACTTTCACTTTGTTCATATTCGTAATCATATCGCTTTTTATTTGAAAATACAAAGATACATTGGTCGTATTACCACTGTCGCGAACGTTTTGGTATACTCGACAGAGAAGACAAAGTTTTGAAATCAAACACATTTATTAAACATGAAATAACAAGGCAGTTGATCGAAAACAGTAGAGTACAAGCATTTCTCGCAATAACTCAGAGTTACACTCGGTAGGGTGACCATTAAGAACACCCCTGGAGGAAGAGGAACCAAGAGAATACACATATTTTCTGATACATAAAATAAACACGATATTCCTCATATTATACTTGACATTTATATATCACATTTGTATAATTTGAACATATACGACATTTTCATATAACATCATCAATGACTCGATACTCACGAGGATTTTACAATTAACACTCTATTCGTTAGGTGGAAGACTAAATATATATAAAACTTTACCTCGTCTCTTTTAAATATAACATTTACAATTCTGTACCATGGGAAAGGATATCAGGATGGACTCTCGGCATAAACTCATCGAGATTCTTGCGCAGAACAAAATCCATAATGGTCGGGAAACTTGACTACACAACATCATGCTGGCGGAATTCGACATCTTGGTTGGTTACGGAGATTGGTTGATTCGTACCTTAGGACACAAGGAGGAGTCAGGCAAATACAAATCGCTGTAAAATGAGCTTTCCCTCTAGCCCTATTAGCGATTCAAGCCGACCAGTGAAAGAACCATCTTCTCTTTTCACAAGACTCATTATTCCATTACTACCAGGCTGATTCATTTAAAAACACGAGTGACTCATCTCTGAACCGAGCCAAACGACTCTACGCACAACTTGTCGAACTATGTTACATATTTTAATCACATCCTTCCACTTTCAAAATTAATCCACCTTTTCTTAAAATTCGCGATCATACGCGAATCAAACACACACGTCTACATTTCTCCACGACTCCTTCCACACTGCTCCCAAAATCCTTTTTCAAACGCGCGCGTGCGCAAAACCTGCAAGTTCCCAACTAGCGACTGAGAAGCGAAAATACAAAACTATTACTATTTTTCTGGAACATAAACACTTTTGCGATTTTAGAGTTCACTTCCCTTAAAAGTCAATGTAATTGAAAACATGTAGAAAAGACATTTACATTTCGAAATTGACACTTTCAATCACACAGAAATAAAACAATACTTTAATATACAATTTTAACACAGAGGTGTGAAAGCCTTATCACACTCCTTCGGGGCCCGGGAGAAAAATTTCCTGCAAAGCGGGGAATTTTTCCACACAATACTAGGAAAATACCTGCATTAAGTTCCCAATGACATATGTTCCATTGAGAGGAATTTAGTGTAAATTTTGAGCGATGTACATGTACATCAAAGAAAAAAACAAAAACAAACAAGATCATGACCAGCATAATAACCAAAATCCAAGAGTGGCCTAAAGTTTGACTCGTGAGTCAAAAAAAAATAAGTCTCAATACAAGCATAGACCTTTACAAGACAACACCAAATTAACAAGACACAAATGATGAAATTGCCCCTTTTAAAACTTAAACACTAATACATTTTCTGGTGAGTACCACAGAGACATGAAAATTTAATTTACTCAACTCACAAAAAGTTTAACTAAACAAAAAGTTTTCTTTCTTCAAAAATTTTACAATTAAAATTCTATAAATTTACTTTTGACAGAAATCAATTTATTAACTATTATCCAACCTTGCCAACAAATTACTTTAAAGGACATTTAAAAAATTTACTAATTTAGAAAATGAGACAAATTTTCAAACCAAGAATGTTGATCAGGCACCCAGGCAAGAAACAAGTCCATTAGAAAGTTGCAAACCTAGAGGTGGCGGTACCCCCAACCAATAAGTCAACAAACACCAAATGACAAAAAAAAATTTCTAAAATTTACTAGACCTTTAAATAAAAAAAAAATCATTCACACATTCATAAAATAAAACAGAGATAAAAATTATCAGTTATCCTTAAAAATCCTTACCAAAACTCTAATCCATCAAGTACTTAATTATCTTAAAATTACTTTAAAACATTACTGCTTATCATTAAAGTAAAGCAAAAAAAAATTATTATTTAAGTATTTAGAATTTTAAAACACTACTTCAACCTGATTAACATGGCACTCACATTCAGAAAGCTGCACTGGCACAGAACTTGCAGTACAGAACATTCAGCTGACTGACACATAAAGCAAATTACACAGAAGTTCAGAAATATTGGATCCATTTTAACATAGCATACAGTTTTGCAAAACATTTTGTGAAACAATTGAAAATATAATATTATGAAACATAATTGTCCATCTCACAACAATATCAGTCTTTTTTTTTTTTTTTTTTTGAAAATGTGAGAATTTCATAATCTAAACATTTTACTTTACTTTTGAGCCAATTGCTCTCTTGACATATTGCCTTAATTGACAAGTAACTTTAATGAATAAATTGGCCTCTTGGGCGCAAGTCATACTTGTGTGAATTAGGAACATTTTGAGTTTTAACCCTATTTTGATGGTTTAGAAAATATCTACTTTTAAATTGTCTTGTTTCTTGAGTTGAAGAATTATCAATGTTATCATTATATGTGCTAGAAATCAATTCACTACGTCTAGGAGGTAAAGGAGTTAATCTATTAACGTGGACCAATTGCTGATTACATGGATTGTTTTTGTGTTGAATGACAAAGTTAACTTCAGTTGTTTGCTTGATAACTTCAAAAGGACCATGATTTAAAGAACTGAGTTTTTTTGATTGGCCTGGCCGAATATGAGGTGTGTAAAGATAGACCAAGTCACCAACTTTAATCTTAGGCATTTTAGCAAATTTATGTTGTTGAAGTTGTTGTGATTCCTGAGCTTCCTCGAGGTTTTTCCTAACAGTTACAAAGGTCTTTTTTAAGCGAACCTGTAAGTCATCTGAATAATCATGAGTAGATTTGTAAACTGGATATTTTACACCTGTTAAAAGAGCATCAGGTAGCACAGGGTCTCGACCAAAGACAAGATGTGCTGGGGACTCGCCTGTTGAGGCATGGACTGACGTTCTATGAGCCATTAAAGCAAATTGAATCATTCGATCCCAATCGCCCTTATCAGAATAGACCAGATTCTTTAAGGATCTAACTAACGTACCGTTCAGTCTTTCGACTAGCCCGTCTGACTGGGGATGGTACGCTGAAGTATTATGTTTTTTTATGCCTAATTTCTTGTATAGATTGTTGGCAGCTTCAGAAATGAAGTTACTACCTTGATCCGTAATTAAGTGAGCAGGAATTCCATGAATACTTATAAATCTCTCTAAACAAGCGAGAATATCCTCCGTTTTAACTGTAGCAAGTGGATAAGCCTCTGGCCATCTAGTGAAGTAATCTGTAATGACAAGAATGTACTTCATCCCAGAATTCGAGATAGGTAGTGGGCCGACTACATCCATAGCCACACGTTCAAAAGGATAAGTTGTAATAGGAAATTTCTGTATTGGAGCCTTGTTGTTACGAAAACCTCTGTTTTTTACACAAGTTGTGCACGACTTCACATAATTTTCAGTCTGAGCATGCATGTCTGGCCAATAATAGTTAACTGAAATTTTTGCCAGAGTTCTTTGAAACCCACAATGTGCAGCAACAGGAGAATCATGGCAAAGCCATAGAATTTCTGAGACTAAGTCTTGAGGAATAACTACTCTCTCATTATATTGCTGTCTCTGCTTTGGATTTTTGTGTATGCAATGTAACATACCATTTTTCATGAAAAATGAAAGTTTTTGTGGGTATGGTTTTACACCTTTTTCCAGAAGATTTTTGATTTTTATACATCTAGGATCTTTCAATTGACCAATAGCTATCCTAGTTACCAGAGAAGCTTCCACAGTAGTCTGTACTTGATCTTGAGAATTTTCAACGATTGCATTTATGTTTTCACTACTATCATTATTCTGTACCACTACTTTTCCAGAAATTTTCGTAGGGACAGATTCTACAATACTTTTAGGAACAGTTTGTTTCTGAGTGTTTTGAGATTTCTTTGAAGAAGACTCATCAATACATCTCGAAAAATAGTCAGCTACAACATTATGTTTCCCCGGTTTATGAATGATTTCATAATCAAAAGCCTGCAAAGAAACGATCCAGCGAGCTATGCGCGAAGTAGGATCTTTTAATTTGAAAATGAACGATAAGGATGCTTGATCACAGTAAATTTTGAAATGTTTGCCTAAGAGATAGTGCTTAAATTGCTGGGTAGCCCAAACCACAGCCAAAGCTTCTTTCTCGACTACACTGTAATTCACTTCAGCACCTTGTAATTTTCGACTAGCAAAGGAAACTGGGTGAGATAACCCATTTTCATCCAATTGCGAAAGAACTGATCCCAAAGCGTAATTAGAGGCATCTGTATGCAAAGTAAAGGGCAAATTAAAATTTGGTAATTTTAAAATTGGTTCTTGAATAAGCTTGTTCTTAAGTATTTCAAAAGCTTCCTGAGCCTCCTGACTCCACACAAACTTTTTCTGCTTTGATTTTAAAAGATTAGTTAGTGGAAGAGTAATCTTTGCATAATCTGGTACAAACTTCCTATAAAAGCCTGTCAAACCCAAAAATTGTCTGATATTCTTGACACAGGTGGGTACTTTAAATTTTTGCACTAAATCAATGTTATGAGGGTCTGGCTGAACTTTTCCCTCAGACACTCTGAAACCTAAGTACTTTATTGTCTTTCTGAAAAAGAAGCATTTTGATGGCTTTAACCTAAGACCATGTTGAGATAATTTAATAAAAACTTCTTCTAATTTCATCATGTGTTCTTCAAAAGTTTTTGATGAGATGATAACATCATCTATGTATATTCCTGATAACCCTGCCAGTACAAGAGACATTAATCTCTGAAAAGACGCTGGTGCGTTTTTTAGACCAAAAGGGGTCCTACACCATTCGTAGTGACCGGTGGGCGTGGAAAAAGCTGTTTTGTGTGAATCCTGTGGATTCAAATGCAATTGGTAGAATCCTGAAGTTAAGTCCAAAGTTGAGAAAAATGTAGCACCTGCTAAACCATCAATCAATTCACTAATGTTAGGAATTGGAAAATTTTCTGTAATAGTAAGTTTGTTTAACTTGCGAAAATCACAACATAAACTATAAGAACCATCCGGTTTCCTTACAAACAGTACTGGCGTATTGTAAGGTGAAAAACTAGGTTTAATTATTTTAGCTTCTAATAATTCTGTGACTTGTCTATTGAGTTCCCCTTGTAAATGATGTGGAACTTTATATGGTTTCTGATAAACAGGAACAGATGTTTCCAAATTTATCTCATGTAATATGGTTTTACAACCAGACAACTCAGCAACATTCTTTGCAAAAACTTGTCTATATTTATTCAACAAAGTTGATAATTTATGTTTTTGATCTTTTTGGAGATGACTCAGGTCAAAATCTCCTCCCCAACTTTCAAAAGGCTCCAAAGGTTCACTGGAGTCCAACTCTCCCTCACTCACTACATTAACTTCAACCTCCTCAGACACCTGAATTTCCTGAACATGAGCCACTTTTCTACCCTTATTCAAATGATAAGGTTTTTCCTCTGGGTTAGCAACACGAACCCAAATAATTCCATCCTTAGGAGCTCTATATACAGCTCTAGCAATGAAGATGTGGTCATTTTTCTCTGATTCCAGAAGCAAGGTGGAATTTTCCGGAAACCCTTCTGAAAGTTTGATTTTAATAAATGATTCAGATAAAGGAGGAATTATACATTTTTGTGAATTTTTCACAATAATTGGCTCTTTAATTTTTGTATTTAGAGTTTCTTTTACTCTACATAAGTTATTAACAGTTTTAATGTTTAAGTTCTTATGCTGTGCCACTTCTTCAGTACCACCTCTAACATGATTTTGCTTTTCCCCCATATGCAAAGTAACATTCTGTGCATTTACTACCAAATCTCTAAAAGATTTGCTTCCATTTTCCAAATCGTTAATATGTACCTCTTCACTACCCAAATGTGGCACTACATTATTTTCCGAAAAATTTCTGCTCACATACTCTTCCCGAATGACCTGAGACTCATTCACTACCGGTGCCAGATCTGCTTTGCATTTGGCACATGCATTCGTATGGAACTCTTTCGGTTTACAGTCCTCTACCACACGAACATTTTTTCCACTACTCATCTGCGAGTCAGGCACAGCAATACGCTTTGCGACACTACTTAGGTTTGAGTCTGCAATTTCCGACTCATTTGCCGGTTCATGATTTGAAATCGAAAGTAAATTATTCGTACATTGATAACCAACAAAAGGAATGGAAGAGTTTGAAAACTTAAAACAGAAGTGATTATAATCTATAATAGCATTATGTTTATGTAAAAACTTGTTACCAAGGATTACATTATATGAAATAGGAGCTGGTGATTTTAACACAAAAAATTCGGTAGGGAATCTTTCTTTTCCCAAATTTAGTGAAATAGTGGCTAAACATTCAACTTTAGTATCTTGTGAACTAAAGCTACGCAAAATTGTTGGTTTGTATGTTAGCAACATATGTGCAATGGGTACAGTATTTAAAGCTTCCTCATACACTAAATTAATTGAACTACCCGTATCAATCAATATTGACACTTCACTGCTCACTAATTTTCCTTTTATAATAGAAGAAGATGACAAAGAATTTGTAATATTATGACAAATATTATTTTCCTCAAAATGTGATGTTTGCCTATCAAAAGTTTTTCTATTATTATAATTGTGCATGGGATATCTACTCTGATTCCCAGAAGAATGATTTTTGGAATTTTGCAAAGATTTATATGAATCCTTATTTTTATAATTTTGCGTTCCTTGCTTTCTATACTTCCACTCATTTGCAGACATTTGCCCTCTGTGTCTTTCACCCTGGTGATACCTAGTTCCAGGACTGGTATAAATTTTCCTACATTTTATACCGTACGCATCTCTTTTTTGAAAAACCTTTTTCCAACACTGTTCTTGAACGTGACCTAATTTACCACATTTGTCACACTTTGGACGCGGTGAACGCTTTTCGTTAACTTTTTCTGAATTAAACTTAAATTTTTCTATTTTACCCCTAAGAAATTCAATGTCCCTTTCCTGTTCTAACACTTTTCTTTTTAAATCTGACATACTTTCACTTTGATCTGGTGTGAGAACATATTTTTCTGGTGTGAGAACACCTTTTCTTGTAAGTACCGGATTAGTCAAGTACATAGCATTATTTTCATTTAAAATAGATTCCTCAAGAATTGCAAGTTTTCTAGCCGAATAAAAATCTCTAGGGTTTTGTGACAACACCAATCTTTTTAGTTCCGGATATAAACCATTAATAAATGAAGTTTTTAAAAGTGTTTGCCTGATTTTATTCTCACTTTCGGAATCTACATCTTCCGGAACAACCTTAAATGAAGCAGCTTCGATTCTCATCGAAAACTGTTTAACCGACTCATTTGGTCTCTGTGTAAAGTTCACGAGTGAAATTATGTTTTTAGTGACATTTTCGGTCACTTCAAAATGATCTTTCAAAATGTGAATAATTTCCTGCAAATTTTTACAATTTCTGTGCTTTGGATTCTCTTCAATCAATCTATTTGCTTCCCCCTCTAAATTCAATCTCAAACAAACTAATTTGTCACACTCACTCCAGTTTGCATGAGTGGCTACTAAATTTAACTTTTCCAAAAACTGTGACAACGAAAGCTCTGAATTTCCCGAGAATTTTGGAATATGATGTGCGAACTTAGGTGTGAAAATATGGAATGATTTTAACATGTTATCATTTACCGATGAAGCACTGTTTTGATTTGGCAAAGTGCCAGAAGAAGAATTCAGACATACCGGCGATTTATCTGATATATTTTCCTCATTAGATTTAGCTTTGTGGCTAACACTTTTAACTTTACCTCTAGAATTAACAGTATCCGACTCAGTAGCAATATCAAGCGACAAATTCAAGGAGGAATTTAATTTTTTACTTGAATTTTTACTCATCTTACCGACATTTAGTTTTTTGTTTCTAGTAATTGGAGCCATTTTGCATAACAATCAAATATACTCGTATAGTTTAACACAATATGCAATTGCAATGTTCTTAAACAGTATTTACAATAAAACCAGTTTTTATCAAATCAAATGACATAAATATGCAAACAAATCAATTTTTTTTATCAAATGGCACATATCAAATTCCAAGAACACTCGTTTTTGAGAATACCGAAAACAGAACATGGGAACTCTGTTTACTTAAGAAAACACTCATTTTAGCACAACGGTAATTTTTAACCTTCAAAATTTCAATTCTTAAGAAAATTTTTAAAAATTTTAATTCTCTCAGCTCTTCCCCACTCACCGAGAAAAGTAACGGCACCAATTCTGTCGCGAACGTTTTGGTATACTCGACAGAGAAGACAAAGTTTTGAAATCAAACACATTTATTAAACATGAAATAACAAGGCAGTTGATCGAAAACAGTGGAGTACAAGCATTTCTCGCAATAACTCAGAGTTACACTCGGTAGGGTGACCATTAAGAACACCCCTGGAGGAAGAGGAACCAAGAGAATACACATATTTTCTGATACATAAAATAAACACGATATTCCTCATATTATACTTGACATTTATATATCACATTTGTATACTTTGAACATATACGACATTTTCATATAACATCATCAATGACTCGATACTCACGAGGATTTTACAATTAACACTCTATTCGTTAGGTGGAAGACTAAATATATATAAAACTTTACCTCGTCTCTTTTAAATATAACATTTACAATTCTGTACCATGGGAAAGGATATCAGGATGGACTCTCGGCATAAACTCATCGAGATTCTTGCGCAGAACAAAATCCATAATGGTCGGGAAACTTGACTACACAACATCATGCTGGCGGAATTCGACATCTTGGTTGGTTACGGAGATTGGTTGATTCGTACCTTAGGACACAAGGAGGAGTCAGGCAAATACAAATCGCTGTAAAATGAGCTTTCCCTCTAGCCCTATTAGCGATTCAAGCCGACCAGTGAAAGAACCATCTTCTCTTTTCACAAGACTCATTATTCCATTACTACCAGGCTGATTCATTTAAAACACGAGTGACTCATCTCTGAACCGAGCCAAACGACTCTACGCACAACTTGTCGAACTATGTTACATATTTTAATCACATCCTTCCACTTTCAAAATTAATCCACCTTTTCTTAAAATTCGCGATCATACGCGAATCAAACACACACGTCTACATTTCTCCACGACTCCTTCCACACTGCTCCCAAAATCCTTTTTTAAACGCGCGCGTGCGCAAAACCTGCAAGTTCCCAACTAGCGACTGAGAAGCGAAAATACAAAACTATTACTATTTTTCTGGAACATAAACACTTTTGCGATTTTAGAGTTCACTTCCCTTAAAAGTCAATGTAATTGAAAACATGTAGAAAAGACATTTACATTTCGAAATTGACACTTTCAATCACACAGAAATAAAACAATACTTTAATATACAATTTTAACACAGAGGTGTGAAAGCCTTATCACACCACTAGTCTTCACTCATTTACTGCTAATTTTATAATTTAAGATGGTGTTATTAATTATACAGAAATATTTCGACTCAGATACATTGTTTTCTATATATCTATATATTTTAAACACAAGCCGGGATTCTATTTGTCGTTCTATATCTGAAGATCTATCGGACTGGTTTTTATCTTACATTATTACTTTCCTTATATACATAATGTATAAGGAAAGTATTGTGACGGGGTCGAAAATTCGAATTCGAGTTTTCGACGGGATAGCACGTTTCAAGCATCCCTGATCACGAATCAAACATTTTTGAAGTGATGTCTGTGTGTGTGTATGTGTGTGTGTGTGTGTGTGTGTGGGTGTGTGTGTGTGTGTGTGAAAATATGTGTGTGTGTGTGTCAGTGAGTCTGTGGAGACGATAACTGACGAACGAATGGACCGATTCGAACCAAATTTGGTACAAAAATCACAATCCGTAAACACTGGAAGCCTATTGCTTTTATATGCAACCGAATGTTAAGAACCCCCCTAAATTTTCGAATGAAATTTTGAAAAAATCGTCAAAAAATCAAAACCACTAATAAAGTTACGCAAATAGACATTTCTTATGTAATTTTTCATTAGAAAACGATTGACATAAATTTTAGAACGTTAACATGAACCGTTCTCGAGATATTGTTCATTTTTAAAAAAAAATTATCAAAAAGTCATATAAAAAAAATTTCTGTTGAGAAACATGTTCACTTTTCATATGTAATACCATGCGATAAATTGGGTTACATCATTCTCGTGGAACTAGCTCATTCCATTCATGAAAAAATATACTTTTAGGAATACTTTTGTGTTTGAACTCCAATAGTCATTTATCTGCTGTAAGAATAACTTATTTCTTAGTGCATAACGCTTGGCGAGATTTCGGCGACAAATTTGGCGGAATGTCGCCAACTTTGAGACTTTTTGAAATGTTGCCAAATTAACGAAAATCTCGCCAAATGGATAAAAATAACGACTAATTGTCGAAAATTTAATATCTTGGAAAGAATATTAGTATCTACTGTAAGAAAAACCTACTTTTTTTTACTGTAAAAGTAGTAAATTAATTACATTATATAAGGAAAGTCATGTGTTGCCCACATCAGATTTTTTTTTTTACATCTGATATTTTCTAGATCAGTGGTATCTAACTCGCGGCCCCCGACGTCTTATCAAACCACTCATGGCGTCGCTAAGTCAGGAAATCCACTAGGTCCGGCTACTTTCAGAAAAGTTCAGTGTTGTTGCTGTTTATTCCGGGGGGGGGGGGGAGTTAGAGAGAGAGTTTTTACGAACTTTTAGAAAGCCAGTAAATTATATTTTAGAATTTCAGTAAATTACTGAATTTTAGTAGTTTTTGCCAACATTGCGCAAAATGTGGGCGGAATTCTCGGGAAAGGCCTGGCCACACTAGTGGAAAGAGAAAATTTTGACGTAGATTTTCTGGCAACAGACCATTTGTTGTTTGTAATCTTCAATGGTGTGAGTTGAATTTTTTAGGTCTTCTCTAAAACGTTTGTATTAAAATTCGAATTAAAAAACTGCGTTTCTGTTTATTAATTTGTTTGTTTCCAACAAAAATGCCTTTTTCTAAGCCGAGTTGCGGTAAAAAACGAAAAATTGAAGATGAAAACAGTGTTTTCAAGAAGAAGTGGGAGTTGCAGCATTTTTGTTGTGTGAGTAATAATCGTGTGTTGTGCCTCATATGTAAACAGGTATTAACGTTCCTAAAGGAATATAACTTACGACGCCATTTTCAAATTGTGCATGGCTGCAAACTGTTCATGTAACAGCTCAGTTAGCCATTTTTATTGCCCAGTTAGCCATTTTTATTCGCGGGGTGGATGAAAACCTTAAAATAACTGAGGAGTTACTCCAGCTAATATCAATGCATGATACTACGAAAGCCGATGACATTTTTAACAAAATTAAAGTGATGTTTAAGGAGAAAAATTTGTCTTGGTTGAAGTTAGGATGCTTGGTTACAGATGGTGCACCTTCAATGGCCAGTTCTATAAACAGTGTTGTAAGAAAAGTAAAAGAAATGTTGATTAATGAAGGGTCTGTTCTTCCATTTGTGCACTCCCATTGTATTATACATCAAGGAGCACTGTGTGGCCGTTTTTTAAAAGTTGAAAACATTTTGAAGCCTGTGGTAAAAATTATTAACTACATTCGCTCCAAAAGCTTAAATCACAGACAGTTAGTTCACTGCTTTTCTGAAAGATATAGTTTGTGAGCATAATGACATTTTATATTACTCTCAAATAAGGCGGCTTAGCTGTGGATGGGTATTAAAACGTTTTTGGTATATGAGACATGAAATTGAAATTAAGATCTTCCTTGAAAGTAAAAATCAGATATCTCATTCTTCGATGACGCTAAATTGCTGTGTGATCTAGCATTCAGCACAGATATAACTGGCTATTTAAATGATTTAAATGTCAAACTACAAAGGCAAAATAAGCTAGTCACTGACATTGCTGATAATGTGAAAGCATGCGTGAGAAAACTACAACTTTGGGAAGACCATCTTAAAGCGGGAAATCTTGTTCATTTCCCAACTTTACAATCCATAATTAAGGAAAAGGAGGAAATTGACTTTACTGCGTTTTCTTCAAAAATTTCTATGTTAAAAGAGGATTTTAACAGGAGATTTGAAAGTTTCAGGCATATGGAACAAATTTTTAATACATTCGTTTCACCATTTTCCTGCAGTATCGATAGCGCACCTGAAGAACTTCAACTGGAGCTAATTGACTTTCAATGTGATTCTTTATTAAAAGAAAAATTCAACAGATGCACCCTTATAGAGTTTTACCAGTTTGTTTCTAAAGAAAAGTGTATAAATATTTACAATCTAGCTGCGCGGGTCTTATTCATGTTCGGAACAACATTTTCACGAATGAATCAAGTGAAATCTCTTCAAAGAAATAAATTAAGTGACACCCATTTGTCTTCAATTTTAAAAGTAGCGTGTGCCAAGTACATTTCCCCAAACATTGATAAACTGATATTACAAAAGCGTGTCCAAACTTCTGGTCAAAAAAATAGTCCTTCACAATTGAGGCCGTTATAGTTAAAAAAGTTTTTCCTATCAAATAACATGGCGCACATCCTTTTTAAAATGTCAATATTTTTACCACCAAAATAAAATTCGTATGTTATGAAATTAAAATAATTTATGTGCACTTCGGTTTTTCTATCATATTTCACTGAGTACGTAGCCATAAAGATGTATGTAATAGTTTTATCATATAAAAATTAATCATATATAAAACAATCTCTTTTTCGTAATTGTACGTAGTTTCGTATTTTGTAAAATTACGTAATCGTAGGCATTAATTATTCTTACGGCCCTCCAACACCCTAGAAATCTACAAAGTGGCCCTCCAAAGGATCTGAGTTTGAGACCACTGTTTTAGATGAACTTATGAACTCTCTAGATGATACTTTCTGAAATATCACACATGAATTTCATCCATGTATTTGCACATGAACTTTTACTTGAATTTCTTATTCTTTCAAAATAAATTAATTTGATTTTGCTTTCTTGATAGTAAATTGTTTTTAGTTCAGTATAAATAATCATGTTGCCAAAATAGTAGTTGTAACTGAAATCATTTGGATAATTTCGTAGTGATGATTGTCAATAGATGGCGGAAATCCATATTTATATTTTTGCTCTTCACAAATATAATCCTTCAGCTTGTAATTTAATAGCTTCATGAAATTTTGTAAATATGTAAAATTGTTTGAAATTTCCGAAAATGCATAATGTTTTTTTTTCATTTTAATAATGTAATATTCTAAATAAAAATATTTAAAATAACCATATATTTTCAAAATACTTAAACATAGAAATTAAACACTCTTTCAGATTTAAATATATATAAAAACATTTTTTTAACTTTTTTAATTTAAAATATGTTTAAATATCTTTAAAACTTACCCCAAAAACTACTTTTTTAATTTCAGCTACAATTTTGTTTTTTTAAACTCAATCATATTTTCATAGGTTTAAACAATTTAAACAAACCTTCTGCAAAAACATCAAATCAGCTTTTCTACGCAGCTTTTTAAGATTTTCTGCAACATGCCTTTTACACTTAACTAGAGATGTAAACTAACCCAAAGCGATTTGGTGCAGATCATTAATGAAAATTTATAAACGCTGTCTTCTTAAAATTAATTAATGTTCAATAAATACTTAGTGACGTACTGCAATGTTATGGAGCGGAGAAACAACTCCAGCCGCCGACTTTCGCGCCATTCATACTTATTGTGGCAAAAAAAATATATTATAATTTTTAGAAATGTTTCAAATATTTACAACCGCCTCTTAAAATATTATATTCAATAATTTTATTCTGAGAGGAATAAATTATCTCTGACCAAGGGCCCATAAGGTTTGAAGACACGAAGAATTAATTTTTTTCGCTGGACATAACACATAAATTCCATTAAACAGCAACGCCTCAAAACCAGTTTTGGAAGTAAGTGTAGCTTCTTCGTGTTTCTTAACCATACATTGTAATGTTATTGCTGGATATGAAATACCTAGTTGTCTACCAATATTGGTACAAACGTGTGTATGTTTTAGTTTCATTGGAAATATTTCCAATTTAACCCCAATATTGATATAAAATGGATAGTATGGGGGTTATATTGTTTGGAAATATTGAGATGTAATAACTGCCACTATTGCCCAAATATTGACATTCCAATATTGAAGAAACATTTGAAATATTGAAATATTTCTAATGAAATGCCAAAATTAAAGATATATTAGTAATCAATATTAACAAAAAAATGGTATTTCTATATTGGGCGAATATTGGCATTATATTGGAAATATTTTAAATTAAATTCCAACATTAGACTTACATTGAAAATGTTATTTCTGACATATTTTAATAAAAATTACGTTTTAGTGTAATTGAGGGTAATTTCAGCTATTGGTCTGTCAGACTATCCGATTTTACTCCCATATCAATTGAAATACATTGAGGTTCATATTGCTTCCAGCTCTTTATTTTAGAATCTTTCAAGCCTTACTTCAAAAATGTATTATTGTGATATACAATTATATATTTTCTATTTAAGTTTCTGATAATTTAAGTAGATCCAAGTAAATTCGATATATTTTAATTATACGCCTTCTGTAAATCTAAAATCTTTGTTCCATACATTTTGAATAAGTTTGCATAGACGAAAAAGTAGTTTTGAAATTCAAAAGCTTTCGGTACTTTGTACCTCCTCCCCTCCCTCCTCCATATTTGCATACCTCGGATCTTAAGGCCCTCACACATGAGCGTCTAAAAATTAGTTTGATTTTAACGAATTAACTTGATACCGTTAGAAGACAGAAAGAAATGCGAGTTCAGAAAACTCAAAAATATATGAAATCTTCTGGAGCCCTAAAATACGACCTCAATCTCACTTGAAGAACAAATCAATGTTCATATACACCCGTTGATAAAAATTATTGTATAAGTATGAACATTGCTTAGAAATCCCATAATGCTGTGTGCTCTGTATTAAGTTCTCAGTGCCCTAAACTTTCAGTACGCAAAAATTAAACAATTTTAACAAAAGGTATAGATTTATCCTCATTAAACTAGAGCAAACATTTTATCACTGCATGTTAAATTAATGTGTGCAACGGGGGGGGGGAGGGTTATTTATTGTGTGAAAAAGGAGGGGATAATTTATTGTGGGGGACGGGGGGGCGTAATATATTATGTAGAAATGTAAATTCTTAGGGACCTCAAATGTCAGCACATAAAAATTAAACACGTTTTAGCAAAGCGTATAGATATATTCGCGTTAAATTGGACAAAATACTGTTTAATCTGCATGTTAATTTATTACAGTATTATTTCAAAACTTATCTTTATACATTATTATAAATACAAGTGTCTGAGGTTAAGTGACTTGTAACATACTTGAAGCAACAAATTCCCTGCGGTTATAACTATGATTGCCACCATTCCCATATAATCACACAAATTTGAATAATGTTGAATAGGCATGATGCCGAAAAATTGGTTAAAGTCATCCAATATAAACGACGTGACAGGATTCCAATGATATTTTTCTAAACCAATGGTTCCCAAAACTTTTAAACACAATGACCTCTTAGAAATTTAAAAAAAAATTGTCAACAACTTGTCATTACAAATGGAAATAGACCAAAATTGTGTCTTTAAAATACAAAATCTAAATAAATAAATGAAAGTTAGATATAATAAAATGAGTTTACAGCAAGGAACAACATTTAGCAATTCGGGTAATTTGAATAAGATACATCTAAATATGAAGATTGAAAACCTTTAAAATTGCAACGTTCAGTTTTAAATAACAATCAACACAGTTTAAAAAGAGCAGCGGTGTTTTAGAAAATAGGATCTTTGGTTGAATTAATGATAACATCGTTCTCAAGCCACTGCTTACTATCAATCTATTACACAACACAGATTTCAAATAAGTGGGCTGTGAAAAAACCGTTTCAAACAAATAATTGATGTACAAAACGGATTTAAGCACTTTAACGCTTTTCGTGTTTCAGAACTATAGCTACAAATAAACCAATTTCATATTAATTTGAAATACTGTAAAATAACTTTTTATTGGAAAACAGGATGTAACAAAAATTTAATTAGTTAAAACATACTTTTGTTAGAACAGTAAGAAATAATATATAGTAAAGTTAGATAGAGTAAAATTATATACAGTACAGTTACAAAGTTAGATATAGTAAAATGATCATTTAGTTTGCAGCAAAGAACAACATTTAGCTGTTCGGGAAATTTGAATGAGATACATCTAAATATGAAGATTGAAAACCTTTAAAATTGCAACGTTCAGTTTTAAATAACAATCAACACAGTTTAAAAAGAGCAGCGGTGTTTTAGAAAATAGGATCTTTGGTTGAATTAATGATAACATCGTTCTCAAGTCACTGCTTACTATCAATCTATTACACAACACAGATTTCAAATAAGTGGGCTGTGAAAAAACCGTTTCAAACAAATTATTGATGTACAAAATGGATTTAAGCACTTTAACGCTTTTCTTGTTTCAGAACTATAGCTGCAAATAAACCAATTTCTTATTAATTTGAAATACTGTAAAATAACTTTTTATTGGAAAACAGGATGTAACAAAAATTTAATTAGTTAAAACATACTTTTGTTAGAACAGTAAGAAATAATATATAGTAAAGTTAGATAGAGTAAAATTATATACAGTGCAGTTAGAAAGTTAGATATAGTAAAATGATCATTTAGTTTGCAGCAAAGAGCAACATTTAGCAGTTCGGGAAATTTGAATGAGATACATCTAAATATGAAGATTGAAAACCTTTAAAATTGCAACGTTCAGTTTTAAATAATAATCACAGTTTAAAGTGAGCACTGTTTTTTTAGAAAATATGATAGTGAACTTTGGTTCAAATAATGATAATATCATTCTCAAGCAATCAAACTCTCGCTTATCAAACACTTCGAACTATTGATTTATTACACAACACAGACTTCAAATAAGTGAGCTGAGAGACAACCGTTTCACTCAAATAATTAACGTACAAAATTGATTTAAGCACTTCAAAGCTTGTGTGTCTTGTTTTATAATTATAGTTGCAAATGAACCAATTTCATACTAATTTGAAATACTGTTCAATAACTTTTCAATAAAAAACAGGATATAACAAAAATTTAATTAGTTACTACATACATTTGTTAGGAAAACTCAAATAATAAAAAATCAATTAATCACTAATTAGTAAAACAAAGCAACATACAGCTATTTTGAGGATACATTGTATCTCCTTTTTCTCTTTTCCCCTTCTAACATATTCCATAAACATATGTGTGCTACTTTGTTTTATTACTTTGTGCTAAATTACGTTGTTTGAATTTTCCTTTGCACAAAGTGTTTGTGCATTTTAATATAATTTTATGTTATTCAAGAATCCCGTTAGAATTTAGTATGCACTCCAAGGGATCCACAAACCCAATTTTGGGAACCACGTTTCTATGCCATTGCTTTACGTGCGAAATATAAATCCCCTTAGAATTTGTCATGGGCTCCAAGGGACCCACAACCCCAATTTTGGGAACTACATTTTTATGCCATTGATTTGCGTGCACAATATAAATCCATTTAGAATTTGTCATGGACTCCAAGGGATCCACAAACCCAATTCAGGGAACCACGTTTCTATGCCATTGATTAACGTGCAAAATATAAATCCTCTTAGAATTTGTCATGGACTCTAAGGGATCCACAAACCTAATTTTGGAAACCACGTTTCTATGCCATTGTTTTTCGGGCAAAATATAAATCCCCTTAGAATTTGTCATGGACTACAAGGGATCCACAAACCCAATTATGGGAACCACGTTTTATGCCAATGATTTACGTGCAAAATATAAATCCTCTTAGAATTTGTCATGGACTCCAAGGGATTCACAAACCCAATTTTGGGAAGCACGTTTTTATGCCATTGATTTACGCGTTCAATATAAATCCCCTCAGAATTTGTCATAGACTACAAGGGATCCGCAAACCCAATTTTGGGAACCACGTTTCTATGCCATTGATTTACGTGCGAAATATAAATTTCCTTATAATTTGTCATGGACTCCAAGAGATCCGCAAACCCAATTTTGGGAACCACGTTTTATGCCATTGATTTACGTACAAAATATAAATCCCCTTAGAATTTGTCATGGACTCCAAGGGATCCACAAACCCAATTCAGGGAACCACGTTTCTATGTCATTGATTAACGTGCAAAATATAAATCCTCTTAAAATTTGTCATGGACTCCAAGGGATCCACAAACCCAACTCAGGGAACCACGCTTCAGTGCCATTGATTAACGTGCAAAATATAAATCCTCTTAGAATTTGTCATGAACTCCAAGGGATCTACAAACCCAATTTTGGGAACCACGTTTTTATGCCATTGATTTACTTTCACAATATAAATCCCATTAGAATTTGGAATGGACTCCAATGGATCCGCAAACCCAATTTTGGGAACCACGTTTTATGCCATTAATTTACGTGCGAAATATAAATCCTCTTAGAATTTGTCATGGACTTCAAGGGATCCCCAAACCCAATTTTGGGAATCAGGTTTAATTCCATTGATTTACGTACAAAATATAAATCCCCTTAGAATTTGCCATGTACTCCAAGGGATCCGCAAACCGAATTTTGGGACCCATTTTTTATGCCATTGATTTACCTACAAAATATAACTCCCCTTAGAATTTGTCATGGACTCCAAGGGTTCCCCAAACCCAATTTTGGGAACTACGTTATGATGTCATAGATTTACGTACAAAATATAAATCCCCTTAGAATGTGTCATGGACTCCAAGCTATCCGCAAACTCAGTTTTGGGAACCACGTTTTTATGCCATTGATTTACGTACAAAACATAACATAAATGTCTTCAGTTGAAAGGTTCATTTAAACACTGCGAAACAGTTTTGCAGGATGTCTCTAGCTTAATCGCGAAATTTGAATTTACTTGATAATTTACGTTACAAATGCAATTTGTAATTTTCTAAAGATTTCTTCAAGCAATTAAATGCTCTTAAAATGAATTAATCTTAAAACGAATAAATGTCATGTTTTGTAAACATATTTTTACTTTAATCGATACTTTTTAAAATATGTTAAAAATTGATTTAATCAGTATATAAAGATAAATGTTCTTTTAAATATGTTCAGACATTTTGATTTTGTTCAGACATTTTGAAAGATAAATGCGTTCAGTTTAAAAGTTAATTTAAACACTGCGAAACAGTTTTTCAGGAAGTCTCCAGCCTAATCGTGAAATTTGAATTTACGGGATAATTTTCGTTGCAAACGCAACTTGCAATTTTCTAAGGATCTATCAAGCGATTTAAATGCTATTAAAAATAAATTTATTTTAGAATGAATAAATGTCATGTGCTGCTAGCATATTTATTTACTTTAATCGATACTTCTTAAAAAATACTAAAAATTGATGTAATAAGAATATAAAGAGAAATGTTCTTTTAAATACGTTCAGACATTTTGAGCAAAATTAAATTACTGAAGAATCGTGAAGACGCGTTTTTATAGCCATGCGTATTTTATATGGAAGTTAACCACCAATGTAACTTAATTAGATAATATTTAAAAAATATAAATAAATGTTAATTTATTATTTAAAAGTGTTTTATTGCCAAATAAGTTTCGGCAAAAATAATTAAGGTAATTGATAATGATTTGGCAAAAATTGTTTTTAAAATATATTTTTGCCATATCAATTTTTCTTCTATATAAACTATGTGTAAAATATATTTAATAAAGTATTATATGAAGAGAACTCAATCAGGAAGTCTTTTATCATCATTAAACTTCTGTATTCTCATTTTTTGTACTTAAGCTCAATTGTTGTTAGGTTTTACGTGAACAAAAGAACCAAATGAGATATTTCCGTGAGTTTAATAGCTTTTTTGTTTTTTGAATAAAATAAATGCCAAATAAAAAGAAATACGGTTAAAATAGTTTTGGGATTACTTATATTCAGAGATATTTCTCAAATATTTATACTCATTATTACCATTTTTCTTGAATTAATCCTCAGTAATAATGCTAAATCTGATAAATTTTTCATTCTTGTACAAAGCATAAGACCATAGAAAGTCCATAGAAAATAAGGCATCAGAAAAATTGATTTTAGTAGTTTATATATAAAAGATGTAATATTACTTTACTTTCAAACACTTTTTATATCTTATACACTCATTTGTTCTGGGGTAGGAAACACAAAGCATTCTGACACAAAAAAACTTTTTCGAAAGAATATGTCGTGTATTGCAAGCATAGGCATTCTATACATAGCTACCTTCCACCTATATTAGAACCCATCTATGGTAAATTTTTTTGTCCTCTTATCTTCAAGTTATTAGGCTACAGGATATGGGTGGATAGTCATTGTGCATACTTATGCTCAGAGTAATCCCATGTTCACTTTAATTTCTTGTTCCACATAAAAATTACTGTCGCATCAGTAAATGGAACATCAGAGTACCATATAAAAGCTTATGCTGTTTTTAGTCACTGTAGGAGACAATTGACTAAAGGAAATTTTCTTGTTCATTTTTGTATATCTCGTTTATTATTTATTTAAAAATTTCTGCTTTCTGCAAGACAAATTCCTACTTTCTGCAAGACAGACGGGTGAATGTTTTGACAGTGTGGACAATTTCAATTTATCTAACACTGACCTTGGAATGTAATGACACTAGCAAATAATTATATATATATATATATATATATATATATATATATATATATATATAATAAAATATTATATGAAATTCCATCAATAGATTAGATACAAGCCGTAACTCATATAGCCATAACTTAAAATATAATATAAATATGTAAAATGATGTAAAAAATAGAGAATCATCAGTCAAAGGGAGAATAAAATGCATATATCCAGTACAGTCGAGCCAACTGAAACCGAAGTTTGCAGCCTATTGGCCGTGGAAGGACATATATCATTCTCTCAACAGCAGTCATAAGTGTTGCATGTCTGTATCATACTCTCTCAGACGCGCTGCAATGTCAGACTTGAAAGAATGCCAAAGAGGCATGATTATTGGAGAGGGTTTAGCTGGAGACTCAGTGACGGAAACAGCAAACCTTTTGGGGCGTGCAAGAAACACTGTGTCAGCCGTTATGACAGTGTACACGAAAGACGCTAAGAGAGCGTCTTCAAAGTACAACAGTGGGCGAAAGACAAAGCTTAATGATAAGGATAGACGGGTTTTGAAACGCATAGTACCCCGAAAGCATAATCAATCATTATCTGAGATAACATCCGAAATGAACAGTCATCTGCAGGACCCTATTTCAACCAATACTGTCAAAAGGGAACTCCCTGCTGCGAACATCTATGCCAATTGTGGCAATTCGCATACTGTTGGTGACATCACGTAATGCTTTTAAGCGACGCCAATGGTGCAGAGTTCATGGAAGCTGGTCCCCACAACAGTGGCAACAAGTTATATATGGTCTAATGAATCAGCATTCACGCTATTTCAAACCACCGGGCGCGTTCATTTCAAGAGAACGCCCTGAGAAACGATTACTCCTAACGGAGCTCTTGCCGACTGTGAAGAATGGAGGTGGCTCCCTTTCAGTATGGGGTGTGATATCTTGGCGCGGTCTTGGACCACTTGTTACTCTGCATGGGACGATCAAAGCTGATAACTATCGGAGAATTCTGGAGGTTCATGTCCATCTTTTCTCCAGACTGTATTCCCTGGAGAGCGACTAGTTTTTCAAGACGACAATGCTCCTATCCATACTGCGCGGTGTGTTCAAGCATGGTTCGAAAAGCATGACGATGAAGTAGGACATCTCCATTGGCCCCCTCAGTCTCCGGACTTAAACATTTGTGGGGATATTTGGAGAGCAAACTTCGTGCTCGAGTTCCACCTCCAAACACACTTTCGGATTTAGAAACTGCTCTACAGGAAGAATGGCTTCATATTCCCTTAAATATTGTGCATGACCTCTATGCATCTATCACACGTTGCATACAATGTGTAGTACAGTCAAAGGGTGGTCCAATCCAATATTAATAAAGAATTTCTCTTACTTCACAGGTGTTGGTATTATTTTGTCCCCATATATATATATATATATATATATATATATATATATATATATATATATATATATATATATATATATATATATATATATATATATATATATATATATATATATATATATATATATATATATATATATATATATATATATATATATATATATATATATATATATATATATATATATATACATATTGTGTGTGCGTGCTTTACGGGTTACGGGTAAATCTAGAGGAAGTTACAGCTTCCGAAGGTATACAGTTAAAGAAAATGTCGCTATGATAGTGCACCCAGGATATCTGCCTACTGCGCTGGTCGATCTGCAGACCCAGGTCCCTAAAAGGGGAGGCACAAAAAAAAAACACCACCATCCGGCAAAAATCCAAAAGCAACGCAAGACGAAGCACCAAACAGCGTAAAAAGCACAAAGGATGACAAAAGCCAGCAGCTACAACCAGAAATCGGTTAAGAGTCCTCCGTGGACTGGAACCCTAACACTTCATTATGTTCACAACAAAAGTGCAAGTAATAAGCATGAGAAGTACTTATTCACCAATAATAACATGCATATATTTGTGTTACTGGTAAAGCCCCCATTATACAAGATGGCTTGGTGAACCTAAGTGTATCTTGCACTGCTTGGGTAAGCCAATGTTTAACAAACCCTGCTTTAATAAAACTAAAGCAGATAAGAGAAACATTTGTATTATTTAAAAGTCTGTGAAGTTTATCGTTTGCTTCAGCTGACTCACGCTCCCAAGAGTCGTTGCCGGTACTTAATGAAAGCGTTTTTTCTCTAAAAAACTGTTAGCTATTCAAAAAATCGAATGTCGGCAGGCACAAATTAATTTTATTTTTCTTTCTCTCACAATTCAATAAATTGATTTTAATTGCAAAGTAACGTTAATTGTACATAGGTAATTATTTGAAATTGCATTGAATTTGCACGTTTAATTCAAATTTCGTATTTATTTGGCAACTGGACGCATGTTCAATGACGGAATGTGGCAAAAATTTGAAAAATTAAGAACATCTCAAGAGTGATGTAGTGTAAGGGACTTCGTCAAAGAACGAAAAATTTGAGTGCGCAGAAAGACAGTTTGTGTAGGAAAAGAAGCCAGATGTGTGTGCGGATGGAAAGTACGTCCACTAAAATGAATGGAAATCTGTATTTAAAAGTGTATATACGTGTACATAATAAATGTTTTGTGCTGTGAATCAATCCAGTGGCGTTATTCTGAAACCGGTATAAACGCAATTTTGGAGGCACTTGTCGAGATTCGAATAAGAGTGCGATACTTCTATTTTGTATTGCAGCACGTCCTGTGTTAATGGCGAATGTTTGGGTTTAGAATTTGGTTCGTCATTTATGCTTCTGATATAGAATATTGGGATCAAGTGTACAGGTGTTAACTTTCAACAGTGTCATCGAAATTGCAGAAAAAAGCGGTAATTGCGTCTCCCTTGTCTGTCCACCACCGAGTTTATAAATTTCAGAATTTAATGTGTTTATGTATTTACACGTTAGATGTAAGTGTTCACCATCTCGGTGATGCTATTTTTTTTCTGTCCTCCTGACAGAAAGTAGGCTGTTTGTATTATTTTTTGAATTAAATTGCTACCCTGGCAGAAAATTTCTGATATTAATTTGTTGAATTATTTTGCCACCCTGGCATGAAGATTTAATGTGTTATTCTGTGCCAAGCACAAGTTAAAAAAGTGTGTCTGAAATGAAAGTAAATTGTTGCTTTGTCAAATAAATGGTATTCTGCTAAATCTTTTGAGGAAGTTGAAAATATTGTCAGCCTGACATTTAATTATACGTTGTTACGTAGTAATGTATTGTTAGCATAGCAAAATAATAATAAATCAGTTGAATGTGTTACATTGTTAATTATTATTTTTTTAACTATTTTATGATTTATCATCAGTCCATTAACGTTTGGTTAGAAATTGTTATATTGCTTGGTGTTCCCACGGTACGTCACGGTATTGATATAAGATAATTATCAAATGCTTAACATTCTGAATTATTATATATTATAGTATTATTCGATTTTGTAATATTATTCTATATTATAGTATAGAAAAAGTGTTGTTTTCACGAAAATTTTCAATTTCAAGATTTTGATTCCAATATATGTTTTAGGACCTCTTAAACACATTTTGACTATTTTGGAACTGATGTCCGTCTGTCTGTGGTCAATTACTTGTGTATACGATAGTTGCTACAAATATTAATGGATTTCCAATAAACTTTATATTCGGCTTTGAAAATATATAATAATATAGAATTAGTTAAAATGTTTTGAAATTCCAGCGAAAACTGCGAAATTTATTTGAACTTTTATGTTTTCTTAACATGACATCATAGGAAAAAATTTGATATAATTATGCAAAAAAGTGGTCAATTATTGCGGAATAATATCGGAATTTAACAATTTGAATTATTGGAGTAAAAAGTTGTTGCGATATAACTTTTGTGTTTGTGACGTCATTAGGGGGAGAGAAGTAACCCCCCCCCCCAGAGAGCTTTTACTGTCAAACTTTGTATTAATTGAAAACTGCTTTCGAGCTCTTTAAAATGATGGGTAACATGTATTACTTTTGATCATTTGGACTAACAATACAAATTTCCAACCTATTTTCTTGCTATTGAGTTGTGCAGGTAAATGAAAATTACCGAATTATCAAACTGAGATAAATGTAAACGTAATTTAAGGGGGCGATAGCTCAAATAATAGGAGCCCAGAAAGGCTAGTCGTATACTGCAGTTTAATTCACGCACAGAAAATGGTGTGAGACTTGAGGGTTGTCACAGAAAAATTCAGCAACGCTTATATTTTTCTAAAGCCACACTTGCGGAGAAAATAAATTCAAATTTTTCTCCGTCTGAATCCAAGAAAACTTACTGAGTATTGCGAAAAGAAATTCATTATAAACATTTACTTATAATAATATAATAATAATAGCATAGTTTGAAATTTAATAGCATAGTTTGAAATATATATTTGAATGCGAAGATTCCACTCCGCATTCACATTAAATATTTAAATCTTTCAAATCTTCAACTCATGGATTTATAAAGGAACTTTGTTGGCAAATGTCAAAAATCTTATTTTCTTGTATATTTTAAAAATTTATTTTAAATATAAACTTGCAGATTCCGTTAAAAACGTGTTTGCTTAAAAACTTCGATCTTTTCAATGATATTAAGATAGGAAATTTGATAATATTTTTGACCACCAAGCAGCTTATTATTATTAAAATCCCTTAATATCGATAAAAGAATTTCCTTTAAACATTAAATAACCCGAAAAAACTAATTTAAAAGCTCAAAAATATATATCTCAGTTATATCACCTCCAGAGCTTAAATACCCTTGTATTGACTGTTTGGACTGTCCGTAGCTTGGATTTTGTGCTACTTAACAAACAAACGAACAGAGAGACAAATAGACAAGCAAGCACATATTTTGTTTTGTTATTATATTCAGTGCATGAAATTACGTATTGCATATTTGCATTATTAATTAATTATTCCTTTTTTAACATCCTCAGTTCAATATCCAGTATCAAGATATACAGTGTCAAAGAACAAACGTATACTATTAGGTTCTTTAGCTAAAGACTACACACTTCGTCCAATTAAATCCTTAGCTGACAGTGAGGATTGATATTACTTTGGGGAAGTAAGTAATATCGTTCTTAGAAGTACCATTGTTTTCTAAATTGGAGTTGCTCTTTCTACGGAATTAACTGAAAATAAGGTTATTTATCCCATTCTATTAATGAAAGTAAAGCAGTATATATACATCGGTATTATCCGTTTTTCCAGATAAAAGTGCTTAATAATTCAGGAAAAAGCAATAGATTAAATAGATGGTATTTTCAGGACAAACACGAGTTTAAAATATATGGAAGAATTTATTAATATGAATTCATTAATATGAACTCATTATATTAATATAATATATTAATTAATATAATTATTAATATAATAATTAATATAATTAATAATATATTAATAAAATAATTAATATAATACATTAATAAGGATATATTAATATGAATAATTAATATGAACTCAGTTTTGTAATAATTGGAATGGTACAATCTATTTAAAATGAAATCAGAAAGTAAGATTCATGATTGCAACTAAATCTGGAATATTTTATTATTCAGAAATACTTTAATAACAGATAGTATTTTATATAAAAATTATATACTAGCTTCAAGCATATTATTGAAACCTGTAAATGTTCTACGTGATAAATAATTTCAAAAATAGGTTTATTTATGGAATATGACCCATATGATATATAATCGTAATATGAAATATGACCCATATGATATATAATCGTAACAACGGAATCTAGTTTTTGTTTTCAGAAAGCGAAACTTTTAATAATAATAAGTTAAATAAAATTACTTTTTTCTTACTCATGCAATAAATATATGAAATCGATTTTATCTCACGATTCGTCCTAACTTTGGTTTATATAAAGCAAAAAATAAAGTAAGAACCTGTGACAATGCATTTTATAGTAATATATTTGGCGCTCGCCCTTTTCTTTACATATTAAAAATAAAAAAAAAACTTGGTAAAGCCGCTGGCCAAATCATTTTAAAATAGAGAGATTTTCTGTTAGAGCATGCGCTAAACCTATGGCATTAAATTATCTGCAATTCGGCATGATGATTTAAAATACATTGCCGTGTATCTCGTCCTATTTTGGTTCCTATCGGATAGCAAATTATGCTTCTTATATAATTCTGAAGTGAAACTTCTCTATCGAGCTTTTGAATGAAAATTGTATTTTCTTTGCTGTACCTTCAAAATATAATATTGCATTGCAGAAAATGGTGTTGTCATCTCAAAAGAAGTAATATTTACATGGTCGTATTACAATAGTTTGCGAGCATCAGCGAACTTTGGGCTAGGGGTCGGGCTGGGGGACAAGAGCCGGGAAACGAAGTCCCAATGGCTATAAACCATTTGCGTACTGCATACGAACAAATATCAAAACGTACAGTTCTGAAATTTTTTATATGAACACGTAAATGTGTAAAATCGGCTGAGTTTGTTTACCTTTGTTTTAGGCAAATTAAATACTATATAATTAAATTTTTTATTCCCAATATAGGCAAAGATTTAATTGATTAATCCAATTCCCAATTTCTTTGATTGGTTTATGCCTAAACCTCAAGTCTACGTCACACACAAAACGGTTGACTACGACATTACTAAGTACACTTTTTGCAGTTTTTGCAATTATATACCTTATTCACCTGAATAATACTTTGCGGGCGTGTTAAAAGAGTTCGTGAAGCGAGATCAGGAGGTTGTAGAACTTTAGCGAACAAGAAGAGTCTCCAAAGTCCGCATTAAGAATTTCTCATCTGTGTGCGTGTCTATATGTCTATCTGTATGTGTGTTGTTGTTGAGACCCAGACCATCCGACCTATCAGAATCTGTGTATGATTTACGTCACTCTATAAGTGCTATGTGTGTATGTAAAGGTGTGAACACTATGAGTTAAAATCGAACATGTGCCGCTGACGAATTTATGTGTAGATACATTATGTAGGAATATGGAACTTTCACATGATAAGAACATGGATTATTTAAAAATAAATGTATATATATTTTTTAATTGTGACCAATATATGTAAGAGATTTTTATTATTATTATTATTATTATTATTATTATTATTGTTATTATCATTATTATTGTCACTATTAATACTTTTCTACAAATAGCTATATTCACGCGTTTAGGGATTTCAAACCTGAATACATTTGATATTTTCATAAGAATCGTAAAATAAACACACCCTCAGAAACTAAACATATGCGTTTTTAACACTTTACAACAAAGTTGAAAAGTGTTTATAACTTTGTTCATTCTGTCTGTCTGTCTGTCTGTCTGTCTGTCTGTGTCTTAGCACGATAACTGCCGTAAAAATGACTTAATCGAAATGAAATTTTAGTATGTTGTTCAGACGGTCTGTAGGACCTATGGGAATATAAATGAATAATATCACCCAATTAGTTTTGGATTGAACCCGGATTGAAAAAATGAAATACATTGAGCCCTATGGGACAGAGTACACACCTGCGAGCCCAGCTAACCAACTTGGGTTTATAGCTTTCAGTGGGACATCGAGGCGCAACCACTTCATCTCTTTTCCAGCAAAGCCGCAACCTCGGTCGCGAAACACGGCGGAATCATTCACCGGGCAGGGGCCGAAGGCACCTGCCTGGCCCGACTCCGGTCACCGGCCAGACCTGGGCTCAGGGCATGAATAGCCACAGTCCCGTGATCCAGCCACCTGGAAGAGTCCGGGGACTGCCTCGTCACTTCCGCGATTGCATCCGTGAGTCATCAGCAGCGAGGTTGATTACCCCCGGATTAATTTGCCCCCCAGTTTGGAGGATCAAGGCTACAGAGCCAACATCCGAAACCACCATCTTGGGTGGCCCACCCCGGGGGGGAGAGCCCTATGGGACCTAATTTTTCAAACATTTTTTAAGCTGATTTAAAATTCACAAATTGCTTCGAAAATTTTAGGTAATAGTCAAATTGTTCCATAAAATATATAAAAAAAATTCAGCGAAATATATTCAGTAGTTTTTTAAATAAAAATTAAAATAATAATTACACATCTTATATGAAACGATCACGTGATCATGATATGAAACGATCACATGACCCACTTCAAAATGATATATGGCATCCATCTTGTTTCAAAATCATGATTTTTTAAAGTTCTTTTTAATTCATATTGAGTGTTGTATCCGTCCTAAAACTACTTTATTTTTGCTTAAATTCTGTGCATCTACATACTAAAACAACACAATGACAATATATTTCAGTTTAAATTCTCATTCAAATTTGATTATTTCTACAACTAAGCCTATTTTTCACCTATGTAAAATGTAAACAGCAAAATATGTAGAATGAGTTGCATTAGAATTACTGTATTTCTTTAACACAAAATAATTCAGTCCATGGAGTCTGCATGGCTGATATGAATGAAATATTAATTGATTTTATAAACAGAAGGACGATTTTTTTCGATGAAGTTTTAAGCATAGAGTTTATGAATTGTAGCTCCATGGTATTAATTTTTAAATAAAATAAATTATTATAGTATTGTGATGAATGAAATGAATGAAATTCTGCTTTTATAGAGAGATCCAGGCGTGTTATTTTTTCTATGACGTCATTTGAATTTATTTCAGTTGTTTTCGATGAAGTTTTCCAATATAATAAATTATCGTAGTATTATGATAGTTTTAAAAATATTACCGTGGAATGTATTCCATTTTAGAGATATTTAAACCAGGCAATTTATATTTCAATGCCGTCATTTGAATGAAGTTCATTTTTTTCAATGAAGGTTTAAGTTTTCAAATATAATAAATTAATGTAGTATTGTGATAAGTTTTAAAATATTACCGAGGAATGTATTGCATTTTCGACTTTTTTAAATAAAATTGCATTGAAGTTGGAAAGTGTTTCATGATCAATGCTTTAAGCATGATTGATCTTTCTTGTTTCTTATACTTTATTTGAAAACAATTATATATGGTTATTTATTAATGTAATTAAATTGTTTCTACATTTTATTACAGAAAACATAGACTAAATGTGTTACTATATTTGCATTTTAATTTTATGTACCTGATTTATGAATTATGAAATAATTTATACATACATTTTATAAAAGGAACCGAAATCATATAACCAATTGCTTTTTATTACTTCCTGAAACTGGACAAACAAAAGACTACTGCTATTTCTTTACATGGTATATATAGGGAAAGTACTGGAATCATATCGAAAATCGCAACTCGAGTTTTCGTCGGATTTACACGTTTTGGGACTTCTAGAACACTAAAAATCTATTTCTTGGGCGACATCTGTGTGCATGTCTCAGTGAGTGTGCATGTCTCAGTGAGTGTGCATGTGTGTGTGTGTGCGTATGTGTGTGTGTCCGCTCTAACTAAAATTCTAAAGGACCAAATTTCATAACATTTTATAGCTAAGTGATTTATGGGTTACTCCGGTGCTGATTAGATTTTGGTACGATTCGGGATAAATGAACCTCCCTATTTTGCGAAATAGCTCTTAAAAATCGTTAAAATCTAAAATGGAAACCTACGTATGCTCAAATGTATCGATTAAATCTTGTTTTATAAATAATAGTTGACGGTACAGAATACAGAACATTGATTAAGTAATAATACAGAAAATCTATTTTACTCTGTAAGAAAAATCGTGTGCTGTTTGCTTTCAACAATTTTCTTAAATTTCTGAATATTGATGTAGGACGCGGATGCACCGGTGTCCATTTTTAACAAACATTTTCGATTTTCAATCTTTACATCTATATAATAAAAGGCAATGTCTGTGTGTCTGTGTGTCTGTCTTATACACTATACGTTTCGCGACCGCGCGTCGGAGAGATACGAAATTTGGCAATCGGAGACCCGGGGGGGAGGGAAGGGGACACGTGAAAACCGATTTTTAAAATTTTAATTATTTTTTTATTTATTTAATGTTTTATGCGATTTCGACCTTTTTTTGATCTTTTTGCCCTTTTTTCTCCTCGATCCAGACATCGTAGAAAAAAACAAATCACACCATCGGAAAGAGCAGAGAATTTCGAGTAAAAATATATCAATTTCAAATCTCCATTTCGATTTCTAATATTTTTTAAAGATTTTAAAACAAAAGTCACTTTTTGCTCAAGAAAACGATTTTTGGTTTTTAATTCTCGCATCGTGAAAAGTACTCATAATTTCGACTAATAATTTACATTTTCAGAAAGGTCAAACATCTGGCATTCTTACAAGTCTAATCTGGTCCAGAAATAATGAAAATTGCCTTCAGGATCGCAATTTCAAAGACGTCATGATTTTAAATTTCTCGGCGTTCCGTTCGTTTCTCCCCCGCTGAAGCAGGGAAGGTGGTGGGTGGGGACGTCAAGGTGGAGGTGACGTCACGGTTCTGAATAGAGCGCCTTTGCTCTATATAAATTATTATATTTATATTTTAAATGATGGGACGATCTGGATTTTTTAAATGTATATTTTAACTTTTGGATATTTTAAATGGATATTTTAATTTTATGGATATTTTAAATGATGGAACAATGAAACAATGGAATGAGGATGATGGAATTAAGCATATGGTCATTTTAAATTGCAAATTAGCGCGCGGGAAGTTAGCGGTAGGCCCGCTTTCGATTCCCGCCACTGCCAAAACTGCCGCCGTGTTTACGTGGAATACGATCACGTTAAATATGTGGGTCCGTAAGTCCTTCCGAGAGGTTGGTGGTAGGGGAAGGAGGATACGGCCCCTGTGGATGCCTCCCCCACTGGGTTCCCGTCTAAATTGGGTGAATATGTAGAAAGTTATGGAGATTGTCGCGGAGGGCGCGGCAGCCCAGTGGTTAGCGCGCGGGAATTGCACTCAGTAGGCCCGGGTTCGATTCCCGCCACTGCCCAAACTTACGCCACGTTCACGCAGAGTACGATCACGTTAAACATGTGGGTTCGTGAGTCCTTCCGAGAGGTTGGTGGTAGGGGAAGGAGGGTACGGTCTAAATTGGGTGAATAAAAAGAAAGTTATGGAGATTGTCGCGGAGGGCGAAGTAGCCCAGTGGTTAGCGCGCGGGAATTGCACGCGGTAGGCCCGGGTTCGATTTCCGCCACTGACATGGAGTACGATCACGTTAAACATATGGGCCCGTATGTTTTTCCGAGAGGTTGGTGGTAGGGGAAGGAGGGTACGTTCCCTGTGGATGCCTCCCCCACTGGGTTCCGGTCTAAATTGGGTGGCACATCCTGGCCGTCCAACCAGTTACCAGGCCCGGGTTCGATTCCCAAAATTGCCGCCGTGTTTACGCGGAGTACGAGCACGTTAAACATGTGGGTCCGTGAGTCCTTCCGAGAAGTTGGTGGTAGGGGAAGGAGGGTACGGTCTAAATTGGATGAATAAAAAGAAAGTTATGGAGATTGTCGCGTAGGGCAAAGTAGCCCAATGGTTAGCGCGCGGAAATTGCACTCGGTAGGCCCGGGTTCGATTCCCGCCATTGCCAAAACTGCAGCCGTGTTCACGCGGAGTACGATCACGTTAAACGTGTGGGACTGCAAGTCCTTCCGAGAGGTTTGTGGTAGGGGAAGGAGGGTACGGTCTCTTTGGATGCCTCCCCCATTGGGTTCCGGTCTAAATTGTGTGGCACTTCCTGGCCTTCCAAGCAGTTACCTTACACCTTTCTGGTAGGTCGCGCCAACGAGTTTGCCACGGTCAGAATTTTCAAGGGTAGCGAACAGGCTGGTCGCCAAAGGCGGCTAGTTTGGTAATAATTTCTTTGCGAATCGGGAAGTTCTATATTTTATGCATGTATTTTATTTCAGAAATTACAAATATTTTTGTTTATTTTCTTTCGGAACGGCATACTCGAGCTAAATGACTCTTTTAAAGCAGATTTTGAGAATTTGATTAAGTAATGCCACTTTACGTAATACAGAACTGGCACTGAAAATGTTCGATGCATTTTACACACATCCCGGTTCGCTGCTCCGAATCCTAAAGCTGTGGATCTCCCTAACTCAAAAGTTATATTTAGAAGAAACTGTAATTTTGATACTAACTTATATGTTATGTTGAGAGGTAAACTCGTAATGGGTCATAAAGGAGAAACCACCCAAGAGAAACTACTCATATACACAAATCTAACTTTCGAGTTAGAGAAATCCACTGCTTTGGAATTAGAATATATAGAAAATTAATTAAATAGGTTAATAATTAAATTAATTTAATTATCAATTAAATTAATTAATGGCACTGAAAATATTCGAGGCATTTCACGCACATCCCGGTTCGCTGCTCCGAATCCCAAAACAGTGGATTTCCCTAACTCAAAAGTTAGATTTAGAAGATACAAATATATCTGTTTCTTTTCTTTTTTAACGGCGTGTTCGAGCTAAATGACTCTTCTAAAGCATATTTTGATAATATGATTACGTAATTCCACTTTACTTAATGCAGAACTGTCACTGAAAATGATCGATGCATTTCTCGCAAGTCCCAGTTTGCTGCTTCTAATCACAAAGCAGTGGATTTCTCTAATTCGAAAGTTAGAATTGAGATTATGAGTAGTTTCTCTTGGGTGGTTTCTCCTTTAAGACCCATTACCAGTTTACCTCTCAACATAACATATAAGTTAGTATCAAAATTACAGTTTCTAGAAATATGCTGTAATTCAGAGATATACTTTGAAATGCAATTGTGGTGAATCATACTTAAGAACATTAAAACTCAGCATAATTTGGAAATCTGGAATAACGTAGTCTGGAATCATAATGTTTGTACATTGCTATCGTTGCCGCTGTAACATTTTCACTACTCAAAATGAATAACACTGCAGAAAAACACGACTCTATCTCTCTCTCTCTCTCACACTCTCTCTTTCACTCACTCTCTCTCTGTCACTCTCTCTCTCACTCTCTCTCTCTCTCTCTCAACGCTTGTGAACAATCATTGCTTTTTCCAGCCCCTGAGAACAATCATTACTCTCTCTCAATGCTTCTGGACAATCATTGCTTGTATATCTATTGAATTATCTCTCTCCTTGTGTCCACATCATTGTCTGAGATCCAGATGCGCCCTCCTTGCTCTCATTGGTTGCTCATCAGTACGATGCATATAAAAGTCTGAGCTTTGTTTCGTCGTAAACAAAAACTGCGTAAGTTCCCTCCTGGTGTCACAGTAATCATCTTCAAACTGGTTTTGTTTGTAGAATATGTAGCGTTCTGTCATTTCAAGTAGAGCCGGACTTGGTCGGTGAGCAGTTTCACCATTTTGTAAATCAGAAGGTTTTCCTGGTGTGGAAAGCTTTTTCGGTATTATATATGTAGGGGCTCCCGTAGAACTTAGCAGAGCAGGCACTTTCAATTCTTCTTTAATTTCATTCACCCTGAACGACGAATCCACCCGTGGAACAAATGGGTGAAATTATTCATTTGTGGCACAATAAGTATCGAACTGGCTGGTGGTCATCCTCCTTGCCTCTATTGCTTTCTGTTGCTGATGGAAAGTACTAACACTCTACCTTAAACTCAACCACCTTTATTAACACACTTTACTCATAAGTACACCCTATTTCTAGCTGCCTCAATAGTCGAGTTCAGTCTTGCAGTAGGCTGACGCTATTTCGGTGTCATACTAGATTTGTACATAAAACAGTAGGATATACGTCTTTCCCGCACTCATTTTTCGTTTTCCAATTGAAAAATATGATTGTTAAAAATATTTAAAAATCTATCAAATATTGTGATTTTTCGAAATTCTGGGCCTTTTACAGGTTCGACAGCTATATTAAAAAAACGCGAACTTCTAAGCCCAGTAGGTGCTTTGAAATAGTTGAAACATACGTACATATACAGGTTTCAATGAGAAAAAAAATTTTTTTTACAAATATTTAAAAAATCTATCAAATGTTTCGAATGTTATTAAAATTGTCTCGCCTATCTCCGGTTCGATAACTAAGTTTAACAAAACCGCTATCTCTCTGTTCAGCATGTATACGTATGAATGCAACGAATAACTGAGACATACATACCTATACATGTCTTGATATGAAAAAGAGATTTTTACAAATATTCAAAAATCTATCAAATGTTGCGAAAATTATCAGTTACGATACCTATGCTTTAAAACAAACTACGAAATTCTAGAAGAATTAGGAACTGCGGAATAGTTTTTACATATATACGCAGTCACGTTTTAATAGTATACATAGTTAGGACATGTATAAAAATGTATATGGTCACGCCCGCTTTTGACCACTCCCATTTGTCTTGCTTCACCGTTCATTGAAATAGTGCTTATTACATTTAAAAGAACCGAGCCGGTGGTCGAGCGATCAGGTGCATACGTTTCCGTATGATCGCTGGATTGTCGAGTTGCGGGTTCGAATCCCGCCAGCAGGCATGAATGTTGTCATATCGAGGCCAAGTCAGACTTCCGCCTTTCGGGGAGCCTATATAAAAGTGAGGCTGCAAATCTTCTCCCCTTCGCCATGGGATACCCTGGGGGGTCTTGTGGACGTGGTTTGTAGGCGCCCCTTCACCACAAGGGAATTAGTAACGAACGAGCATTTAAAAGAGGGGGTACTCTTTTAAGCATATGGTTTTAACTTAAATCACTCTTTTTTCAGGAAATAAAGTAATCAAAGAAACCACGTTAATTGAAATAACTTTTCGGTAAGGATGTCATATTGGCAACAATTCAAGTCTAAATAAGTCATTTCAAGTTTAAATTTCCTTTTATTTTATTTATTGCCCCACAAGTCATAGGTAAAAGTTTTCGTAGGCAACTATTTGGGCAATCATTCATTAAGCACGAAACATATAACTTTATTCTATGATCACCCCCAGAGTATGATTGCAAAATATTAAAAGTAAAATAAATGATTTTGCTTGTGAAGTATATGTATCGATAATAATAAAATAACAAAATTTTTATAAAAAATTATTTCATTTAACAAACACTCTTGAACAAATGGAGAATTTACTATCCAGAAAGCTGCGCCAAATGAAGCCGTAGCAAATAAAAGAATGGATCGAACAGGATATTGACTACTCTAGATTGGGATGCGTGATGAGAAAATTCTACTAATAGTAAAGATATAAATTCATTATTAAAGTTATTTAAAATGTTACTTAATATTAGGGGAGTGCAATTTTGTAAAGATGTAATTTAATATATAAAAGATGTAACGTTTATTAAGCTAAATATTTAAAATATAAAAGAATAAATTCAGATAGACTCTTTTAAATGATATATGTCTGGAAGGTCCGTTGGATTTGAACGGTATTTTTTCAGGCATTGAGTTTGAGTCCATATAATAATTTTATAAGTTTTATTTTCTAAAGAAGAGTGATTTAATGGAAAATGAAAGCATATTTGTCAGACATGACTTCTTGTACTTTGTGAACGACTCAACGGATTTACATAGATTTTTTACTGATTTATTAAACTTAACTACGAGATGGTGTATCGCTAAAATATTTCCTGCTTTATATCGCGTTAATATACAAAACCTGGAAATTGAAAATTCGCTTTTTAGCTAAATTCCTTAAACATGCAATCTATTTCGATGAAATTCGTTTTTAGGCAATAAGACTCAGTCTAGAGCATATTTTATATAAGTTTTGTCCTCCTACATCTAACCACGGAACAACGAGGATTGAAACAACTGTTTGTACTTTCCCTACAAAGCATGGCAATGTATAGGGAAATTATTGTAATCATGTCGAAAATCGCAAATCAGGTTTTCAACAGATCTACAGGTTTGGGTAACTCTAGAACACGAAAAAACTATGTTACCATGACGTCTGTGTGTCTATCTGTGCAATGTATGCATCCACTCTAACTCAAAAACCAATTGACCAAATTTCATAAAATGTGATAGTAAGTTACTTGTGGATTTTCCCTGGCACTGATTAGATTTTCGTACGATTCGAGATAAAATAATTGGCCATCCTCTCGAAATGGCCCGCAAAAATCCCATGTATCCACTCTAGTTTAAAAGCTGACTAAATTTTCACAAAATTTGGTAGATTAATCACATGAGGGTTATCCTGGTGCTAATTCGATTTTGGTACGATTCAGTAAAAAAACATTGGCTCCTTTTGAGAAATGACCCTAAAAAATCGTCAAAATCTAAAATAAAAGATTTCGTATACTCAAATGCATCAATTAAATGATTGTTATATATGCAATTTATTACGGTAAAAATAATAAGATAATCCTCAATATACTAGGACAAGCCTTTCGTGTGATATTTTAGTTTTTTTTGGATTTTTGCTTTGCCTTCTTTGAAAATACGTCGGGTTACTAAATGTGTCGTGAAATGAAAAAATACTTAGTGACTATTGAATGATCATACGTACCAAAATGTACCGAAATATACAAAAGGAAGTTATTATTAAATTAATTATTCTTTATTTAAATATTTAGGTTTAAAAAATTACTTTTAAACTATTAAAATTATTATTAAAATTACTATTACTTTTAAACTCATGCTCTCATTCAGCGATCCTAATTTAATGTTATCTTGTTTCAGGGAACCGTGCCGTTCCCAAGTTTCATTGGCCTTGTTTTTTATGACATCTTCTAATCGGTCCTGATTGGGTCCCCCTTTCGTTGGAGCATGTTCTAGTCTTGCCAGGAAGCAGCGGTTACGCCCATGTTGGCATTGCAACTTTTGCATCTGCTGCTGCCATCGGTAATTCAGGAATTTATATAAAGTAAACCTCTCCGAGCAAAACTCTTAACGTTGCCTTCACTCATCTGAGTCCCTTGTTCCGCTTGTTTTGGTTATTGAATTGCCTGAATTCAAAATTGCCTATTTGGTTTGACAAAATGATAACGAAAATTGAATTAAAAGTGCAAATTCAGTGTAATTTCAGATAATTATGTATGTTATTTTGTGCTATTAAACTCAATTTATTGATATATTAAGGAAATAAAGAGGAAATGAATTTTATTCTGCAGGGAAAGTCATTTATTTTTTTATGTTTTTAGCGTAATAAGTAATGTGTATCGATTTGGCAATAATGATATTAGTAATACTAATAGCAATCAGTAAAAATACTTTGTGCAAAGAATAAAGGAAACGTAACGGATCTATAAATTACTGAATCTAAAATTGATATAATAAATTACAAAGTTGCGTAAAAAAGGTACATAATTTTATGAAATCGCTAGAAATTTTCAGGCGATTAAATTTGAAGAATTACAAAATTTAAATTTTTATACGACCCCCGTACAAAAACATTTCCAATGAGTAAAATGTGTCCCATACACTAATAAGATGATGCATAAAATTTCAGCATTTTATCATAAAAAGTCCGAAATAAATGTTTAAACACAGTTGGTGAGGGATTAAACACAAATTAAAATGTAAATGTTTACAGCAGGAGTACAAATGACGCAACGCCGAAATGCATCATAGGCAAATAATATATGCATCTTATCTTTAATGGATCTTTGACATGGATGGAAAACATTTTGAACAAGCTTTGTAATCTTCGTGTAAAGTTATAATTACAACACAGTGTAGATAATTTTGTACAAATAAATAGCAAAATGATTATTTATTTATGTAATCATTGTGTTCTTTCGTAATTTGTGTATAACCCCTGAAACACGATCTCCCGATATGATTTTTCCCCTCTGAGAACCCACGTCGATGCGTCGAAAAGTGCTTTAAGTTAGTATTTTTGACGTTTCATATCTCTGAGACTTTTTATGATAAAATTCTGAAAATTTTGTACATCACCTCATTAGTGTATGGAGCACATTTTACTCATTGGAAATGTCTAAATTAATAATTGGAAATGTCAGGGTCCATATAAATATTTTGTATTTCTTAAAATTTAATTCTCTTGAAAATTTTAATCGATTTCATAAAATTCTGTACCTTTTTTTCGCAACTTTGTAATTTATTATATATGTCTAAGATGAATATTTAAGGAATAAAAGGCGAGCTGAATGTTTTTGGGACACCCTGTATATATATATATATATATTGCTGTATATATATATATATATATACTACCCGGCATAGAAAATCCAATACTATGAGGTTTTGGCTGTATAATTATGCAAATTGTGAAGTAAACGCAGCTGACCGATGTATACAAATAATCCGAAATGCGAGTAAGTCACATGATTAGAGCTCTAGAGAAAACGGGGTGAAAACGGCAGATGAGCCAACCGTTGTTACTGTCTGTCGCTATGGAAATAGGTTTTCATTGCAGAAGGCACGTGATATAGAAGATATGCTTAGCCGACGACGAAGTACGTTTCATCACTTGGACGATCGTGCGAGGTAAATTATTTTAGGTCTACTCACGGCTGGATGGCGGTACTATCTTATCGCCACTGAAACATGCATAGATGAGTCCACTGTGCAAAGGATTTGGAGAAGATGGGTTGAAGAAAATCATCTGCATCGTCGCAGTGGTACAGATCCATCCACACGTACGTCAATACGTGTTGATTGAATCATTCGAAGGCATGCTGTGGCGGTATCATAAACGTCGAACTTTCGACCAATTCTGCAGAATTTTCAGGGTACATTGGATGTTTCAATAACAACGGGAACAGTTTTTGACAATTGACTGAAAGTGGCTTGCACGCAAACTGGCCATTTCGAAGAATTCGGACTGCCATTGACCACAAGACATCGACGTGAGAGATTGCAATGGTGTTGAGTCCGAACCACTTGAACGACTGTATGGGACAGGGTATTGCACAACAACGAGTATCGGTTTTGTTTATCGAATGACAGTCGCCGTGTGAGAGTCTGGAGGCGACGTGGAAACAGATCCAATCCTGCAGCGACTGTTGCGAGCCAAATTGCTCGATAATTCGACGATATGTGGATTGGGTGTTGTGGCCGGTTGCACTGTCTTACCTTAAATGGTTGTAAAATGATGTTTTCGAACAAGATAACGCACATGGTAACCAGCAGCAGATAAACCTAGCAAAGCATTCAGGTACTTCCTTGGCCTCAGCTGTCTCCAGATCTCTCACCTATCGAACATGGATGGGGCATAATTGGCCGTCGTTTGCCAGACCTGCTCCCGCTTCAAATAGAGGATGACCTGTGGAGAATGGTTGAATGCATATAGTCACCCATCCCTCAGGAAACTATCCACAAGCTCATTGTATTTATTCCTCGAAGGGTTGTTGCTAGTATCATCGGAAGATTTAGTCTTACTGCTACTGATCACCATGTCTATGCCATGCCATTACTGTATTGCATTATTGCATTATTCGTCTGGAATTAAAATCACTTATTTATATATGCCATTTCTGTCTGTGTATTATTCTTTAGCATGACACTCTATTCTCTATTTTTCATAGTGTTGTATTTTCTGTGTCGGGTAGTACATATATATATATATATATATACTGTATATATATATATTGCTTATGAAATATAATATTAGGTTATACTATTATACCAGGCAGTTTAGTTTTATTCGTATATACTGTTTAATTGCATATCCTGTAAAAAACTCAAAGTATCGCGTCGGAAAGTGATCTGTTAAATTTAATTTACTGTGACATAGTAGAAAAGAGTAATCTCCACAAAATGAAATACTTCTAATAAAAAACAATACCGTTGTATAATCCACACAAAAGCTACAGATCCTCTTAGCTCGAGAATTTTTGACTGAGCTGTTTTAAGTGCCCTGCTGCTATTGTGCCACATGCAAAATTTACACAAGCAGAGACTACAGAACTGTTTTAGGGTAATATACAATTGTGTTATAGGTATATTTTGCAAAAACGGGATTTTTCTACGTCATACAATTTTATATCCAATACATTTAGTATACTGAACTATTTTAAGTTCCAAGCAACTGCCACTAGGAGAAATTTTGCACAAACTAAACTGTTTCACCACGCAAATGGATTTTGAACATATTTTGCAAAAACTAAACTATTTCAAATCCATGAATAGCTTCGTAAGCAGGCTTTACTACTTGCTCATTTGATTTATACGAATTACATTTTCATTAGAAAAAATATTTTACTTGCTATTATTATTTTCTTATTTACATTCTGAAGTACAAATAATTCTGGAATCTGTGTTGCAATGATTTTCATCAACACATTTCTTTACCTTCAATCAAAGATATTAAATAGTATATATTTTGAAAATGAAATCCTCCCCATCAATATCTTCAATTATGTGCTCGGAACTCATCTGTGTAACGTTGAATGGAACTGCGGATTGTTTTGTTCAACATGCTTTCTTGTTGCAAAAGCTAATCTTCTGTTTTATGTCTCCACTTTTCATTCTCTCAGCTATTTTAGTACCCATTTATTTCCATTATTGCTAAGTTTACTGCTAATTCTACAGAAAAGAAAATTTGTTTTGCTAGCGGAATGCCAGTGAGAACTTTTAACACAAGATTGCAAAAATAGTTTCTATTGCTGGAACTTGGATTATATATGATTATTTTTAACATAAAGCATGGTTCAAATGAAATATTTGGTGAGACATGACCGACTGCATTTTTGTATTTTCCATTTAAATTCTAAATATGCATTAGAAATTATCTCAATATGAGTAGGAAAACTCATATTGAGAGTTTTCGAACCATATTTCAGCTTTTGTGTTTAGGTTAGATGAAAGTTATATTTTATAAGCCAAGATATATAAAAAAATTGTCGGCAAATAGTGTCACTTGATCAGATTTTAGCCCGAGGAACATTTGTCTGTGGTTCTACAGTGTGGTTTTCATTCATGTACTGAATAATATTTGAAGTATAGAGTAAATTATTCAATAAATTTGACTTTAGAAACTTTGAAAATAATAATGTGATGAAGGTCTTTGAAATAAATTATCCACAATGATGTTTTCACCAAAATAAACCTTTATACCTTTGATGCATGTGGACCTGAAGTAATTAGTTTGTAGCGATGTTCTCCCTTCCAATCAGGCCATTGAATGACCATTTCAACTTTCCAAGGAAAGAAGTCTGAAATTAAAAAGCCTGCCATGGAAATATACTTTGGTATAAATATTTTGTTCGTGTTTGAATACGATAGGTAGTAGATTTGGACCCACAGCTGGTAGTGGTTGCTTCTAGTTGCGATCCGGACGAATTACACCTTCAAAAGGATTTTGGACTCCATATTGCTCTTTACTATTCGATCAATTATTACACAGTCTCTCAAAAATAAAGAATTCAACACCACACACCAGTAGCATGGCGTTATATTTTTGACTAGGGTGGCTGCGCGAATGGAGTTTCAACTTGGAAAAGGTTTTCGTATTGTAAGTGAAATTTACATTAGAATTCGCGCTTTCAAAAAGTTTTATTTCCTTGGTGAGTAAAATAAAATAATATAACATAAAAATGCTAAGAGTGAATGAAATTGTACGATATTTTAAAATATTTTACCGATGTAAGATAAATACATACAAAATATAACATTTTAAATGTTTTCTTATTTCTAAATTAGTTGAACTTATTCAACCATTTTATAATTCGATCATTCGATCATTTCAATCATTTTATTAAATATTACGCCATGATCGCTCATATGGGAAAATACTCTCCCCTCTTGAATGTTCAAGATTATAAAGGTGATCAAGTTAGACGATGACGTACATTTTATTCTTGAGTTAACCCCCCCCCCCCACACACACACACACACACCTTTCGGAAAACGTTTTATGTTCGCCCATATATGAAAGAGTAGACTGAAAATGGGTACGAAATCTGGAACAAAAGCTTAATTGAAAATCACTATAGTTAACGATGTCCTTAAACCATATTGTATATTAATTATTTACAAATACTGTACCATGAAAACTTGAAAATATATCTTAATTACAATATGTTAAGAATACACTATAACTTTTTCAACCACTATTATCTAACTGAGATTCTCGTGTAACATGGGATTTTTGAAGATAAATCAGATTTATTCTTCCTAAAACTCCCAAATACACAAACGGATGCTTCGCCGTATTGATGCAGATATAAAAAGCTAAGCTTACTTTGCAAACTACTTAAGTTTAATGGTAGTCATTACTAGTATATTTATTCGTCTTGATGGTGTTTAAAATTAGGAAAATGCTAGTTTATCCATGGAAATTTGCTCAAATTCTTTAGTATTACAAATAATAATTATTTTTTACGAATATTAATTAATAGAATCACATTTGACCCAAAATAGAGAATCCATTAGCCATATATATATATATATATATATATGTGTGGATATATATGTGGATATATATATATATGTGGATATATATATATATATATATATATATATATAGTGGTGAAAAGATTGCGTTTACAGGGTTGCAGAAAGGTCAAGGGGGATTGCGACCCCTTTACCTGGTTGGAAACTTGCTTTGACTTCAAGAAAACGCTCCCAGAGACACCGCACGCCCGAAACAGTAATTGAACTTGTCCGTGGGGATAAAATGACCAAATCCCAGACAACACATGAAAAGATCAAAAGAAAAGATCAATAAAATTGGAATTTTTACAAACCAACACGGCGAGAATCAAGAAAGTGTTGCATAAAGCTAATAGACTTAGGAGAGGAATGCATACGTAGAAATGCCACGACGAATATAGAGAACATACATTAAGAGAAGCAACAGATTATCCTAGATAGGAGTGGAGTTGTATTCCAGGATGTCGGATAAATTAACATAATTTTTATCACAATATTTTCTGCAAAATCTCCGTAATAGTGTTTGATAAAGGGGAAGGGATAAGATTGTTCCTGAGATCCTTTGATTAAATGCAGCAATCATTTATTCAACTGCGTAATAGAAGAGTTTAAAAGTCTCTATCTGTTCAAGTGGTTTACAATTAAATTACGTTGTACGCTTAAACTAAGGTTGGTATTCCAATGGGTGAAATAATTGATCTTGCAATTATATTGATGTCTCTTGTCAAATAATTTATAACATAGATTTTGTTCCAGATCATAATAGATAGTAATGTCTAGGAAATCCACTGTCCCCACATCCGTTGACTCCGATTCGATTAGTTCAAGACTCGACGGGTAGAATGTAAAATCAAGCATGGTATATTAATTATCCACACCAATTATGACATCATCAATGAAACGAAATAACACACACACACACACACACACACATATATATATATATATATATATATATATATATATATATATATATGTGTGTATATATATATATATGTGTGAGTATGTGTGTGTGTGTGTGTTGTCTGTGTGTGTGTGTGTGTATACACATATTCAAAAGTCAAAAATCCAAATTTTGCATTGCACTGTAATTTTGAAAATTTTCTGGGTATTTTAAATTGGAAATTGATAGATACCCGCTAAAACACTTCAAATTGATGCAGTTTCGAATATAGTAATAAGTATGTATTTGAATGGAAGTACTGAAAGGAATGTTCTAAAATTTTGCAAATCAAAGTTTCTGACTGCGCTGAATCAATAGTCGTCAAAATTTACCTACATTTCAATTCCGATATTTATTTTTTCAAATATGATTTTTGTGATTAATATTAAATATTAAAATTTGTTTGAAGATGAAAAATCGTAGGCATTTTGTTTGTGTTATTTAGCAAAGCAATTTAAAAATAGGGATAAGTTTGGATATAAGTATAGGCTAATTATTTGAAAAAATATAAAGATTATCTGCAGCAGTCATTTAGCAAAATACATAAATACTTAAGTAAATTATATAAATTTCAGTTAAATATACAGGTTTGAATAAAATATATAAATTTTATGTGAAATCGGATTTTTTGTGAATAGCAATTTATAGGACTAGTTGGTGCAGATGCTATTTTTATCACTTTACAACGTAGTTGAAAAATGTTTATGACTTTGTTCATTCTGTCTGCCTGTCTGTCTGTCCGTTAGTACGATAACTACCTTAAAAATTACTGTATGAAACTTAAATTTTAGTATGTTGTTCAGACGGTCGGTGGGACCTATGGGAATATAAATGAATAATATCACCTTATTACTTTTGGATTGAACCCGGATTGAAAGAATGAAATACATTGAACCCTATATGAACAAATTTTTCAAACATTTTTTAAACAAATTTAAAATTCACAAATTGCTTCGAAAGTTTTAGGAAATATTTAAAGTATTTCATAAAATGTATAAAAAGAATTCAGCAGTTTAAAAAAAATGAAAATAATAATTACACCATTTATATAAAGAGATCACGTGGTCATTATATGAAAAGATCACGTGACCCACTTCAAAATAAAAATATGGCATCCATCTTGTGTCAAAATCGTGATTTTTAAAGTTCTTTTTAATTCATATTTAGTGTTGCATCCGTCCTAAAACCGCTTTATTTTTGCGTAAATTCTGTGCATCTACATACTGAAACAACGCAATTACGATATATTTGATTTTAAATGAACATCCAACTTTGATTATTTCTACAACGAAGCCTCATTTTCTCTTATGGAGAATGTAAACTCTAAACGATGTAGAATGAGTTGTATAAGAATTACTGCATTTCTTTAACTCAGAGTTATTTAGCTCATGGAGTCTGCAATATAGCTGATATGAAAGAAACATTCATTGATTTTGCACAGAGAATCAACCGATTTTTTCGATGATGCTTTAAGCAGAGTTAAATTACTTGTACCTCCATGGTTTTAAGTTTTTAAATTAAATTATTATAGTATTGTGATGAATGAAAGGAATGGAAAACAGTTTATGAAAGAAATGCTGCTTTTATAGAGAGAGCCAGACGATTTATATTTCGATGATGTCATTTGAATAAAGTTCATTTGTTTTCAATGAAGTTTTAAATATAATAAATTATTGTAGTATTATGATAATTTTATAAAATATTACCGAGGAATGTATCGTATTTTAGAGATGTGTAAACCAGGCGATTTATATTTAATTTACGTCATTTGAATGAAGTTCATTTTTTTGATGAAGCTCTATGTTTTCAAATATAATAAATTAATGTAGTATTGTGATAATTTTAAAAAATATTACCGAGGAATACATCGGATTTTAGAGATGTTTAAATAAAATGACATTGAATTTGGACAGTGTTTCATAATCTGTGCTTTATGCATGATTGATCTTTCTTGTTTATCATATTTTATATATATAATTCTAAAAAACGTATGCGTCTAAATTAATAGACCATTTGTATATCTATATACAAAGCACATTTTACTGTTTTGTGTTCTTCGAAACAGTGTGCTTTGAACTCTTTTTATAACGTTTCTTTCTTTATCGAATTAATCTTTCCTTCTGTGGACTTTAGGGTTGTAAAAGTTAATTTAGCATTTTATGTCTTCCAATTTCATTTTCTTAAGCATTAAAGTTCGCATTTGTTTAAACATGTTTCATGATTACTCTCGAACATAAAAATACCAATTCGATTTATTTATCGTAAAATTGTAATTAGGTATCGAAAAATTCATTAGAATAGCTTTTATTTTCAAAGAAATGATTATTTATTTGGTTTATTTTGTAGAATACATTTTACGGAAAAAAATATTGACTCAAATCAACAATTAGAACTCCGACATGACATACCGATATATGTGGCTTGAATATCGGCTGGTTCAAAAATTCATACAAATAAAGTTCATACCGATTATTCTATTACATTTATATTGTGATAAATAATTGCAAAATATTTCATAAAGTTGGAATTACTAGTAATTTGCTGAAGAAATTATACCATACGTTGAAATTATAAAATGCATTCGAATATTGACATTAAAGCAATATAACTACTGTAAAATATTGAAAATTAAGATCATGTTGATAGCACAATGTACAACAAAATATTTAAAAGTAACAATCACTTTTACAGCTAAAAATGAACCTATCAAATTAATAGCAAAACAAAGACAAACAAGAGAGATCAATCATACTTAAAGCATTGATTATGAAACACTTTCCAACTTCAATGCAATTTTATTTAAACATGTCTAAAATGCAATGCATTCCTCGGTAGTATTTCACAACATATCAGAATACTACATTAATTTATTATAATTGAAAACTTAAACCTTCATCGAAAAAAATGAACTTCATTCAAATGACGGCATTGAAATATAAATTGCCTGATTTCAACATCTCTGAAATGTGATACATTCCTCGGTAATAATTTTAGAATTATCATAATGCTACGATAATTTATTATATTTAAAAACTTCATCGCAAACAACTGAAATTCATTCAAATGACGTCATAGAAAAAATAACACGCCTGGCTCTCTCTATAAAAGCAGTATTTCATTCATAAATAATTTCCCATTCATGTCATTCATCACAATACTATAATATAATTCATTGTATTTAAAAATTAAGACCATAGAGCTACAAGTAATTAAACTCTATGTGTAAAACTTCATCGAAAAAAATCGTCCTGCTCTTTGTCAAATCAATGAATATTTCATTCATATCAGCTATGCAGACTCCATGAACTAAATGCTTTTGTGTTAAAGAAATACACTAATTCTAATACAACTCATTCTACATATTTTGCGGTTTACATTTTACATAAGTGTAGAAATATCTTCGTTCTATAGGCTTCGTTGTAGAAATAATCAAATTTGGATGAGCATTTAAACTCAAATATATTGTCATTGCTTTGTTTCAGTATGTAGATGCACAGAATTTAGGTAAAAATTAAGTGGTTTTAGGACGGATACAACACTCAATAGGAATTAAAAAGAACTTTAAAAATCACGATTTTGAGAAAAGATGGATGCCATATATCATTTTGAAGTGGGTCACGTGATCTTTTCATACCATGGTCACGTGATCGCTTCATATAAGATGTGCTATTATTATTTTAATTTTTATTTAAAAAACTACTGAATATATTTCGTTGAATTTTTTTTTTATATATTTTATGGAACAATTTGAATATTTCCTAAAATTTTCGAAGCAATTTGTGGATTTTAAATCCAATTAAAAAATGTTTGAAAAATTAGTTCATATAGGGCTCAATGTATGTCATCTTTTCAACCCGGATTCAATCCAAAACTGTTTGGGTGATATTATTCATTTATATTCTCATAGGTCCTACAGACCGTCTGAGCAACATACTAAAATTTCATTTTGATTAAGTCATTTTTACGACAGTTATCGTGCTAACGGATAGACAGACAGACAGACAGACAGACAGAATGAACAAAGTCATAAACTTTTCAACTTTGTTGTAAAGTGTTAAAAACGAAAGTGAACATTAAGAATCCTATCTTCAGGATAATTGAGCAGTAACGAAGAGTCAGGGAAGAAAAACAATGTAGACAGTGTCTACTCAAATTTTTTATGACCAAAGAATTTTCATTTTGGCTATATTATATTACTCGAAATAAATGTATAAAATGTGTTTGCTGTAAATAAACGAAGAGAGTTTGTGACATATTTTTGCTGTGACTGGAGCCAGCCTCTCTAGTTCCGGCTTATTGTTCAGAAAATACTTATTTCCAAATATCTGCCTAGTAAGGTGATATTTTATTGAGAATGGAACTAAAACATAATGCAGCTTTATCAGTTAACTGCCATATATGTCCGGGTAGACGTATCTAAGAAGTATCCATTTCTCCCTCTACAACAGAGTTTCATTTTTTTCTTTCATGAATCGTTTCGCTTACGCAAATCTAGTACATATTGTCTGAGGAAACTAGAGAATAATTCTAAAATTCAATAACACATTTGATTTTGAATATCGGTAAGTTACAGTGTTTCAATTTCGCAAAGTTTTAGATTTGGAATCACTAATTTATTGTTAAGTTATACATTTGGGAATACGATTACGTTATTATACGTGAATCTATAAATTATACGTTTAGAACTTTTCCATATGAATCATAAGCAAAGATGAGATCCGATACACAAGAAGGTATTCGAAGTGACGATGTATCACTGCGATAGAAAAAGATCGCAGATAGCTACAGACAGCCGCCACCGCGGGGTCAACCGCCACTACCGGTACAGGATCCTCGTCAGCCCCAGCCAAGCCAAGGCGCCCTGAAAGCTGCATGGAGAACGGGCTAGCCAAAAAACAATACGAACAACAAAAACGGAAAGCCATCATATTAGTACGATCGAAACTCATTCTCCGACACCTTTCACCAACTGGTGAGAAGAAAATTAGACAAGCAAGACAAAAATAAAAATAAAACTAACAAATGAAAACAAATATGAAAGATTCCAACATAGAGCCAACCATAGACATAAAGTAATTATACACAAAGCAACAGATGTATGCCCTACATAATAAGTGACAACGAATGGACCCCATTGTTCCAGAAACAATAAACAAATTGAGATCCTTAGCAGGATACCCGGAAACCACAAAGTTCGCTGTCAAAATACCAAAAAAACAAACGGACAATACCGTTGACAAAAACATATAGTAAAAAGTCACTGTGAACGTTAGGTAAAAGTGATACATCATTAATTCAAGGTATATATTTAAAATACGAATAGATAGTTACATTAAATAGTTACATTAATATTAATTTCTTACATTGATACAGCAGTACAAGGCACGCCAAAATGTAAAGGAAACTTCAAATATATAATTTGAAACGGTACTTATTAACAGTAAATTGCTAAAAAGTATTTTAGCATACAATGGAAAAAATTGAACTTAGAATACACAGAAAAGTTTATGCAATACATAAAGAAAAGGTTAAAAACGATTATTAGTAAGTTCACAGCTATATACGGCAACATATAAGTTGCAGCAAACAAGATAGACAAGCATATAACAATTAAATATTTATTTCAAGTTCTAAAAGTTTTACAATAATTAAACAAATACAGTTTCGAGCTGTGTTTAATCTAAGTAAGTTGATAATAGTACCAACATTAAGTTAGTCAGTTGGAAACCATTCTTTCTTACATCATTCCACATGCTACATTTATATGTATACAATTGTACCTTGTACCGGTGTCTTCATTACAAAACAATTAAAGCTGTTACCAAAGAACCTGTTTTGATAGCTCTTCCAAACAGCATGTTCGACGAGTACTTGATTGATATAAAAGTTTTCTAATTAATGATTTAGAATACATTACCTTGCATTTACTTCAGTTATAATCGCATAAAAATTTCTATTTCTTATACTATTTTGAAGTGAAATTACTTTCAAACTACCGTCATACAAATATTTAATTCCCTGTCATTTTTTTCATAAATCAAATAATTTATTGTCGAAAACTCTGTTGCCTTCTCAAAAAAGGAATATTTAAATTATTTAACTTTCATTGTTAAAAAATTCGGTTAACATTTATAAAAATTAATATATATAAATTTTGATTTAAACAATTACATATTCATTTATTATACAGAGCTTTAAATGTTACTTCTTTTAAAACACCATCAGCGTTTTCAACACGGAGTCGTAAATGGTCGTGGCAATGTTCTCTTGCTAATCGCTTGGTTTGTAAGGCTGCTATGCAGGCGTAACAAAAATATTTACGAAGCGAGCTTTGGCGATTAATGAGTGGCAACAGTCAAACAGGAAACGAAGACTTAAAACCCCCTAGGTTTGGGGAAGAGTAGAGAAAGATAACACAACAGCGGTTGTGTTGTTGAGACCAAAGACCGTCCGATCTACCAGAAAGGTGTAAGGCAACAGCAAAGGCGGTTGTGTGAAAAAGCTCGAAAAGCAAACTCAGGAAGTTGGTGAGCGTCAGCGATCAGAGGATGCCTTCAACGAGTGTATTAAACCTACGCAGCAAATTGGCAAGTAAGAGCTAGCGAAGCGAGTAGGAGGCAAAGTCTTCAGAATCGTGAAGCGACTGACCGGGGTTGGTGAGCATCATCAATCAGGCGGCAAAGCCCCCTAGGGTATTACTCCTGCTTAGCAACACTGAAAAATTATTTTTTAAACGATCCACGGAGATTAGTGAGAAGCAGAAAACGTGGGACGGACTCTTACAGTAGTAGGATTTTGCGAGCGTCAGTTAATTGGAGAACACTGGGTGAGACTCCAACTGGTGCAATACACATACGTTTTCCATTTCAAACAAAAAGCAAAACGTATAGTTCTGAAATTTTACATATGAACCCGCCAGTGTGCAAGACGAGCTAAGAATTTTGATAAAGGTTAATTAAATACTAAGTAATTAAGTGTTGTATTCCAGATATTAGCAAAGATTTCATTAGATGCTCCAATTCCCAATTATTTTAGAATGATCTATTGCTAAAACATAACATCTACGGCAATACACATTAGACCACAACGTTGGTTAGTGCACTTGAAGAAATTTTTTTCAATGATAAGATTTATTGATCTTATTAACACTAACACTTTACGGAAGTAGGGTAAAAGCGTTTGCGAAGCAAGATCCGGGGTTTGCGAAGTTTCAGCGAACAAGAGAATGGGCTCAATCAGAGTGTTATGTATCTGGCAACAGCCAGATTAGAGAACCTTCCAAGCTGTGTGACGCGCGCTTGTTTTATTTACCTTTTTGGGTTCCGTAGTTTCGTATTGTACATGTTCGGTGTAGTGGTTGTTATGCTCGTTCGTGCCTGTGTATCTTAATGCTAATAAATGTCTTTTGCGTGTATGTAAAATGAATCGTATCGTCTCTCGGTCTACCTGGCATACATGACAAAAGAGTTGGCGACGAGGATGAGATCTTCGAACATTAATTTTGAATCTTATGATGCGTCTGTGGAAGACTGGTCCAGTTATGTGGAACGTTTAGAATCTTACTTTGTTGTTAATGGGATCGAAGATAAAATGAAAGTCCCTGCTATTTTAAGCCTTATGGGAGCAACAACGTATAAATTGTTAAAGAATCTGGCCACTCCGAACATTCCTTCTGAATTGACTTATCAAGATATCGTAAAATTACTTTCGGAACATTTGAATCCTAAACCACTAGAGATGACAGAACGGTTTCGTTTCTACAAGAGGAAGCAATTTGAAGAGGAGTCCATTGCAAATTATTGTGCCGAATTACAAAAACTGTCGATACACTGTAACTTTGGGAACAATTTAAGTACGATGCTTCGTGATAAATTGGTGATGGGTCTCAAAAACGGAAATATACAGAAAAAGCTGTTAGCAGAGGATAAGTTAACATACGAAAAAGCTAAGAGCATTGCATTCGCAATGGAATCTGCTCAGAGAGATGTGTGTGAAATTCAGAATCAAATGGTATCGATAAAAAAATTACATAGTTCGCAAGATAAAACTATCAAAAAAGATTTTTCTAAATTTAAGAAATCTGAACCTACAAAGAAGTTTGATAAATCTCGGAAATGTTACAGATGTGATAGTACTCAACATTTAACTCACGAATGTAAGCACAAGAACACTCAGTGTAAGAATTGCTTAAAGAACGGGCATTTGGCAAAAGTCTGCCGCTCAAAACGTAACGAAACAGTTAAACAAATAGAATCTTGTTCTGAAACTGTACCAGTTAATAGCGTTAAATCACCACGACATGCAAGGGATAAGATTTTATTAGAAATTTTTGTTGAAGGGAATAAATGTTTATTTGAATTAGATACTGGAGTTGCTATTAGTTGTATGAATGTGAATGAATTTAAGAAACTTTGTCCGGATGTAGCCATTAAGCCTACCAAATTATTGCTTAGGAATTTCGATAATTCTATGATAACATCAGCTGGCCAAGCAGTGGTGCAAATTCAATACAAAGATCAAATTAATACAGAAACTATTTATTTGGTACATGCAAATGTAAACGCAGTTTTTGGTCGTGAATGGTTGAGAAATTTCCAATTAGACTGGAGCTCAATTAAAGCAGTTCGGGTTGAAAATTGTAATTCTCGAACCAATAAATTAAATATCTTGCTTCAAAAGTATGAGAAAATTTTTTCTCCGGGTATCGGGAAACTGGAAAAGTTTTGTTGCCGTCTTCAAATGAAACCTAATTACAAACCGGTATTTTTTAAACCTCGACCAGTACCATTTGCTTTAAAAGAAAGAATAGAAACTGAACTTAATAGGTTAGTTGCAGAAGACATCATTGAGCCGGTGACATATAGTTGTTGTTGTTGAAACCCAGACCGTCCGACCTACCAGAAAGGTGTAAGGTAACTGTTTGGACGGTCGGGAAGTGCCCCCCAATTTAGACCGGAACCCAGTGGGGGAGGCATCCACAGGGACCGTACCCTCCTTCCCCTACCACCAACCTCTCGGAAGGACTTTCGGACCCACATGTTTAACGTGATCGTACTCCGCATGAACACGGCGGCAGTTTTGGCAGTGGCTGGAATCGAACCCGGGCCTACCGAGTGCAACTCCAGCGCGCTAACCAATGGGCTACCGCGCCCTCGGTGACATATAGTGATTGGGCTACACCAATTGTTCCTGTTATCAAACAGAATGGGAACCTACGAATCTGTGGTGATTATAAGGTGACTATCAACCCGGGACTAAAAATTGAGCAGTATCCTTTACCCCGTATCGAGGACATTTTTGCTGAACTGTCAGGAGGGGAGTTCTTTACTAAAATCGACTTATCTGAGGAATACCTTCAAATGTTAGTTGATGAGCAGGACCGACATCTATTGACGATCAATACTCACAAGGGTTTGTTCCGTTACAAGAGAATGAATTATGGTATAGCCTTAGCTCCGGCAGTGTGGCAGAGAGCCATTGAACAAGTTTTATCAGGCATCGCGGGGGTACACGTATTTTTAGACGATATTACCGTAACGGGGAGAAATGATCAAGAGCATTTTGAAAGGTTAGAATTAGTACTACAGAGACTAGAAGAATATGGTCTCAGAGTAAATAAGCGGAAAAGTGAATTTTTTAAGAAATCTGTGAATTATTGTGGTCATACAATTGATAAATTCGGCCTCCACAAAACACCAGAAAAAATCGATGCAATTACGAAGGTACCAGTTCCAAAAACTGTATCTGATTTGAAGAGTTTTTTGGGTTTAGTCAATTACTACGGAACATTTATTCCCAACTTATCTACTCGTGTCGCTCCTCTCAATAATTTACTGCAGAAAAGTACTAAATTTTTGTGGACTGCAGAATGTGAAAAAGCTTTCAAGGCATTGAAACAAGAAATTGCTTCAGACCGAATTTTATGCCATTATGATCCTAAGTTACCTCTTGTATTACAAACTGATGCATCACCAGTTGGAATAGGAGCAGTTTTAAGTCACATTATGCCAGATGGTTCAGAAAAACCAGCAATGTTTGCATCAAGGTCATTGACTAAAACGGAACGTAATTATTCGCAGATAGACAAGGAAGCATTGAGTATCGTATGGGGAGTAAAGAGATTTTATCAATATTTATTTGGTCGACATTTTGATCTCGTAACCGATCATAAACCCCTAGTATCAATTTTCGTACCTAATCGTAGTTTACCATGTCTATCAGCAACACGAATGGTTCATTATGCACTTTTTCTCCAAGCATTCAGTTATACAATCAAGTATCGAAACACTAAGAATCATGGCAATGCCGATGCACTTTCACGGTTACCACTAGCAGTTGACAAGGACTGTGAGTACTTGACTGAAGCAGACGTAACAAATATTTCGCAAGTTGAATTAATGTCTGTTACAGCAACTGACATAGCTAGAGCTACTAAAACTGATAGGAAATTGTTCGAACTGTATGAAAGTTTAAAATCTGGAACTGAATTACCTGTGCCTTGGAAAGGTAGAGAATCTGAATTTTCATTGCAAAATGGTTGCATAATGTATGGTCATAGAGTATGCATTCCTGAAAAGTACCAGAATCAAGTTTTGGAAGAACTTCATGTTGGACATCCTGGAATTGTCAAAATGAAGGCCATAGCTAGAAGCTACTGCTATTGGCAAGGTATTGATGCCAGTATAGCCAATTTTGTTCAGAACTGTTCAGCTTGTATCGCAACGAGAAACGAACCAGCAAGGATAAATCGACATCCGTGGGAATGGCCAAATGGACCTTGGCAAAGGATACACGTTGACTACGCTGGTCCTTTTATGGGGAAAATGTTTTTTGTAGTCTCTGATGCATATTCGAAGTGGATAGAAGTCATTCCGATGAAAAATATTACAGCTAGTTTTACAATTCATCATCTTCGTATTCTTTTTGCTCATTATGGAATTCCCTTAACCTTGGTTAGTGATAACGGCGCAAGTTTTACTAGTTACGAATTTCGACATTTTTTGAAACTGAATAATATTAAACATATAACTTCAGCACCGTACCATCCTGCTACGAACGGACAGGCAGAAATAATAGTGCAGTTATTCAAAGCTTCGTTGAAATCGAGTAGAGGTGATTCTGGAGATCTAAATGTGAAATTACAAAGATTTTTATTACAGTATAGAATAACTCCACATTCTCTCACGGGAGAAACTCCGAGTGCCTTGTTTTTGAAGAGATGTATTCGCACTAGGCTTGATCTTTTTAAACCAAATTTGAGAGACAAAGTTGTTCAGAAACAAAGTTCGAGGCTTGACACAGAATCTATCTTGCGTGAGTTTCGGGAAGGGGAGAAAGTAGCCGTAAGAAATCATTCCGGACCTAACAAATGGAAAATTGGAACAATTATAAACCGAGATGGAACTTTGAGTTATAGCATACAAGTTGGAAATGAAATTTGGAAGAGACACGTAGATCAAATAAGGAAATGTGGGAAGTCGATTGAATTATCCCAAGCTGCTACTGAAATTCCAATTTACGATAAAGAATTGAATTTTCCAGATGAGCCAGTATCCGATGATGTTGCTGAATCGGAACCGCCTGAACCTGTACCTGAAGTTATCCCTGAAGCTAAAGATGTACCTGTACCTGCCACTCCAAGTGATGATATACCACCTAAGCCTGTACCAGACGCTTCCGGAAAGCCGAAAACTGATGTGCCACTCCGACGCTCAAACCGAATCAGGAGACCTCCAAAAAGACTCGACCTGTGACTCTATATTTTGTCGGGGAGGAACTGTTATGTATCTGGCAACAGCCAGATTAGAGAACCTTCCAAGCTGTGTGACGCGCGCTTGTTTTGTTTACCTTTTTGGGTTCCGTAGTTTCGTATTGTACATGTTCGGTGTAGTGGTTGTTATGCTCGTTCGTGCCTGTGTATCTTAATGCTAATAAATGTCTTTTGCGTGTATGTAAAACGAATCGTATCGTCTTACGGTCTACCTGGCATACATGACACAGAGTTCAAAACCTGTGTATGTAGTAGGCAAGTAAAAATACCTTGGAAAGCGAGTTTCGGTGGTTAGTCAACAGCAGTGAACAGGGAATAAAGCTCCGAACTTTGGTTGCTGTCGATCGTTAGAGAGCTGTGGGAAAATAGAGACCGCATGGGGTGAAAAGGATTGCGAAGCGAGCTGTGGATGTTTCTACGTGTCAGCGAACTCAGGGCAAAGCTCCAACATCTGCGTAGCAGGTGTAACGTAGATGCTGAGGAAGCAAGTCCGAGCGATTAGTGGACGGCATAGAATAAAGGGCGGAGTCATTGACTTAACGAGTGTTAGCAAAGAATTTATACGCTACAGCTCATGAAGTGTAATCCTGGAACGGTGAGTGCCATCGAGAAAGGAGATGTCCTAACTTACTTAGTATGCCGGCTTAGCACGCAGAACGAAGGAGGTCGTGAATTAAATTACTCAGTTTGGCAAGCGCCAGCGAGCAGGGGACGGAACCCCAAATTACATATAAAATCTTATTGAAGCTTGAATAAATGCCATGTGCTACAAACATTATATTGTTCACTTCAATATATGCTTAAAATATTATAAATATATATTATCAATATTCAAAGAGATATGTTCTTTGAAATTTATTCATATATTTTGAGTAAAATTAAATCACTGCACTACTGTACTATCGGGATATTTTCTACATTCAAGGCGATTTTTTTTATAGAAGTTACACACACACACATACATATATATATATATATATATATATATATATATATATATATATAACTAAAATATAATCCAATAATATTCAATTATTTAGTTTCTTAAGAATTTTCTTTTTTCTGTGTGCATTTTGCCAAATCGATTTTGCTTCTGTATAACTATGCGTAAAGAATATTGATTAAAGCTTTGTATAAAAAGACCTCCAGCAGGAAGCTTTTCATCATCATTATATTTCTGCAATCTTATTTTTTGTACTTAATATCAGCTATTGTTACATTTTATGCGAACAAAAGAACGAAATGAGATATTTCCGTGAGTTGAATGGCGCTTATGTTTCTTATGGAATCAAAATGACGCAAAAAAAAAAGTAACAGCATATTCCTTAGAAAAGGGAAACCGTTTTTTAAAAACATAAATATTTTGTTAAATTTATTTATTCATTTATTTTTGTTTTCTGTCTCTATTGTTGTTAATTATTCTTTATAGCTCTTTGTTAAATGTTCTAGTAGTTTACAATAGTACGTTTGGGGCGCGGTAGCCCATTGGTTAGCGCGCTGGAGTTGCACTCGGTAGGCCCGGGTTCGATTCCAGCCGCTGCCAAAACTGCCGCCGTGTTCATGCGGAGTACGATCACGTTAAACATGTGGGTCCGAAAGTCCTTCCGAGAGGTTGGTGGTAGGGGAAGGAGGGTACGGTCCCTGTGGATGCCTCCCCCACTGGGTTCCGGTCTAAATTGGGTGGCACTTCCCGACCGTCCAAACAGTTACCTTACACCTTTCTGGTAGGTCGGACGGTCTGGGTTTCAACAACAACAATAGTACGTTTGCCATAAAACTGAAGGTTGAGAAAGACGTCAAAACGACTATATTATTTTGTTTCTATATCAAAGATATGAAATAATCTTAATTCCACACTTCACTACGATTTCTAGCTTACTAGCAAAATATCCGACACAGACCTTGATATTGCTATTGTAAAAATAGCTTGATATTGCTATTATAAAAATATTTATATTATTCCAGTATTTACTTAGTTAAGTATTTATATTATTACCAGACGCAGTTTTCCATTCAGTCATTAGATATAAGTTGTAGAAATGAGTTATAAGTTGTAGATATAAGTTGTAGAAATATTTGACTATGAGTTCTTTTAGTTAAAAACTGAATTCCTTTATACTTCGTCCGATTGAATCCTCCAGTATCATTTGGGATTGCTATTACTTTGGATAAGTAATTGGTATTCTTCTTAGAAGCACTATTTTCTAAATTGGAGATGATCTTTAGGTAGAATTAACTGAAATTAAGGTTATTCACCCAATTCCATTAATGAAAGTAAAGATGTAGTACTTATACTTCAGTAATGGCTGAAAATAAAAATGCTAAGAAATGTAAGGAAAAGCAATGAATTGATATACGTTAGGAGATGAAATTATATATTGTTAAATGTTAACAGTAGCCTAATATATATTTATACACATGTTCCTTTAAATACAAAGTAATTGGTCTGCTCAAGGATTTTACTAGGATTATTGTATAGTATATTAAAACTACTATTTGTTAAGAAAGTATTTTATTAAATTTCAATGATGCATTTTTATTAAAATACATTAACAATTTTATTTTATTTATTTACCTTAAGAAATATCTATATCGGCTGATGTATCATACATGATATCACAGGGATTAAAAAAATCCTGAAGATCATAATACACTGTAATATGATCTTTCGCAAATACATACGCTCTTGAAAAACAAGCATCTTAATATTTTGAAACGGCAATAAAATCCGAAAAATGCCATAAAATCTTACAGACAATGCCGGCATTGTTTCTAAAAACTTAAAGACTGATATATGTCATTTTCTATACTTGAAACAAAAAGCATTTTCTGGATGTATGTATATCGGGTATAAATTGAGGTTATGTGAGACATAAAATGATTATGGGTATCATTTATTGTAATGATGTGTAGTATTAGGTATTGTATTTTGTTGCTTTTAGAATGACAGGAAGCATGACGGAAAAATATTTTGTATCTTGATTTTCCTACAGAAAGAAAATAGTAATCTTATAACGTGTATTATAAGGACTAAAGATCTGGAGATAGTAGCTATGGAAGAATAAATAATAAACTAATTCAACTGTTCTTTTAAATAGCCATTTTACTCCCACTTCGCGCGTTTGCAATGATTAGTGGTTATTAAATATAACACGTAAACAATTTATGAAAGTTGTTAATAAACAGTTTTGACTGTTGGCAGCGAAAGGAAATATAATTATTTATTATTGTTTTTGAAAGTCAAAGTTGTGTAAGTAAAATGTACGTTTGTGCTAAATACCTTTATATAGTACCCTCTAATTCCAATTTTCCTTTAATGCTTAGAATAAAGCAAGCCTGGGCAGACATTTGCAGTTGAAAAGCTACTTCAAATTTTTCCCAAAATCTCGCCGTCTATCATACATTTTACAGTGTAATAAAAATAATAATAATTACACCATAATATATAAGATAAAATGATTTTATGATAAAATATATATTTATAAATAAATGATAAAAAATGTATAAATGAAAAAAATATATTTAGGAAATAAATGATAACAAGTGTATATATGGAAAAAATGTATTTATAAATAAAAAATTCACTACTAATATAATTGTAAAGTGGAATCTTGACAGTTCATTAAGCCCTCACACTGCATGCTTCCCCTAACAATATTGAATAGTTCTGTATTCGATTACTAATTGCTAATTTGGACAGAATTTTCAGAAAGTAGTATATTATCTTTGCAGGATGTCTTTCATTGATAATTTTTATGATTTGAATTTGATGAAATATACTTCGAAAAATTTCGATATTTTTCTCTTAATTCATGTGATCAACCAAAAATTTCTTGGGAATCTACGGTAAACTTCGAGAGGCGTCTTATTCAGACCTGCTCGAGATTTGCTAAATGACTAAACTTGAACCCTCATGACGAATTATCCCCAAAATGGCTAGTTCTAGCGTAAAAATGGCTAAATAGACAATCCTGACAGAGTAAAATTGTCTGGCGTTCACGTTATAATCCTGTCATTGGCTCCAAACATTTAAACCTTTCATAATTTACGAACCCCTTGACATCAGAATTTAACATTTGAAAACAAGATTTAATAAATGTAATTGTTATAATATATATTCTTGTGTTATTCGCGGACTACTTTGAATATTGTCATGGACCTCATTGTCAAACCATTGGTCTACAGAAATCCCTCGAAATTAAGGTTTGTTATGATGAACGAACGGCATCTTACTTAGTTTTTGTAGCTACATCATATTTGGAGCAGCGTTCTTGATTTGAAAATATTTACTTCAAGTTAGTATCTAAACAATCGAAATATTTACTTATATAAAACTATACTCCTAAGAATTAGTGGTAGATAAAAAAACTTTTCAATTTAGTATTATAGATGTACACTTAGAATTGTAAGTGGTTGTCTGCGAATTACAAAAGTAGTAAAGTATTTTTCCTCCAGAATGAATTAATCCGTCAATTTTTATAACCTGAATTTGCTAGAAACTATAATTTGATATTTTAACATATAATGATTTTCTCTTAAGTCAGGTGATCACACTAAAATTTTTTGGCGGTCCACCGATTGACGTTCTCAGGTCTCCCTACATAATTGCATTATGTAGGGAAAGTACACGTGCTGTACACATCATTTTTTTAAGCAAACTTATATGCCTATTGAGCAAACCTACATGCCTATTGAGCAAACCTACATGCAAGCAAACCTAAACATATTGATTTTTTCAGCAAACCTACAGCATATTGATTTCTAATTTCTAAACCTACAACATATTGATTTCAAATTTCTAAACCTACAGCATTTGAAAAGCATTTTTTAAGCAAAACTACATGCATATTGATTTCTACCACATTATGTATACATATACAATAATTTTATATGCAATATCGGTTTAGAAAACGATGAGATTCAAATTTAGTAAGGCTATCATGAACCCTTTCCTATACTTTACACATTTTGTAAAATAATTTTCTCAAAAGATGTTCAATTGAAGCAGTATTCAGTATATTAAATAATGTTGAATTTCCACATACAATTATATGCGAAAAATCCAAAACCAATGACCCACGTATTTCGAGCATATTAGAAATACATGTTTTTTAATAGTTTTGCATTTTAATACTACAATATTATTTATATTTAAAATATTTCACTTTCGAATTGACATTCTGCTGTGTATTTTGCACGTGAATTCAGATAGCTTATTTTGTCTGGTCCAATAATTCGCTAAGAACGACAAATTTTCCATTTTCCTGTTGTTAATGCAATGCCTTAAAAAATTATGTATTGTAATATCTATTTAAACGCCCATTTGACTTACTTAAATGCATTGATTACTTAACAAATTCGCAGTAGATAAATATCCTTTATTATTTATATATGAATAAGAAAAAATAAAATTTCAATAACTCTCTATTGATAATTAAAAAGAAATATCATTATTACGTATTCGATTTTAAATATTTGGAAATAGCTAGAACTCAAACACCGATTTTATACGGTATAATTATTGTATTTAAATAATAAAGATGTGCATTGCATAATAATTATTAACTTAATTTATTAGAAAATTCCTCAATTTATTTCTTAACTCTATATTGTCATATTAGGTGTGTGCGAAAAACTGGTTATATTAGACTATTCGAAATAGTTTTGACGTCCGAAAAGGATGAAATATTTCAAATTTCGTTTGTTCTATGTATCGTAATGCTGTAGATCTTGTAGATGATTATTTGCCATCTAATAAATTAAATAATTTCATTATGTAGGGAATGTACACGTGCTGTACACTTCAATTTTTAATTTAATTATTAATATTTAATATTTAATTAATATTAAATTCAGTTAATATTTAATAATACTATTTAATTTTATAATAATACTATTTAATTTTATAATACTATTTAATTTTATAATATTAATAATATTACAATTAATATTTAATTTTATTTTTAATTTTCATCTAATAAATTAAATAATTTCATTATGTAGGGAAAGTACACATGCTGTACACTTCAATTTTTTTATGTCCGATTCTAGGTTCTTTATAGGTTCTTAGTTCTGGTTCTTAGGTTCTTAGTTCTGGGAATAAATTAGTGGTATATCCATTAGAATGAGATGCACAGTATGTGGATTCGAGAGTAAGTGTCAAACCTTGATTTTACTTCTTTTATCGAAATCTAAAGGACTGTATCATTATTTGAAAAATAAGTAACATAGCAGCTGTATTCATTCAATGGGTAAATTCAAAGCTCGAATAATTTTGAAGATCACTAACAACATGCAAGGGAAGATAAGGTAATTACATATTTGCCTTTCATATTTCCTTTACTGGAAAATGTTCCAAAGTTTGAAATGCATACTGAATTAAAATAAATATAAAAATGCATTGGATTTTAATGCTGTTTGTAATTCTATTACCTTGAATAGCGGTTACGGTCGACGTATCCGGCTGAATTAGTACTGTTATTAAGAATATAAACAGTTTAGATGTTGACATATTCGCACCAAATTGGTAAAAATATTAACAATTTATAGTTGAAAAAAAATTACGTAAAAATTACCTAATCAAAATGAAATTTTAGTATGTTGTTCAGACGGTCTGTAGAACCTATGGGAATATAAATGAATAATATCACCCAATTTGTTTTGGATTGAACCCGGGTTGAAAAAATGAAATACATTGAGCCCTATGGAACCTAATTTTTCAAACATTTTTTAAGCGGATTTAAAATTAACAAATTGCTTCGAAAATTTTAGGTAATATTCAAATTGTTCCGTAAAATGTGTAAAAAAATTCAGCGAAACATATTCAGTAGTTTTTTAAATAAAAATTAAAATAATAATAACACCTCTTATATGAAGCGATCACATGACCATGATATGAAAAGATCACGTGGCCTACTTCAAAATGATATATGGCATCCATCTTGTCTCAAAATTGTGATTTTCAATGTTCTTTTTAATTCATATTGAGTGTTGTATCCGTCCTAAAACTAGGGCATATTTTGTGAATATATAAAAAAGTTTAAATACATTAATATTTTGAACATTTATTTTTATATTTTTGGAAAAAAATAAATTGCCTTTACGAGTTTTTAATTTAACTCAAAATGTCTTATATACTATAAAATACAGATACAGACAGTAAGGAGCACAACTGTGCAATAGAAAATCCAATTTCATTATGAATATGTTTCTTTTACAAAGCTTATTTATTGAATTAAAAGCAATTGTATTATTACGTGAAGAAGTGGAGAATATTGAAATATTTCCGTTTCCGGAGCTTGGTTTTCTATATGTAATGGATATAATGCGATGGATCAGTTTTCTGAACAAGCCCATCCTATTCGATGGATATGTACTTTAACGTTCCCATCAAGGAAACAGAAAATGTAACGTTATTATATGTTATGCAGATGATCCCCAACTTCATACATGAATACTATCCTGTAAAATCTACTAAACTGATCACACTTGTATGGACATGCTATTCGTTTGTAATTTTGAAATATTAACTTTTCCAATTATGCATCTGACTTTTGTAACCATACGTCCATATTATATGTCTTTAAGAGAAGGTGGTCAAGCATCAACGTGTCGTGATTGTTTTTTATAAACACATATACATGGTAGCCGAAATAACCTACTAAATTTAACTCACAAGTTCGAGGCCACTTACCGTAGCTAAAAACAAACACATTGTATCATTAAATACACCATTTATCTTTAAAATTATATTTATTTTATGTATACTCACACTCAATAATTATTACATACATTATCACTAGAACCCTTTAATTAATCAATTTATATTAGTAGATTATTTAAATTATTTATTCTTTTAGAAAAAGACCAGGATAAACTTAGGAGGTTAATGTGATATTGTGGTAAAATCCACATTGAAAATGCTTTAAGCTCGACCGTTTGCCTTTGGTACCAAGCCTTGGCTTGGGGAAGTTGATGTGAGATTAAGTACTTTAATACTCTTCCTTATTTAGGAGCATTTTATTTTCGTGGCACCACCAAAATTTAGACTGCCATTCTCCGTTTTTGCGAATATATCACTCCACTTTTAGTTACCATCTCTGTCGAACTGTAGTCATCATATCTGTCGAATTCTAGTCACCATCTCTGCCGAACTCTAGCCAGCATTTCTGTCGAACTCCAGTAAGCAACTCCTTCGGACTGTAGTCTGAATCTCTGTTAAACTCTAGTAACAATCTCTGTCTCAACAAAATATATTTATTTAACATGTTTTTCGGGAAATCATACCTTCCGCAACTTTCATTGGCCCTGCTTTCCCTTGACTCTTATTGGCTTAGTGCTTGTGCGATCTGGGGGTGTATCTTGATTGGATCCCATGGAGCGTGTGCTAGTCTTGCGCGGAAGCAACGTTTATGCCCATCGTGTTTTTTTCCAGCTGAGGATGTATGGGTCGTAAACTTTTCAAGGAAAACTGTCAACCGTGGCGTCACTTGTCTGAGTTCTTTGGTCACAGATTTAAAATTACTTAAAAGGTCTCACAGAACTTGTATATTGGATTTTTATTTGTACAATACGTTATTCAAGCAAACCCATTACGGTTTCATCGAAATAAAGCCACGCTCGATATTTTTTTTGGAAGTACAATTGTTTTATATAAAAATAACTTTTATAAAGTATAAAATTACTAAATTACAACAAACATTATTTTAAAAAGGTGCGGTTTGTTTACATACTATAATATGAGACTGTAACTGAACTACATAACTAAATATATATTTGACACAACTTAATTAAATAACATAAGTTATCAGCAAATATCAAGTTTTACCATTACATATTTTATAAAATTTTAAAACCTCTAAATTTCGAAAACTAAATATCCGATCAGGAAATTATATATCCATGATTTATAAATTACTAGCTTACTGTGCATACCTTTCACTTTTAGCTTTACAGCTATAAACATTACAATCTTTAAAAAGGAAAAATTTTCAATCTCTCGTTATTTGACAAAATACTTGCTCAAAACTGCAAAAGCTTTATAGAAACCAATGATTGATCTAAAAACTGAATGTCTGACTCAACATTTTTAACACTTTACAACAAAGTTGAAAAGTGTTTATGACTTTGTTCAATCTGTCTATCTGTCTGTCTGTCTGTCCGTTAGCACGATAACTGCCGTAAAAATGACTTAATCAAATTGAAATTTTAGTATGTTGTTCAGACGGTCTGTAGGGGTCCCTATGGGAATATAGACGGTCCCTATGGGAATATAAAAGAATGATATTACAAAATTAGTTTTGGATTGAACCCGGGTCGAAAAAATGAAATACATTGAGCCCTATGGGACCTAATTTTTAAAAAATTTTTTAAGCGGATTTAAAATTCACAAATTGCTTTGAAAATTTAAGGTAATATTCAAATTGTTCCATAAAATATATAAGAAAAAATTCAGCGAAATATAAGCAGTAGTTTTTAAAATAAAAATTAAAATAATAATTACACCTCTTATATGAAACGATCACGTGACCATGATATGAAACGATCACATGACCCACTTCAAAATGATATATGGCATCCATCTTGTTTCTAAATCGTGATTTTTTTAAGTTCTTTTTAACTCATATTGAGTGTTGTATCCGTCCTAAAACTACTTTATTTTTGCTTAAATTCTGTGCATCTTCATACTAAAACAACGCAATGACAATATATTTGAGTTTAAATGCCCATCTAAATTTGATTATTTCTACAACTAAGCCTATTTTTCACCTATGTAAAATGTAAACAGCAAAATATATAGAATGAGTTGTATTAGAATTCCTGTATTTTTTTAACTCAAAATAATTTAGTCCATGGAGTCTGCATGGCTGATATGAATGAAATATTAATTGATTTCATAAAGAGAAGGACGATTTTTTTCGATGAAGTTTCAAGCATAGAGTTTAATTTTTTGTAGCTCCATGCTCTTAAATAAAATGTTTAAATAAAATAAATTATTATAGTATTGTGATGAATGAAATGATTGGGAGAAAGTTATGAATGAAATCCTGTTTTTATAGAGAGATCCAGGCGTGTTATTTTTTCTATGACGTCATTTGAATTCATTTCAGTAGTTTTCGATGAAGTTTTCAAATATAATAAATTATCGAAGTATTATGATAATTCTAAAACTATTACCGAGGAATGTATAACATTTTAGAGATGTTTAAACCAGGCAATTTATATTTCAATGCCGTCATTTAAATGAAGTTCATTTTTTTCGATGAAGGTTTAAGTTTTCAAATATAATAAATTAATGCAGTATTGTGATAAGTTTCAAAATATTACCGAGGAATGTATTGCATTTTAGACTTGTTTAAATAAAATTGCATTGAAGTTGGAAAGTGTTTCATAATCAATGCTTTAAGCATGATTGATCTTTCTTGTTCTTACCTGCTGTTTTCTATCCTTTATAATTTAGTGGATATTTCGAGTTAAAATAAGCAAAGTGAAGTGAAAAAGTATTTGGACAAAACTCTTTCTTTCAAATTATTAACATATTGAAATTATTTTTGTATATCATAGATGGTACTCTATTTCTGACAAAACAGGGTATAAATTGTTTATAATTTTATCTATTAGGTTCGGATATAAGCGTCCAAAGTGCTTGTATTTTTTGTAACGCTTCAATTTCGGTCAGATACACTGACCTTATATGTTATTGTCGTCAAAATTCTGTCGATATTTCTCTTCAATTTCCCATTCTATCACTTCCTTTCCAATGCAATATTATGACCATGAAATCGGTTTCCGCTTGTTCGAAGAACCAACGTTATAGTGCATTTACACCGTGATCAATATGTAAGGGGGAGAAGCAGAAACCGCAAAGTAGGTGAAAAGTACGTGATTAAAACTTAATGACACGGGGAGTAGGGGTGAGCCTCTGGGAAACAATTTCCGCCGAAAGTAGTTTTTCTTATCCTCGCTTTACTGTATGGGCGATTTTCTTCCGTACCATACATGTCTTATATAGAAATCCACGATAAATCCTTAAGCACAAAAATATAGAATTTTTTATTGTACACGGTAGGTACATCCAGGGTAAATCCTGGTGGATTTACCCTGGATATATATAGTTTTATTTAATTGAATATTACGGGTCTGTATTACACTTTATAACAAAAAATCGAGGCACCAAGAAGGATTTGACCAATTGTGATAAAAATTGGTGGATGTGAAGAACATACATAGAAAAAGAAACGATTAAAATTTCAGAACAATTTAATGATTGGAGTTTGACCGTATGCAAATAGAGAAAGTCAATAAGACGTTGGTCCACCTCTGGCCTGGATGCAAGATGTCATCCGGCATAGCACAGACTGATAAAGTTCACAGATGATGTCCTGCGGAAGGTCTTGTCAAATTGTCTCCAATTGTCGGGCTAAATCGTCAACATCCCGGGATGGTTGCAATCGCCTTCCCATAACGTCCCAAATGTGCCCTATGGGAGAGAGATCAGGAGACCTAGCTGGCCAAGGAAGTGTTGGGTAAGCTTGAAGATAATTCATAGAAACATGTGCCGTGTGCGGCTGGGCATTTTCTTGTTGAAAAAGTAAGTTCGGGGTGTCGCAAAATGAACGGTAATACAACCGGTCGTAGAATGTTGTCTACGTACCGCTTTGCTGTCAGTGTGCCAGAAATGACTACCAAAGGGGTCCGGCTATCAAATAAGATGGCACCGCAGATCATACCCACCAGCAGATATACACCTGCCCAGATATACACCTGCTGAATGCGCAGTTCCGATGGAGCTCCCACTATTTATTCATTGAACACCAAATTTTATTCATTTTCATGTTCGCTCAAAATGTCTTGGCATGCGAAATTTCATTACAATCGGACAAACCTTCTTGGTGCGTCGATTTTTTTGTAATAGAGTATATTATAATACATGATCCCAAAAAATAGCATACTCATTAGAGTTCAGTTTTTATATTTATATGTACTTTTGTGAAATATATTTGATAGGCAACCAATAATCTTGTAGCACTCGTCAACACCAATATTATTCTTGGACATCTGACTTATAAACTGTCTGGTTAAGGGTAATCCCCAAAACCGGTATCTCGTCCACAAAATTTTTCGTTGATCTAGTTAAATGCAATGATGTATTACTTTAAACATATATTGGTTTATTTGGTCTCACACGGAATAACATTATTCCTCAAATTCAAATTTAAATTGATCATTGATGAGGTCATTTTTAACAGGTTGTACGTTATTTTCTTGCACCTGGAAGTGTTCTTTGTTTTTGTCTTCCTGAATATGGCAACACTTCGACAAGTACCATTGTGTGTGAAACAAATGCATACGGTAATAATTTTATTGTCGAATCCTAATAATCAGGCAATGCTGAACAACTATCTGTAATACCCGTGTTTCGTCTATTTGACCTTGCAGCCGAATTCATCATCCTAACTTTTTAAACTATCCTCTAGGAATGCTGTAATCATTTTTATTCGATCAGGCATGATCGTTTTATTATAGATACCCGTATAGTGTAGATATATGAGTATCGTTCAGGCATAAAAAATATTGCAGTGCTCTCTGCGGAAAATCGAAAAAGCTAATCTATACACACACACACACACACACATATATATATATATATACATATATATATTTATAATTACTCTATTTTCTGATATCTTCTGATTTTAGTGTGTGTGTGTGTGAACTAGTTTTAATATTATTATTATACTACAGTCAACTCACATATAAAGCGATTAATTCGTACCGCGTTATATGGAAACCGCATTAAAAGAAACTCAGATTAGTGCAAATCAGATTAACTCGTACCGTGTTATATAAAAACCGCATACCGAGTTGTATGGAGACCGCGTTATAAGAAACTCAGGGTTAATACAAAACAGAACAATTCGTACCGCGCTATATTGAAACCGCATTAAGTGAAACTCAGTATATATAAATCAGGCTGATTCGTTCTACGTTATATAAAATTGCATTTTTATAGCACCGTGATATGATGATGAATAAGGTTAAGAAATATAAGTTTATAGATACAAAAGGTAATGCATATACGTTTACATATTTCTAATTATTTTTATTAAGACTTCATATAAGAAAATAAAAAGAACAATGTGAAATTTAAACTTAATAACTTTTTTTTAACTATAATCCTATTAATATTCATCATCGTTAAATGTTAGTGGCCCAACTATTTTGCTTTTAATGTCCTCTTCACTTTTCATGTCTTCATTTTCGTTTTCAAATGTAGTTTTATTTTGTAACTCTACAAAAATCTCTCTATAAGGAGATAAGCAATTTTGTAATTCCCTTAGAAACTTTGCACTTCGCCCTGTTGAAGGATCGTTTTCAATAAAGTAATTTTCCAATTGTTTATCCAATTTCAGTCCCCTTTTCTCATCATTTAAATTAAAATTTGCAACCCATTCTTTACCCATATTTTCCTCTATCAATGCATTTGAGCTGAATGTATTCATTTTTTTTAAGTGGATTTAACTATAACTGAGATTGAAAATTGATGTACGTGGATGAAGAAACAGGGAATGTCCCCATTAATTTCAAGCGTAAAAGTGTAAAAGAAAAATGCTGCCGATCCGGTTGTCGAGCGGTCAGGGGCATGCGTTTCCGTCTGATCACTGGATTGGCGGGTTGCGGGTTCGAATCCCGCCAGCGGGCATGGATGTTGTCATGTCGAAGCCAAGTTAAACTTCCACTCTTCGAGAGGCTTCTATGAAAGTGAAGTTTCAAATCTCCTCCCCTTCGCCATGGGACACCCTGGGGTGTCTTGTGGACGTAGTGCGTTGGCGCCCCTTCGCCACGGGGGAATTAGTACACACACACACGGCCATCCAATTTGCTACTCTTAGTCTTCGGACGAGTCGGTTGGCCTGGGCTTTCGACACACACACATACAGAAAAATGTTTATTATAGAGAGAGACTGCTTAAGCTAATTGAATCGCATTATAGAGAGCCCGCGTTATAAAACTACCACGTTGTATGGAAACCGCGTTTTACGTGTACCGCGTTATGAGAGGACTGTCGCAATTTTTGCTTCGCGTTATATGGAAACCGTATTATGAGAGTACCGTGTTATAGGAGGGTTGATTGTATAACTATACGTTTACTACACTATATAGTTTTATCTATATATGCAAGTATTACGCTAGTTACATCCACATTTCCAGAGTGTATGGGAAACATAAAATTTTGAGAAACTCTCAGATAAATACTACAGTAAGTACCAATTTTCTTATAATATAAATATCTTTAAAATATATTTTGGATATTTTGAATGTTATTCGTATGAATCTTCTAGGAAACAACTATAGAATGGAAACAAATTCAATATATGCCAAATACAATAGAAATATAGGAAAAAAACATTTTATTCTTCAATACCCAGGTTTATTTCATCATTTAAAATAGTGGGGCAAATACATCCGTAAATATATAATAACTCAAATTAAATAAATTCTAAAATAAATTACAATCATATAGTAATGTTTGAAACACGATTAGATTATAGATGTTCTAAGCACAATATTTTATTTTCAATTCATATCCCTTTTTCTTCCATACATATACACTAATGAACCAGCAAATCCTTTCAGGTTCCCAGTAAACTCCCACTGGCTGAATATATGTAAAATTATAACATATTCTTCGGTGGCAACGCCGCAGAAATGGAGCAATAAGTTCTCCAGGGAAATCTTGCCGACTACTTCAAAACTCTGCTATGATTGGCAAACATGCAAAATACACAAACCTGACTAGAACATAATAACGATCAACAGTAGGGACTAAGGGAACATGATGAAATTTTCCGTCGCTTTACGTTATTTTCCGGAATTATTTGTTCGAAGAAATGATTAATTCATAAAGAGACTTCACACAGTATAAGAAAGAAAGTGGTGTTCATATCTGTGTCTAACACATTTGACTGGAGAAATGAATTTGATGTATGTGTTCATTTCGGAAACAGAATAAAGAAGTTTTTACAAAAATACTCTTGATATAAAACAAAATCGGTTATGGGCTTCACATAACATTCCTTACAGACTGAAATCCATTTTCACTTCCTATCTTTTTAATGCATTGAGTTTAATTGCACAAAATAACATGAATAAATATTTGAAAGTATATTGAATATTCAATTTTCGTTTTTTTTTAGGGGCTAGACGCGTTTTCAAAATAGCAAAAATTCGAAATGTATCTCGAGAACGCTTAGTCTAAAGCCATGGGATTGTTCTTATTCTTTACGTTGTCAAAAATTACATATGTGGCAGCAGACGACTCTGCTCTTCCCAAAGACATCAATCGAAGATGCTAGGATACCCGAATTATAAGTTCGGAGTCGAAGCTAGCATTTGCTCTAACCTTATAATGTCGATCTTGTAAGCACCAGGTCCCTGGTGAGGGTGGGATCAACATCACTTCATACAATGGCGACCCATGACATTTGAAACACGCAACCTTCTCTCTCCAACGATCTCACCATCTCAACACGAGATGGCAGCACTACACGGAGCCAGAGGTCCTAACACTCCCTTTCTGGTTGACCACGACAGACGTCACGCCCGAGATACGACACGCCTTCCTGCCATTCAGTCCCTCGACTGAGTTTTGGAGTCCCTCGACTGAGTTTATATTTCATTTCTTTAGGAAATCCCTTATGTATAGGGTACTTTTCGAAATTTCAATCAACTATTCTTAACCACCATTTTGTTGATATTATCTCCTTTTTCTGATATATGAAGCAATTAATCAGTTACTAATGGATTAACTTATGTTTTTGTTAATTTATGTGTATAAGGGTTGATACCCCACAACTATCACTTTTCGAAAACAGATATACTCAATTAAGCAAACCTTAATATTTTTAAAATACTTTGTTGGGATTGAATTGTTAGTAACATGTAAAAATCATGGCATTATAGAGGGAAGTCAATTCGTTGTCTTTAGCTTGGCCTTAAATTTTTCTTAAAATACGTATGTGTAAAGCTGCCATATTTTGTAAGATCGAGCTTTGCCCTTATTCTCATAATTCCGATTATGCCTCCAGGTAATTTTGCTGCCCTATGGTTGTGTTGCTCTAGTCTAGTGCATGAAACAAGGCAATTCTAAATATTTTGCTAGTATGTTGATCTGTGAAATCCCTATTTTTGAAATTACTATGGATCATAGGGTGTTCGTCTCCCAGCTTCAAGCAATAATTATAGCATGGAGTGCTCTATAGTGCACAATTTGCTCTGTCAAATAAAATAAAATTGGCAAAACTGAACAATTGGCAATTTTACTGAACAAAAGTATAAAGAAATCAAAATTATTTGATTTCGCAGTTTATGAGGAAGATTCTGTCTTATATCGTGTTGCTCAGAAACGCAATTAAATTAAATCTGTCAGTTAATTTTAATTATTCTTTTTTCGATTTGAATAATAAACAAATGGATATAAAATATATTTTAGAAAAGAACAATTTGATTTTTCTTATAACATTTTTGACTGGATAATATCAATTACTGTCTTCAGGTTTAAACGTTATTATTATTGATATTTTCGGAGATTATTGTTTCTGATATTATTAACATTTTCAAGTTATTATGCCATTGTTTTATTATGACAAAAATTATTTAAACTCATATATTGTACGTTGTACGAGTAATCTTCAACAAATACAAGGGTATATCTTCTAATCTACTGGAATATAAGTAGTACAGGTATATTGGCATTTGTTTTGATATATATTGGAATCAATTACGACATTCTGTTATAAAGAGTATGGGGATTATTGATATTTTCAATTTATTACATCATCTCTTTTATTTTGGCAAATATTTTTGAGACTCATATTGTAATACGAGTTATCTTCTAATGTACTAATACAGGTTATATCTTTTAATATTCGAGTATATAAGTAGTACGGGTCCTATACAATTTTAATGCTTTCATTTTGCATATATTGATTCGATTCCTTTTTTTTTGTAAATTTGCTTACTGAAGGGACCAGGATGTTTTATTCTTCAGATCTGCCCGTGAAGATAATTTTGCATAGTGAGAACAGATATTCTTAAACTTCTCTTTAGGAGCAATAAATTTAACATTTTAACAGAATTTGCACATGATTGCGAATTATAAGTTTCTTTATATTATATACTCCGTACGAAGAACGGGTATGCTGCTAGTTCACAAGTATGTCTGAAGAGCAGAGATAGTTCATACTTATTTTAAGGAAAAGAAAATGCTTCGAAACATTTTGTGTATATTCATAAAATACCTGGATGAAAATTTATACATGCAACGAGTGCTCACAGCAGAGAGAATATTATTTTCTCTATGACAATAGTGTCAAAATATTTTGTTTATATCTACGATGAACGATAACACATTAATATAAATTCTGTAGATATACGTCTACTACATATATCAAGCATTTCAGTGAGTGGATAACAATGTCTATCACGCATTTTTCTGCCATTTCACTTGAATGATAATCTATATAAATAAAATTGAAAATTTGTCTGTCTGTCTATCTGTCTGTTTGTCTCGTCATTCCGAGAGAACGACTGAACCGAATTTGACGAAATTTTGTGGATAGCTTTGAAATAGTCCCACTTAAAATTTAGTCCATATTTCGAGTTTCTACGACCAGTAGTTCTCGACATAGTAGTGAAAAACGATACTTTCGTTTATCTCATCATCACGGGATACCCGCAGAATCAAATTTAATGAAATTTTGCAGGTATCCTTGAAATAGCCCTCCTTAAATTAGTATTTGAGTTTCGAATTTCTGAGACCAGGAGTTGTCATCATTTGAAAACGACATTTTTTCCTGTGAGTTCTACTCTCTAACTCCCTGCTTCCTCTGAACGAAAAGGTTGAAAACCGTTTGTTTAAAACGTGAAAATGAATTAAAATTTTATATCTGAGCTTGGTGGCAGATTTTTGCGCTACATAGTCACATTTTGAAATCATAAATTGCTTGAAAACATGAATTTAAATGGAAAATCTATCTTCATGGTTTATTTTTCACAAGCGTTTACTCAACGATGAAAAGTATTAAGAAATCAAAATCGTTAATTAATTTTTAGAAATTTATGAGGTTATATCATGTTGTTTAGCCACGCAATTAAATTAAATTTGTTTGTTAATATTTATTATTATTTTTTCGATTTGAATAATAAAAAATCTGATGTGGGCAACACATGACTTTCCTTATATAATGCAATGAATTTACTATTTATACAGTAAAAAAACAGATTATTCTTATTGTAGACTAGCAGCATACCCGTTCTTCGTACGGAGTAAATAATATAAAGAAATTTATAATTCGCAATCATGTGCAAATTCTGTTAAAATATTAAATTTATTGCTCATAAAGAGAAGTTTAAGAATATCTGTTCTCACTATGCAAAATTATATTCATGGGCAGATCTGAAGAATAAAACATCCTTGCCCCTTTTGTAAGTAAATTTACAAAAAAAAAAGGAATTGAATCAATATATGCAGCCACGTACTACTTATATTGCCGCAGATTAGAAAATATGCCAGTGTGTTAGTAGAAGCTTACCCGTATTGCAATATGAGACTCAAAAATATTTGCCAAAATAAAAAAGATGACGTAATAAATTGAAAGTATCAAAAATCTCCGTAATCTTAATACCAGAAGGTCGTAATTGATTCCAATATATGCCAATATATATCAAAATATATGCCAACATACCTGTACTACTTATATTCTCGTAGATTAGAAGATATACCCATGCATTTGTAGAAGATTACTCGTACAACGTACTATATATGAGTTTCAACAATTTTCGTCATAATGAAACAATTCCATAATAATTTGAAAATATCAATAATCCCTGAATCAACAGTCCCCGAAAATACCAATAATAATGATGTTTAAATCTGAAGACCGTAATTGATCCAGTCAAAAATGCAATGTCAATGAAATTTATTTTATATACATATTTTTATTATTCAAATCGGAAAAGATTTAATAAAAATCGTATGCCGCATAACATATTGAATCCGTTGCTAAGCGACATGATATCATTTGCTTCAAATAAATTGATAGAAATCATATCATCTGAATAATGCAATCTCCATGGAAGGTTTGGCGACATTTTCGTCAATTTAGCGATAACTTAAAAAATCGCCAAATTTATCGCCAAGTGGGACTGTAGAACTGATAGCCCCATTTTGCGACAAATTGACAAAACATCATCACAATACTATCCCCTAACAAAACACAATTAATTTCATTTAGTAAGCTCGATTTTATCAATTTCATGATATTTTTATGGATTTAAAAATATTTTTACCAATTTGGTCATATTAAAAAAATTCCTTCAATGTGTTACTAAGTAGGATGGATGAACTGACCGACAAATGCTACAGAAACATCATTTCAGTACTCTATTCTAAAAAAACAAATTTAATTTCATTGATTGATTTGGGCCATTTTTATCAATTTGGAGACATTTCCACTAATTTGATAAAGTTTAAGAAAAGTTACCAAGTTATTTAGAGATATTCCGCTAAATTCGTAGCTCTGAATTTGCAGATCTGAAGAATAAAATATCCTGATCCCTTTTGTATATACTAAATGAAAACACTAAAATTGTATTAGAAGATACATACACCCGTTCTACTCTTTTTCTGCTTCAACAATCGGCTAAATGAATTTATTGGGTAAACACAATATATGAGTTTATTAGCTAAACACAATATATGAGCTTGAAACCTCTTTGCTTAAATAAATGAAAGTGATGTACGCAGTCCGCAATATATATAATTAAAATAACCATCAAACCGTTCATTTATAAAATATATTTTTACATCCATTTATTTATTATACAAATAGAAAAAATAATAATAAATATTACCAACACATTTAATTTCATTCCATTGCCGAACAACATGATATAAGATAGAATCTTCCTCATAAAATGTGAAATTAAATAGCCATTTTGATTTCTTTATACTCTTCATCGTTGAGTAAAAATTTGTGAAAGATGAACCATGGAGGTAGATTTTTCCATTTAAATTCATGTTTCAAACAATTCATGCTTTCCTATAGTGACTAATTAATGCAAAAATCCTGTACTAAACTCGGAAATAAAGTTTTATTTCATTTTGGCGTTTTAAACAAACGATTTTCATCCTTTCCGTTTGGATAAACCACGGAGTTGGAGAGTAGATCTCCTAAGAAAAAGTTCCGTTTTTCATTAATATCTCGACAACCCCTGGTCTTAGAAACTCGAAACTTGGGCAAAATTTATGGGGGGCTATTTCAAGGCTATCCACAAAATTTCATTAAATTCGGTTCAGCCGTTTTTCCGTGATGACGAGACAAACGAAAATTTCGTTTTTTACTAATATCTCGAGAACCACTGGTCGTGAAAACTCAAAATACGGACTAAATTTTAAGTGGGGCTATTTCTAGGCTACCCACAAAATTTCATCAAATTCGGTTCAGCCGTTCTCCCGTGATGATGGGACAAACAGACAGACAGACAGACAGACAGACAGATTTTCATTTTTATTTATATAGATATTTATATTCTTTACAAGATATTGAATTTTCGTCAATTAGTCGTCATTATCATTGATTTAGCTTCATTTTTCTCCATTTGGCAAGTTTTTCGTTAATTTAGCAACATTTAAAAAAGTCGCCAAGTTGGCGACATTCCACCAAATTTATCTCCAAAACACACCAAGCGTTCTGGACGGAGGCATAAGTTGTTCTTACAGAAGATAAATGACTATTAGCGTTCAAATACAAAAGTATTACCCAAAGTATCTTTTTTCATGAATGGAACGCGCTAGATCCACGAGAATGATGTCACCAAATTTGATATTATATATGAACCAACACTTATATGATCAAGCATGATATTATATATGAAAAGTGAACATGTTTCTCAATACGACATTTTTTTTATGAGTTTTTGATACTTTTTTTGAAAAATGTGCAATATCTCGAAAACGGTTCATTCTAGCGTTCTGAAATTTATGTGAATCGTTTTCAATTGAAAAATTACATAAAAAATGTGTATTTGTGTAACTTTATTAGAGGTTTTGATTTTTTGATGATTTTTTTCGAAATTTCACTCGAAACTTTAGGGGGGTTCTGAACATTCGATTGCGTATAAAAACAATAGAGTTCCAGTATTCACAGATTGTAATTTTTGTACCAAATTTCGTTCGATTCGGTCCATTTGTTCGTCAGTTATCGTCTCCAAAGGCTCACTGACACACAGACACGAATACTTTCACACACACACACACACACACACTCACACACACACAGACATCACCTCAAAAATGTTCGATTCGTGATCTGGGATGCTTGAAACATGCTCTCGAGGCGAAAACTCGAATTCGAATTTTCGACCCCGTCACAATACTTTCCTTATATAAAATATATTAGCTCTGAATGCATCGCATTTTCGAGATGTTTAAATAAAATTGCATTTCAGTTGGAAAGTGTTTTATGATCAATACTTTATTCATGATTGATCTTTCTTGTTTATTTATTTTAATCTTCTCCAATGATTGAATATAGGTGACCGATTTTAGTAGTAGGCGTCGCGGTGAAGCTGCACAATTTTAAAAGTTGTATATTAATTAATTACTTTCGGCATTCTTTATTATAACAATTTCAAATACAGAACAAAGATGTTATTTGCATCTCATTTTATCAGACTTTAGAATTTTGTTTTAATCAGTACTTCTTGTTGTCCTCAAAGGATTAAGATAATATTGTATGATTTTAAGGAGGGCTTATTTTAATGGTCATAAACTTCACGGTTGCTATGGTGGAACTATTTCCCTTATCTGCTCTATCCTGTTGCCGGATAATTTAGCGGATCAGATAATTGTTATTTTGCTAACAACATATTAGAGGGTCGATTTAAGCATATTAGAGGGCGACTTAACTTTTAAAATGTTAGTTTTAAGGTGCGTAACGAGATCGCGTAGGGTCGTGGACATGGCAGGGGTGTATGCAGGGTGTCCCAAAAAAATTGAAACGACCTTTAATTCTTTCCCAGTTGGAGATAAATGGGCAATGTAAATTGCAAAAATGTTGTGAAAGTTAGGTAGGAAAAGAGACTACGATAATGAAAAAGTTCTTCCATTAATTCTCAAACGGTTACACTTTTTAATTTTTATACGACTCCCCTTAGTCAAATTTGGTCAATCAGAAAATGTTTATTTCTAATGCAACAAGATCATTAAAAAACGCGCATATCTGCATCTTTAAAATTGAGCGAGTTATATTTAATTGAAAATTGAACATTGTAAATGGGGACCATGTAAGAAATTAGAAATGTAAATTTGTGACATATCACAGAAGAGATAAAACTGCATGATAATATATAAGATATCCAACCGCGTACTGAGTACCACTGCTTTATATGATCTCTGTCTCTGTAATGCTTTATTTAGATGCATTTGTTATAAAAAAAATTGACACATATTAATGCATTTTTGATCTAAACAATTTCCATAGTCAATTTGTTTATGATCCCTATTTTCACTGATGAAACGGGCTTTCACATGGTACGGAAAAGTGGCATAAGTCAGCTCTTAACACTTTACAACAAAGTTGAAAAGTGTTTAGGACTTTGCTCATTCTGTCTGTCTGTCTGTCTGTCTGCCTATCTGTCTGTCTGTCTGTCTGTCTGTCCGTTAGCACGATAACTGCCGTAAAAATGACTTAATCAAAATGAAATTTTTGTATGTTGTAAAGACGGTCTGTGGGACCTACGGGAATATAACTGAATAATATCACCCAATTAGTTTTGGATTGAACTCGGGTCGAAAAATGAAATACATTGAACCCTATGGGACCTAATTCTTCAAACATTTTTTAAGCGGATTTAAAATTCACAAATTGCTTCGAAAACTTTAGAAAATATTCAATAAATCCCATAAAATATATAAAAAAATTTCAGCAAAATATATTTAGTAGTTTTTTAAATAAAAATAAAAATAATAATTACACCTCTTTTATGAAGGGATCACGTGACCACGATATGAAAAGATCGCGTGACCCACTTCAAAATAACATATGGCATAAATCTTGTCTCAAAATCGTGATTTTTAAAGTTCTTTTTATTTCATATTGTGTGTTGCATTCGTCCTGAAACTGCTTTATTTTTGCTTAAATTCTGTGCATCTACATACTGAAACAACGCAATGACATTATATTTGAGTTTAAATGATCATCCAAATTTGATTATTTCTACAACGAAGCATATTTTTCACTTATGTAAAATGTAAACACCAAAATATGTAGAATGAGTTGCATAAGAATTGCTGTATTTTTTAACGCAAAAGTATTTAGCTCATATAGTCTGCATAGCTGACATGAATGAAATGAATGTTTTCATTAATTTTACAGAGAGACGGACGATTTTTTTCAATGAAGTTTTAATCATAGAGTTTAATTACTTGTAGTAATTTTTAAATAAAATAAATTATTTTAGTACTGTGATGAATGAAGTGAAAGGGAAAATGCTATGAATGAAATGCTGCTTTTATAGAGAGATCCAGGCGTGTTATTTTTTCTATGACATCATTTGAATGAATGTCAGTTGTTTTCGATAATGTTTTCAAATATAATAAATTATTGTAGTATTATGATGATTTTAAAAATATTACCGAGGATTGTATCACATTTTAGAGATGTTTAAACCAGGCAATTTACATTTCAATGCCGTCATTTAAATGAAGTTCATTTTTTTCGATGAAGGTTTAAGTTTTCAAATATAATAAATAAATGTAGTATTATGATAAGTTTAAAAATATTACTTAGGAATGTATTGCATTTTAGAGATATTTACATAAAATTGCATTAAAGTTGGAAAGTGTTTCATAATCAATGCTTTAATCACGATTGATCCTTCTTTTCACTTATGATAAATGTATACAGCAAAATATGTAGAATGAGTTGTATAAGAATTGCTGCATTTCTTTAACGCAAAATTATTTAGCTCATGGAGTTTGCATAGCTGATATGAATGAAATATTCATTGATTTTTTTGAGCGAAGGGCGATTTTTTCGATGAAGTTTTAAACATAGAGTTTAATTACTTGAACCTCCATGGTATTTTAAATAAAATAATGTTTTTAAATAAAATAAATTACGATAGTATTGTGATGAATGACATGAATGGGAAAATGTTTATGAATGAAATGCTGATTTTATAAAGAGAGCCAAGCGTTTTATATTTCGATGGCGTCATTTGAATAAATTTCAGTTGTTTTTGATGAAGTTTTTAAATATAATAAATTATTGTATTATTATGATAATGTTAAAAACATTACCGAGGAACCAGACGATTTATATTTAATTGGAATGTATCGCATTTTAGAGATTAATTCCTTGTACCTCCGTGGTCCTAAGTTTTTAAATTAAATAAATTATTATAGTATTGTGATGAATGAATTGAATGGAAAAATGTTATGAATGAATTGCTGCGTTTATGGAGAGAGCCAGCCGTGTTATATTTCGATGGTGTCATTTGAATAAATTTCAGTTGTTTTCGATGAAGTTTTCAAATATAATAAATTATTGTAATATTATGATAATTTTAAAACATTACCGAGAGATATAGCTCCTTTTAGAGATGTTTAAACCAGACAATTTACATTTCAATGTCGTCATTTGAATGAAGTTCATTTTCTTCGATGAAATTTTAAGTTTTCAAATATAGTAAATTAATGTAGTATTGTGATAATTTATAAAACATTACCGGGGATTGTATCGCATTTTAGAGATGTTTAAATGAAATTGCATTGAAGTTGGAAAGTGTTTCATAATCAATGCTTTATGCATGATTGATTTTTCTTGTTTTCCTTTATCATAATTCAGTTGATTTTAAAAAGCATATATGTGGTTTTTTAATGATCTTATTGCATTAAAAATAAAAAAAATTCTGATTGACAAAATTTGCATAAGGGAGTCGTATAAAAATGTAAAAAGTGTAACATTTTAAAAATTAATGGGAGGACTATTTCATTATTTCCTACCTTAATTCAATTATTTCCTACCTTATTTCCTACCTTAATTCAAACATTTTTGCAATTTACATTGCCCTCTTATCTCCGACATGTAAAGAATTAAAGGGCGTTTCAATATTTTTGGGACTGCCTGTAAATCCCTAAGGTGTTTAGTGGCTTCTAAGTGTATTGCTAGTTTATTTATTTAAAAAAAATTGTAACGATTTTGCAGTGACAAAATAGTAACCACTGGCTTGAGCACTGCTAGTATTAATAGTGCAACGAACGTGCAAAATGGCCTCACTGGAGTCACTTTTGAAAACAGACGGAGAAAACAACCTTAAAAGCAACCTTTCCTATACCATACAGCTAGGGTTGCCAGATGCTGAATTTCGTTAACAGATTGGCAAATGTAGCACTTTATCTCCAATTTGGCGACATTTAGCTTATTTTCGAATGTTCGAGAGTTTAAACACCTCGAAATAACCGATATTCTACGAGATGTGATAAATTTCCTGAAGTTTCTATAGCGTGTCTATAAAGGAGCCATAACTCAGTTGGGGAAAAGTTCACGTGATACGAGTTACATTGAACTATGATATTCGTCAACCTTCTGAGAATAGTAGCCAGTGTTTTATGAAATGAAATACGTCAATGTTTCGAGAATAGCACAGGCTGTTTTGGGAAATTAAGGGAACATTGAAGTGTTGTTTTACTGTACCTTGTTCCTGTTTACGCTTTGTTGGTGAATAAACGTTAGTTATCCAAAAATGTAGACTCAATCTTGTATCCTAAGTGCACACCCACGATTCTGTCGTAAAAAATACATATTTTATTTGCTCTACATTTATTTCATGACATAACATAATTCGCTCATAAATATATGTAAATCTCGTGATGTTCCTATGTCCACCCTGAACGTACTCAACATGCAATATCACTATAAAATAATCTTATATAATGTTTCATTTTATGGTCGTGCTAAGTCTACAAAGAATATTTTAACAATCCATTTCAATAGAACTTTCAAGAATTGATTTATAGTTGAATATATATGGTCTCATTTAAATTAAATCTAATCAATTCCGGACTGTACAGTTCAAATCAATTATTATCAAGTACGACGGCACGTGTAGTTTATCTCTTTAAATTATTTGGCTTTTATCCGCCGTAGAATGGGCACAACGGCGGAATAACTTTGTGTTCTCTAAGTTCAAAACAGTTGTTGTTGTTGTTACTGATGATCTCCTGTTTTCGGCAAAGCCGATTCAGGACCAGTGACGCAAGAAGCAAGAAAGAACGAAGAAAGACACAAGAGGAGAGAACAAAGTTTTATTACAAGAACGCATCACTGACGAAGGTCGGAGGGGGTGCAGCTTGACATTTAGACGAGGGCCCAGAAGGCGGAAGACTGACTTTATCCTCGAGTAACATCCATGCCTTATTCGGGATTCGAACCCGTGCCCACAAGACAGCAGCCGAAGACGCTATCCACTTCCCCGCCTGGGAGGCTCAAAACAGTTATTCTTGTTTTATAAAGTATGTAGTGATTTTTATTTTCACCACAGAGTAGTCTAAAAATTATACTTTTAATGAATTTGCAATGTGTGGTAACACCAGTTGCGTAAAATAGGTATAAATTGTGTGGCCTTTTTTATTATTTTTATTTGTTTTCTACTGTAAGACTGTCTTAAAAAAAACAATGTAATTATTTAAATTTTAGTGGGGTTGATAAAATTAGTTAGCAATTTAAAAATACACTAGAGTGTGGCTGAACTTGGCTTTCTTATACCAGAAATCCATTGTCAGTAATTTTTTTTTTTTTCAAATTTTAAAAGAAAGAAATTTGAAAAAATCTGTATCATGGCTCCAAATTATTACAATTATAGCGTGTTACCCTTTCACATTAAAGGTCTTGAAAGAATATTTCGATTGATACCATACTTTATAATGTATCCCACAGGGGGTGGATAATTGGCCCCCCAGGAAGGCTAATGCCGCCAAGAACAAAAAAATTTTATGGTGACTATTTTGCAAAATATTGATCGAAAGTCTTGTGATCATTGAGAAGTAAATAAACCCTTTCATGCATGATTACGTCAAATTTTGTCCAATGCTGCCATTGTAAAAAAATTTGATGTGGGCGGCACATGACTTTCCTTATATAATGCAATGGATTTACTACTTTTACAGTTAAATAATGTTATTCTTATAGAAGATACTTATATTCTTTCCAAGATATTGAATTTTCTTCTATTAGTCATAATTATCATTGATGTAGCGTCATTTTTATCCATTTGGCGAGATTTTCTTTAATGTGGCAACGTTTAAAAAAGTCCCCATGCTGTCGACATTCCGCCAAATTCCTCGCCAAAATATAGCCAAGCGTTATGGACAGAGAAATAAGTTATTCTTACAGGAGATAACTGGCGGCGTCCAGATACAAAAGTATTACTCCAAGTATCTTTTCTCATGAATGGAACGAGTTAGATCCACGAGAATGATATCACCAAATTTATCGCATGATATTACATATGAAAAGTGAACATGTTAAGAGTTAATATTTTTTTTATTTTACTTGATTTTTTGACAAATATATTTGAAAATGTACAATATCTCGAGAACGGTTAATGCCAGCGTCCTACAGTTTGTGTCAATAGTTTTCTAAGGAAAAATTACATAAGAAATGTCTATTTGCGTAACTTTATTAAAGGTTTTGAATTTTTGATGATTTTTTAAAATTTTTCTCGAAACTTTAGAGGGGTTCTGAACATTCAATTGTGTTTGAAAACAACAGGCGCGGTTTGCGGTTTTTGTACCAAATTTCATTCAAATCGCTTCATTCGTTCGTGAGATATCGTCTCCAAAGACTCACTGACACACACACACCTGTGTGACACACTCTCTGTGACACACACAGACATCACCTGGAAAATGTTCGATTCGTGATCAGCGATGCTTGAAACATGCTCTCCCGTCGAAAACACGAATTCGAATTTTCAACCCCGTCACAATACTTTCCTTATACATTATGTATATAAGGAAAGTGAAAATAATAAAATTGTACATACATTTTAAAGCTTTCGCTCGAATTTAAAACAATTCTATTTAGTTCCAGATTTCCTGATAACAAAGTTAATATTTGTGGCTGCTATGGTGTACACAAAAAATCGACCACAGACGGATATATCAGTCCAAAATCGGCAGACGGACAATATTCCAAAAAATGGTCAAAACGTGTTCATGAGGTCTTAAAACATATATTGGCATCAAAATCGTGAAATTGAATATTTTCTTGAAAACAATACTTTCCCAATACAATATATGAGAAAGTAAAAAATTTCGCCCTATGAAAAGTGTTAGAAATACATCCAAATATATTTTTAGATTACCCACCACATAAGTGTGTCAATCAAAGAACAAATGGATAAACTGGCAGTTAACTAAATATTTTATTGGAACTCAGTATCCTACATGATCGAGTCGAAACCAAAACCCAGTCGATTGTCTTCTTCTGATTTGAGCAATTGCAGTGTGTTTGTCTACCGTTGGTCGTAACATCTCCTCGTGTTGGCTTTTAGGTATAGGAGACAGGTTATATATAAAGCACCTGGTACTTTGCGTATAACATGCTGCATTTGAACAAAATATATTTTCTGTTTGTTGATCAGTTTCCGAGGCATAGAAATGTCATACAAATTATGGTTTCAGTAAATTCGCACGACTAAAAAAAATGTCTAAAATTCGAGTTGATATTTTTGTCTTCGTAAAGCATCCTATTAAATATGCGAAATTTGTCTTAGTTGCTCAGTTTCGATGGAAACAAGGTTACATTGATTTATGGACAGGCCAGCTGGCTGACCCATATAAGGATGGAATTCTGAGAAGTAATTTTTCTTAATAAGTTTTACTTTCCTTATATACATAATGTATAAGGAAAGTCTTGTGACGGGGTTGAAAATTCGAATTCGAGTTTTCGACGGGAGAGCACGTTTCAAGCATCGCTGATCACGAATCGAACATTTTTGAAGTGATGTCTGTGTGTGTGTGTGCGTGTGTGTCACTGAGTCTGTGGAGACGATAACTGACGAACGAATGGACCGATTCGAACGAAATTTGCTACAAAAATCACAATCCGTAAACACTGGAAGTCTATTGTTTTTATACGCAATCGAATGATCACCCCCCCCCCCCTAAATTTTCGAGTGAAATTTTAAAAAAATCGTCAAAAAATTAAAACCGCTAATAAAGTTTCGCAAATAGACGTTTCTTAAGTAATTTTTCATTAGAAAACGATTGACATAATATTTAGAACGCTAACATGAACCGTTCTCGAGATATTGCGCATTTTTCAAAAAATTAACAAAAAGTCATATAAAATAAAAAAAAAATATTTCCTATTGATAAACATGTTCACTTTTCATTTGTAATACTATGCGATAAATTGGGTGACATCATTCTCGTGGATCTAGCTCGTTCCATTCATGAAAAAATATACTTTGAGTAATACTTTTGTATTTGAACGCCAATAGTCATTTATCTGCTGTAAGAATAACTTATTTCTTCGTCCATAACGCTTGGCGAGATTTTGGCAACGAATTTGGTTTAATGTCGCCAACTTGGCGACTTTTTTAAATGTTGTTAAAGTAACGAAAAACTCGCCAAACGGATAAAAATGACGCTAAATCAATGACGACTCATTGATGATGACAACATGGAAATTGACTCATTGACGAAAATTCAATATCTGGGAAAGAATATAAATAACTACTATAAAAATAATCTATTTTTTTTTACTGTAAAAGTAGTAAATTCATTGCATTATATAAGGACAGTCATGGGGTTCCCACATCAGATTTCTTTGAATATGTATAGCATTTCAATTTGGACCAAAGGTATTTATGACGCGAAAGCAATACTTTCTTTCAGTGAGGAGTATAATTTTTTTTCAAATTTCCAGTACACAGTTACGTTTTGCTTCTTTTTTTATTTCCGTGTTGAAAAAATTTTCTTGAATGAATATTTTGGGGTTTATAAGCATTTTTCCCTTTTAACATAGAAATTTTGTAGAATCTTTAATATCCGACGATGAAATAACTGTTACGACGACGAAAATTATTTATAAAAATAAAATTAGTGATACTTTCCGATGGAATTTATTTAAATTCGACAACAAAATAATTTTCCCCACGAAAAGATCTTTTCATAAAAATAAAATTAGGGATATTTCCCTAGTATGCATTCTTAAATCCGACAACGAAATAAATTCCCCCCCGAGGAGAAATTTTAATCGAAACAAAATTAGTAATATTTCCCGGACGAGAATTTTAAATCCTACAACAAAAGAATTTTCATCGTGACGAGGAAGTTTTATAAAATTAGTCAGAAATCGTCTTCAACGAAGGAATCGAATTAACTGCTTTATAAAGCGTAAAGCGAAATAGAAAATTGCGATAAAATGAATTAACATACAAAATTAAAAATATTTCAAAAATTTTCCCCGAAGAAAACGCTAAATCAACGGATGAGGGCTAGGACCCACCGACGGAAGCTCATTCCCACTATTCGCCCAGCCGCTCCCGCCCCAATCTATAACCTTTTACATGTCGTTTATTTTGACAGAGGATGAGATTACTCATCATTGGGAAACATGCGCCGTAAATATGCGCTGTTCATGATATATTGATGCTTATATTTGAAACGTAGTGTGCTTTAATCAGGGCACCGCTCAGTACATATTAACTATTGTCAACTACATAACCGCTTTATAATTACTTTAAACTGTTAATAAATTGATCCCATTGTAAAAAATTAATAGCCGTGCTCGTGATATTAAAAATCTGATGTGGGCAACACATGACTTTCCTTATATAATGCAATTAATTTACTACTTTTACAGTTAAAAAAAATAGGTTTTTCTTATAGTAGATACTTATATTCTTTCCAAGATAATGAATTTTCGACAATTAGTCGTCATTTTCATTGATTTAACGTCATTTTAATCCATTTGGCGAGATTTTCGTTAATTTGACAACATTTCAAAAAGTCGCCAATTTGGCGACATTCTGCCAAATTCGTCGCCAAGCTTTACTGACGGAGAAATAAGTTATTCTTATAACAGATAAATGACTACTAGCGTTCAAATACAGAAGTATTACTCGAAGTATCTTTTCTCATGAATGGAACGAGTTAGATCTACGAGAATGATGTCACCAAATTTATCGCATGGTATTACATATGAAAAGTGAACATGTTTCGCAATAGGAAATATATTTTTTTAAATTTTATATGACTTCTGATAATTTTTTTGAAAAATGTAAAATATCTCAAGAACTGTTTATGTTAGCGTTCTAAATTTTATGTTAATCGTTTTCTAATGAAAAATTACATAAGAAATGTCTATTTGCGTAAATTTATTAGCGGTTTTGATTTTTTGACGATTTTTTTCAAAATTTCACTTGAAAATTTAGGGGGGTTCTAAACATTCGATTACGTTTAAAAACAATAGGCTTCCAGTGTTTACGGATTGTGATTTTTGTACCAAATTTCGGTCAAATCGGTCCATTCGTTCGTCAGTTATCGTCTCCACAGACCCACTGACACACACACACACACACACACACAGACATCACTTCAAAAATGTTTGATTCGTGATCAGGGATGCTTGAAACGTGCTCTTCCCTCGAAAACTCGAATTCGAATTTTCGACCCCGTCACAATACTTTCCTTATACATTATGTATATAAGGAAAGTAAAAATGTTACTTTTCAACAGGAGTTCAATTCTTCAGGAAGCATATATACCATTATATCAAAATAATCATATTTTAATGGATAGTAATAAAATTCTATATCCAAATAATCATATTTTAATGGATAGTCATAAAAATCTATATCAAAATAATCATATTTTAATGGATAGTAATAAAAATCTATATCAAAATAATCATATTTTAATGGATAGTAATAAAAATCTATATCAAAATAATCATATTTTAATGGATAGTAATAAAAAAAGATATCAAAATAATCATATTTTAATGGATACTAATAAAAATCTATATCGAAACAATCATATTTTAATAGATAGTAATAAAAATCTATGTACTTTAGGTTTGGGCAAGAAATGAGAGTACTCTAAGTTATGTTCCCAAATCATATCTAAATTTGTTAATTTATAGAAAGATTCATCCTTTGTAAACATCAGATTTATTTTCATGTATAAATTCATGAAACTATTTGCTTCAATTATAACAGGTTAAAAATATAAGTGTATACACATATATAATATAAACATGTATAAAACATATGGAGCAATTGAGCCGATTTGCTATGAAAGTAACCCGCCGAATTCTCAGCGACGTGTGAAATATATCACCTGGAAATATTCTTCAAAAAATTCTGGTACTCAAACCTTAAGCACTCCCCATTTAACTTATGTGATACCGTTTCATTTTTCAATTTGCGGTTCTGTTTTTCTTTACTTCAGGTGAAACTTTTCGCTAGTGAAAACGACATGTGTTGTTCCTGAATTTTTATTTTTTAGCGAGAAATCAAAATCTATTAGAAAAAATAACTGAATTTAAAGAAAACTGTTTTCTTTTCTTTTTTCTTTTCAAGAATAATTCGCATTTGCTTTAAAATATACTTTTAGAAAAGTATTATTTTTGCTCATTAAATGTTGCTTTTATTCATTTTTTTCTTTACTTTCAGAGTTTGTGTATTCCTGTTTTAGCTGAAGATTTTCTCTACTTAAAGTATCATATGTTGTTCTCGCATTTAAATTTTTTAGAGCGAATCAAATTTTATTAGAAGAAAGTGCTAAATAAAAAAGTTATTATGTTTAGAATAAACCATATTTTCTTTAACATATACTTTTATAAAAATATTATTTTTGTTTAATAATTGTTGAGCAAAGTAAAGGAAGAGTCAAGTACTAGGATATATTTGATACAATAGAAAATGGAAATTTACATTCGACATTCAAGGTTCTAATTTGTTCAGGTGCCAATTGTAAGGTTCTCATTAACTTAAAGCATAATATGCCCATACATTAACAATGAAATGCTTTCTTTTGTTTGAAACTGGAATTTATGCTGCAATATGTATCCATAAGAAATTGATCTATAGCTGTGACACTCATATATATATGGTTTGAGGAGATATACAAAAGATTAGATTTTGAGAGCATATACAAGCCAAGCTATACAAGCCAATATTCGATGCGACATTAAGTGGTTTATGTCCCTCTTCAGAAGGACCCTCCTGCCGCACCCTGCTTTCCCTACCGCCAACCTCTTGGAAGGACTTTCAGACCCATATGTTTAACGTGTCTGTACTCAGAATGATCACGGGGATAGTTTGAGCGGAGTCGGGAATCGTACTAGAGTCTTTCAAGTGCAATTTCAGTGCCTTAACATCTGAGCTGTATCGCAAAATTAGAAAAGATCGGCTGTCCTACGAAATGACTCCCTAAATTTTCACACTACGTGTGATGGTCGTGTGAAACTCGTCAACAAATGCGGGATCAGAACGCTGACCAGTCCTCCCACACACAAGTATGTGACTATCATCAACCCGGAGAGAATAGCGGGATTCTTCGCAATAGACAACATTCCTCCAATCGGACACTGTCCAGGATGACCGAGCTCGGCACCATTTCAAACTCAGTCTATATTGACGGGTGAGTGGTAAATGGACATCGACATCTAACCCACCTTCTGCTATTTGTGCCCGAATAGTATCCCATGATACAGGATGCGTGGTGGATGGCAAATGCCTTCGCATGATTGATAGATGAACCACTGGTTTGGACGTGATTTCTCCTACGACTGCACAATCCTCTCGATAAGTTTTCTGGCTGGAGCGGACTGACACTGAACAAGATGGTGCCTGACTGACACTGAACAAGATGGTGCCTGACTGACGCTGAACAAGATGGTGCCTGACTGACACTGAACAAGATGGTGCCTGACTGACACTGAACAAGATGGTGCCTGACTGACACTGAACAAGATGGTGCCTGACTGACACTGAACAAGATGGTGCCTGACTGACACTGAACAAGATGGTGACTGACTGACACTGAACAAGATGGTGCCTGACTGACACTGAACAAGATGGTGCCTGACTGACACTGAACAAGATGGTGCCTGACTGACACTGAACAAGATGGTGCCTGACTGACACTGAACAAGATGGTGACTGATGCATCTATTGGACTAACCAGATTATCTTAGGCTTATGATGCAACCTCTCTCTAAATCCAACAATTATTCATAGCGCCTCAAAGGCATCTTTCTACACAATTTTCAGTATCAAAATCGAAAAGTCAGCTCTAATTGCCCGTAAGTGAGAACACCGGTCGTTTGAAATGATTCCGGATTTCTTCGTTCTCATGAGCGTTACATGACCCTAATAACATCACTGGCGCTGACAGTTTGATAATTTGGATAATTTGGACATTTGCATGCAAATATTCGCTACTTTAGCTAAAGTTTTTGTGGGTGCATATATATTTTTTTGCAACCGACTGTATTTTCTAAACTGTAAAATACATATATAAACAGTAAGCAATTAAAATGTCCAGTAAAAAATCCAGTTTCTAGACTATTGATTTGTGCTTATAACGTTCTTGCAGTTTTTGAGATATCGTCTTGTCAAATTCAAGAAGCTTGAAAATGTTTTTGTTCTCAAATTTGTAATACTTGCATTACTAATGATAAAAAGAAACTATAAACTATAAGAAGTTATTTTAGTCTTACAAAGATATATAATTATATTTCGTATGTGGCTCTAAGTTTTATAAATATGGTGGTTATAATTTTGATATTTTATTGTTTTGAACTATTTGAAAATGTGTTTCTAATTTCTATAATTTAATATATTTAATTGTTTTAAAATTGTCTAAAACGGCAAACCATTTACAAACAAAAATGTTATTCATGCAAAAACATTTGGGACCCGCTGCAATAAAGACAAAGCTGATTTTTAATTAAGTGCTTACATTTTAGCACTATTTACATCACTTAAGCGAATAAATTTAAATTCCTCGATTTTTCCCCCTTTCCGTCTTATTCAAATACAATACATTGAACATGATACTACTGAAATAAAGCATTTTCTGATCCTAAAAATGGTGAACCAACATTAAGATTTAAAACCCGGTCTTATCGCCCAAGGCATACAAATGAACTCTACATTGCAGAAGGACCCCAACCCCTGTAGTCAAGGACTCCCCCTCTTCTGCTCTTTAGGGGATTGCAAATATGCTCCTCACTATATGTTCCTCACTATATGCTCCTCACATGAGCCTCAGGTACTTGAGGGGGATTCTCGGTACATCAAACGTTGGGGATGAAAACTTAATGAAGTCGCTAAATTCGGAGATTTATTTGTGCATAGGCTGGTTGAGTCACTTGGGGAAGAATGGAAGATTGTATTTTCAGGAATAAATATAATGAATGAGAATATAAAACGGAGTCTACATAAAAAACTATCATCGTTTTTAAAAAATATCCGGAGTTTTCACTCGATTTTCTCACATATGCATATTCCATAGTGTTTAGTTCTACTTCTATTAAAATGAAAAAAAAATCAACAGTGGTTCTAGTCCGATGGAGAGTAAATGGTTTTGTGTGAATAAAATATTTCTATATTAAACACAAGAAATATTAATCATTCTGAAATCATTGATTATGAAACACTTTCCAACTGAAATGTGATTTTATTTAAACATCTCTAAAATGCGATACATTCAGCGGTGATATTTTAAAAATTATCATAATAGTGTAATAATTTGAAACTTAAAACTTCATCAAAAATACAATGTATAAAATCGTTTGCTTCTCTATCTAAGCAAAATCAATGAATATTCCATTCACATCACTTATATTCCAGATTCCAGAGCTAAAAAATATTGCGTTAAAAAATTCAGCAATTCTTATACAGCTCATCTTATAATCGCTTGTTTTGTTTACATTTTGCATACTTTAAAAGTAGGTTTCGTTGTAGAAGTAATCAAAATTTAGTGATCATTTAAAATAAAAAATATTATAATTACGTAAGCACCGAATTTAGAAACACATATAATATGCAAAAATAAAACGATTTTAGGATGGATACAATACTAAATATGAACACCAGAAAGATCAATCACGCTTAAAGCGTTGATTATAAAACACTATCCAACTGAAATTTTATTTAAACATCTTTAAAATACGATACATTCGGCGGCGATATTATTTTAATTATCACAGAACTACAATAATTTATTCTACTCGGAAAACTAAAACCATGGAGATAAAAGTACGCTCTAACTTCATGCTTAAAACTTCATTTAAACTTTATTCAAATGATGCTATCAAAATATAAATCGTCTGACTCTCTTTGTAAAAGCTGTAAATATTTCATTCATACACTTTTATTCCAGACTCTCGATAATAATTTTGTGTGAAAGAAATTCAGCAATTCTTATACAACTCAACATATAATCACTTGTTTACATTTAACATTCATTAAAGTTAGGCTTCGGTGTAGAAATAATGAAAATTTAACGACCATTTAAACCCAAATATATTGCAACTGCTTTGGCGCAGAATATGGATACACAGAAAAAACGCAAAAATTAAGAAATTTTAGGACGGATGTAATACTAAATATAAATTAAAAATAGCTTTAAAAATCACGATTTTCACGCAAAATGAATGACATATTTCATTTTGAAGTGGGTCACGTGTGGAAATATTCCCAATGTAATGCCACAATATACAATATTGTTTCAATATTTGACCAATATTAAATGTTACTAGGATCACCCACGACTCCCGAGGATAGATACATCGTAACAATATATTTATGCTACACATATACTAATCCTAGTAGAAATCCAGCATTGGCTTATTTTCAGTTCCAATATTGGACCAATATGAAATAGTTAACATTTTGACGGATATGGCCCAATATTGGATTAAAATATTGGGACAGTATTGGGAAAATATTACGCCACGATTTCTAATGTAACGCCAATATTGGCGTAATATTGTAATGAAAGTAGTTAGCCAATATTGGAGACCAATATTGGCTAACCAATAGATGCCCCAATAGATGCCCAATATTGGGATTGCATTGGAAATATTTCCAATGTAATGCCAATATATACAATATTGGTCCAATATTGGACCAATATTAAATGCTACTAGGGAAGCATGGTAAAGAATGTAATAAATATATGGTACCGAATAAAATCGTCTAATAAAACCGGATAAAAGGTATTACCCCAACAGACATACTTAATAAAAGTATCTGCCGATTGCCTTATCCTAATCCTTTATTAATACTTAATATCTACTCAACCACTCCTAGCTTCTCCACATAAACAGTCCTTCTCAAAATGATCACACTTCCCGGGGGGGGGGGGGGGGAATTCTCCCCGCTCTGTCTTTCAAATGATTGAGCAGATACTCGTTACTATAGGGCCCTAGGTAATTTTGGGAGGATTTCTTAGTTATAAATTAAATGTCCTGGGCGAAAACATGATGAAATAGTTCTACAAATTTATTCGATTCTTTTGTGTGGTGGGTGAATGGATAATTTGAGGAGGATTGGAATAAATTTTTACTTTTTCATACTGTAGAATTTATAGTATAAAGTATTGTTCTTACGACAATTTTCGAGATTTTGATGCCAGCATTTGTTTCAGAACCTCCAGAACGCGTTTTGACTATTTTCAGATTGATGTTCGTCGGTCTGTCTGTCTGTCTGCCGTTTGTCTGTCTGTAGTTTATTCCGTGTGTACGCTATAGCAGCCACAGATATTAATGGATTTTCACGAAACTTTTTATCCAGATTTGCAACGAAATATCTAGAACAATATCGAACATTTTTTTTTTTAATTTCAGGTAAAAACTTGATAAAATTTCTAATTTTCTTGGCATCATAGGGCAAAATATGACATAATCATGCATAAAAGGAGTTATTTATGACTCAATTATTGCGAAACACAACTGTTTCAACCATTGTAGTGAAAAATAACAGCAATGGTATTTTTGTGTTCCTGAGATCATTACTCTTCCTTCAGGGAAGGTAGCAAGTTAGCCCCCCGCCGTCCAATGGGACGTATTGTAAAATTTGTGGGGAATCGAAATAGTTTTTCAAGCCCTTTAAAATAAAGGGTAACATGCTGTAATTCTGATCATGCCACCCAGGCGGTGAAGTTGATAGCGTCTTCGGCTGCTCTCTAGAAGGCTCGGGTTCGAATCCCGATTAAGGCATGGATGTTTCTTGAGGATAAAGTCAGTCTTCCTCCTTCTGGGTCCTCGTCAAAATGTGAAGCTACACCCCCTCCGACCTTCGTCAGTGATGCGTTCTTGTAGTAAACGTTGTTCCCTCGTCTTGTGTCTTTCCTGCTTCCTGCGTCACTGGTCCTGAATCGGCTCAGCTGAAACAGGAGGTCATCAGTAACAACCATTTTGATCGATGATACACATTTTGAATTTGTTTTTTCTTGCAAAATTTGTGGAAAAAAAACCAAACTATTTAAAAATTGAGTCCAGTATTAGAAAGTACAGATACGCCACACGTCATTTAATCAGGAATAAATTAATTGCATAAGTACTGTCAATTTCGTGAGATTATTTTACATTTCTCAGAATTAAATTTTAAAGATAGTACAGTAAAAGAGAGAAAATGCAGTGAAACAGAGAATCGCAATATTGTTTGCTTGCACAAGATTTATTTAGTGCGACTTTATAGTACTTCCTTGATAAAATTAAGACACTACAATTGTTTATAAGGCGTTTTGAGCCATGGTCAGAAACAGTGCCCTTAACAAGCGCTAAGACACAACTGTTGACAGTTAACAGTAGTATCTGAACGTTTGTTAAGAGCAAATTGCTTCTAACCCGAGGAAGATGTTAGAATAAACACTGTTTCTGACCTGACTCATAACGTCCTTGAAACAATTGCAGAAACGTAATTTAATAATTTGCTTATCCCCGTATTTTTCTTCAAGGAGGAACAAGATAATTATCTTCCAACAAGCAGCAGTTTAATTTACTGTAATTTTGAGCTCACTAGAAATTCTAAGGATTTAACTGAGAATTTTGATTTTATGTTCCTAAATTTTATACGAAAACTAACATTAATAGTTTGTAAAACATATAAATGATTATAAGTTTATTGATATATTTCTGTAAAATGTCTTTGCTCATTTGAAAATTGTATTTTATTGCACTTCCTCCACTCTTCCTTTCTGGATATGATTTAAGTAAAATTTAGGAAATTTATGTGAGTCAAAATTTCGACTTTTTCTCTACCAATATATTTAAATCATACAACCAAACTGATTAGGTTATTGATTTATTCATTTAATCGCAATGTGTCTTAACCCTTTATTTACTGAATTATGATAAAATTAGAAATTTCACCTAACATGTTTTTTTCTTGTTACTTGAGGACTCATTAGAAAATACATGCAATAAAAATAAACAATTTTGCAATACAGGGTAAAATTAAAGCGAATTAAAAGAACTGGTACATTAAAGTACCATCGGGATACTGTGATCGAAAAAATATTGGTACTTTGGAAAAATGAAATAAGGTTGACACGGGGTAGGATGGCAAATCATTTATTATATTATTAGCGTCATTGAATTTGGATTGGTGGTAGTCAGAAAAGCAATTTTTCTTCTCATTAATATACAGAAACACATTGCACATGGTGCATTTTGAATGAGGTTCGCTCTGAGCACTGTTCTTCGCGCAAAGTTCGCAACGACCCCATTCCACCCCTGTTTGAATTACATATATGTACGTAAAATGCATTAAAAAATAAGGATCTATTAAACCACGGCAAATAATTCGTTAGCTATTCTTTCTTTCATTAAATTAACGTTGCTATACTGCTTTTATGATCAGAGCCGTAACTAGTGAAGGGGGGGGGGAGAGACAATCGTCTCAGGTGCCGATCTGAAGAGGGGGAACAAGTAAGATGCAGACTTTTTTAAAGTAATAATATGAAATCGGGTGGGCGGGCGTCAATTCTACTGTTTTGCCGTGGATACTAGCTACGACCTCTACTATCTCTAGCTACGACACTGCTCTGTGTGACCCGACGGCACTTTGAAATACAATTGTAAAAATTCTACGCAAATAAAATATGAGCACTTCCATTATGGAAATTTTACAATAATATCAGTTCTTAGGCGATATTAAACGAAAAAAATATGTCTGATTGATTTACCTTCAAAATTTGGGGTTATACAGGGAGATAAACTTCACAGTAACGTTGGTCTTAAAATACGCGTTCACAAATAGAGAGGGACGCTACAATATTCTTTGTTGAACGAGAACTATTGCCTAGAACTCCTATTGCTATCTAGTGACACTAAAATGAAGTATATAGCATTGATCCTCAAAAGTACCACCGGGATTATTCGAATAAAAATAGTTTTATTAGGGTTTGAATCTACTGGTACTTTAAAGTACCGTCGGTAGATAAAGGGTTAAATATAATCCTCACAATTTATAAAGGAGCCTTTATTTGATTGGAAAGTTTTATCTTTATTTCTTTAATTAATTAAAGTGAGTTAGTTAGTTGCGCGAAATAACCCGCATACTTATTTAAAATGACACTAAATTTGCCCTTTTTATATCAATTTCCGTTTTCATTTGATAACTGGACGTTTCTGTATCATTTAATATTGGACCAATACTGCATACCTTGTCATTACTTTAGAAATATTTCCCAATATTTTGTTATCCCAATATTGGTCATATATTGAGGTTACATTGGCATTTTAATTCAATATTGGGGGCCAATTCCGTCAAAATGTCCACTTTTTTATAGTAGTCCAATATTGGCTATTTGTCATTCCAAAAGCTCAATTTATATGCGCCTACCGAATAGGAAGAAATCGGCGGTTTGAATCATGCTGAAAGCATTAGTTCTGTACAAGTGGTATAAAAGCAAAATATACTTAAATGCATGAGATAAATGAAGTAGGTATTCATAGGTATTTCGAAGGTATTTTTTTTAAATGCCCCCATGTAACATTAACGTTATTAACTACCACTTCTTTTTTTAAATTGCCAAAATATTTAAGGATGTGTACCGTTAAAAACAAATCGAATTTGTAATGCATTTGAAAAATTGGTTTGTCATCATTTTTTATGCTAAAGAAATTATGTAAAATATACTATATATTATCAAAATGAATGAATGTGCATAAATTGTGCTAAAATGTATTTATAATTTACATATTATATACCAGTCAGTTAAGAGAACAATAACTTGTATATTATCATGTCAAAGCGCTAAAAGTAAATCCTTCATATGGTGATTTATACAGGGTGATTCAAAGAAGATGGAACAAACTTTACGAGGTGGTACTACATACCAAACCAATCATTTTTCGTCGTACATAGTTTATCCGGTTGGAAATGAAACGTAAAGGCGTCACAGGACGCTTACTCTTACTCGTTGAAAAGCGGCCGTTCCACAAACTTAAAGACGTCATTCTAGTTGAAGAAGAAACCCACTTACTCAAATTTCATCTAGGGAAGAGAACTCGTATTCAAATTTTCGCATTTGGGCGAGAGGTAAAGACTAGCTGAACGTCACTTTTTAGGACCGATGTATTGGACGAGGTGGTTCCATAGTTTGGCCCCCATGATCGCCGATCTGCCGTGTCTTGCATCTCGTCGACAGAAATTCTTCCGCTGCTGCCACAGTGCCCGACATGCCTGGTCTGTTCGAAAGAGTTCGACAATTCCTCCATCGTCGCTGTGAGACGTGAATTCAGGTTGGTGGTAGCTCTTTTGATCCATTTTTGTAATTATTGTTTATTAAATGCCATTCTATAACTTCTAAGTCATTCTTGTCGTTTCGTCTCACCTCATTTGTTTTACCATTAAGCATCCACTCTAACCTTTACGTTTCATTTCCGATCCGATAAACTATGACGAAAAATGATTGGTTCGGTGTGTACTGTCACCTCGCAAAATTTGGTCCATCTTTTTACTTTCCTTATATACATAATGTATAAGGAAAGTATTGTGACGGGGTCGAAAATTCGAAATCGAGTTTTCGACGGGAGAGCACGTTTCAAGCATCCCTGATCACGAATCAAACATTTTTGAAATGATGCCTGTGTGTGTGTGTGTGTGTATGTGTGTGTCAGTGAGTCTGCGGAGGCGATAACTGACGAACGAATGGACCGATTCGAACCAAATTTGGTACAAAAATCACAATCCGTAAGCACTGGCAGCCTATTGTTTTTATACGTAATCGAATGTTCAGAACCCCCTAAATTTTTGAATAAAATTTTGAAAAAATCGTCAAAAAATCGAAACCACTAATAAAGTTACGCAAATAGACATTTCTTATGTAATTTTTCATTAGGAAACGATAGACATAAATTTTAGACCGCTAACATGAACCGTTCTCGAGATATTGCACATTTTTCAAAAAATTATTAAAAAGTCATATAAAAAGAAAAAAAATATTTCCTATTGAGAAACACGTTCCCTTTTCATATATAATACCATGCGATAAATTGGATGACATCACTCTCGTGGATCTAGCTCGTTCCATTCATGAAAAAAGATACTTTAAGTAATACTTTTGTATTTGAACGCCAATAGACATTTATCTGCTGTAAGAACAACTTATTTCATCGTCCATAACGCTTGGCGAAATTTTGGAGACGAATTTGGCGGAATGTCGCCAACTTGGCGACTTTTTGAAATGTTGCCAAATTAACGAAAATCTCGCCAAATGTATAAAAATGACGCTAAATCAATGAAAAGGACGACTAATTTTCGAAAATTCAATATCTTGGAAAGAATATTAGTATCTACTATAAGAAAAAACCTATTTTTTTACTGAAAAGTAGTAAATTCATTACATTATATAAGGAAAGTCATGTGTTGCCCACATCAGATATATTTAATTACCGCGCATAAAGTTATCCGATAGTTTGGTTTGTCATAAAGTTTGGTTTTTACCCTCGCCATTGCGAACACAAGCTGCGTCAACAACCTTTTTTAAATTAAACATATACTTTTGAGAAAAGTTTTTAAATTGCCAGGTTTAATATCAAATTAAAATATTTAAGTAAACAATCAGTAAAATGTATAATTTTTGTACTTGACAATTACGTAGTATTAGCTTAAAAATATGTGTATCATTTAAAGTCCTTAAAAAGTTTGTAGAATTAACACAGTAAACATGCACTAACTTAGATAAAAGAAAAGCAGTGAACAAATTATGTGAACAGGTAGCCAATTGCGGTGATAATCGTCCCAAAAAACAAGCAGACACATTTTTGCTTCTATTGTTTCGGAACCGGATGTATGGTGTCTAAACTTAAATTATAATATTTTGTGAATAGAGAACAGTTGTCAGTAAACAGTTTCATTCACACCAGTTTCAAAGTAGCATAAATTTCGCTTGGAAGTGTCTTTCTGTCGTTTCTCTTTTATATTTTTCATGGACATGTTTTACCTTTAAACGTTTTATATTAAACAAACATATATACATAGTGAACATCTTTGCATATAAAATTTTATGAATCATTTCATAATGAATACCAGGCAGCGAAAAAAGTTTTATCAGCTAAACTAACAAAGTGTCGTTAATATTTAAGCCCATCCCCTCAACATTTCATGGCAACTTAATAAACCGTATTCACTGAAGAACCCCAATGCCTGAAGGAAGGAACGAGTGGGCCCTTCTTCCTGAAGTCTTGTTACCTCCCCTCTGTCGCCATAGGGAATTGCAAATATGCTCATCCGTCCAGAAGCTTTCTTGATTCGGACTACGTATTAGAAGTGCTGTTACATTTATGCCATTTCTTATTTTTTTCATACTAGTTATTTAAAAGCAGTATTTTCGCATTTTTCTTCAAATTTGAGATTTTATATAAAACTAGCAGCATACCCGTTCTTCATACGGAGTATGTAATATAAAGAAACTTATAATTCGCAATCATGTGCCAATTCTGTTAAAATATTAAATTTATTGCTTCTAAAGAGAAGTTTAAGAATATATTTTCTCACTATGCAAAATTATCTTCACGGGCAGATCTGAAGAATGAAACATCCAGGCCCCTTTTGTAAGCAAATTTACAAAAAAAAAAAAGGAATTGAATCAATATATGTAACTCCGTACTACTTATATTGTCGCAGATTAGAAAATATGCCAGTGTGTTAGTAGAAGATTACCCGTATTACAATGAGTCTCAAAAATATTTGCTAAAATAAAAGAGATGACGTAATAAATTGAAAATATCAATAATCCCCGTACTCTTTATACCAGAGGGTCATAACTGATTCCAATATATGCCAATATATATCAAAACATATGCCAATATACCTGCACTGCTCATATTCTCGTATATTAAAAGATATACCCGTGTATCTGTAGAAGATTACTCGTACAACGTACTACATATGAGTTTAAACAATTTTTGTCATAATAAAACAATTGCATAATAATTTGAAAATATCAATAATTCCTGAATCAATAATCCTTGAAAATATCAATAATAATGTTTAAACCTGAAGACCGTAATTGATATTATGCAGTCGAAAATGCTATAAGAAAAATCAAATCGTTTTTTTTTAAATATATTTTTATATCCATTTATTTATTATTCAAATCGAAAAAATAATTATTAAAATTAACAGACAGATTTAATTTAATTGCGTTTCTGACTAACATGATATAAGATAGAGTCTTCCTCATAAACTGCGAAATTAAATAACCATTTTGATTTCTTTATACTTTTTTTTCATTGTTCAGTAAAAACTTGTTTAAATAAACCATGGAGATAGATTTCTCTTTTAAATCATATTTCAAACAATTCATGCTTACAAGATGTGACTAATTAGCGCAAAAAATCTCCCATCAAACTCAGAGCTTAAATTTTAATTCACTTTCAAACGATTGTTAAGCTTTTCGTTTGGATAAACCACGGAGTAAGAGAGTAGAACTCCTAGGAAAGAGTTTCGTTTTTCATTAATATCTCGACAATCCCTGGTTTTACTTAGGCCAAATTTATGGGGGGGCTATTTCAAGGTTATCCACAAAATTTCATCAAATTTGGTTCAGTCGTTCTCCCGTGATGGTGAGACAAACGAAAATTTCGTTTTTTACTAATATCTCTTGAACCACTGATCGTAGAAACTCCAAACATGGACTAAATTTTAAGTGGGACCATTTCCAGGCTACTCACAAAATTTCATCAAATTCGGTTCAGCCGTTCTCCCGTGATGACGGGACAAACAGACAGACAGACAGATTTTCAATTTTATATATATAGACTAGCAGCATACCCGTTCTTCGTACGGAGTATATAATATAAAGACATTTATAATTCAGAATCATATGCAAATTATGTTAAAATGGTAAATTTTTTGCTCCCAAAGAGAAGTTTATGAATATCTGTTCTCATCATGCAAAATTATCTTCACGGGCAGATCTGAAGAATAAAACATCCTGGCCCCTTTCGAAAGCAAATATACAAAAAATATGAAATTGAACCAATATATTCAAAATAACAGTGCTAAAATTGTATGGGACCCGTAGTACTTATATACTCGAATATTAGAAGATATAACCTGTATTAGTAGATTACATGTATAAATTGCAAATATCAATAAACCCGTAATTGATTCCAATATATGCCAGAATGAAAGCACTAAAAATATATGGGAATATATATATATATATATATATATATATATATATATATATATATATATATATATATATGTATATATATATATATATATATATATATATATATATATATATGCCTGTATGTTAGTAGAAGATTACCCTTATTACAATATGAGTCTAAAAAATCTTTGCCGAAATAAAACAGATGACATAATAAATTGAAAATTTCAATTAACCCCGTAATCTTTATACCAGAAGGTCGTAATTGATTCCAATATATGCCAATATATATCAAAATATATGCCTATATACCTGTACTACTTATATTCTCGTAGATTTGAAGGTAACTCGTGCATTTATAGAAGATTACTCGCACAACGTACAATATGTGAGTTTCAACAATTTTTGTCATAATAAAACAATTGCATAGAATTAATATGAAAATATCAATAATGCCTGAATCAACAACAGTCCACGAAAATACCAATAATAATAATGTTTAAGCCTGAAGACCGTAATTGATATTATCCAGTCAACAATGCAATGTCAATGAAATTTAATTTATATACATATCTTTGTTATTCAAATCGGAAAAGATTTAATAAAAATCGTATGCCGCATAAACACATTAGATTTACATCCGTTGCTAAACGCCATGACATCATTTGCTTCAAATGAATTGGTGGGAATCTTATCGTTTGAATAATTCTATCTCCATGGGAGGTTTGGTGACATTTACGTCAATTTAGCGACAATTTAAAACATCGCCAAATTTATCACCAAGTGGGACTGTAGAACTGATAGTCCTATTTTGCGACACATTGACGAATAATCATCACAATACTATGCCCTAACAAAACACAATTAATTGCATTTATTAAGCGCAATTTTATCAATTTTATTATATATTTATGGATTTGCAAACATTTTATCAATTTGGTGACATTTTAAAAATTCGCTAAATGCGTTACTAAGTAGGATGGATGGACTGGCCGACAAATGCTACCTAAACATCATTTCAATACTCTCTTCTAAGAAAACAAATTTAATTTAATTGATTTGCGTCTTTTTTATCAATTTGTCGACATTTCCGTCAATTTGGCAACGTTTAAGAAAAGTTGCCAAGTTAGCGATATTCCGCGAAATTCATAGCTCTGAATTTGCAGATCTGAAGAATAAAACATTCGATCCCGTTTTCATATACTAAATGGAAACACTAAAATTGCATTAGAAAATATACCCGTTCTACTCTTTTTCTGTTGCAACAATCGGCTAAATAAATTTATTGGCTAAACACAACATATGAGTTTATTAGCGAAACACAATATATAAGCTTGAAAACTCTTTGCCAAAATAAAGGAAAGTGATGTCGACAGTCCGTAATTAATATAATTAAAAGAAAAATCAAACCGTTCATTTACAAAATATATTTTTACATCTATTTATTTATTATTCAAATTGAAAAAATAATAACTATTAACAAACGCATTTAATTTAATTACGTTGCTGAGCAACATAATATAAGAAAGAATCTTTCTCATAAACAGCGAAATTCAGATCAAAATGATAATTTATTAAATAACCATTTTGATCTCTTCCCCATAAAATGCAAAAATAATAACCATTTTGATTTCTTTATATTTTTCATTGTTTAGTAAATGTTTGTGAAGCATAAACCATGGAGTTAGATTTTCCATTTAAATTCATGTTTCAAACAATTCATGCTTTCAGATAGTGACTAATTAATGCAAAAATCCTGCACTAAGCTCAGAAATGATTAATTCACGTTGACGTTTTAAACAAACGATTTTCATCCTTTCCGTTTGGATAAACCACGGAGTTAAAGAGTAGAATTCCTAGGATAAAGTTCCGTTTTCATTAATATCCCAACAACCCCTGCTAATAGAAACTCGAAACTTGGGCAAAATTTATAGGAAGCTATTTCAAGGTTACTCACAAAATTTTATTAAATTCGATTTAGCCGTTCTCTCGTGATGATGAGACAAACGAAATATTTGTTTTTCATTAATATCTCGAGAACCACTGGTTGTGAAAACTCCAAACATGGACTAAATTTTAAGTGGGGCTAATTCTAGGCTACCCACAAAATTTCATCAAATTCGGTTCAGCCGTTCTCCCGTGATGACGAGACAAACAGACAGACAGACAGATTTTCAATTTTATTTATATAGACTAGCAGCATACCCGTTCTTCGTACGGAGTATATAATATAAAGAAGCTTGAAATTCATAATCATGCCCAAATTCTTATAGTATACTAAATGACATGTTTAATCAAAATATTCTGTTAAAATATTTAATATAATGCTCCTAAAAAGAAGTTTAAGAATCTCTGTTCTCGCTATATAAAATTATCTTCATGGACATATCTGAAGAATAAAACATCTTGGACCCCTTATGTAAGCAAATATAAAAAAAATATGGAATTAAATAAATATATGCAAAATAAAAGCGTTAAAATTGTATGGGACCCGTACTAATTATATACGCGAATATTAGAAAATATAACCTGTATTAGTAGATTACATGTATAAATTGAAAATACCAATAAACCCGTAATCTTTAAATCTGAAGCCAGTCATTTATTCCAATATATGTCAAAATTAAAGTGCTAAAATTATATGGGAAGATATACACGTACTACTTGTCCGTATAATGTCCGATTATTAGTAGAAGATTACCCGTTTTGCAATATGAGTCACAAATGTTTTTTGGTAAAATACAACAGACGACGTAATAAATTGAATATATAATTAATCCCCTTAATCTTCATACCAGAAGACTGTACTTGATTCCAATATATATGCCAATATATGTCAAAATATATGCCAATATACCTGTACTACTTATATTCTCGTAGGTTAGAAGATATACCCGTGCATTTCTAAAAGATTACTCGTACAACGTACAATATGCGTGTGTCAGCAATTTTTGCCGCAATAAAACAATGGCGTAATAACTTAAAAATATCAATAATCCCTGAATCAATAATTCCGGAAAATATCAATAATAATAATGTTTAAACCTGAAGAGTATAATTGATATTATCCAGTCCAAAATGAAATGGCAATGAAATTTATTTTATATACATATTTTTATTATTCAAATCGGAAAGGATTTAATAAAAATCGTCTGCCGCATAAACACATTGGATTTAAATCCGTTGCTAAGCGACATGATATCATTTGCTTCAAATAAATTGGTAGAAAAAATATCGTCTAAATAGTTGTATTTCTATGGAACATTTGGCGACAGTTCCGTCAAATTAGCGACATTTTAAAAAATCGCCAAATTTATCGCCAAGTGAGACTGTAGAACTGACAGTTCCACTTTGCGACAAATTGACGAAATATCATCACAATACTATCCCCTAACAAAAAACAATTAATATCATTTATGTAGCGCAATTTCATCAATTTCAAGATATTTTTATCGATTTGAAAACATTTTTATCAATTTGGTGACATTTTAAAAATTCGCTAAATGTATTACTAAGTAGGATGGTTGGTCTGACAGAGAAATGCTAACCAAACATCATTTCAGGACTCTCTTCTAACAAAACAAAAAAAAATTTCATTGATTTATAGAAGACCCAAGCCACACGACCAACTCGAAGGTTTATGGCAGCTGTTTGTGTGTCGTTTATATCACTTTGGCGACATTTCCGTCAATTTGGCAAAGTTTAAGAAAAGTTGTCGAATTAGCGATATCCCTCCAAATTCGTAGCTTTGAATTTGCAGATCTGAATGAAACATTCTTATCCCGTTTCAATATACTAAATGAAAACACTACAATTGTATTAGAAGATATACCCGCTCTACTCTTTTTCTGTTTCAACAATCGGCTATATGAATTTATTGGCTAAACACAATATATGAGTTTAGAAGCTAAATACGATATAAGCTTGAAAACTCTTTGCCAAAATAAATGAAATTGATGTACGCAGTCAGCAATTAATATAATTAAAAGAAAAATCAAATCGTCCATTCATAAGATATACTTTTATATCCATTTATCCATTTATTTATTATTTAAATCGAAAAAAAATAATGAAAACATTAACAAACACATTTAATTTAATTGCGATGCCGAGCAACATGATATATCCTCCTAAAATGTTAAAATTTATTAACCACTAACAGCACACCCGTTATTCGTACGGAGTGTATAATTTAAAGAAACTTAAAGTTCGCAATCATGTGCAAATTCTGTTAAAATATTAAATTTATTGCTCCTAAACAGCAGTTTAAGAATATATGTTCTCACTATGCAAAATTATCTTCACGATCAGATCTGAAGAATAAAACATCCTGCCCCCATTTGTAAGCAAATTTACAGAAGAAAAAATAGGAATTGAATGAATATATGCAACCCCGTACTAATTATATTGTCGCAGATCAGAAAATATGCCAATGTGTTAGTAGAAGATTACCCGTATTACAATATGCGTCTCAAAAATATTTGCCAAAATAAAAGAGATGACGTAATAAATTGAAAACATCAATAATATCCGTACTCTTTATACCAGAAGGTCGTAATTGATTCCAATATATGCCAATATATATCAAAACATATGTCAATATACCTGTACTACTTATATTCTCGTAGATTAAAAGATATACACGTGTATTTGTAGAAGATTCGTACAACATACAATATATGAGTTTAAACAATTTTTGTCATAATAAAATAATTGCGTAATAACTTGAAAATATCAATAATCCTTGAATCAATAATCCCCGAAAATATAAATAATAATCATTTTTAAACCTGAAGACCGTAATTGATATTATCCACTCAAAAATGCTATAAGAAAAATCAAATCGTTCTTTTCTAAAATATATTTTTATATCCATTTATTTATTATTCAAATCGAAAAAATAATTATTAAAATTAACAGACAGATTTAATTTAATTGCGTTTCTGAGTAACATGATATAAGATAGAATCTTATAACATGTTAAATATGTCATGTCTTATAACATAAACTGCGAAATTAAATAACGATTTTGATTTCTCTATACTTCTCATTGTTCCGTAAAAGCTTGTTTTAAATAAACCATGAACCATGGAGATAGATTTCCCCTTTAAATCATGTTTCAAACAATTCATGTTTTCAGAAAGTGACTAATTAACGCAAGAAATCTCCCATCAAACTCTGAGATTAAATTTTAATTCACTTTCAAACGATTTTCAAGCTTTTCGTTTGGATAAACCACGGAGTTAGGGAGTAGAACTCCTAGGAAAAAGTTCCGTTTTTCATTAATATCTCGACAACCCCAAGTCTTAGAAACTCGAAACTTAGACAAAAGTTATGGGGGGATATTTCAAGGCCATTCACCAAATTTCATTAAATTCGGTTCAGCCGTTTTTCCGTGATGATGAGACAAACGAAAATTTCGTTTTTTACTAATATCTCGAGAACCACTGGTCGTAGAAACTCAAAACACAGATATAATTTTAAGTGGGGCTATTTCTGGGCTACCCACAAAATTTCATCAAATTCAGTTCAGCCGTTCTCCCGTGATGGTGTGACAAACAGACAGACAGACAGATTTTCATTTTTATTTATATAGACTAGCAGCATACCCGTTCTTCGTACGGAGTATATAATATAAAGAAACTTGAAATTCATAATCATGCCCAAATTCTTATAGTATACTAAATGACATGTTTAATCAAAATATTCTGTTAAAATATTTAATATAATGCTCCTAAAAAGAAGTTTAAGAATCTCTGTTCTCGCTATATAAAATTATCTTCATGGACATATCTGAAGAATAAAACATCTTGGACCCCTTATGTAAGCAAATATAAAAAAAAATATGGAATTGAATCAATATATGCAAAATAAAAGCGTTAAAATTGTATGGGACCCGTACTAATTATATACGCGAATATTAGAAAATATAACCTGTATTAGTAGATTACATGTATAAATGGAAAATACCAATAAACCCGTAATCTTTAAATCTGAAGACAGTCATTTATTCCAATATATGTCAAAATTAAAGTGCTAAAATTATATTGGAAGATATACACGTACTACTTATAATGTCCGATTATTAGTAGAATATTACCCGTTTTGCAATATGAGTCTCAAATGTTTTTTGGTAAAATACAACAGACGACGTAATAAATTGAATATATAATTAATCCCCTTAATCTTCATACCAGAAGACTGTACTTGATTCCAATATATATGCCAATATATGTCAAAATATATGCCAATATACCTGTACTACTTATATTCTCGTAGGTTAGAAGATATACCCGTGCATTCCTAGAAGATTACTCGTACAACGTACAATATGCGTGTGTCAGCAATATTTGCCGCAATAAAACAATGGCGTAATAACTTAAAAATATCAATAATCCCTGAATCAATAATTCCGGAAAATATCAATAATAATAATGTTTAAACCTGAAGAGTATAATTGATATTATCCAGTCCAAAATGAAATGGTAATGAAATTTATTTTATATACATATCTTCATTATTCAAATCGGAAAGGATTTAATAAAAATCGTCTGCCGCATAAACACATTGGATTTAAATCCGTTGCTAAGCGACATGATATCATTTGCTTCAAATAAATTGGTAGAAAAAATATCGTCTAAATAGTTATATTTCTATGAAACATTTGGCGACAGTTTCGTCAAATAAGCGACATTTTAAAAAATCGCCAAATTTATCGCCAAGTGGGACTTTAGAACTGACAGTTCCACTTTGCGACAAATTGACGAAATATCATCACAATACTATCCCCTAACAAAAAACAATTAATATCATTTATGTAGCGCAATTTTATCAATTTCAAGATATTTTTATAGATTTGAAAACATTTTTATCAATTTGGTGACATTTTAAAAATTCGCTAAATGTATTACTAAGTAGGATGGTTGGTCTGACAGATAAATGCTAACCAAACATCATTTCAGTACTCTCTTCTAACAAAACAAAAAAAAAATTCATTGATATGTAGAAGACCCAAGCCACACGACCAACCCGAAGGTTTATGGCAGCTGTTTGTGTGTCGTTTATATCAATTTGGCGACATTTCCGTCAATTTGGCAAAGTTTAAGAAAAGTTGTCAAATTTGCGATATCCCTCTAAATTCGTAGCTTTGAATTTGCAGATCTGAATGAAACATTCTTATCCCGTTTCAATATACTAAATGAAAACACTACAATTGTATTAGAAGATATACCCGCTCTACTCTTTTTCTGTTTCAACAACCGGCTATATGAATTTATTGGCTAAACACAATATATGAGTTTAGTAGCTAAATACGATATAAGCTTGAAAACTCTTTGCCAAAATAAATGAAATTGATGCACGCAGTCAGAAACTAATATAATTAAAAGAAAAATCAAACCGTCCATTCATAAGATATACTTTTATATCCATTTATCCATTTATTTATTATTTAAATCGAAAAAAAATAATAAAAACAGTAACAAACACATTTAATTTAATTGCGATGCCGAGCAACATGATATATCCTCCTAAAATGTTAAAATTTATGAACCACTAACAGCACACCCGTTATTCGTACGGAGTGTATAATTAAAAGAAACTTATAGTTCGCAATCATGTGCAAATTCTGTTAAAGTATTAAATTTATTGCTCCTAAAGAGAAGTTTAAGAATATATGTTCTCACTATGCAAAATTATCTTCACGATCAGATCTGAAGAATAAAACATCCTGCCCCCTTTTGTAAGCAAATTTACAGAAGAAAAAATAGGAAATGAATGAATATATGCAACCCCGTACTAATTATATTGTCGCAGATCAGAAAATATGCCAATGTGTTAGTAGAAGATTACCCGTATTACAATATGCGTCTCAAAAATATTTGCCAAAATAAAAGAGATGACGTAATAAATTGAAAACATCAATAATATCCGTACTCTTTATACCAGAAGGTCGTAATTGATTCCAATATATGCCAATATATATCAAAACATATGTCAATATACCTGTACTACTTATATTCTCGTAGATTAAAAGATATACACGTGTATTTGTAGAAGATTCGTACAACATACAATATATGAGTTTAAACAATTTTTGTCATAATAAAATAAATGCATAATAACTTGAAAATATCAATAATCCTTGAATCAATAATAACCGAAAATATAAATAATAATAATTTTTATACCTGAAGACCGTAATTGATATTATCCAGTCCAAAATGCTATAAGAAAAATCAAATCGTTCTTTTCTAAAATATATTTTTATATCCATTTATTTATTATTCAAATCGAAAAAATAATTATTAAAATTAACAGACAGATTTAATTTAATTGCGTTTCTGAGTAACATGATATAAGATAGAATCTTATAACATGTTAAATATGTCATGTCTTATAACATAAACTGCGAAATTAAATAACGATTTTGATTTCTCTATACTTCTCATTGTTCCGTAAAAGCTTGTTTTAAATAAACCATGAACCATGGAGATAGATTTCCCCTTTAAATCATGTTTCAAACAATTCATTTTTTCAGAAAGTGACTAATTAACGCAAAAAATCTCCCATCAAACTCAGAGATTAAATTTTAATTCACTTTCAAACGATTTTCAAGCTTTTCGTTTGGATAAACCACGGAGTTAAGGAGTAGAACTCCTAGGAAAAAGTTCCGTTTTTCATTAATATCTCGACAACCCCAGGTCTTAGAAACTCAAAACTTGGACAAAATTTATGGGGGGATATTTCAAGGCTATTCACCAAATTTCATTAAATTCGGTTCAGCCGTTTTTCCGTGATGATGAGACAAACGAAAATTTCGTTTTTTACTAATATCTCGAGAACCACTGGTCGTAGAAACTCAAAACACGGATATAATTTTAAGTGGGGCTATTTCTGGGCTACCCACAAAATTTCATCAAATTCGGTTCAGCCGTTCTCCCGTGATGGTGTGACAAACAGACAGACAGACAGACAGACAGACAGACAGACAGACAGATTTTCATTTTTATTTATATAGATATACACATTAAAATATTTAAATATATAAAAATTTCGTAATATATAAATGCCATTTGAACACATTTGAAAATATATTCATCTATGTATGCTTATTTATATGTGTACATCATTAGTGTGTCATATTATGACTCAAGAGCACATGCAAACGCCTCATTGAAATGATGCTTCACATGTTGTGAAGCTTCAACTTCAAGAAGAATTCCATATGTCACAGGTACTGAATAAATATACTTGGTATTGTATATGTAATTGATTATCGTATTTTCATAGAAATTATTTTTCACATTAGCAAATTTACCTAACGCTTAATTGGAGCGTACCGTAAGACTTCATCCATATACAATAATCATATTACACACTAGCAGCATACCCGTTCTTCGTACGGAGTATATAATATAAAGAAACTTGAAATTCATAATCATGTCCAAATTCTTATAGTATACTAAATGGCATGTTTAATCAAAATATTCTGTTAAAATATTTAATGTAATGCTCCTAAAAAGAAGTTTAAGAATCTCTGTTCTCGCTATATAAAATTATCTTCATGGACATATCTGAAGAATAAAACATCTTGGACCCCTTATGTAAGCAAATATAAAAAAAAAAATATGGAATTGAATCAATTTATGCAAAATAAAAGCGTTAAAATTGTATGGGACCCGTACTAATTATATACGCGAATATTGGAAAATATAACCTGTATTAGTAGATTACATGTATAAATTGAAAATACCAATAAACCCGTAATCTTTAAATCTGAAGACAGTCATTTATTCCAATATATGTCAAAATTAAAGTGCTAAAATTATATGGGAATTATATGGACACGTACTACTTATAATGTCCGATTATTAGTAGAAGATTACCCGTTTTGCAATATGAGTCACAAATGTTTTTTGGTAAAATACAACAGACGACGTAATAAATTGAATATATAATTAATCCCCTTAATCTTCATACCAGAAGACTGTACTTGATTCCAATATATATGCCAATATACCTGTACTACTTATATTCTCGTAGGTTAGAAGATATACCCGTGCATTCCTAGAAGATTACTCGTACAACGTACAATATGCGTGTGTCAGCAATTTTTGCCGCAATAAAACAATGGCGTAATAACTTAAAAATATCAATAATCCCTGAATCAATAATTCCGGAAAATATCAATAATAATAATGTTTAAACCTGAAGAGTATAATTGATATTATCCAGTCCAAAATGAAATGGGCAATGAAATTTATTTTATATACATATCTTCATTATTCAAATCGGAAAGGATTTAATAAAAACCGTCTGCCGCATAAACACATTGGATTTAAATCCGTTGCTAAGCGACATGATATCATTTGCTTCAAATAAATTGGTAGAAAAAATATCGTCTAAATAGTTATATTTCTATGGAACATTTGGCGACAGTTTCGTCAAATTAGCGACATTTTAAAAAATCGCCAAATTTATCGCCAAGTGGGACTGTAGAACTGACAGTTCCACTTTGCGACAAATTGACGAAATATCATCACAATACTATCCCCTAACAAAAAACAATTAATATCATTTATGTAGCGCAATTTTATCAATTTCAAGATATTTTTATAGATTTGAAAACATTTTTATCAATTTGGTGACATTTTAAAAATTCGCTAAATGTATTACTAAGTAGGATGGTTGGTCTGACAGATAAATGCTAACCAAACATCATTTCAGTACTCTCTTCTAACAAAACAAAAAAAAATTTCATTGATATGTTGAAGACCCAAGCCACACGACCAACCCGAAGGTTTATGGCAGCTGTTTGTGTGTCGTTTATATCAATTTGGCGATATTTCCGTCAATTTGGCAAAGTTTAAGAAAAGTTGTCAAATTAGCGATATCCCTCCAAATTCGTAGCTTTGAATTTGCAGATCTGAATGAAACATTCTTATCCCGTTTCAATATACTAAATGAAAACACTACAATTGTATTAGAAGATATACCCGCTCTACTCTTTTTCTGTTTCAACAATCGGCTATATGAATTTATTGGCTAAACACAATATATGAGTTTAGTAGCTGAATGCGATATAAGCTTGAAGACTCTTTGCCAAAATAAATGAAATTGATGTACGCAGTCAGCAATTAATATAATTAAAAGAAAAATGAAACCGTCCATTCATAAGATATACTTTTACATCCATTTATCCATTTATTTATTATTTAAATCGAAAAAAAATAATAAAAACATTAACAAACACATTTAATTTAATTGCGATGCCGAGCAACATGATATATCCTCCTAAAATGTTAAAATTTATTAACCACTAACAGCACACCCGTTATTCGTACGAAGTGTATAATTTAAAGAAACTTAAAGTTCGCAATCATGTGCAAATTCTGTTAAAATATTAAATGTATTGCTCCTAAAGAGAAGTTTAAGAATATATGTTCTCACTATGCAAAATTATCTTCACGATCAGATCTGAAGAATAAAACATCCTGCCCCCTTTTGTAAGCAAATTTACAGAAGAAAAAATAGGAATTGAATGAATATATGCAACCCCGTACTAATTATATTGTCGCAGATCAGAAAATATGCCAATGTGTTAGTAGAAGATTACCCGTATTACAATATGCGTCTCAAAAATATTTGCCAAAATAAAAGAGATGACGTAATAAATTGAAAACATCAATAATATCCGTACTCTTTATACCAGAAGGTCGTAATTGATTCCAATATATGCCAATATATATCAAAACATATGTCAATATACCTGTACTACTTATATTCTCGTAGATTAAAAGATATACACGTGTATTTGTAGAAGATTCGTACAACATACAATATATGAGTTTAAACAATTTTTGTCATAATAAAATAATTGCATAATAACTTGAAAATATCAATAATCCTTGAATCAATAATCCCCGAATATATAAATAACAATAATTTTTAAACCTGAAGACCGTAATTGATATTATCTAGTCAAAAATGCTATAAGAAAAATCAAATCGTTCTTTTCTAAAATATATTTTTATATCCATTTATTTATTATTCAAATCGAAAAAATAATTAATAAAATTAACAGACAGATTTAATTTAATTGCGTTTCTGAGTAACATGATATAAGATAGAATCTTATAACATGTTAAATATGTCATGTCTTATAACATAAACTGCGAAATTAAATAACGATTTTGATTTCTCTATACTTCTCATTGTTCCGTAAAAGCTTGTTTTAAATAAACCATGAACCATGGAGATAGATTTCCCCTTTAAATCATGTTTCAAACAATTCATGTTTTCAGAAAGTGACTAATTAACGCAAAAAATCTCCCATCAAACTCAGAGATTAAATTTTAATTCACTTTCAAACGATTTTCAAGCTTTTCGTTTGGATAAACCACGGAGTTAGGGAGTAGAACTCCTAGGAAAAAGTTCCGTTTTTCATTAATATCTCGACAACCCCAGGTCTTAGAAACTCGAAACTTGGACAAAATTTATGGGGGGATATTTCAAGGCTATTCACCAAATTTCATTAAATTCGGTTCAGCCGTTTTTCCGTGATGATGGGACAAACGAAAATTTGGTTTTTTACTAATATCTCGAGAACCACTGGTCGTAGAAACTCAAAACACGGATATAATTTTAAGTGGGGCTATTTCTGGGCTACCCACAAAATTTCATCAAATTCGGTTCAGCCGTTCTCCCGTGATGGTGTGACAAACAGACAGACAGACAGACAGACAGACAGACAGACAGACAGACAGACAGATTTTCATTTTTATTTATATAGATTGCCATACAGTAGTAGAAAATACGTGATAATTCAGACGTGATAATTCAACTCTGATAATTCAGACCGATCCTTTGAGATCAGGTTGCATATGCTTATTTCGTTTGCACAATTCTGCAAAAATGTACTGTTGAAATATTAGAACGAATCCACTGCTGAATCCATTTCGAACATATAAGCTTGCAATTTTTCCCCAGTAGCTCAACGGTAGAGCGTCGGCTGACCAGTTTGGAGATTCGGGTTTCGTTTCCCGGGTGAGACAAAAAGGTTCTTTATAAGGGCGTTCGAACAAATAAACTCTGTCGATTAGTGCAAAGATATCTGGGGTATAAAAATTTCCCTAGTACGACTATTATACATTCAGTGGATTCCTTGGGTGGGTAACCACCTGGGAACACCGCGTGCTGTTGGCACAATTCGGATGCGGCACAACTGCCGCCGTGTTCATGCGGAGTGCGATCACGTTAAACATGTGGGTCAGTAAGTCCTTCCGAGAAGTTGGTGGTAGGGGAAGGAGGGTACGGTCCCTGTGGATGTCTCCCCCACTGTGCTCCGGTCTAAATTTGGTGGCACTTCTCGGCCGTTCAAACAGTTACCTTACACCTTTCTGGTAGGGCGGACGGTCTGGGTCTCAACAACAACAACAACATTCAGTGGTTTCTTCAGTGGAATTCTGGCCCGATAGCCCGGTGGTTTGCGCGCTGGATTTACACGCTGCCACAACTGCCGCCGTGTTCATGCGGAGTGCGATCACGTTAAACATGTGGATCAGGAAGTCCTTCTGAGAGGTTGGTGGTAGGGGAAGGAGGGTACGTTCCTTGTGGATGCCTCCCCCACTGGGTTCCGGTCTAAATTGGGTGGCACTTCCCGGCAGTCCAAACGGTTACCTTACACCTTTCTGGTAGATCGGACGGTCTGGGTCTCAACAACAACTACATTCAGTGGATTCTGGAAGATTGAGCGCCAATTTTCAATTGAGAGAATAACGACCACGCATGATACTAACCTGGGAAAAAATAATAGTAACAGCAGGCTAACATGAGGTAAAAATTGCAGGTGATGATCAGTCATATTGTCAGTTTTCCGTCTATCTGACATTAGAAGTGGGAGAATGCAGAGTCCACTTCATCTATAAGATATTTTATATATTTTCTTGCAATTTCGTCCCAGTAGCTCAACGGTAGAGCGTCGGTTAGCCAGTTCAGAGATCCAGGGTTCGATTCCCTGTTTGGGTAGCAAGGTTCTTTATACCATATTCAAAAGATCCAAAGTATATTCCTCAGTAGATCAATTTGCAACTTTTCTAGTTGTTTTGGAGAGATTTGCAAAAAATGATAAAACCATTATATATTGTATGAAAATTAGGTAAAAGTTAAAGCATTTTATGCATGGAAATGGAAAGCATTTTTATGTATTTAATCAAGATTATGCAGTCCATATATTTTTGTGATAGCGTACTACTTAAGGATGTACTGTCCCGTAGTAAATATGACTAGTTTCATGGTTTTCTAGTGATGCCATTGGTTGACAGCAATAGAACCTTTAACATTGCACCCTGATGTAGTTTTGTACTAAATTTCACGACTGTACGAAGCTTAGACACAATCAGGACGAAAGACAGACAGGCATTTCCCTTTATTATCCTAAACATATTTAAAGCAAATATATATATTAGAAATAAAACTGTTATTTAAAATGTACAATAGAATATTGTATGTATAAACTATTTATTTACTGCATTGACTAAACTATTATTATGAATGGGGGATTACTTTTCATGGCGGAAAATAATAATATGAAACTTTTAAATTTTCAATAATTTGTATTTATATCATGTGAATCGCTCTAAAATGTATCTTAGTTTTAATAAGACCTATATCCCACATTTCAGAGAAATAAATTTGAAGGAGTTTTGAAACATGCTTTTTCTTGAAAATATTGGCATCTACAAGTTTTGGAAAATAATACTTTTCCAAATAATGGTATGCAAAAATAAAAACAAGTTGATAGTTTTAAAATAACTGAGCCACCACAGACATTTTTTATACAATTAGACATATTTCCTAAAAATTACCATTTTTTTCCTACTTTGTATCTATCTATGCCCATTCTAAACACTCTACTTATAAATAATTCAACTTCATAACACAATTGTAACAGAATATGGTTATTATTCTAGATGTTAATAAAAACTTTTTTTTCTGAAGATAACCATTGCAACTTTGTAAAAATTAGATAAATGTTCTCCTATTTTCTTCGGGCTTTCCTATTTTCTACTTCTATATCCTCATTCCAAACAGACAACATTTTATATCTCAAACAGCTTATCCTTAACATAAATAATAAACATAACACAATATAAATCTTAGCCATAATGATCACATAAACCGTTCTTCACATATCAAAATGACATAGCGTGTGATTAGCAAGCAGTATCATTGCATTACAAAAGGATTCATACAGATGCAATAATCGTATTTCTCCTCGTTAGAGAGCAATAGAAAATACGTGACCTAGCAAGCGGGACATCATGGACAAATCCTTTGAGATGCATTTGCAGGCATCTAATTAGCCGATATGATTCGGGAACCAGTTACTACTGCAATGTTATAACGAATATATATCCAAAAGTTAAGACGAAACAAGGCAGATGCCTCACGAAATTGCTTTGTTACATTTCCAGTAATCTTGCAGATAGCTAAGAATACGGAAAAAGATAGTTTGATGCTGTATGAGAAAGGAATGGGGAAAGTACCCTCTCTCTATCTTACCGCTCTCCCCTCTCTCTTACTCCCCTCTCCCTCTCTCTTACCCATCTCCCCCTCTCACTTACTCCGCTCCCCCGCTCTCTTATCCCTCTCTCCCTCTCTCTCTTACCCCTCTTACCCTCTTACCCCTCTTACACCTCTCCCCCCTCTATTTCTGTCTATCTATCTCTCTAGGGCTATATTAAGGCAGGAGCTCCAAGGAAACGGCCTAGGTCCCCCCATTACAAAGGAGTCCCCAATGCTGACTTATGTAAGAAAGAGCAAATATATCAAAGCATTATATAAATAGAAAATTCTGATAATTCCTCAGTGTTATAATTTTATTTCATTTGGATGGGGAAATATGACTAATCTTGATCCTCTACTATGTATGAGTAGGAAATCCTCGAATATTTGTTTGGGCCCAGGGAAGCTTAGTCGGAGCCTTCCTTTATTTCTTTCTTTCTAGCTGTTTCTGTCTCTGCCTCTATATGAATGTTTGTTTATATCTATATCTGTGAGATGTACACACAATAACTCGGAGGGAGCGGTAGTCCAGTGGTTAGCGTGAGGGAATTGCACTCAGTAGGCTCGGGTTCTATTCCCGCCACTGCCGAAACTGCCGCCGTGTTCACGCGGAGTACTATCACGTTAAACATGTGGGTCCGTAAGTCCTTCCGAGAGATTGGTGGTAGAGGAAGGAGGGTACGGTCCCTGTGGATGCCTCCCCTACTGGGTTAGGGTCTAAATTGGGTGGCACTTCCCGGTTGTCGAAACAGTTACCTTACACCTTTCTGGTTGGTCGGACGGTCTGGGTCTCAACAATAACAGCAACACAATAACTCGAGAACAAATGGATCTACAGTGATCAAATTTTATGTAGAGATACACTGTAAAAATTAGAAATAGAAAATGTTTTTAGTATTTCTCATGATTAGAACTCCAACTATTAGAATTTGAACACAATTTATTAGCATTACTGGTATTTATACCTGACAAAGTCCGCAAGATTAACACTCCAAAAATATAAAGCTGTAACTTTTTTACAAAGTTCTGTTTTAAAATTGAACTGCGTCAAAAGCAGCATACGGCTCAAAATTAATAGAGTCAACAGCTTTCTTCGCCGAGACAAATAAAGAGCTCAACCTTCACTCGTGACATCTAGATCGGTTACTCATACAAGGGCCAAATATATAACTGAAGCAGCTAAAGGGGTTGCACACGGCAAGAGAGAAAGAGAAAAATCCAAGGAGAAAGGAATAAGATGTAGAACGAAATGAATGAAAGGTAAAATACCAATGATTGAAAATAAACGTTCACCAAAGTATTCAAAGCACTTATTCAGCAATTAAAACTGCGAAAATAAAGTGTCCTATTAAATTAAATAAGATAAGAAACTGGTTTTAAAAATCACACTAGTTCTCCAAATCAGTTATAAAAATAACATTTTCTAAACAAGTGCGAAAAATAAGATCCAAAAATGAAATAACTAATTGGTTTTGGAAGTTGATAGTCCTAACTTCGTCAGCAAATACGGAAAATAACAAAAATCCAGGAAACAGGTAGAAAATTACAGAAGACAAAAATAAGGATACCAACAGTATGGAAAAATTAAACTAGAGATTTCCAAGCAGAAGTGGAGAAAATACATTTATCGTTAATAAGTGAGTTTGACTAAAAAACAATCGAGAAGTCCAATTCAAAAGTAGAATTAGGAAAAAAAATGATCGTAGCTTTTGAATGATTAATAACATGTTTCAAGAATATTCAGCAATTGCAGACGTAGAAAGGTCCTGTTCAAATGGACAATAAAATCCCCAAAATCGTTAAAACAATAGAGCTGTGATGCCTGTGGTTTTCAAATGCAACACCCATTCCAGACAAACTACTAATTCGTATTTTTGTAATCTTATTTTGGGTTTCGTTGTCTGGACGTTGAGAAATATGTGGCTTATCAAATGGATCGAAATAATTTTGTAATGGAAACATACTAGATATCTAATATGTATAGTGAATGACCAGCTTATCAATCCCGTTGAATCTTCGGCGCATTCTTGTTGAATTAAAGTAAATGTGTAACAGACAAAATGTTGAATTTATTTCATCATGCTATCTCTATTTTATGCCTAAAATCGCTCATCCATGTTCATCATCCAGTTTCGCACTGATTTACATGAATAACCATTGAAGTTAACGGTTATTCCATGCTGATGAGCGCATAGTACGCACGAAACTAGTCCATGGATAGTACTATCTGCAATTGGAATGTCTTCCTTATCCACGTGGTTGAATAGGCAAACAAATAATGCGAGTTCTTATCTCTGTTTAAAGAATGTACCAAGATATTACTTTCTGAAAAATAATCGACTTCCTCATCATACACACAAACACACACTCACACACACACACATCTTTCGTTTTCGTATTTGACCATTAGTTCATAAAAAAATTGGAAATGACTGCTTTGGAGATTTACAGACATTCATTCATATTTGAAAACATCATCATTGTTACTCAAAAAAATCTGATGTGGACAACACATGACTTTCCTTATATAATGCAATGAATTTACTACATTTGCAGTTTAAAAAAATGGTATTCTTACAGTAGTTACGTACATTCTTTAAAAGAGATTGAATTTTCTTCAATGAGTCGTCATTTTCATTGATTTAGCGACATTTTTATCAATTTCGCGAAAATTTTGATAATTTGGCAACAATTAAAAATGCCACCAAGATGGCGCCATTCCGCCAAATTCGTCAACAAAATTTCGCCAATCGTTATGGACGGAGAGATAAGTTATTCTTACAGTAGATAAATGACTATTGGCGTTCAAATACAAAAGTATTACTCAAAGTACCTTTTTTCATGAATGGAACAAGCTAGATCCACGAGAATGATGTCACCAAATTTATCGCATATTATTACATATGAAAAGTGAACATGTTTCTCAATAGGAAATATATTTTTTATTTTATATAACTTTATGATATTTTTTTAAATGTGCAATATCTCGAGAACGGTTCACGTTAGCGTTCTAAAATTTATGTCAATCGTTTTCTAATGAAACGTTACATAAGAAATGTCTATTTGCGCAACTTTATTAGCGGTTTGAATTTTTTGACGATTTTTTCAAAATTTCCCTCGAAAATTTAGGGGGTTCTGAACATTCGATTGCGTATAAAAACAATAGGCTTCCAGTGTTTACGGATTGTGATTTTGGTACCAAATTTCGTCCGTGTCGGTCAATTCGTTCGTCAATTATCGTCTCCACAGTCTCACTGACACACACACACACACACACACATACTTTCACACACACACACACACAGACAGACATCACTTCGAAAATGTTTGATTCGTGATCACGGATGCTTGAAACGTGCTCTTCCGTCGAAAACTCGAATTCGAATTTTCGACCCCGTCACAATACTTTCCTTATATATTATGTTTATAAGGAAAGTATTATATAGAAGCATTCAAATTGAATGTCAGACTTGACACACAATGACACACAACGCTGTACTTACTACATTTTGTGATATCTATTATGTTTTATGAGAAAAAAAATTAATATATTGCAATTAGTAACACTACTTTAAACAGCCACATTCAGCTATCATGTTATAGGCATTCTCGACGATAATTGTAGAAAGATAATTTAAGGTCCTCTTCAAATGTAGAAGATAAAATCATTTTAGTAGCTTATTATGCGCCAATTGATTATCGAGAGGTCATCGATTCAATACCCATCGGGGAATACTAAATGCCAATATGAAAGTAAAAATCTGAAAACTGGAGTAATGCTGTTCATATATATTTAGATTACTCGGCTAGATACTATCTATTACAGGAATTGATAAGTAGAGTAGACCAAGACAAAAATAACAAGAAACTTGCAACGAGATGACATAAAAAATTCGAATAATTAAATATTTTTCACAATTTAAATATTTTGAAAGACGAAACATTTTTCAAAACTGTCCCCGAAATGCTTACATTTCCGAGTTCACTGCTTTCCAGATAATTGAACAATACAGTTCTACGGCAAATGCTTTTTAACACTTTACAACAAAGTTGAAAAGTGTTTATGACTTTGTTCATTCTGTCTGTCTGTCTGTCTGTCTGTTAGCACGATAACTGCCGTAAAAATGACTTAATCAAAATGAAATTTTAGTATGTTGTTCAGACGGTCTATAGGACCTATGGGAATATAAATGAATAATATCACCCAATTAGTTTTGGATCGAACCCGGGTTGAAAAAATGGAATACATTGAGCCCTATGGGACCTAATTTTTCAAGCATTTTTTAAGCGGATTTAAAATTCACAAATTACTTCGAAAATTTTAGGTAATATTCAAATTGTTCCATAAAATATATAAAAAAAAATTCAGCGAAATATGTTCAGTTGTTTTTTAAATAAAAATTAAAATAATAATAACACCTCTTATATGAAGCGATCACGTGTCCATGATATGAAACGATCACATGACCCACTTCAAAATGATATATGGCATCCATCTTGTGTCAAAATCGTGATTTTTAAAGTTCTTTTTAATTCATATTGAGTGTTGTATCCGTCCTAAAACTACTTTATTTTTGCCTAAATTCTGTGCATCTACATACTGAAACAACGCAATGACAATATATTTGTGTTTAAATGCTCTTCCAAATTTCATTATTTCTACTATTAAGCCTATTTTTCACCTATGTAAAATGCAAACAGCAAAATATGTAGAATGAGTTGTATTAGAATCGCTGTAATTCTTTAACACAAAATCATTTAGTCCATGGAGTCTGCTTAGCTGATATGAATGAAATATTCATTGATTTTAGAAAGAGAAGGACGATATTTTTCGATGAAGTTTTACGCATATAGTTTAATTACTTGTAGCTCCATGGTCTTAATTTTTAAATAAAATAAATTATTATAGTATTGTGATGAATGACATGAATGGGGGAATTATTTATGAATGAAATGTTGCTTTTATAGAGAGATCCAGGCGTGTTATTTTTCCTGTGACGTCATTTGAATGAATTTCAGTTGTTTTCGATAATGTTTTCAAATATAATAAATTATCGTAGTATTATGATAATTCTAAAATTATTTCTGAGGAATGTATCACATTTTAGAGATGTTTAAACCAGGCAATTTATGCTTTAATGCCGTCATTTGAATGAAGTTAATTTTTTTCGATGAAGGTTTAAGGTGTCAAATATAATAAATTAATGTAGTATTGTGATAAGTTTTAAAATATTACCGAGGAATGTATTGCATTTTAGACATGTTTAAATAAAATTGCATTGAAGTTGGAAAGTGTTTCATAATCAATGCTTTAAGCATTATTGATCTTTCTTGTTCTAATAATGGCCAAGAGTGATGTACCCGACCCACATTTTTAGGAAATTATGAACGATTTACAAGGAGGAAAATTAAAATATAGAAGAAGACCCATATTAAATATTTATAGGGGAGCTTACGATTTGTATGGGCATCCTTGATACATTCTATAAATCACATATATCACGAATTCAAGATATAAACTATAATTTTACACCCGATATGCTTTTAACAAGAGATAATGGAAGAACTGAACGTGTAATCAGAAGTAATGCAGTCTTCTCCATGATGTTCACTCAAAAATTCCTTTTCACATAACAAAATACATCGTGTATAATTAGCAAATACCACATTTAAACTATTTCATACAGAATATCTGCTCATATTTCAACCCGTCACAAAGAGATCAAAGGAACACACGGGATTTAATATCCCGGACTAATCCTTTGAGACATGTTTACGAACATTTAATTAGTTATTCCGTGATTTTGGTGCAGTGTTATAACACATATATAACATAATCTTTTCGAGAAACAACGCTGATGCCTCTAGGGATTGCTTTGTTATTTTTCCAGTGATTTTTAACATCAGGGCAAATATGGATATGCTAAGACAATTAAAAGCTGCTAAAAGCATGGTTGGATAAAGTTACTTTATAGTAAATAACTGAATTTCTATGGGAATGCTAGTTATACGTATGTGATAAATTCGATAAATTTATTGATCGTGGTAACGATAAATTTCATAGAACATGTGCTAACCACTATGGAATTATTTTAATATGTTGATTGGAATCTGCTATTAAAAAATTAATGTTCACACACTATTTACTATCTAATTTTATTTTAAATACTGCAAATTTATACATTAAACTTATTAAATGCCTCATTTAGCAATGGCTCTGTTATTTCCTCTTTGCATTTATGCTTTCGATTTTCCGTTAGAATTATATTAATACCAGTATCATTAAAGAGGGAAATCAAGCTGAATTCCCTTAAACAACGGCATTATTATACATTATGTTCATTAATTAAAAAAAGTCCATGCAATAAATCATTATTAATTATTGTATTAGCAATTCATTATATTTCATTATTATTTTGTATTTTATTACTGTTTTGTTTATTTTTATATACGATCTTGCAAATTAAAATAAGTTGAATTTCAAATTTTCTAAAGTACTAAAATTGATAAATTTTGGAAGATGATAAATTGCGTTATTGCGTTATTTCGTGGTAAGGAACGATATTCAGCAGTTACATCAATATCATTATAAACGGATTTTACTACAGTTCAGGTAACTGAAGCTAATGATAGAAAATGATGTTATTAATATTTTTTATTTGTCCAGATTGTTTAATAGTAGAGAATTTTATATAATTCCGAATTATTACGGACGTAATAATTAGGAATTATGTAAGACTTTCGTATTGGACCGCCGAAGCTCTTCCGTTGAGCTATTGAGACATAATTACAAGCTCTTATCACCGAAGTGTATTCTGCATCCTCTGCCCTCTAATGTAAAACATACATGCAATTGACAATCTGACTGACCATATCCTGAGACTTTTACCTTAAGTTAGCCTCCTGATGATAATTTTATTATCCAGGTTAACTTCCAGTATGTTAGGTGTCCTCCAGATGTTAAATCGATATCCCACAGTATACTAAATCCGTACTAGTCGTATTAGGGACACTTTCAGACCTCCGACATCTTAGCAATAACCTACAGGGTTGATTTGTTGGGCATCATTGAAAAAAACATTGATATCCTAACCAGAAATCGAACGGTTCTTTGTAATAACCAGCCGACGCTCTACTGTTGAGATACGAGGACATAATTGCAAGCTCTTATCGCTGACGTGGGCTCTGCATTTTGCACCCTGTAATGTCAAATTGACGTGTAACTGGAAACCTGACTGATCCATCTTCTGCTATTTTTCCCCAGGTTAGCCTTATGTTGCTATTTTTATCCTTCAGATTAGCTTCTTTCTTGGTCGTTGCCCTCTCGATTTGAAATCGGCGCTCCATATACTAGAGTCCACTGAATCTGTGATAGTCGTACTAGGATCGCTTTCAGACCTCCAATATATACACATTAACCTACAGGGTTGATTTGTTCAGGCAGCATAGTAAACAACTATCAGAAGATAAATGGAATAAAGGCACGGAATCTGTAAATATTAAAATTAAGCTTGAATCTAGGTCAGCAATTAAATTTCGACACAGTGAAACATGGCCTTATTTGTATAGTGGCACTGCCTGTAAAATTATTCACTTACTTCTAACGTCTAAAATATAAAAATTAACACAGTACACATTGTTTTTAAAAGATAGATCTAAAAAGGGGGGGGGGGTATCACATATTTATTTAATACATAAAATATTGTTATATTGCAATCAATAACTTTCATATTTTACCAATCAATAACTTTCATCTTTTACATTTAATATGGCATTTAATTATTTATCAGCATTCAATCTTAAACTATGATTACATAACACATGTCAACTTGCTTTCAATTCAAAAAATCATCATTTAAATTCTTATGCATGTAAGAATACCTCCTTGGGCTTAATTCAACATCAAAGTTTCAATTGTATAATTATCTCAATTCGCATGCATGTATAAAGTGCCTCATTGGGCTTGATTCCACATCAAACTTTAAATTATATATATTCGTCACACATGTCAAAAATGCCTCTCTGGACACAATACAAACATAACATTTAATTTATTTTTTATTAATTGGCCATATTTTATATTTCAACAGGTCGTCCTCTTGTATATTTTTATTATTCTTTATTCGAAATCTTATATCATTTAGGAGACACTATCCAGTTGTAATTATGAATTTTTATCAACTGCCAATTCCAAACAATGGTAAAATTAATATGCATAAATCTAAAGTAATCGGTGACATTGGTCTATTCATTCCAAATTTAGGTTACTTTTAGTACCGCATATATAGCACAGAGGCTAAAGTAATTTTTGTAAGGGGAGGGCCTAATTCCCCATGCAAAATAAGTTGCAAATTGCAATGCGCGGAATGCAAATTATTTCGCCTTTCGACGATAGAATCGCTGAATTCCTCTTCTGGGATTGGAATAACTCCATTTAAAACTTTATTTAATTGCAAAAACAATGTATGATCCCATTGGATCATGACAACAACCTTGCTGTCTCAACCGGAAATCGAATACAGAATATCCGTAATGTTCTGTCAACACTCAAACTTTTAGTTAAAAGGACTGAAAGGAAAGTTATCATCTTTAAAGTGGACTGTGCACAGTGCATACAACTTGCAATACAAACTTGAATAAAAAATCGGCAGTAAATCCAGTCCAATGGAGCCGTATTGGTTTTTGCGTGAATAACATTTTGTAAAATAAAACTCTAGTAAAGCTCATTAAGTTTATTTGATTTTTTCAGACATTCGTTTTGTTTACAAGCATTCAAAGCTCTACAAGTTGCTCTCAATATTTTTAAAGCCAGATAGCACTTTGGGTTTTTGTCCCGATTTCATCGGGAAAATCCGACCATAAACTCCACCTCAAAATATTCAATTATTTTACTAACTTGTTTGCGGTTTATAAATTAAATTTATACAATATATATAGTGAGATATTACATCCAAATTAATCTATAAAATTGTCTGGCGGTATATAAATGCGTACCTGAATACCTATATTTCCATCTATTCTGTTCAAACCCCAGAAATCATTAGACATATTTTAAGCCTCAACTTTGTTTAACTTCTAATTTTTTTCCGAAACAAAATAAAATATATCTAGCTTGTACTTTAATATTTCACCAAGGCGTAACTAAGTATATTTAGCTGCAATAATCACGACATTATAAACATTACAGCTTTCCTATCCATTAGGAAACTTAGTTTAAAATACAAAAATATCGAAATGATAACTACTATACTTCGAAAAGTAAGAGCTAGATCCAAAATCCAATACTACGTACTTGCAGGGTTTACCCGTTTCATAAATTCTTACTTATTGTTTATAGATATTTCCTTTAGTTTCTAAAGTGTTAAGTTAGTTCTTTAAGTTTGTTCAGTTTGTAATACTTGTGCCTTACGAACTTGAAAAAGGAAAATTTTCCGTTTCTTCAGCTTGACAAGGCGATTACTGAAAAACTATAAGAGCTTTCTTAAAAAATAAATATATATTTCTATATTTCGATACTAAATTTCTATATATTTTTGTCACTTTCAATTTATATCTATCTTTTAAAGTTTCAAAGAAATTTAGAAAAAAAAAAACTCGGTTGGAAGGTAAATGGAAAAAAAACTGTCCCTCGGACAAATGCTATTTTGAGTTTAAAACAAGAAAGATCAATCATGCATAAAGCATTGATTATGAAACACTTTCCAAGTGAAATACAATTCTATTTAGTCATCTTTAAAATGCAATATATTAAGCGGTGGTATTTTTTAAATTATCACAATACTACAATAATTAATTTTACTTAAAAACTTAAGACCATGGAGGTAAAAGTATTTTCTGACTCCATGTTTAAAACTTCATCGGGAAAGTCTGCTTTAAAATCGTCTGCGTCTCTATGTCAAATCAATGAATGTTTTTCTCATATCAGCTATATTGTAGACTCCTGAGCTAAATAATATTCTAGAGCTAAATAATAATCCAGGGCAACAGAAATTCAGTAATTCTTATACGACTCATCTTACATCTTGATGTGTTTACATTCTCCATACTTTAAAATTAAACTTCGTTGTAGAAATAATTAAAGTTTGGTGATCATTTAAACTCCAAACGATTGTAATTGCGTTGGGGCAGTATATAAATACACAGAAAAAAATAATAAATAAAGCGGTTTTAGGACGGATGCAACACTAAATATAAATTAAAAAGAACGTTAAAAATCACGATTTTGACACAAGACGGATGGCATATTTTATTTTGAAGTGGGTCACGCTATATCTTCATACAATATGAGTGCAATAATTATTTTAATTTTTATTTTGAAAACTACCGAACATATTTTGTTGAAATGTTTTTTTTTATATATTTTATGGGATAATTTGAATATTTCCGAAATAATGTGTAAATTTTAAATTCGCTTAAAAAAATGTTTGAAAAATTAGGTCCCATAGGGTTCAATGTATTTCATTTTTTCAACCCAGGTTCAATCCAAAACAAATTGGGTGATATTATTCATTTACATTCCCGTATGCCCCACAGACCGTCTGAGCAACATACTAAAATTTCATTTTAATAAAGCCATTTTTACGGCAGTCATCATGCGAACGGACAGACAGACAGACAGACAAATAGAATGAACAAATTCATAAACACTTTTCAACTATGTTGCAAAGTGTTAAAAAGTTTAAAGTCCTAAAATATTTAAATTGTTTTATATATACCCATAATCCGTACCATACAACTACGAAAACGAGAGTAATTATTTATATTTTTGTCTATTTCTTTCGGTGATTTCAATGTCCAAATTGTTTACACTTTTCATAGCGCTCCGTTTTCAGTAACAAACTCCAAGCACAGATATCATACATATCAAAACGCAAAAATTTACTTCAGTCCTCCTCATACATATCACCACCTAATTTATTTACAACATACATCCAAGAGAAACACGTTTTTATTTCAGGCATGGCAGCATCAAACGCCCTTTATTGAGCCACTTACGACGAGTGTGTTTTCTTATCTATCAGCTGTTGCAATGCAAAAGTCAAAACCCTATGTTATATTCAGAAAGATGAACCGCTGATGACGGAAACACAATTGAAATTATTAAACCGAATTTGGGGATAACGACTAAGTCATCCATATAAATAAAATTGAAAATATGTCTGTATGTGTGTTTGTGTATTTGTCTCATCACCACGGGAGAACGGCTCCACCGAATTTCATGAAATATTGTAGGTTGCAGTAAAAATGCCTCTCAAAAAATGTCCATGTTTACAGTTTCTAGGATCAGGAGTTATCAAAACATTAACGCAAAACGAACATTCGACTTCCTCCAAACAATTAAGGTTCGAAACCGCTGGGTTGAAACGTAAATTTAATGGAAACTCTAAATTTTATTTTATTTTTTATAGGCTCTTATGCAACAATGAAAAATATGTTGACATCAAAATAGTTAGTTATTTAATTATGAACATTTTATGGGTAATACGCTTTCTTACATCATGCAGCTAGCTCATCGATGCAATTAAATCAAAAGTATTTATAGGGCAGATAATTTTTAATATTTTTTTTCGATTTAAATAATAAAAAATTAAATATAAAAATATATCTTATAAATGAACGGAAATTTACTTCTGACTGAATTATTTTACTTAAATTTCGTCTTTAAAGATTACTGGAAGTGTTTGTATTTTCATCTGTGTTGATAAAGTGTTTAGCCAGTTAATTTCGATATTGCGTTTAGCCAATAAAATCATATATTGTATTCAGCCAATTGGTTAAATAGAAAAATATGATGTGTGCAGCACATGACTTTCCCTACATATTCAAATTCATTTTCCTATTTGTTTTATATCATGATGCTTTAAATTGATCTTAACTTCTGAATATAATATGGATAATTTTCTGATATTATATCCAATTTGCATTTTTTATGAATCTTCTCTTCATTTGGCTCGAGAACTGATTAAAGAACCTTGCTGTCCCAATCGGGAATCGAAACCTGGATCAATGAACTGACCAGCCGACGCTCTACCATTGAATTGCTGAGACGAGTTTGCAATCTCTTATAGTCGAATTGGACTCTGCATTCTCCACCCTGACAATATCGCTGACTATCTCCTACTATTTTTACCTCAGGTTAGTCTCCTGCAACTACTATTTTTACCCAGGTTAGCATCCTGCGTGGTCGTTATCCTCTCAAATTGAAATCGGCGCTCACTCTCCCAGCGTCCACTGAATCCGTGCTAGTCGTACTAGGGTCGCTTTCCGCCCTCCTACATTTTTTCCGGCCATGCAACTAGCTACTCTAAATCCACTATGCGAGTCGCACGGTCTGGGGTCTTCAGACCTCCTACATCTTGTTATCTTATTATACCTAAATAAATGTTCGTTTGGCGGGATGGTAGACATTGGGTGCCTCCTGAGTGCAGGAGGTATCCTTTCCCGGTTGTACAGCTAGCTACTCTTAACCCATAATGTGAGTCGCACGGTCTAGAGCCTTCAGACTTACTATACCATTGCAATAACATACATGATTGATTTGTTCGAGCCCTATTGTTGCTGCCCCAACCGGGAGTCTAACCCTGGATCTCCGAAAAGGCCAGTCGACCCTCTACCGTTTAAATTGCAAGTTCTTATCGTCGAATTGGTCTCTGCATGGAGTCTTATTCGCCTTATTGTCTAAATTTAAGTGAAAATCACGTATCACTAATATATTTCAGCATTTCAGACTTTCACGATCACTGCAGACCTTTTCGCAAAAAAAAAAAAAAGTTGTTGGTTATATTTTTCTGAATCACGTCAAAATTTAATCAGCATCCGGATAAACTTTAAGGACTTCATTACTATGTTTTAGAGATGCCATCAGATAGTTTATTAAGTACAGTGAAAAACGTCTTCTCCTTAGAGTTACAAAAAATTATAAATCTCGAGAATGAGCCATCTTAGATTAATGGGGTGGTTTTATTCTTTTCGCCAGCCAAAATTACGTATAAAAGAAGCATTTAATTGATACATTTGAGCATATGTAGTATTTTACTTTATATTTTGACGATCTTTGCAGACCATTTCGCAAAAAACAAAAAAGCAAAAGAAAAGAAAAAGGAAATAAATTATCCCTTCCCCCTTTGTTTTGAATTTTCCAAAAATCAATCACCACCACGATAATTCACAAGTGGTAATCCTAGAGTAAATTCATATTTTTTTGCAGGCCATATTGCAAAAAAAAAAAAAAAAAAAAAAAAAAAAGAAGAAGAAGCTGGTTCTCCTTTCCAGAGTCATACCAAAATCTAATCAATACCAGGGTAATCCACAAGTGACTTACCTACCAATCTTTTTGAAATTCGGTGAATTAAGTGAATACATACATTTCACAAATAGACACACATGCCCACAGACAGACACACAGACACACATATGTCACTCTAAAAATATAATTTTCTTGTTCTAGGGTGCTATATATGAGTAGCTGCTAAATATAAATGAAACGTTTATAGATGGAAATGGGATAAACGTACATAAATCGTCGCAGCGTAATGAATACATACTGACATTTTCAGATCAAATTTTGAGATTCTGAGATTTTGTAAATTTCACTCATGTGGCGTCGTCAATTTATTTTAATGGACAGCCAAGAAAATTATATCTTTTTAATTTTCCTTCTATAAACAATAGTATTTAGAGACGGTATGGAAATGTAGTAGAAACTGGGAATTTGATATTTTGATGGATTTACAAGCTCTGTGGACTGACTGTATCATATGAATAAACTATTTTATTGTGATGTCTGTATGCTTATGTATGTATATCTGCTCAATATTTTATACTATAAGGTCTAGATCAAAAATCATTTAAACAAATTACATTACATTCAAATGTTCCCGGCCACACAAGCAGCAACCATAAGCCTTCGGGTTGGTCGTGTGGTCTGGGCTTTCTACATTCAAATGTTGAATACTCCTTAACTTAGATGATTCGATTCTGTAGTATTTGACAAACATTAACTAACCAATTTCAAAATAGGTCGTAAGTGACATAATCTGTAAGGGAAAAAATTATTCTTTAAGATATTAATTGCATTTTTGTTTTATGCGTCATTTTGAGTGACAAAATGAACGAAACTTCTCTTATTACGTTAGATTAAACCAACCTTGATAAAAATGTTTTTTAATCATATTTTTATCAAGCTTGACGTCATTTCAAAATGTTCTAAGTTGCCAAAGAGAAAAATAAATTTTCTGAAAATTTTATATCTGATGTTATTTTAAAAAGGCATTAATTTTATGAGTTGTATTGTGCGATAAAATATAATTTATTATGGAAAATTTAAAAGAAAAATAAAAAATAAGTAGAGAAAATAGTACGAAGAAAATAGTATAGAAAATAATTCAGTATAATTGCGTATATATGATCCGGCTAGAATCCTGTCTTACCTCCCTATCGTGAATCCTAATTTACAAATTTTTAATAAATACCTCATTGCCCTTCTTACTGGTCATGGCCCCTTTCTTGATAATCTGTACTTTTTCAAAATTAAATCCACCTCTAACTGAATTTACGATAACTTCGGTGACGTTGACCGTTACATTTTCGGTTGTCCTTTTTCTAAAAAATTTCATCTTTGCAAACCCTCCCCCTCTAATAAACAAATTTGGTTCTCCAAAGTTCGTTCAAATCTCTCTTCAGTAGATAAAATTAAAAACTGTATTCTTGTTGTCATTGAAACTTCTAATAAAGTGACCTAAGCTAATGAGTAGATTCTGCTCTCAATTAATTTTGATGAATGAATCCCTTTATTTCATTCTTATTAACTTAAATGGACTTATTGTGTTCCCTCTATATTTTCTGTTTAAAAAAAAAGAGCTATGTAAATTGATCTTATTTTCTCAGTTCATTCTTTTTCTTTTGACCATTTATTTTTATTTGGATTTTTTTCTAATTGTTTTTTCTAAATTTTATTCTAAATTTCTGTTTTTTTTCCATGTGCCTATTTTTTTTCCTTTTCATATATTTTATTTTCATATATTTTCTAAATTTTACTTTTAAAAATTTATTATTTTCTTTAATTTAAATCTATTTTTCATTATGTTAATATACCTCACTCTAAATTTTATTTTCCAATGATCTTTTTATCTATATTCGCAATAGCCCTTTTCCCATTTTTGAAAAACGGATGTACTTGTTCAAGTTGAAATATAATGTAAAGCTTTCTGTTTAACCACAACATTTTTCATCAATTGTTATCCTTTTAGACCTAAACAAATGTTCGTTTGGCGGGATGATAGACCTTGGGTACCTCCCGAGTCTAGGAGGTATCATTTCCCGGACGTGCAGCTAGCTACTCTAAAACCATTATGTGAGTCGCAAGGTCTGGGGTCCTCAGACCTACTATACCATTGCAATAACACACAGGATTGATTTATTCGAGCCCCATTGTTGCTGTCCTAACCGGGAATCTAATCCTGGATCTCCGAAAAGGCCAGTCGACACTTTACCGTTTAAATTGCAAGATCTTATCGTCGAATTGGTCTCTGCATGGAGTCTTATTCGCCATATTGTCTAAATTTAAGTGAAAATCACATATCACTATTCAGACCTCCGACATATTTGCACTAACCTACAGGGTTAATTTGTTCGTGCGCCATTGTAAAAAGCCTTGCCTAAAGCAAATTTCACATCCTACCAGCATCATTTTTAACATTTTACAACAAAGTTGAAAAGTGTTTATGACTTTGTTCATTCTGTCTGTCCGTTAGCACGAAAACTGCCGTAAAATTGACTTAATCAAAATGAAATTTTAGTATGTTGTTCAGACGGTCTGTAGGACCTATGGGAATATAAATGAATAATATCACCCAATTAGTTTTGGATTGAACCCGGGTTGAAAAAATGAAATACATTGAGCCCTATGGGACCTAATTTTTCAAACATTTTTTAAGCAGATTTAAAATTCACAAATTGCTTCGAAAATTTTAAGTAATATTCAAATTGTTCCATAAAATATATATAAAAAAATTAGCGAAATATAATCAGTAGTTTTTTAAATAGAAATTAAAATAATAATTACACCTCTTATATGAAACGATCACGTGACCATGATATGAAACGATCACATGACCCACTTCAAAATGAAATATGGCATCCATCTTGATTCAAAATCATGATTTTTTAAGTTCGTTTTAATTCATATTGAGTGTTGTATCCGTCCTAAAACTACTTTATTTTTGCTTAAATTCTGCGCATCTACATACCGAAGTAACGCAAATACAATATATTTGAGTTTAAATGATTATCCAAATTTGATTATTTCTTCAACTAAGCCTATTTTTCACTTATGTAAAATGTAAACAGCAAAATATGTAGAATGAGTTGTATTAGAATTGCTGTATTTAAAACAAAATAATTTAGTCCGTGGAGTCTGTATGGCTGATATGAATGAAATATTAATTGATTTTATAAACAGAAGGACGATTTTTTTCGATGAAGTTTTAAGCATAGAGTTTAATTAATTGTAGCTCCATGGTTTAAATTTTTAAATAAAATAAATTATTATAGTAATGTCATGAATGAAATGAATGGGAGAAAGTTATGAATGAAATCCTGTTTTTATAGAGAGATCCAGGCGTGTTATTTTTTCAATGATGCAATTTGAATTAATTTCAGTTGTTTTCGATGAAGTTTTCAAATATAATAAATTATCGTAGTATTATGATAGTTTTAAAAATATTACCGAGGAATGTATCGCATTTTAGAGATATTTAAACTAGGCAATTTATATTTCAATGCCGTCATTTGAATGAAGTTCATTTTTTTCAATGAAGGTTTAAGTTTTCAAATATAATAAATCAATGTAGTATTGTGATAAGTTTTAAAATATTACCGAGGAATGTATTGCATTTTCGACTTTTTTTAATAAAATTACATTGAAGTTGAAAGTGTTTCATAATCAATGCTTTAAGGATGATTGATCTCTCTTGTTAACACTTTACAACATAGTTGAAAGTGTTTATGACGTTGTCCATTGTGTTTGTCTGTCTGTCTGTCTGCCCTTTAGCACGATAACAGCCGTAAAAATGGATTTATCAAAATGAAATTTTAGTATGTTTTTCAGACGGTCTGAGGGACTTATGGGAATATAGATGAATAATATCACCCAATTAGTTTTTTATTGAACCTGGATTGAAAAAACGAAATACATTGAATCCTATGGGACCTAATGTTTCAAACATTTTTTAAGCGAATTTAAAATTCACAAATTGCTTCGAAAATTTTAGGAAATATTCAAATTATTCCATAAAATATATAAAAAAAAATCAGTAAAATATGTTGGGTAATTTTTTAAATAATAATTATTTAATATAGGGAGAAAAACAAATTCAATTAAATTATGACTCTCGTTATATCTTCCAGAAAAAAAAAAGATATATTATATAATAAATATCTTTCCAAGAGTTGCTACCCGAAATTGGGCTCATCTGGTTTGCCCGTACGGCGTACGGGCATCGATATTTTCTCCTTTCCTTTTCTGGTTTGCCCGCATTTTTCATTATTGTAAGAGACTATTTAGTATTATTATTTTTCAAGAGATGGCGTGGCTTGTCCATGTAAATGAAATGCTTTTCATCCGGGTTTTTCTATGTTGCGGGAAAGCGGGAACTTTTCTTTGAAATTTTTGTTCTACTGTATGGCGTGCTTGTGAATTTTATGGAAATTATGGATGGAATAGACGACGAAAATACTTTCTTGTTAGATGATGAACTACATTCTGATACAGATACAGATATTTCTTCTAATTATTTGGATTATTCCTCAGATGACTCGTGCAGTGAGCTCAGCTCTGATGAAGATTTGAGTTCTGCAAGAATTTTTACCGAGGTTGATGTGAAAAATCCACCTGTTCCGTGTCCTCGATTTAAATTTTCTGGTATTCCCTCTGTGCACGTACAATTTGACGACACTTCTGATGTTCTACAATTTTATGAAACATTCACTGATTTTTCACTCATGAGTAAAATTGTGGAAGAGACAAATAAATATGCTAAACAGTGCATCCAATCCAGTGTTGCAAGACAATTCTCAAAGAGTAAATTTTGGGTAGAAACTACTGTGGAAGAGTTGCATGTATTTTTCGCTCTCAATATACTTCAAGGAATTGTAAAGAAACCTGGAATTGATCATTATTGGAGCAAAAGATATTCAACTAATACACCTTTTTTCTCTAAAATAATGTCTCATCGCCGATTCTGCCTTTTGCAACGCTACTTGCATTTTTCTGATAATGCAGCATTTGACCCACAAAATCACGAATGCCCAAAATTAGTAAAAGTTTGGCCAGTTCTGAAACATCTCAATGAGAAATTTAGTGAAACGGTGACACCAGAGCGAGATGTAACAATAGATGAGAGCCTTATGCTCTTCAAAGGACGATTAGGATGGAAACAATTTATTCCACTCAAAAGAGCTAGATTTGGAGTAAAATGTTTTATGTTGTGTGAATCTATTTCTGGTTATGTCTGGTCAATAATAATATATACAGGTAAAGACACTATTCTGAAACCTGAGTATTCTAAACTCTGCTTTTCATCACAAATTGTCCTGACAATGATGGAGCCTTTGCTTCATAAAGGATACTGTCTTACAATAGACAATTATTATTCTTCGCCGGAATTAGCAGACAAACTTGTTTCATGTCGAACGGACACATACGGCACACTAAACCTCAAGAGAAAAGAAGTCCCAAAGGAAATGCAGAAAAAAAAATTGAAAAAAGGAGAGATTATAGCTTTTCAGAGAGGAAAAGTTACTGTGATGAAGTGGATGGATAAGAAAAAAGTTTCATTACTTTCCACAATTCACAATACTGAAATGGAACAAATTCAAGTCCGCTCTGAAATGAAAGAAAAACCGAAAATTGTCATGGACTATAATAATACTATGGGAGGAGTAGACCGCATGGACCAAAATTTGAAAAGTTTTGAAATTATAAAGAAAAGGGGTAAAAAATGTTACAGAAAGATTTTTTTCCATATTTTCGACATTGCTGTATGGAACTCATATGTAGTCTACCGTAAAAACGGAGGAAAAAAAACGCAACTAGAATTTAGACTTGATCTCATTGACCGTGTAATTGAAAAATATCATTCGGGACTAAACTTCCACCGTGGACGACCAGGTTCGGAGCCTAATCCTCTGTGATTGACAGAGAGACACTTTTTGGAAATAATTGCTCCCACAGATAAAAAACTGAGACCTGCAAGACAATGCGCAGTGTGCTGCTCGAAAAGAAATGAGAATGGAAAGAGAATCCGAAAAGAAACACGTTATTTCTGCCCTGATTGTGATGTAGGACTTTGTATTACACCATGCTTCAAATTGTACCATACACAAAAAGACTTCTGAACTGTTTGGAAAATTGTAAACTTCAAAATTCACAGTAAGTATGAGAGAAATTTTTGCAGAACTTGTAAAACATTCTTTACTGCATGCAGAATGTACTTGAAAAAAGCAAACATTTAGGGGGTGTTGTGTCCAAAATTGTAAAATAAAAAATGTTGTAAAAGCATTAAAAGTGAAAAAAAATAAAAAAAAATTCTTAATATTCTTATTCTATTAAGTATGGTACTTAATTATATGCAATAAAAAAATATGCCTTTTTTGGAAGCATTTCTGGTAAAATAATTGACCGCTTAAAGGGTTAATTATTTAATATATGAAAAAAGTTTCGTATTTTAAAATAAATATGGTAGATAACAATTTTTTAAATTTTTAAATAAAATACATTATTATAGTATTGTGATGAATTAAACGATTGGAAAAATGATTATGAATGAAATGCTGCTTTTATATAGAGGCGATTTATATTTCGATGACGTGATTTGAATAAAGATCTTTTATTTTCGATGAAGTTTTCAAATATAATAAATGATTATAGTGTTATGATAATTTTTAAAATATTACCAAGGAATGTATCGCATTTTAGAGATTTCAAACCAGGCAATTTATATTTCAATGCCGTTATTTGAATGAAGCTCATTTTCTTCGATGAAGTTTTCAAATATAGTAAATTAATATAGTATTGTGATAATTTTAAAAATATTACCGAAGAATGCATTGCATTTGAGAGATGTTTGTATAAAATTGCATTGTAGTTGGAAAGTGTTTCATAATCAATGCTTTATGGATGATTGATCTTTCTTGTTTTTTTTTCAAAATAAATATATTTTAAACTAATTTAGTATAGAAAATAAAACAAAGAAACTAAAACAAATTTGCATTTTCGGGGAATTTCACATCCTGCCAGCATCGAATTTTTCAAAATAAACATCTTTCGTCAAGACTGCTTATTTTACTGCACACTTAATATAATTCAGTTCACACTGCATTTTGTGCAACCCAAAACTGTATAATACTACTGCTGCATAAGTACTGATACATAAAGCCGCCCAACTTATCTTCAATAAACATCCAAGAGAAACCCCTTTTTATTTCAAGCATGAGAGCGTCAAACGCCCTTTATTGAGTCGCTTACGATGAGTACGTGTTCTTATCTTTCAGCTGTTACCACGGAGGAGTCAAAACCCCACTTCCGTTCCTTAAGCACTTGCATGTGCTATCTTCAGAAAGATGAACCGCTTGGGACGTAAACAACGCATAACTTATTAAACCGAGTTTGCGGCTCTCAGGTCAAATGTTAAAACAAATATAAGGAAAACGGTTTATAGAAGGAAATTAAATCATGCATGTCTTTGCAAATAACACCCATAACGCTTTTCCATTTTATCTTCAATGAACATAAATATAAGCGATATGCTTTAGAACATTTTCTACGTTACATGGTGTATGTAAAGGAAAAGTTTTGGGTCAAAAAAACTCATGTGAATGTATGTTTCGTATGTCTTGATTATCGCAGAATCAATAATGATTTTAGTGAGAAATATGTTATGAATGAAATATTCATTGCTTTTTGCTTTTACATAGAGAGCCGGATGATTTATATTTCGATGACACCCTTTGAATAAAGTCTATATATAAATATATATATATATATATATATATATATATATATAATTTACAAATTTATATATATATATATAATTTACAAATGTAAAGTAAACCTGAGATATCTACATGAAAAAATTCTCATACGTAAAATATGCAAACATGGCGCTATGCTGCCCCTGTACATATTTAAAAATATAATTTCTAAAAAGAATACCTAATTCACAGAAAAGCAAAAGAAGAGTGTGAAAAACGAAAAGTATCACAAGTGGCCGGAGGGAGTTGTGACCCCCACTCTCCGGTTAAGCAACGCTTTAAGCCATGGCGACACTCCCGGAAGCCGATACTTATTCACAGATTGGCCTTATTACCATCAACAACCTACAATTTACAACATCAAATGCCAAGCAAATCCACAAAACACCGTTCATCAATACACCAATATCATTTCCGCTTTGTTGCCATGTGTCCTAAGGTAACTACCTCTTTTAGGACACGCCCGGTTAGAGCGCGAAGAAGAAACAGGCCGTGAGTATTTACAAACATTAATTTATTTACTATATAAATATTTACAACATTATTGATTTAAATTATTTAAAGCACAACTTCCCAAATTCCAATTGGGATGAAAACCAAATTTAAGATAAACAAATAAACAAATGCAAAAGTACATATAGTCTCATAGACTAAAATGTGAAAGATGGTAATCTATCATGAAAACATCTGACTTTTACTATTAAATAATTTATTTGGAGTTAACAAGTAGATATTTAATTGGCGTTAATTAGTAGTTATTTAATTGGAGAGGGATAGAGGGACAAAAGATACAAATCAGGCACAGGCCCTTAAATGTGTAACTCACCGACATCATTTGCAACTCAACAGCTTGCTTCGCTCTTATCAGAGGACCATGATGGGGAGACGTCTTTTCTTTACCACAACCCAGTTCCTTATCAAGCCCCTGCGAAACTGATATGCTTTCGGGCACTAATTCAAAGCCGGCCAAAAACCCTATGATCCCTCCGAAAAACGGACAAACGTTAAACCTTTCGGTGAAAATACGATCTCTAAAGAAACCTCCGACATCCTGTTTCCTATTCCGAGGAGAACAGCTGGCCAAACGAAAAGGCTGACCCCCAAAATAAATAAGTAAACTCAAGATCGCAACCCCGAAAATATTGGATCATGGGTTTACCATGCGACACCATGTTCCCAAAGATCACATCCTGAGAATGCATTATCACTTCCTCCCCTCTACCTACAGAGTGAACCCTCTCTTCACCACCCAAATTCCTATGCATAAACAATGTTATTGTATCTATAGGGCTACGCTGCATATACTTTCAACAACAAATGTAATTTACAAATGTAAAGTAAGCCTGAGATATCTACATGAAAAAATTCTCATACGTAAAATATGCAAACATGGCGCTATGCTGCCACTGTACATATTTACAAAAATAATTTTTTCTTAAAAGAATACCTAATTCACAGAAATGAATCATGAATCTTCTATGAATAAGTATCGGCTTGCAGGAGTGTTGTCATGTCTTAAAGCATTGCTTAACCGGAGAGTGGGGGTCACAACTTCCGCCGGCCACTTGTGATACTTTTCGTTTTTCACACTCTTCTTTTGCTTTTCTGTGAATAAGGTATTCTTTTTAGAAATTATATATATAATAAATTAGCGCACTTTATGGAATTATTGAGTACAGCGACTAATAATGCATATCCCCCCAAGTTTGTTATTAAAATTATCAACTCAGTGTATCAAATTTCACTCGATAACATCCTAGAAAACATTCCCAATTATAGTGACTGACATACAGTAAAAAAAAAAAAAAATTATATATAATTATTTATTAATTATATAAATAAATAAAAATGAAAAATAATAAACTAAGTCAAAAACATTAGAAAAATCAAAAAATCGGAAAATAAGATGCATTAACATTAATGTTTTGAATTTTATTTTCGCAAAAAAATGTAACTTTTGTCAGTATTGAAACTACGATTTGAGCGCCCTTATAATGGTGTATAGTGGCATTGTCGTTTATCCAGTTTTCCTATGAATTACTTGTTTAGTAAGAATTTTCATCTTTGATTCATATTCATATTCAGGATTGCATATTTGGGAAGTTATATTCTGAATTGCTTGTCCAGTCTCCAGCTTAGACTCACTGGACGGGTCTGGGAGTATTACCGTGAACGTTCGTACTGCCTCCCTGGTAGAATATCGACTTGTTCATTCCGGTGCTTCTAGATTAAGCTGTTGAGGTTGATCGTGTATACACATGGTGGAAGTAGAAGGGTTCATGCCGCATGGTAATACAAATTTTCTTATTGTATCCTATTTTCATTTTTTCATTTTTTGTTGCCTGTAGTCTGAGTTTAAGCATTTATAGTAATGTACTATTGCTTAATCTGAAACAGGCATTTATTTGGGTTAATTAGAATTAAATACTCAGACCTGAAGATGAATTTAATTCTGATTAATCATCGAATTTGGGACGGTGCTGTTCTTTTCTCTTATCGGCATTATGGCCGTGAATTTGCTTCTATGGTGATGTTAATATTACTTGAATTGTATTTTTATATATATTTTTTTTATTTATTTTTACAAAATTCTTATTATTACATATTTCAAATATTTCAAATATATATATATATATATATATATATATATATATATATATATATATATATATATATATATATATATATATATATATATATATATATATATATATATATATATATATATATATATATATATATATATATATATATATATATATATATTTATATATATATATATATATATATATATATATATATATATATATATATATATATATATATATATATATATATATATATTGATTAGAAGTATTATACTTGATCAACTTTTTAGAATTTATAGATTAACACATAAAAAATTTCATGCTTTGCACATTAATAACCTCAAAATTACCAGTAAATTTTATGAATATCCAGCATATTTAGTAAATGGCATAGTTAATAAGTTTCGATTAGCCTAAAATTCTCATAATATCTCCCTATCATCAGTATCTATCATTAGTATTCTATCATTAGTAATCTATCATTAGTATTTCTAAAAGAAAATAAAAGGAATGCAACGTAAAGTGCTTACAAAATAGCGGTATGGGGTTGTGAACTGCGGAGTAAGGTCACAACCCCCTTATACCACCATTTTGTAAGCATTTTACGTTGTCTTCCTTTTCTTTCTTTTTATCCTTATATATATATATATATATATATATATATATATATATATATAAGGAGGTCCCATTCAATTTCATATATTCAATTTGCCTCTTATCTTTGCAATTTGTTTCTTATAGTTATTTTCATGTTTTGAGCCTCCAGCTTTCGAAAATCCTTTGATGCTAGTGCTTAGTTTGTATGTATCATTCTTGAATGTTAATTTATTCACATGTATTAGTAATTATATTACCTTATAGGTTAAAATTAAGATCAATTTGAATTCTATGGTGTCATTGGTTTCCTTCTGTTTGATATCTTATTTCAAATCCTCTTTTATATATTAACCTCCTTAATGTTATTGAACCACGTCATGCCAGTTATTTAAATTAGCCTTAATATATTTTATTACAGCCTTAATACATTAATTAGTAGCCTTAATTCATTAATCCAGGATTGCATAATATGCACATGTATAGATATTTAGATGGCATATTATGTGTTTCCCATAATAATAATCCTGTAGTATTTGCCATTTTCCCTATTAATTTACAATTAAATGCAAGTAATAATAACTCTAATGTCGCAAACCTTTTAGATTTAAATTTAGATTTACAAAACTGTAATCTGGCTATAAACTTATATGATAAAGATAAAATTTTAATTTTATCTAAAATTCAACACTAGGACTCTTGTTTGCATATTTCAGTGTTTAGAAATATTATATCAAATCAGGTTCTTAAAATCAATAAAATTTGTGATGACAATTTTAAATTACCACATTTTATGAAATTATTAAATGTAGCGACTAATAATTCATATCCTCCCAATTTTGTAATTAAAATTATCAACTCAGTGTAATCAACTGAGTTGTCCAACTACCAATCGATAACATCCAAGACAACTTTCCAAAATATGGCTGCTAATAATATAGGAAAAAAATATTAAATTATTTATTAATTATATAATTAATTAAAAATGAATAATAATAAAATAAACTAAACAAAAATTGAAAAATAATAAAATCTGAAAATAAGATACATTAATATTTAATGTTTTGAATTTTATTTTCGCTAGCTAAAAATACGTAACAGTAACCAGTTTGATACTACGATTTGAGCTCCCTTATCATGGTGATAGTGGCATTCTCGTTTAATCATTTCATCTATGAATCACTTGCATAGTAAGTTTTTTAATCTATGCTTCATGTTCATATTCTGTTCTCCTTATATGTATTGTTCTGTCTCGCAATCTTAACTCACTGGACGGGTTCTAGGGCAGATCACTGTAACCGTCTGTTCTTCTACTTCCCATGTGTCGTCATACTTCTTTGCGATGCTTCTCGACTTTTTTCTTTACGAAAGTTCGTGCCGCATGGAACATGGTAATTCTTGAATTCCTATTTTTCTTTTCTTCAATTCTTCCTAGTTTGGTGTCTGTAGTTTCAGTTTTGGCATTTATAGTAGCTTATTATTGCCAAATCTGAAACATGCATTTATTTGGGTTAATTAGAATTAGATGATTAGAACTGAAGAGGAATTTAATTCTGGTTTATCTCCGATTTTAGGTCAGTGCTGTTCCTTTCTTTTATCGGCATAGTGACCTTGGTTTGACTGCCTCGGTGATTTTAATATTTCATGATTACTTGGATTTAGTTATTATTACTATATTTTTCTAATTTATATATATATATATATATATATATATATATATAAATAATTTTTTTTAGACCGAAATGAACAATATCTCCAAAAATGTATGCGTTCATGTTTTATATCAAAGGAAGATTACCACATACATTAAACAAGAAAGATCAATCATGCTTAAAGCATTGATTAAGAAACACTTTCGAACTTCAATGCAATTTTATTTAAACATGTCTAAAATGTAATACATTCCTCGGTAATATTTTAAAACTTCTCACAATAATACATTGATTTATTATAGTTGAAAACTTAAACATTCATCCAAAAAAATGAACTTCATTCAAATGACGGCATTGAAATGTAAATTGCCTGGTTTAAACATCTCTAAAATGTGATATATTACTCGGTAACAATTTTAGAATTATCATAATATCACGATAATTTATTATATTTAAAAGCTTCATCGAAAACAACTGAAATTCATTCAAATGACGTCATAGAAAAAATAACACGTCTGGCTCTCTCTAAAAAAGCAGCATTTCATTCATAAATAATTTCCCATTCATGTCATTCATCACAATACTATAGTAATTTATTTTATTTAAAAATTAAGACCATGGAGCTATAACTAATTTAACTCTATGCTTAAAACTTCATCGCAAAAAATCGTCCTTCTCTCGGTAAAGTCAATGAATATTTCTTTCATATCAGCTATGCAGACTCCATGAGCTAAATTCTTTTGCATTAAAAAAATACAGCAATTCCTATACAACTCATCCTACATATTTTGCTGTTTACATTTCACATAAGTGAAAAATAGGCTTCGTTAGAGAAATAATCAAAGTTGGATGCTCATTTAAACTCAAATATATTGTCATTACGTTGTTTCAGTATGTAGATGCACAGAATTTAAGCGAAAATAAAGAGGTTTTACGACGAATACAACACTCAATATGAATTAAAAAGAACTTTAAAAATGACGATTTTGAGACAAGATGGATGCCGTATTATATTTTGAAGTTGGTCACGTGATCGTTTCATATCATGGTCACGTGATCGCTTCATGTAAGAGGTGTAATTATTATTTTAATTTTTATTTAAAAAACTACTGAATATATTTCGCTGAAATTTTTTTTTTATATATTTTATGGAACAATTTGAATATTACCTAAAATTTTCGAAGCAATTTGTGAAATTTAAATCCCCTTAAAAAATGTTTGAAAAATTTGGTCCCATTGGGTTCAATGTATTTCATTTTTTCAACCCGGGTTCAATCCAAAACTAATTGGGTGATATTATTTATTTATATTCCCATAGGTCCTACAGACCGTCTGAACAACATACTAAAATTTCATTTTGATTAAGTCATTTTTACGGCAGTTATCGTGCTAACGGACAGACAGACAGACAGACAGACAGAATGAACAAAGTCATAAACACTTTTCAACTTTGTTGTAAAGTGTTAAAAAGAAATCGTCGGTGACTCCAGTCCGATGAAACAAAAAGAATGTTTCTTGAAATAAAACGACAGTTGTAAAATAAAAATTCAGTAAAGCGCTAACAGTATAACCATTCTTCGCACGGAAAGTGTAATAAAGGAAAATATAATTCACAATTAAGTGCAAATTATTATAGTATTCTAAATGATATTGCTATTCAAAAAATTCTATTAAATATTGACTTTAATTCTCCTAAAATTCGTAATAATATTTGTCATTGCAATGCAAAACTGCAGGTTTGAAGACGTGCAGATTTGAAGAATAAAACATCCTGGTCCCGTTTGTAAACAAATTTTTAAAAATTATGAAATTAGGTAAATATATGCCAAAATGAAAGCGCTAAAATGGTATTAGAATATGTTCCAGTACTACTTTTATTTTGCTACAACGATCGGCTATATACAATATATGAGTTAAACACGATATAGGAGTTTAAGAAATTCGCCAAAATAAAAGAGATGAAGTGAGAAAATGAAAATACTAATACTTGTTCCATAATATTTTATCCCAAAGGCCTTAGTTAAGGTAATCCAGTCAAAAATACAATTCTGATAAAATTTATATTTATATACATATTTTTTTATATAAATCGAAAAACATTTAACAAAATCGTCTGTTGTAAAAATGCATTGGATTAAGTTCTGTTGCTAAGTAACATAATACATTTTTTTTAATAAATTGGCGACAGATATATCGTCTGCATAATGTTATCTCTATGTCAGGTTCTTTTATTAATATCTCGTAACCCCCTAACCCTAGAAATTCGAAATATGGACTAAATATTAAGTAGGGCTATTTCACGGGTAACCCGAAAATTTCATCCAATTCTGTGCAGCCGTTTTCCCGTGATGATTTGACAAATAAACACACGAACAGATTTTCAATTTTATTTATATACATTTTCATGCTCCAAGCCATCGAGCGAATCGCACCGCCTAGGTCATATATTCATTTCTTTTAAGTCAGTTTTTCGTTTACAGACATTTAAAGCACTGCAAATTACTCGCTAATTGGTTATAGATAACTAGCACTTTTAGTTCTCTATCACCCCGATTTCACTTGGATATTCCGACAATAGACTGCGCGTCAAAATGTCAAATTAGTTTACTTATAGACTAGATATTTTACATTCAAATTAATCTATAAACTTGTATAGTAACACATAAATGAGTACTTGAAAAGGTCTATTTCCAATTATTCTGTTCACGCCTCATCAATCATTAAACATTTTATACAAAATAAATGACCTTCTTGTTTTTTTAAACAAAACAAAACAAAATATTTTGCGCTTGGGCGCCAATCTTTCACCAAAGAGTAAGTAAATGCATTGATCTGCAATACTCGCGACATTTTAACTATTACAGCTCTCCCGACTACTGGAAAACCCGGTTTAAAATACTAAAATATAGGAATAACCACTATACTTTTGAAACTAAAAACTCGACCCAGAAATCAATTAAACAGGTAGGGCTTTCAAAGAGCTAGAAATCCTTGCTTTTTATTCATAGTTAGAACTTTTAGGTTTTGAGATATAAGCATTACAAACTTTGAAAACGGAAATATTTCAATCTTCTCTAACTCGAAATTAAAAAATCTTCTTTTAAAAATAAATATAGATCTAAAAACTAAATTTCTTAATATATTCTGTCGCTCATTATTTATAATTGTCTTTTATAGTTTTGAAAATATTTCAGTTGAAAGAAAAAGGAAAAAAAAAACTTGCTTGGTTAGAAACTTTTTTTATTTTTTTCGAAAAATAAGAACTCATTACAAGATCCAATTATATATATTTATAGGGCTTTCGAAAAACTATAAATTGTTACCTATTACTCTGAGCTAGAACTTTAAGTTTTCGTGATATATTCAATAAAACGACTAATTTTCAACCTACTTCAACTTGTCAACTCGAAAATTATATTAATTTTTATAAAAATAAATATAGATCTAGAAACCAGATTCCCAAATATATTTTTTGTCGCTTCCTATTTATATCTATCTTTTACAGTTCCGATGGTATTTCGAGTGAAGGATGAAAATAAAGGTCGCTCGGACAGATACTTTGTTATGTTTTTCGAAAAAAATATGTACAAAATATTAAAATGATTTTTATATATTCATTATCTGCACTATATTTACGACAAAACAAGAAAAAATATTTACGTTTCCGTCTATTAGGTTCGGTAATATAAGCGTCCAAAGTGTTTAAAATTTTCGGAACTCTTCGCTTTCTGCCACAGATATACCAAACATAGATGTTATTCTCATTAAAACAGCATAAACCCATAATCCGCAGGAAATTCGAAATTTACGTTAGACTCTAGTCAAAAATGTTTATTTAATTTTCAAAAATTAAAATTGATATGAAATAAATATTTTATATCGAGTTTAACTTCATTTTCTTTTACACAATACTAATATTCTAAAAACTCCACGAAATTACTTCTTTACACTTATCACCCTATGTTTGTTTATCCGTCCTAATTTCATGCAGTAGCAACGTGCCATCATTCAAATTTGCATCCATCATAAAGACCCCTAAAAAGTCACAAAAGCATCTTCTGGGATACAAACGTTGTTTACTGAGAAATTTGGAATATAGATTAGATATAACATCGAAGTCAGCTAATTATTTCAACTAATTAGATTTCTTAAAAGTAGTATCAAAGGATTTGGAGAGAAGTAAGGACATGTTTTTCATTGCTTTCGGACGGAATAAAATTTGAGTAAAGGACTTTAAAATGAGTTATGTTCTAGTTATGGGATGCAAGTTCTCTGTTATGTTAAAAGTAAGGTATTTGTGAATGTCATAGTTAAGACAGGATCTTTGATAGGAGATTTATATTATGTTAGAGCAATCACTATCAGAAAAATAATAAAAATCGCCATTTCGGCATTTTTAAATTCTTCACCATAAAAGTAAGGTTCGTTTTCTACCCAAAGGTAAAATAAAGATATTACGATGGGGTAAAAATTGCGACACTTAGACTTTGATACATATACATGTTTTGAGCATTTCTGAATACAAATCAACCATTTTTGATGAGAAATATCTTAAGGTACGGAGAAAATTATGAAAAACATGTGACAGGGTGAAACGGAAATATGTAACAGAAGCGGCATCATATTGTTGCGAATACCTAGCAAGAAACCATTGATATAATTTGCAGATCTGGATTATTTACTTGATCGTGACGACAAACTCGGGTACTTTGGTGTTTATTTAGCGAATTATCGTCAACGGGACGTTTGGCAAATTCTGGAAAATCCGCATTTTGTAGACTAGCTATGAATTTTAAGCGCTATGCGCTTTAAACATTTCGTTACAATTCCAATTATGCTACTGCTGTATACACACGTGTAGATTGATACAATTATATGATATAATTCGCATTAGTTTTTGTCATTTAGTTGCTGTTTATTTTATTTTATTTATTTATTTATTTATTTGCATCTTTCAGAAATCAAAAATTGGTCTTAGAATCTGTCTAATTTCAGAAAGCAATAATTGGCATAACTTCATATAGATGTCACATATACCACATTTTTAAAGCATTGTCAACTAAACATATTTGAACACAAGCTTAGGGTGCTCTCAAATATAAAACACTTTGTGGTGATCTCTTGTATTTTAAGGGACACTGGCGGTACTACCATTATGTGAAACCCCTTAATTTGGAGGGATCCGACGAGCAAATAAAATTGTGAAATAAGCATTCAGGAAGGTAGGTGATCCATACAAGAATTTTGAAGAGAGCAGCATTTGAAGATCAACAACTGATAACAGATAACGATCTCGTTCCAATGTTTAGAACGTCATCTAGTCAGTTAAAATATTCGTGGTTGGAATTCCGGCTGTGACTTGGTTTCCGTGATGATGAAAGTACGTTGTGTTTGTGCATTGTGAATGATTTCAATCCATTAGGCGTTTATGATCTCAAACAAGTACCAGATAATAGAAGTAAACTTTGTAAGTGCCAACAATTGCCGTAGTCATATGGTCGCCAGTGGTTGACATTAAGTGCAAATAGATTTATGTGGGATGATAAATAACACTACACACATCATGAGATCTCGTGGTTCTGTGGACCTCAGGCTGTTACGTGTCTGCCGCCGATAACAACTTCCTCACACAAGCGCACCAGCCAATGGGCCCACGGAGAAGTAAGGAGAGGGGAGCCAACACTGTAAGTCAGGTCTTCCTACAAAAAATAACTTGGGGAAAAATTATCGCACTAGCATTATCAGAAATGGTATGATAAAAGTTGGAGAAGCAAGTAGTAATATATTTGTTATGAGTAATAAGACAAGTTTTATAAATCATGGCGGCTTCAGGTCAGATGAGGACCCTGACCATGGTGATTTCAACGACGATATTACAGTAGTGATTGACATCCACAACATGTACTCCATTATTTCTTATGAGGAATTCCAGTTTAGTTTAAATCAGTTTTTTATATAACTTACTTCATAACATGCGCCTACAAATTAAATTGAAAAGGAATACTAATTGTTAAATGGAAAATGAATACTATTGTGAAATTATTAATTGAAAATGCTAGTAAAAAGTATATGTGTGTTGAAATAAATAATTATGTGAGGAAAATCAAAGGCATCTTTAATAAATAGTCAATAATTAATGCTTATCTTTTAAGAATTAGGTTTATTTACAGATTGACGCCGGGCTACACAACAGGTTGGTTATATATTAGACACCTGACTTTATACATACTACCCATCAAACCCAAATTAAACAAATTATTAACTACCATATAGATATTATTTTCACAATATTTGGTGATATGTTTGGTGATATTTGGTGATTTGTGCGATAGCTTCTTAACAACATCTTTTAAGTTAATTTTCGAATATAAATAATAATTTAAGATCGTATTGCATCTGAACTTTTGTAGACTATTCATTCATGCGAATCAATATTATATAAATTTGATTATTTTTTTCTTATCTCTTTACTTATTAATTGTTTTCTAGGCTGGCTAATAGAACGTTTGCTGCGTCAAAATCTTCTTTTAGGATCGCACGACATACAAGAGGTTGGGAGCTGCAGATCCAAATATTCTTTTCACTAAGCTGGATCCCAAATATCTCCCAATGATGTTTATAGTATAATGGGAAATTATGGAAAGGACACCAATAATGATGTCGCTTCTAAATAAAAAAAATTTCAAAGAAAGAGGTTTTATTTTCTTTTGTTGGACTTTTCTTTCAAATTTAAATTTTAGAAATAATTATTTTGAATTTATATTTCGGAATTGTTAATCATTTGTTGGACTTTTCTTTCAAACTTAGATTTTATAAATAATTATTTTGAATTTATATTTCGGAATTGTTAATCATTTGTTGGACTTTTCTTTCAAACTTAGATTTTATAAATAATTATTTTGAATTTATATTTCGGAATTTAAAAGCGTTTGTTTTGCATTTCACTCACTATGCTAGAGTGGGAAACTATGACTTGTTAAGAACTTTTACCTTCCCTACAAAGACATGAAAGGAAAGTATTGGAATTGGCTCGAAATCCGCAACTCAAACTTTAGACAAATCTACACGTTTTGAACACTTTAGAAATGAAAACTCTATTCTCAACGTGACGTCTGTGTGTCTGGTTATCTGCCTGTATGTCTGTTTATCTCGCCTAAGTTTCTATGTATCTGTCTATGTGTCTGTCTGGTTCGGTATATAAATCCCTCTGATCAGATTTTGATACGATTCGAAACAATAGAACCTGCATTTTTATGCTAAATGGCACGTACATATGGTCGTACATATTTGCTCTAGCTAAAAAAACTAATTGACCAAATGTCACAAAATAGCAAGTAAGTCACTCGTGAGTTACCCTGGTGCAGATTATATATTTTTACTATTTAGAAAAAAGAAACAGCTGCTTTTTGTTTTTCCCTTGGCGAAATGACCCGCAAAATTCATCAATATCTAAGTCAAAAGGCTGCATATGCCCCAATGTATCAATTAAATGCTTGCTTTATACTCAATTTTTGACTATGAGAAAAATAAAAACAATTCCATAACTCTAGTACTAAACGTTCTCGAGATATTCTAGGTTGTTTTTTGTTTTAAATTTTGCATCGTCGTCTTTGAAAGTGCTTGCAGTTTACAAATGGAAAATAGAAATTGATTTAAAACTGCAAATTCAATGTAATTTCAAATAACTATCCGTGCCATTTTACGCAATTAAGCTCTTAATTGATTAATGAATTATGAATGGAAAAATATGAATTATGAATGAAAAAATATGAATTATGAATGAAAAAATATGAATTATGAATTAATTATGAATGCAAAAATATGAATTTAATGAGTTATGAATGAAAAAAAGAGAAAATGAATTTGATTCTTAAAGGAAAGTTATAAGCTGACAACATCAGATTTTGTCACTTGTGTACAAGCCCTGTTGTAAAGCAGTGATTGTTTTACTTTAATTCTGAACACCAGAATTTTGACAATGGAGAGCCGGGCTAAAATAATTCTTTCCACAGCTTCTGGCGAATAAATAATTAAAAACTCAATTACATTTATTCTTAATTAAGTTTTAAATTTAATTAAATTGAAAAATTCATTAATTTAAAACTTTATTAAATTTATTATTAATTAAGTATTAAATTATTACATTTTTAAATTTCATTGAATTTAAAAATGAATTAAATTTATTTTTAATTGTATTCTACATTTAATTAAATTTAAAAAACTTAGAACTTCATTAATTTAAATCTACAAAAATAAATTTCAAATCACTTCTGTACAATAGTTCGTGCTTTGTTGACCTTATAGCCATTTGCAATCGAGAAAGAAAAATCCCAAGACAAAGCTGCAAAAAAAAAGGCTTCTAAAGTGCCTAGAATAGCATTATCTTGTTGGTATGCAGCAGCCCATTCAGGTCAGAAATTGCTTCACGGTTTTCTATATTTTCTCCTATGTCAAAAAGGACCTGTCAAATAACAAAGTAATCTCCCGAGACCCATCTGCTTTATTTCTCTGGAAATTTTCCCACAGATCAGGTATAACACTGAAACCAGAGCGCACTGTTGAATTGTATTAGCTAATTAGCTCCTAGTAAGGACGTCTCAAAGGATTTGGGGTGTTAGACCCCGGCGTGCACGTGTTTTACATTACTCTCTACAGGGGTGAAATATGAGTATTACATCTGGATTAAGCATTTGTGATTTCGGACATACTAATTACGATTTTAGTCCTTTTTATGCCATAAAATATTCTTTATATTAAGGGTTTTGAGTAAGTTTTCACGCAAGTCATAAAATTGGAATATAATTTTAACATCTGCATTAAGCCTTTGTGATTTAGAATATACTAATTACGATTTTGCTTTTTTTTATGCCACAAAATATTATTTACGTTAAGGGTTTTGGGTAAGTTTTCATGTGACTCATAAAATTGGAATAGCATTTTAACATCTGGATTAAGCCTTTGTGATTTGGAATATACTAATTACGATTTTGGTCTATTTTATGCCACAAAATATTATTTGCGTTAAGGATTTTGAGTAAGTTTTCATATGAGTCATAAAATTGGAATTGCATTTTAACATCTGGATTAAGCTTTTGTGATTTGAAATATACTAATTACGATTTTGGTCGTTTTTATGCCTTAAAATAGTCTTTAGGTTAAGGGTTTTGAGTAAGTTTTCATGTGAGTCATAAAATTGGAATAGCATTTTTTTAAAGAAAAATACTGAATACTCTGACCATAGAATTCACGTCAAAATATCAAAACATTTTTACTAACTTGCTTTTCAGTATACAAATGAAACTTATTACCTGGCGATATTTTACATTCAAGTAAATCTATAAGTTTCCGGCATATACTTGAATACGTATATTTCCATCCATTCCGTTCAATCCTCACCAATAATTAAAAATCTTAATCTTTAGAATCCCTAAGTTCATTTAATCTCATAATTTAAATAAAGTACAATCTCTCGCGATTCTCAACCAGTATTTCACCTAGGAGTAAGCAAACCTATTGATCTGCAATACTTGTGATATTTTAATCATTACAGAGTTCCCACCCATTGCAAAACTCAGGTAAAAATACTAAATCTCGAACTTATAAACACTCTACTTCAGAAAGTAGGAGATTTATCCAATATCCAATTATATACACTTGTGGGGTTTCAAGGAGCAATAAATTCTTGTGTATTGTTTTTAGCTAGCATAGCTGAATTGAGATTTCAAAGTGGTGTTCGAAACGAAAACAAATGATACAATAAGAAGTATACAACATCTGGATGGTGGAAGGGCGCCTTAACCAATATGGTCCTCTAGCACTTATCTATGGTAAAATACAGCATATTGGGAATATGATATTATTTTCTCTACACATATGTATAGTAAAATGTAAAAATATATTGTGAAGAGGTCGAAACTTCCAATTCAAATTTTCAATGGAAGAGCATCCTTTCAGCACCATAAATTCGATTCTAACGTTTTTGAGCTGATGTTTCGTGTGTGTGTGTGTGTGTGGATACGATATAGCCCAAACGGCTAGAACATTTCGAATAGAATTTCCTACAAATATTACAACTATTGAATACTGAAAAAAACAAACCCATGAAAAATTATTACTTTCAATTATGTTATGTAAATAATAATTTCTTAAATTATTTTTCATTAGACATCGAATGACATGTACGTCAGAACGGTAGCATAACCCGTTTTTGAGAATACGCACATTTTTTAATGAATTTATAAAAAAATCACATAAAATCAAAAATGTATTAATTATTCTGAAATATGTTTACTTATCATATATAAATATGTGATAAATTTGTTAATATCAACCTCGTGGATTTAGTCCATTACAATCATGAGAGAAAATACTGTGGGTAATAGTTTTGAATTTAACGCCTAATACTTAGTTAATAGTCATTTATATAAGAAACGCTCTTCGCCAATTTGGCGAAATTTCGCCCCCAGATTAACGTCAAAATTTTAAATATGACTCTAAATTAAAGAAAATGACACCAAATTGATGAATTAATTGTTCAAATATTATAATATATGGAGAATATTTCTTATTGTTGATGTTATCAATATTGTAAAGTGTCAATTTAGATTTGATAAATTTAATTTGATAAATATATTTGATACATATAATTTGATAAATATATTTGATACATATAATTTGATAAATATATTTGATAAATATAATTTAATTGGGTACTTCGAAAAAATGTTATATGGTGTCATCTAGAAAAGTGTCAAATGTACAATTCAACGTAAAAAGAATTGTTTGGATCATGTACATTCTTCTTTCATTTTCTTAAAGAAGTAAATTCATTCTATTATACATGTAAAGCCATGTGCTTGTTACATGAGATACTTTATTTTTATTTAATAGTTCCATCATTTCGCACGCCCGTGCAACGGTCGTATCTATCGTTAGACGTAACTGCTTTAAAAGTCCTTGCTAAAAAGTTATCAATAAGAAATGGCATCTAAAATAATTAAGCGCTAGTTGCGGGTACCGCAACTGATATATATTAAAACATGTTTTGATTACTGATTAGAAACAAAATTAAATAAACAATTAAAGTTTGAAGAAATTTTAGAAATATTTAAGAAATACGAATTGTAAATTAAAAACATGTCAACATTACTGTGTTAAACGTCACACACAGATATTTTAGTTATTATATTTAATGTGCTACATTCATGTTAGAAGTTTTTTCAGAAATTACAGACAATTAAAATAATTAAATTTATTTATAATACTAAGGGTTTCTGCCCCTGCACACTACTTCCGCCAACAATCATAACTCGATTTTTAAAAAAGAGCCCAGTCTTACGAAAATTCAACTATGTAGGTACATGCCTCCAAAAATTCGTTATTTGCTATTATTTGTCTGTCCAGGACTCGAACTTGCAGCTCAAATGTTATGATAATATATCCCGCAGCAGCGCCGATCTTTGGCAATCAAACCTCGATATTTCATATTTTTTGACTGGTTTCGCATTTCATGTATGCGCAAAATCATCTACATTTTTTAAAAATCAATTAAACGTGCAGGGCAAAAAGAACATTTCAAGTTGTCGAAACACATCTGGACAGCCCTGTAGTAATACAATAGCCAAGTAAAGTCGTCTGCGGTTATTCGCTTTACCTTATTACATTTAGGTTACGGCTTACATGCCTAGAATTATGAGGCGCTTCCTTTGTAAGACGATTGAACGATATAACTTAATATATAAGATATATTCTTAGAATATTATCGCAACATCTAGGCGGTGTGCTAATATATTTCACTTTTAACTTCTTACAATTTTATACTCTGGGTAGGATGTATAATACTGTCCGTTTTATGTAAGTGTTTATGTCCGTTTTGTGTAAGTTTTTATGACCGTTTCCAAGTGGCAGCCGTCGAAAAAAGTATACCTATGACTCGTCGGGATACAAATAAAATAAAATAGATTTCATACTTCAAATGATGAAATTAGGTCAGATATAAATTCAACACAGAAAATATGTTTTTTAATTTCGCTATTTTTCTTTATAATTTTAGCACCCGCAGAATTGTAAATTGGAACGAAACTTAAAACGTACATCTCCAACACTTTCATATTTCTCACTATTTGCAAATAAACAAAATTACAATTCCACAATACTTCAAATGCTACTAATAGGAGTAACCGAATGTGGGCGTGGCCAGGTAAACATTTTATACAGTCCAGGGATATTCATAATTAAATCTTCTATTTTATTTTATTTTTTATTTTTATATTATCCCAGATGTCCAGCTCACCCTAGTAGGATAAAGAGGTAGCTGTACGTACGGATGCCAGGGAAATAAAATCTCCTACATATTTTCTAAATAATGTTTATTTTCTATAATTAAACATAATTGTCGGGAATTCATGCTATTTAATTCCTTATGGGAAGCAATGCCTGCGTAACGATTGTCCTGGTTTCGTAACTTATTGTTAAAAAAAAGGTATCGTAGAAACATATGTTTTATTTCATTCACAATAACATTTTTTATGCCGGCAATTAAATATTTTAATTCATTCAATTAAAATGCATCAGCATAAAAATGCGTCAAACGAATATTGTTTATGCTGCAAAATATTTAAAACTAACCGCACAATTTTAGCTGTATAAACTTAAAAAAATAACCATAATTTTTTTTTTAAATAAGAGAATAAAGAAATATTTTTAATTTTGCATATATAATAGGACACAAATGTAATCTGAAAATCTCCGTCTCCGAAAGATATTCTCACTGATGTCTCAGTATTTTATTTACACAGAGCTTCTAAGCAGTAAAAACCGTTAGTGGCACTAGCAGAATTTGCTAGATTAACAGCAGTGATGTATTGCTAAAAAAAATAGCACCGAAACGCTCTTCAATTACTTCAAATAGTCGCCTACACTTTTTTTTTCATTTTCAAACGAATATATGTCAAAGATTAGTATATCTGTTCAGTATTTAATTAAAATTATTAAATAAAAATGTCAAAGGCAAAGAAGAAAACTAATTAAATTAAAAAAAAAAAATTCCAAAATATTCTAATTTTAACTTTCCCTACCATACATGGTAACGCACAGGGGAAGTAGCGTGTCGTAAATCGCAACTCGAGTTTTCGACGGATCTATACGTTTCGAACACCCCAGAACAAGTAAACTTTATTTTTAGCATAGTGTGTGTGTGAGTGTTTGTACGTCTATATGTCTGTGATATATATGCATCCGCTCTAACTCAAAAACTAATTGACCACATTTAAAAAATAATTGGTAGGTTTCTCTGACTAACCCTCGTGCCGAGTAGATTTTGGTACGATTCGGATACTCAAAATCATATTTATCCCCTTTAGCTGAAAAACTAATTGACCACATTTTACAAAATTTGGTAGATAAATCAATTGTGGGTTACCTTTGTGCTGAATTAACTTTGGTATGATTCGTGAATAAAGAAGCTGTCCTTTTCTTGCTAAATAGCATGCAGAGATCTAGTAATGCAAGTTTCCACTCTAGCTGAGTAACTATTTGAGCAAATATCACAAAATTTGATTGATAAGTCGCTTGTGAGTTATCTTGGAGCTGGTTAGATTTTGGTACGAACCGCAAAAATGTAATCAGCCCCTTGTTCTGAAATGGCCTACAAAAATCGCCAAAACCTTAAATAAAATACAGGGTCATCCAGTGGCGTATTTTGGCGAATTGTTTGGGGGGGGGGCGATCTGTAGATCGAAATGTTCTCGGAGGTTTGTTTACTTAGGATTTTCTTAACGGCTTCCTATATACGGATATTAGGTATGAGATTTACTGTGTAAATCACTTCTTCTTCTTCTTCTTCAGTGGCCTGACAGCCCAGGATGGGCCCTTGCCTTCCGCAGTATAGAACTCCAGACTCCCCTATCCCTGGCCAAAGACCTCCAGTTCAACACTTTTAAAATTTTAAAGTCCTTTTCCACACACTCAAGCCACCTGAGTTTAGGTCTTCCTCTTTTACGGGTGCCGAATGGTCTGACCGAAAATATCTTTTTTGTTGTACGGCTTTCGGCCATCCTGCATAGGTGACCCACCCATTTAATTCTCTGAATCGTGATGGAATTGACTATATCTGGTTCATTAAAAGACTTATAAAGTTCAGAGTTAGAGAGAGAGAGAGAGAGAGAGAGAGAGTTCTTCTTCTCCAGATGTTGTTACAATTAAACCACCAAAAATACCTCTCAAGATTTTTCTCTCAAAAACAGAAATTATATCTTTAACTTTTTCTGTCATTGCCCAAGTCTCAGCAGAGTAGGTAAGAATGGGTCTGATTAAACTTTTGTAGATTATAATCTTCGTTTTTCTGCTGATGAAGTCAGACCTTAAGTACCTTTTAAGGCCGAAAAAACATCGGTTAGCAGCTGTAACTCTACCACGAATTTCGGGCACAATGTCATTGAGAGTATTAACTTCAGATCCTAAATATCTGAAGTTGCTTACAGTTTCAAACTTGTAAACCCCAATTTCGAAATAAGGACAGTCATAATTACCACAGGGCATGTACTTAGTTTTATTTTGATTAATAGTTAGATGCATTTTACTGGCTGCGGCCTCTAAAGATGTGAAGGCTTCCCTAAGTAACTCGGGAGTGCGTGCTACAATGTCAATGTCGTCAGCAAACGCAAAAATCTGGACAGACTTGTTAAAGATTGTTCCACGGGTATTGATGTTAGAGTCTTTCACAATTTTTTGGAGTGCAATATTGAAAAGCAAACAGGCCAGTGCATCGCCTTGTCTGAGCCCATTTGAAACAGTAATAGGCTCGGAGAGATTATTCTGAATTCTTAACCTACGCTTTGTTTCGGTAAGAGTAATATTAGCCAAATTTATAAGTTTATCGGTTATTAGAAATTCTCTCATAGCTTCAATCAATAGTTTTCTGTTTACTGAATCATAGGCAGTCTTGAAATCAACGAAGAGATGGTAAGTTGCTATGCCATATTCATTAGCTTTTTCCAACACTTGCCTAATGTTAAAAATGTGTAAATCACTAGAGTATGGATATTTACAGTAAATCACTTGGATTTCCGGAAGGGTAAGGAAAAGAAGAAAAAATCAGAAATTTGCTTCCTTGAATATTTGGCAAACATGTCTTTGATTGAAGCGGTCTGTTTACGCTTCTTTGAGGTTTTTTCATCTCTCCCAAACATTGCAAATGAGTTTTAAAGCACCTCACAAAATCACAATATAACACACTATTCTTTGTTATAAAGATATCAGAGGAGCAGCACGTTTTTGGAACGATTAATGCTTATACGACGCTACCGACTCTGTATCAAGTGTGCAGTAGTCAACCAGAGGCTCTTATTGGCTACTGTTCACGTGGTACATAGTCGGTAGTCTCGTGCAAGCATTGCTTGCCAAATATGACGTCACAGCCTTCCATAGGCGCAGACTTTTGTCTTTTATTATGGAGGCGAGATTTCGTGGATAAACTGAGGAAGGGAGAGCAAGGCCAAAGTAACTCCCTAATGATATATATTTTTTGAAATTTTGTAATTTATTTGATAAAACGTCGACGTTCGTCAGGCGTTTGAGGGGGTCGATCGCCCCCCCTGAAATTCGCCACTGGCGGTGATCCAAAAGTCCTTGACACATTTTAAAATTGAATATAAACTCAAGTAATTGCCATACGGTAGTGAGATTTGAACTAAAATGATTTTCACGTTGAAAAGTTTAGGTTAAGCAAATAAAAAATTTAGTTCCAAACTTTTCCGATTGATGGCGCTACTTATTTAAATGTTTGTATAATTGCGTTGGAAATGGAGTACTGTTTGGATGTTGTTCGAACTTTTTGGGATTTTTATGGTACAGCGTCATCTATGGGCAAAGTTTGGAACTAATTTTTTTGTATTTGCTTAACCAAAAATTTTCAACGCGGAAAGCATTTTAGTCCAAACCTCACTATCGTACGTCAATTACTTGAGTTTATATTAAATTTTAAAATATGTCAAGGACTTTTGGATCACTCTGTACTACAAATGCATCAATTAAATGTTTGTAATTTTTATTCGTAATTTTTGAGGACGAAACGAATAAGACCAACTCTAAGATGGAACATTCTCAATGTATTCCAGTTTATTTTTCATTTCAAGAAACAAAAGACATTTTTCACTGTAGTTGAAAACTATTCAATGAAATTTCTTTAAAAATGTAGCAGTTCTCTTCGGAGTAATCTTAATACTGATTAGATATTAGCATGATTCGATTAAAGATAACCGATCATTGTTTATCGAATTGGCCCGCGAAGATCGTGAAACTTTGAAATAAAAGACTAAAATTGCTGAAATATATTAATAATATAGTTGTTCTTCATGCAATTTTTGACAGTTAAGCGAATATGACTGACTTTCATGACTGTAAGATGGGCAGGCCGTTCTCGAAATATTTAAATTCTTCTAGAATTTTGAGGAGCTAAAGACTTTGAAGTGCATTAACTTGCAACTTGCCAAATGAAATAACTTACCAAATGCCAACTTGCCAAATGTTGCAACTTGCCAAATGATGGCCTTCAGCCCTCAACTGAAATTGGGACGGAGACACGCGGGGATTTTCGAGGCGGCCCCCTCCTCGCCGAATTTCGACCCGGGCTCCTCATCAGGTGGGGGACTCTGCGGCAGCAAAGACATCTGATCAAAGATGCTTGGAACCTGTACCCGAATTATAAGAACGGAGCTGAAGCTAGCTTTTGCTCTATGCTTATAATGTCGGTTTTGTAAGCACGAGATCCTGGCTCGGGACAGGCGACGCTCCATCGCCACAAAGAAAATTATTTATAAACTAGCAGCATACCCGTTCTTCGTACGGAGTATATAATATAAAGAAACTTGAAATTCATAATCATGCCCAAATTCTTATAGTATACTAAATGACATGTTTAATCAAAATATTCTGTTAAAATATTTAATATAATGCTCCTAAAAAGAAGTTTAAGAATATCTGTTCTCGCTATATAAAATTATCTTCATGGACATATCTGAAGAATAAAACATCTTGGACCCCTTATGTAAGCAAATATAAAAGAAAAATATGGAATTGAATCAATATATGCAAAATAAAAGCGTTAAAATTGTATGGGACCCGTACTAATTATATACGCGAATATTAGAAAATATAACCTGTATTAGTAGATTACATGTATAAATTGAAAATACCAATAAACCCGTAATCTTTAAATCTGAAGACAGTCATTTATTCCAATATATGTCAAAATTAAAGTACTAAAATTATATGGGAAGGTATACACGTACTACTTATAATGTCCGATTATTAGTAGAAGATTACCCGTTTTGCAATATGAGTCACAAATGTTTTTTGGTAAAATACAACAGACGACGTAATAAATTGAATATATAATTAATCACCTTAATCTTCATACCAGAAGACTGTACTTGATTCCAATATATATGCCAATATATGTCAAAATATATGCCAATATACCTGTACTACTTATATTCTAGTAGGTTAGAAGATATACCCGTGCATTCCTAGAAGACTACTCATACAACGTACAATATGCGTGTGTCAGCAATTTTTGCCGCAATAAAACAATGGCGTAATAACTTAAAAATATCAATAATCCCTGAATCAATAATTCCGGAAAATATCAATAATAATAATGTTTAAACCTGAAGAGTATAATTGATATTATCCAGTCCAAAATGAAATGGCAATGAAATTTATTTTATATACATATCTTCATTATTCAAATCGGAAAGGATTTAATAAAAATCGTCTGCCGCATAAACACATTGGATTTAAATCCGTTGCTAAGCGACATGATATCATTTGCTTCAAATAAATTGGTAGAAAAAATATCGTTTAAATAGTTATATTTCTATGGAACATTTGGCGACAGTTTCGTCAAATTAGCGATATTTTAAAAAATCGCCAAATTTATCGCCAAGTGGGACTGTAGAACTGACAGTTCCACTTTGCGACAAATTGACGAAATATCATCACAATACTATCCCCTAACAAAAAACAATTAATATCATTTATGTAGCGCAATTTTATCAATTTCAAGATATTTTTATAGATTTGAAAACATTTTTATCAATTTGGTGACATTTTAAAAATTCGCTAAATGTATTACTAAGTAGGATGGTTGGTCTGACAGATAAATGCTAACCAAACATCATTTCAGTATTCTCTTCTAACCAAACAAAAAAAAAATTCATTGATATGTAGAAGACCCAAGCCACACGACCAACCCGAAGGTTTATGGCAGCTGTTTGTGTGTCGTTTATATCAATTTGGCGACATTTCCGTCAATTTGGCAAAGTTTAAGAAAAGTTGTCAAATTAGCGATATCCCTCCAAATTCGTAGCTTTGAATTTGCAGATCTGAATGAAACATTCTTATCCCGTTTCAATATACTAAATGAAAACACTACAATTGTATTAGAAGATATACCCGCTCTACTCTTTTTCTGTTTCAACAATCGGCTATATGAATTTATTGGCTAAACACAATATATAAGTTTAGTAGCTAAATACGATATAAGCTTGAAAACTCTTTGCCAAAATAAATGAAATTGATGTACGCAGTCAACAATTAATATAATTAAAAGAAAAATCAAACCGTCCATTCATAAGATATACTTTTATATCCATTTATTTATTATTTAAATCGAAAAAAAATAATAAAAACATTAACAAACACATTTAATTTAATTGCGATGCCGAGCAACATGATATATCCTCCTAAAATGTTAAAATTTATTATCCACTAACAGCACACCCGTTATTCGTACGGAGTGTATAATTTAAAGAAACTTATAGTTCGCAATCATGTGCAAATTCTGTTAAAATATTATATTTATTGCTCCTAAAGAGAAGTTTAAGAATATATGTTCTCACTATGCAAAATTATCTTCACGATCAGATCTGAAGAATAAAACATCCGGCCCCCATTTGTAAGCAAATTTACAGAAGAAAAAATAGGAATTGAATGAATATATGCAACCCCGTACTAAATATATTGTCGCAGATTAGAAAATATGCCAATGTGTTAGTAGAAGATTACCTGTATTACAATATGCGTCTCAAAAATATTTGCCAAAATAAAAGAGATGACGTAATAAATTGAAAACAACAATAATATCCGTACTCTTTATACCAGAAGGTCGTAATTGATTCCAATATATGCCAATACATATCAAAACATATGTCAATATACCTGTACTACTTATATTCTCGTAGATTAAAAGATATACACGTGTATTTGTAGAAGATTCGTACAACATACAATATATGAGTTTAAACAATTTTTGTCATAATAAAATAATTGCATAATAACTTGAAAATATCAATAATCCTTGAATCAATAATCCCCGAAAATATAAATAATAATAATTTTTAAACCTGAAGACCGTAATTGATATTATCCAGTCAAAAATGCTATAAGAAAAATCAAATCGTTCTTTTCTAAAATATATTTTTATATCCATTTATTTATTATTCAAATCGAAAAAATAATTATTAAAATTACCAGACAGATTTAATTTAATTGCGTTTCTGAGTAACATGATATAAGATACAATCTTATAACATGTTAAATATGTCATGTCTTATAACATAAACTGCGAAATTAAATAACGATTTTGATTTCTCTATACTTCTCATTGTTCCGTAAAAGCTTGTTTTAAATAAACCATGAACCATGGAGATAGATTTCCCCTTTAAATCATGTTTCAAACAATTCATGTTTTCAGAAAGTGACTAATTAACGCAAAAAATCTCCCATCAAACTCAGAGATTAAATTTTAATTCACTTTCAAACGATTTTCAAGCTTTTCGTTTGGATAAACCACGGAGTTAGGGAGTAGAACTCCTAGGAAAAAGTTCCGTTTTCCATTAATATCTCGACCCCAGGTCCTAGAAACTCGAAACTTGGACAAAATTTACGGGGGGATATTTCAAGGCTATTCACCAAATTTCATTAAATTCGGTTCAGCCGTTTTTCCGTGATGATGAGACAAACGAAAATTTTGTTTTTTACTAATATCTCGAGAACCACTGGTCGTAGAAACTCAAAACACGGATATAATTTTAAGTGGGGCTATTTCTGGGCTACCCACAAAATTTCATCAAATTCGGTTCAGCCGTTCTCCCGTGATGGTGTGACAAACAGACAGACAGACAGACAGACAGATTTTCATTTTTATTTATATAGATACATTTTTTTTTTGGAATTGCATTTTGTATTGGATCATATCATTACGGCCTTTAGGTTTAACGAATTTAGATTATTGATGATTCCAAATTCTTACACAATTTGTTTTATTTTGTGGAAAATTTTAAAATCCATATATTGTAGTATGGTTACATCTTCTAATACATGGATATAATCTTCTAATCTAAGAAAATATAAATGATTACATCCGTCCGTCCCTGTAACGCTTGGCTAGAGATTTGGCGTATTTTTTTTAATATTGCGAAATTGTTGTCGAATAAAAATGTAATGTAATGTCGAATAATAAGGGAAAATGTTGTCGAATCGTTAAAAATATTGTCAAATTGATAAAAATAATACCAAATTAATGAAATTAGTTTTGCTTTGAAAGGGGATAGTATTGTAATGATGTTTCGGTAGTTTTTGACTGTCAGTCCATCCTATTTGACAACAAATTTGGCGACCTTTTGAAATGTGGCCAAATTGCTCAAATATCATCAAATAAACGAAAATATCGCCAAATGGATAAAACTGTTGTCAACTTGAAAAAATGACACCGAATCAAGGAAATTAATTCGTTTAGAAACATGATATTATTGTAATGCTGTTTCGGTAGCGTTTATCTCTTAGTCCAACTGTCCCACTTTCTGACAAATTTGGCGACTTTTTAGAATTCTGTCAAATTAATGAAAATTCAACCGAATTGATAATGAATATTTGTGGCATTCAAACATTTTGTGAAAGATAAATTAAAACGTTTATATTACAGAGAAATTCTATTTTATTTTTTTCCAAATCCAAGATCGATTTCAGATTGCTATTCGCTGGGTTCGAACATTCGCAACATTTCTATAACGTCTAAAGTTAAATTTCCTCCAATAATTTCAGTATCTTTTGTAATAATGCTCACCCTATACGTTATCTTATAATTAATGCTGTTTATAAATTGATTTCTTTGAGTTAATGCTATTACTTTCATTATATACATAGTATAATGTATAAGGAAAGTATTGTGACGGGGTCGAAAATTCGAATTCGAATTTTTGACGGGAGAGCACGCTTCAAGCATCCCTGATCATAACCTGAGCATTTTTGGGGTGATATCTGTGTGTGTATCAGTGAGCCTGAGGAGACGATATCTTACGAACGAATAAGCAATTCGAATGAAATTTGGTACAAAACTTACAAGCCATTGAATACTGGAAGCCTAATGTTTTTAAACACTATCGAATGTTCAGAACCCTCCTAAAGTTTTGAATGAAATTTGGAAAAAATGATTAAAAAATCAAAACCTTTGCAAAAGTTACACAAATAGACATTTCTTATGCAATTTTTCCTTAGAAAACAATTAGCATAAACTTTAGAATGCTAGCATGAACCGTTCTCGAGATATAGCATATTTTTCAAATACATATATCAAAAATTTCCATAAATTAAAAGAAAATTAACTGTTGAGAAACATGTTTACTTTTCTTATGTAGTATCATGCGATAAATTGGATGACATCATTCCCGTGGATTTAGTTCATTCCATTCATGAGAAAAGATACTTTGAGTAATACTTTTGTATTTGAGCGCCAATAGTCATTTATCTGCTCTAAGAATAACTTATTTCTCCTTCCATGAAGCTTGGCGAGATTTTGGCGGCACATTTGCTGGAATATCGAAACCTAGCGACTTTTTTAAATGTTGCTAAATTAACGAAAATCTTGCCAAATGAATAAAAATGACAACTAATTGACGACAATTTAATATTTTGGAAAGAATATAAGTATCTAGTATAAGAATAATTTTTTTTTGTTGTTGCTACTGTAAAAGTAGTAAATCCATTGCATTATATAAGGAAAGTCATATGCTGTCGACATCAGATTTTTTTATATGTTAATGTCTGTAATTGTTACTGGAAACAATTTGATTTTTTCAATGACATCTGAGGCTTCTAACAACTATTTCCCTTTTGAAAGATCTCTCAAAAATTATATAATGGCATTTAGAAAACTATTCCGTAATGCGTTCCGTATAAGCTTCGTCTCTATAAAGTAAGTTATAAAGTAAGTTACAAAGTGTTAAGTAGTATAGCCGCTATAAAGTAAGTTATAATGTGTTAAGTAGTATAGACGCTATAAAGTAATAAGGTAGTTAAGTAATATAGCAATAAAGTAAACTGTAAAGTTAAGTAATAAAGTAATAAAGTAAAGTATAAAGTTAAGAAATAAAGTAATAAAGTAAAGTATAAAGTTAAGAAATAAAAATATTAAGTAGTTACTAATTATTCAGTATCCATGCAGAAACCGGTTTTACACTTTCATTTCACCTGCAATGACAATTAACCTTTGAACACCAATATCGACATCTGTCACTGTAAAAATAACAAAGTAAACTCTATATATATCTGCATTGTTTCTCGGGAAATGTAGGGTATAGATTTCGCGTATCACTGAAGACAGAACTGGCTTCCGAATCATATCAGCTAATTAAGTCGCCGTAAAGGGGGTCTCAAGGGATTTGCCGTGTATGCTAGGTCACGTATTTCTCATTTCTCTCCGGATGGCATAAAATACGATTATCACATCTGTACAAAGCCTTTTTAATACGGTATATGATTCAATGGCCGCGATTCACCATAATATGTTGGACATATAGGTTAAAAATATATATCATCATAGATTTTAAGTATAGATTTTATTCATACTACAATATTCATATCATGTATGTAAGTGAGACTCCCTAAATAAGTAATTAATTTGCAGCCCAAACTGTAGCAGGCTAAAACTTGTAACTTTATATACACGTGGAAATTACTATTAGTGTGAAAAATCTACAATATTTAAGTTTACTTTAAATATTTATAAATCTTAAATTTTTAGTTCCCAAATTTTTAAAGCTATAATTCGAGAACGTCTGACACAAAATCCGATTTTATACCACCATGTTCCGTAAAATACAGCTAAATTTTCCCGAATTAACTTTATTGGTGTACAATTAGCTATTCTTGAGACATTTTAATTTATACTTATAGCAGATGATGTTCTATTGTATTTTAGAATTCGTTTTTTATGCAGTTTTTGATTACTTTTGCAAGCATAAGAATAGAGTTAAACTTCAAACACCAAAGGTTTCTGCAGGTTATTCTTCCAATTAAATAATTGAAAATATTTTTCATTGATAATTAATTTTTAAAATAAAATGCCTGAATACTTAAATTAAGCTAGCACTCAGTGATCGGGGGATTGAATTATGTTGTTTTACATTCCACAATCTCTATATTAACGAAGCTATAAAAGGTGCATCATTTTTATGATTAATTTTGAAACGTTCTTTGATATTTAGAATATTTATTAAGCATAAAGGAGTCACATGCTGAGTACACTAGCCATTTCGCACGCACGAAGAGTGGGTAGCTGCTAAATATTACAATCCATTAATTAAAATATGTTTAATAATAATTATTCAATTGGATCTCATTTTCAAAACGTTAGTGTCATTTTTGCGAATTTAGCGAAATTTCGATTAATTGGCACAGACGTTAAAGAAGTTGCCAGGATGACCATATTTAGCAAAGTTGTTCTCTAAGGTAGACAAATTTATCACCAAGTTAAACATATTTGACGGTAATTACCACTTCCTTATTTTATGTAATTTTTATATATGGAAACGTGCAATATGTCGAGATCAGTTCAAGATGGTAATCTAAAATTTGTGTTATCCGTTGTCGATTAAAAAATTAGGAATTAAATAATTATTCATTTAACATTCTTGAATGTACTGATACTTTAATGATTTTTACAAAAATGCCATCGAATATTGGGGGGAGGAGGGATCTTGCGAACTTTCGATGGTGTTTCAAATCTGTAAGGTTCCAATATTCACTGATTCAAATAATCGCACCATATCCTTCGTATCATATAACCGCACCATATCATTTGTATCATATAATCATACCATCAAATAAACATATTAAATCAATCGTAAAATATATCATTCTCTTCCGTGAAAAATCGTTTCCACAGTCTCACACATAAATACAATAATAGAAATGAGATGATATATTACCTCAAAAATTGTTCATGTTCAGGGACGCTTCAAAAGTGCTCTTCGGCAGAAAACTCGAATTCAAATTTTAAATCACTATAATCATTTGAAATATACAATAATCACTATATCTTTCTTAGGCTGCATTGCTTAAATTAAAAAGTTTACATCTACTGCTAAAAGCAGGGATTTAAGAAAAATAGTACAAGCTACAGTAATGACTTTCACAGCTCTGTACGAGGAAAGTAAAAAGTTATGAAAATATATAAATTAACTAAAACGTTCTAAAGTAATCTGAAACTAAAATAATTCGTTACTAACCAAATAAATTGTCTTAAAAGAATCAAACAGTTTCGGAGGAGAAAAACAGTCTCCTTCAAAATTCAAAGTCCGGGCAAGTTTAAGTAAAGACAATAATTCGTTTGACATTAGAAAAAAAAATATATCATTTGAAATACGCCGATCGACTGTTTTCGTTTGGTGATCTTGTTCGCTCAAGAAAATAAAACAAATAAATCTATCTCCAAGCGCTATCTTGCTTTTTCTGTAGTTGCTTTGCATTTTTATCCTAAGCTCAGCGCGAAGAATGTAAAACATGCATAATTTTCAGATTTTAATCAAAGTTACTCTTTGAAAATATTCAGCTCACATTATTTTCAGTTTTTAAGTTGGAAACTGATTAGTGACGACAACTGATACCATTTTCTTCTCTGCGTTAATAAAACTACTCGGATACAACCAACACCAACAGAGCATTTATATTATCGATTTTCACTTATACAGTATCCTACTACCAGAGTTTCTGCAATTTTCAATGTTTGCCATGCACAATCTTCTATGAAAATCTCAAAATTGAAAAAAATTGACATCTAAATCGGAAAAATTACTAAAAAAATCCAGTTCTAGTCTGTTAAACAATTAACTGGCAACATAAAAAATAGTGCTATCTTAATTGCCTTCAAAATTGCGCCTGTGGTTTTTCCACGTAAAGAACCGATTATGTTTTACTTGGAACATTTCGTGTTTTTGCCGATATTAATAATATTATTTCAGGAATTTTTACTCCCCTCCCCCCGTAACGGTACTCAGTTTCAATTTTTTGTGATGAACCATGTGTGTCATTTATTACAAAGTTCGTGCTTAAGTGTAGGGAAACGGCGCATTTTTATCCACAGACAAAATGTATTTAATTTGTAATGTAATACTTATTTAATGCGTGTTTTTAATATGTTTAAAATATATGTAATCTAATGCGTTTTTTTTTCTGTAGACACTTTCAACGATTTTTGCAATACTCTGTTCTACATTTATAGTGAGCTTAATCCTAGATAACCTACACCCAAATAACCTAAATGTGACTTGACTTTCTCATATTCCATTTGTAGTAACTTCTTTTTTCCAAATTTTACAAGAAAAATTTGGAAAATTCGGTATTTTGCGTTCAAATCATTACAATTAAAGCGCGTTACCCTTCACTTTAAAGAGCTTGAAAAATTATTTCCCTTGATACTGTATTTGACAATGTACCCTGGGGACGAATATGTGTCCCCCTCGAGGGGGACTAATGACGTCAGGAACAAAAAATTGTATGCAGGCTATTTTTCACAATGATTAAAGCTAGTTTTAAAATTAATGATTAAAACTAAGTCTTGTGATCATTGAGCCATAAATAAGCGTTTTTATGCATGATTATGTCATATTTTCTCCCATGGTGATATGTTAAAAAAAATTGATGTGGGCACCACATGATTTTCCTTATATAATGCAAGGTATCTACTACTTTTACAGTAAAAGCAAAATAGGTTATTCTTATAGTAGTTATTTATATTTTGATATTGACTTTTCTTCAAATAGTTGTCATTTTCATTTATTTAGCGTCATTTTTATCCATTTGGCGAAATTTTCTTTGATTTGATAACATTGAAAAAGTCGCCAAGTTGGCGACATTCTGCCAAATTCGTCGCCAAAATATCGCCAAGCATTATGGACGGATAAATAAGTCATTCTTAAAGCAGATCAATAACTATTGGCGTTAAAATACAGAAGTATTATTCAAGTTATCTTTTTTCATGAATGGAACGAGTTAGATCCACGAGAATGATGTCACCAAATTTATCGCATGATATTACATATGAAAAGTGAACATGTTTCTTAATAGGATTTTTTTTTCTTTATATAATTTTTTGATAATTTTTTTTTAAATGTGATATATCTCGAGAACTGTCCATGCTAGCTTTCTAAAATTTATGTTAATCGTTTTCTAATGAAACTTTGCACGAGGAATGTCACACACACATACTTTCACACACACACACACAGAGAGAGAGAGAGAGAGAGACAGACATCACCTCAAAAATGTTCGATTTGTGGTCAGAAATGCTTGAAACGTGCTTTCCAGTCGAAAACTCGAATTCGAATTTGCGACCCCGTCACAATACTTTCCTTATACGTTATGTATATAAGGAAAGTAAAAATAGTTTATAAATATTAGTAATTCATGTTTTTTTTTTTCAAATAACGCTGAAATATATTGAAAAAATATTTCAAACAATATTTATTGAATCAATATTTATTCAAAAATATTTATTGAACTCTGAAATATACATTATTGTATATGAGGAAAGTAAAAATTTAAAAGTTCAAATAAATGTCGGAGTTTCACACAAATTAAAATATAATTATGTATAGTTCTAGATTTTCTTTTTATAGCAAATCAGGATATAAAGTTTCGTGAAAATCTATTAATATTTATGACAGCTATTGTGTACACAAGGGACCGATCGCATACTCTTACAGACAGACATCTTTCCAAAAATTATCAAAATGTGTTCAGTTTGTCCTAAAACATATATCGGCATCAAAATCTCGAAATCGAAACTTATCGCGAAAACAGTAATTTATCAATACTGCGTAAGTGGAAGTTATAAGTTACAGCAGTAGTTTTTGAAACATTTTCCTATTAAAGGAATAATTTTAGTATAATGTTAACTTATCACAAAAACCGCCTAAATATGCTACTAAAGATTGGACCATACTCTCCTTGCAGATAACAGCATTTGTGAATCGGTTTCACACTTATTAAGAGGTAGTCAGCGTGGAATAGACTATACATGAAATGACAAAAAGAAAAATTGAAATGACAAAAAGAAAAATTGGTATGCGCCCCAATTTAGTGAGCCTCTATGGAAACTGATTAGTATGATTGGATTTGTTGTTCTATACAGGGTGTCCCAAAACGATTGAAACGCGATTTAATTCTTTACGTGTTGGAGATAAGTGGGCAATATAAATTGCAAAAATGTTGAAAGTAAGGTAGGAAATAAGACTGCGTTAATGAAATAGTCTTCCATTTATTTACAAAAAGTTACACTTTTTAAGTTTTAATACGACCCCCATAGCCAAATTTAGTCAATCAGAAAATTTTTATTTTTAATGCAATAAGATCATTAAAAATCGCATATCTGTATCTTTAAAACCACCTGAATTATGATAAGGGGAAAAAAATCTGACTTCTGTCACTTTTCGGTACCATGTGAAAGGCTGTTTCATCAGTGAAAATGGGGACCACAAGCAAAATGACCATGTAAATTGTTTAGATTAAAAATACGTTAATATGTGTCAACATTTTTTATCACAAATGCATCTAAATAAAGTATTACGTCGACAGAGATCATATAATGCAGTGTACTCACTACACGGTTGGGTATCCTATGTATTATTATCCAGTTTTATCTTTTTTGTGATATGTCACAAATTTACATTTCTAATTTGATATATGGTCCCCATTTACAATGTTCAATTTTAACTAAATATAGCTCGCTCAATTTCAAAGATACATATATGTGGTTTTTTAATGATCTTGTTGCATTAAAAATAAAAAAATTCTGCTTGACCAAATTTATCTAAGGGGTTCGAATAAAAATTTAAAAAGTGTAACTTTTTGAAAATTAATGAGAGGACAATTTCATTAACGTAGTCTTATTTCCTATTTTACTTTCAACATTTTTGCAATTTACATTGCCCACTTACTCCAACAGGTAAAGAATTAAAGAGCGTTTTAATCTTTTGGGGACGCCCTGTTTAGAGATATATCAGTAATACTCGTAATAAAAGAAGATGCCTGTCTTATGTTTGTGTCGTCTAACGAAAAATTTAAACGGCGTACAAACGTGAAATTTGGTACTGAGGTACTGTAAGACCCGGAAAAATATACATCAGCAAGATTTGTTTTTCTTTATTTTGAATTATTTTTAGTTATTTCAAGTTTTAGCATAATATTGAAAGATTTTCACACAAATAGGTTCTTTAAAAATTGAAAATATTGTCACAGAGATGTCATCTCGGGACCATTGGAAAGACGGAATGGCGTTATTTCCAAAGTTGTTTCATCTGGCTCCGCAGGATAATTCCTTTCGTATTTTTTTAAATACATTAAAATTTGCATTTTTTACGTTATCTGATACGTTACGTTATCTGATACGTCTCTTACGTTATCTGTACTATTAGCAGAATTATATAGTTTGGCAAGGAGTTGTGTGGATATATCTTTGCTTTCTAATAAAACACGTTTTTTTTAATTTACTACATAATTTTATTTTTTGTGACTTTTAAGCAAACGTTTGAAATTGGGGCTTTCGAAACGTCCCGCGATGTCTTCTGTCGTCTGTTTCCGGTAGCAGTGATTTTCTCCCCAGTCGACTGCACATGCCTGCTTGGAACTTAAATTTGAGTCATTGATATTTACGCTATGTTATATATATATATATATTTATATATATATATATATATATATATATATATATATATATATATATATATATATATATATATATATATATATACAAACTAGGGGGTTCCACCCCTTGCTGGCTACGATTCGTCAACCCCCGTCAATTCGTTTCGCAAGCTATTTCAAGCCTAACTTAAGTTTACATCAGTAAACGGTTTATTTCTCCTTGTTGAGAGTATTATAGTATTTCTCTATAAATGTACCAAATTTCATATTTTTCCATGCTATAGATTTTGCGGTACGTGAGAGAGAAAATTTATGGACGTGCCGATACTCAAGAACAATTTTTCACTCCAGAAGCGCATAAAAAGTAAAATATCTCGTAAACTACATCGACATTGAAAAAGGGATCCGTCTTGCAAAAATCCATCAATGTAGGTACCTGCCTTCAAAACTGCTTGGTCTTGCCATTGTTAGTGTATCCATAACGCAAACTCGCAGCTCAAATATTTTGGCCTTAATTTTGGCATTAAATATTTATCGATAAACGGTTTAATATGGACATAAACTGACATTCATACAGACATTACTAAAAAATTAGTTTATACATACTCAGATATGCAGTGTTTCTTTTTTCTGTGCATTATAACGCCAATTGACGAAAATTTACATTCGTTATATTATAAGATCCGTAAGAGAAAATTGAGAATTATCATTGCAATTTAGTCTTAAACTTCCTCCTTTCCAAGATTCTGGATACACTAAAAATATATGCTAAAAATGTACACAAATTAAAATTCATGGGCGGTAATCTTTTTCTTCATATACTAACGTAGGGGAGGTAAAAATAAAATATTGTATTGTATGCAATTTTGAGCATGTACGTCAAAATGTGCCATGTATCGTATGGATATTGGATTGCTTATCAAAATAAATTGAATTCATTTCCAATCAAAATGCAGAGAAGTTTCCAAAGCAACTAAATTGTTCTCAATATTTTCCTTTCGCCATTGAAACCGGCTTTGAGCTTCGTTTCCCGCTAATGCACTTGACATTAGAAGTGGGGTCACCATGTTTTCCTTATAAAGAACAGCGCCTCTTCACGGCTTTATTATCTTTGCTTTTTTTAACAACGTTTTATCTGATAAACAATCATTTTATTCCCGAACTTTCTGACACCATCAAAAGTTGTCATACAAAAAAACTTACTTATAATACGGAGACTTACTCTTAACTCTGATTTTAAAATTGTTATGTAGCTCTTAGTTCGTTTTTAACCCAAGAGCGATAACGTAAAACGGATACGTTGACATGAGGTCAATCAAAGAAAGTCTGTGTGTGGTTTTTCAGAGATAATTTCTTATTATGAGTAATAATATGATGAAGATAGCAATTTTTCTTATTTCCGTACATTGCATAGCATATGCAGGGTGTCTCAAAAACTCTGACCTTGGCTTTTATTCCTTAACTATTGATCGTAGACATATATAATAAATTACAATGTTGCTTAAAAAAGGAACAGAATTTTATGAAATCGATAAAAATTTCAGGGGATTAAATTTGAAGAAACACAAATTTAATTTTTTATACGGCCCCCGTACAAAAAGCATTTCCAATGAGTAAAATGTGCCCCACACACTAATAAGGTGATGTCGAAACGTCGAAAACCCAGACCATCCGACTCGTCCTAGGGCACGAGCAGCAATTTAAGTGGCCGGGACTAATAAGGTGATGTACAAAATGTCAGCATTTTATCATAAAAAGTCCCAGAGATATGTTTAAACAAAGTTAGTGAGGGATTAATCACAAATTAAAATGTAAATGTTTACAGCAAGAGTGCAAATGCCGCAACGCAGAAAAGCAACATAGGCAAATAATATATGCCTCTTATCTTTAATGGATCTTTGGCATGGATGTTAAACATTTTGGACAAGCTTTGTAATCTTTGAGTAAAGTTATTATTTCTACACAGTGTAGATACTTTTGTACCAATAAATAGCAAAATTATTATTTACATATGTAATCATTGTTTTCTTTCGTAATTTGTGTATGACCCCTGAAACGCGTTCTACCGACATGATTTTTCCCCTCTGAGAACCCATGTCGATGCATCAAAAAGTGGTTTAAGTCATCATTTTTGTCTTTTCATATCGCTGAGAGTTTTTATGATAAAATGCTGAAATTTTGTACATCATCTTATTAGTGTATATGACACATTTTACTCATTGCAGCTGTTTTCGTACGGGAGCCGTATAAAAATTTAAATTTTGTATTTCTTAAAATTTAATTCCCTAGTAAATGCTAATGGATACGGCCCCCGTACAAAAACATTTCCAAAGAGTAAAATGTGCCCCATGTACTAATAAGGTAATGTACAAAATTTCAGTATTTTATCATAAAACGTTCCAGAGATATGTTTAAACTAAATTGGTAAGGGATTAATCACAAATTGAAACGTAAAAGTTTGCAGCAAGAGTTCAAATGACACAACGAAGAAATGCATCACAGGCAAATAATATCTGCCTCGTATCTTTGATGGATCTTTGGCATGAATCGAAAACATTTTGAACAAACTTATGTATAAGTTAAATGTGTGTGTAAATTTATTACTTCTACTCAGTGTAGATACTTTTGAACCAATAAATAGCAAAATTATTATATATTTATGTAATCATCGTTTTCTTTCTTAATTTATGTATGACCCCTAAAACGCGATCTACCGACATGATTTTTCCCATCTGAGAACCCATGTCGATACATCGAAAAGTGGTTCAAATCACAAATTTTTGTCTTTTCATATCTCTGGGACTTTTTATGAAAAAATACTGAAATTTTGTACATCCCCTTATTAGTGCATGGGGCACATTTTACTCATTGGAAATGTTTTTGTACGTGGGTGGTACGGAAATTTAAATTTTGTATTTCTTAAAATTTAATACCCTTGAAAATTTTAATTATTACAGAAAATTTTAATTAGAACAAGTACATAATTTAATTTCATAAAATTATGTACCTGTTTTACGCAACTTTGTAATTTATTGCATATGTCTAAGATCAATATTTAAGGAATAAAAGCCGAGGTCAATGTTTTTGTGACACCCTGTATAAAGGGGACGTACTGTAATGACCTCACTGTATGAACTTACTGAACTATGGACTTACTGTCTGAGCTCACTGAACTTACTGAACGTATGAACTAACTGTATGAACTTACTGAACTTACTGTGGACGTACTATAATGAACGTGTTTAATAGATCTACACGTGTAAACCAGTACTGAATACAAATAAAACATTTTGTCAAATACTTTAATCTAATAACACTGTTTTTAACTCAAGGGATAATATAAATATTTAAATCACCCACTTTCATATAAATACCACCCACTGGTAAAAATCTTCTAAATTTTATTAAACTTTAAAATTGAAAACATGTTTCTAAAGCAAAATTGACGAAGCCTAAAATACGAGATTAATTAACCATGTTGAAACATTTCATACCTGAATTGAATATTTGAAATTTGAAATGTTTCCGCGTGACTGACATCGTGTTTCAAGCTGCGGTAATTGGTTGTAGACACATGTTTTTAATTTGAAAGTTTGTTAAAATTGCGAATTTTTTTTCATACATTTTCCAGAGGATGGTATTTTTTTTTTATAAAAGTTGGCGATTTAATTATTTATATGATGCCTTATGCTAAAATAAACTTGATTATATAAAGTTGCTTTGCACATTAACTAGATAAAGAAGAAAAATACCCAGTGCAATTATCTACTCGTATATTATTCATGTAGATGTTTGCAATAAAAATGACGTAAAAATAGCAAAAAGGGAAAAAATTAGAAACTTTGAATTAAGTTCTTCATCGATTTTTGACTCATTCTGCAGGGCCTGATTGCAAACCGAAACCAGATTTAGCCTAAAATGCATTTGTTCAAATTATCCACATGACCTCGGATTTGTAGGGAGAATTATAGTTTGTTAAAGCAGTAGTATCGCTCTTTTAAGGAAATAGCACCGAATATTGCAGCCAATTGTATGAGTTTCTTTCTTTATTAACACTTTACAACAAAGTTGAAAAGTGTTTATGACTTTGTTCATTCTGTCTGTCGGTCTGTCTGTCTGTCTGTCTGTCCGTTAGCACGATAACTGCCGTAAAAACGACTTAATCAAAATGAAATTTTAGTATGTTGCTCAGACGGTCTGTAGGACCTATGGGAATATAAATGAATAATATCACCCAATGAGTTTTGGATTGAACCCGGGTTGAAAAATTTGGAATACATTGAGCCCTATGGGACCTAATTTTTCAAACATTTTTTAAGCGGATTTAAAATTCACAAATTGCTTCGAAAATTTTAGGTAATAATCAAATTGTTCCATAAAATATATAAAAAAAAATCTGATGTGGGCAACACATGACTTTCCTTATATAATGAAATGAATTTATTACTTTTACAGTAAAATAAATAGGTTTTTCTTCTTGTAGGTACTAATATCCTTTCCAAGATATTGACTTTTCGACAATTAGTCGTCATTTTCATTGATTTAGCGTCATTTTTATCCATTTGGCGAGATTTTCGTTAATTTGGCAACATTTCAAAAAGTCGCCAAGTTGGCGACATTCCGCCAATTTCGTCCCCAAAATCTCGCCAAGCGTTATGGACAAAGAAATAAGTTATATATATATATATATATATATATATATATATATATATATATATATATATATATATATATATAACTTATTAGATATTGAATTTTCGACATATATTATATAACTATTATTATATATTTATATATTATATAACTTATTAGATAATGAATTTTCCACAATTAGTCGTCATTTTCATTGATTTAGCGTCATTTTTCTCCATTTGGCGAGATTTTCGTTAATTTGGCAACATTTCAAAAAGTCGCCAAGTTGGCGACATTCCGCCAATTTCGTCCCCAAAATCTCGCCAAGCGTTATGAACGAAGAAATAAGTTATTCTTACAGCAGATAAATTGGCGTTCAAATGCAAAAGTATTACTCTATATCTATATTAAGAATCTTTTTTCATGAATGGAACGAGCTAGATCCACGAGAATGATGTCACCCAATTTATCGCATGATATTATATATGAAAAGTGAACATGTTTCTCAATAGGAAATATTTTTTTTCTATTTTATTTGACTTTTTGATAATTTTTTTGAAAAATTTGCAATATCTCGAGAACGGTTCATGTTAGCGTTCTAAAATTTATGTCAATCGTTTTCTAATGAAAAATTACATAAGGAATGTCTATTTACGTAACTTTATTATTGGTTTTGATTTTTTGACGATTTTTTCAAAATTTCATTCGAAAATTTAGGGGGGTTCTGAACATTCGATTGCGTATAAAAACAATAGGCTTCCAGTGTTTACAGATTGTGATTTTTGTACAAAATTTGGTTCGAATCGGTCCATTCGTTCGTCAGTTATCGTCTCCAAAGACCCACTGACACACACACACACACACACACATACACACACACATACTTTCACACACACACACACACACAGACATCACTTCAAAAATGTTTTATTCGTGATCAGGGATGCTTGAAACGTGCTCTCCCGTCGAAAACTCGAATTCGAATTTTCGACCCCGTCACAATACTTTCCTTATACATTATGTATATAAGGAAAGTAAAAATTCAGCGAAATATATTCAGTAGTTTTTTAAATAAAAATTAAAATAATAATTACACATCTTATATGAAACGATCACGTGACCATGATATGAAACGATCACATGACCCACTTCAAAATGATATATGGCATCCATCTTGTTTCAAAATCGTGATTTTTTAAAGTTCTTTTTAATTCATATTGAGTGTTGTATCCGTCCTAAAACTATTTTATTTTTGCTTAAATTCTGTGCATCTACATACTGAAACAACGCAATTACAATATATTTGAGTTTAAATTCTCATTCAAATTTGATTATTTCTACAACTAAGCCTATTTTTCACCTATGTAAAATGTAAACAGCAAAATATGTAGAATGAGTTGTATTAGAATTGCTGTATTTCTTTAACACAAAATAATTCAGTCCATGGAGTCTGCATGGCTGATATGAATGAAATATTAATTGATTTTATAAACAGAAGGACGATTTTTTTCGATAAAGTTTTAAGCATAAAGTTTATGAATTGTAGCTCCATGGTCTTAATTTTTAAATAAAATAAATTATTATAGTATTGGGATGAATGAAATGGAGAACGTTATGAATGAAATCCTGCTTTTATAGAGAGATCCAGTCGTGTTATTTTTTCTATGACGTTATTTGAATTTATTTCAGTTGTTTTCGATGAAGTTTTCCAATATAATAAATTATCGTAGTATTATGATAGTTTTAAAAATATTACCGTGGAATGTATTGCATTTTAGAGATATTTAAAACAGGCAATTTATATTTCAATACCGTCATTTGAATGAAGTTCATTTTTTTCAATGAAGGTTTAAGTTTTCAAATATAATAAATCTATGTAGTATTGTGATAAGTTTTAAAATATTACCGAGGAATGTATTGCATTTTCGACTTTTTTAAATAAAATTGCATTGAAGTTGGAAAGTGTTTCATAATCAATGCTTTAAGCATGATTGTTCTTTCTTGTTTACTATTTAACACTTTACAACAAAGTTGAAAAGTACTTATGAATTTGTTCATTCTGTCTGTCTGTCTGTTAGCACGATAACTGCCGTAAAAAGGACTTTATCAAAATGACATTTTAGTATGTTGTTTAGACGGTCTGTTGAACCTATGGGAATATAAATGAATAATATCAGCCAATTAGTTCTGGATTGAAACCGGGTTGAAAAAATGAAATACATTGAACCCTATGGGACCAAATTATTCAAACAATTTTTAAGCGGATTTAAAATTCACAAATTATTTCGAAAAATTTAGGAAATATTCAAATTATCCAATAAAAAATATATAAAAATTCAGCAAAATATATTCTGCAGTTTTTAAATAAAAATTAAAATAATAATCACTCCTTTTATATGAAGCGATCACGTGACCACTATATGAAGACATCACGTGACCCACTTCAAAATAAAATATGGCATCTATCTTGGGTCAAAATCGTGATTTTTAAAGTTCCTTCTAATTCATATTTAGTGTTGCATCCGTCCTAAAACCGCTTTATTTTTGCGTAAATTCTGTGCCTCTACAGACTGAAATAACGCAAATTATAATATATTTGAGTTTAAAGGATCATCCAACTTTGATTATTTCTACAACGAAGTCTATTTTTCACTTATTGAAAATGTAAATACCAAAAGATGTTGAATGAGTTGTACAAGAATTGCTATTTCTTTAACGCAAAATTATTTAGCTCATGGAGTCTGCAATATAGCTGATATGAATGAAATATCAATTGATTTTACAGAGAGAAAGACGATTTTTTCGATGAAATTTTAAGCATAGAGTTTAATTACTTATATCTTCATGGTCTGTTATGTGTTCAAATAAAATAAATTATTATAGTATTGTGATGAATGAAATGAATGGAAAAATGTTTATCAAGGAAGTGCTGCTTTTATAGAGAGAACCAGTCTTGTTATATTTCGATGACGTCATTTGAATAAATTTCATTTGTTTTCGATGAAGTTTTCAAATATAATAATTTATTGTAGTATTATGACAATTTTCAAAATATTATCGAGGGATGTGTCGCATTTTAGAGATGCTTTAACCAGGCAATTTATATTTCAATGCCGTCATTTGAATGAAGCTCATATTTTTCGATCAAATTTTAAGTTTTAAATATATTAAATAAAAGTAGTATTGTGATAATTCTAAAAATATTACCGTGGAAATCATCGCATTTTAGAGATGTTTAAAAAAATTGCTCTGAAGTTGGAAAGTGTTTCATAATCAATGCTTTATGCATGATTGATCTTTCTTGTTTTTTACTTTCCCTGCAATACATGGTAATGTATAGGGAATGTATTGGAATCATGCCGAAAATCACAACTCGAGTTTTCGACGGATCTACACGTTTCGAGACCTCTAGAATACGAAAAAACTATTTTTAGCGTGACGTCTGTGTGTGTGTCTGTGTGTGTGTGTCTGTGTGTCTGTCTGTGTGTCTGTGTGTCTGTCTGTCTGTCTGTGCAGATTTTTTATCCAATCTAACTAAAAATCTAATGGACCGAATTTCACAAAATTTGGTAGGCAAGTTACTTGTGAGCGAGTCTGGTGCTGATTAGTTTTGGGTACGATTCGGAATAAAAGAACCCGCCTTTTTTTTTGCGAAATGGCCCGCAAAAGCTTGTATCCACTCTAACTGAAAAACTGATGGACCGAATTTTACAAAATTCGGTAGATGAGTCACTTATGGGTTACCTTGGTGCTGATTAGATTTTGGTATGATTCGGAAAAAAATGACCTGCCTTTTTTTGCAAAAAAGCCCGCAAAAATCGTCCAAATCTAAACTAAAGAACTGGGTATGCTCAAATATATCCATTAAATGCTGATTTAATACGTAATGTTTAACGACGAAACGATTAAGACCAACCCCATTACACTAGGACTAGCCGTTCTCGAGATATTTTAGTTTTTCGTACTTTCCTTACGCCACCTTTGAAAATAAGCCCGGTTACCAAATGAGAACGAAAATTGAATTAAAAGTGAAATAAATTTAGTTAAAATAAAGAGAACGTTAATATAAGTCTGCAGCGAAAGTCATGTGCTGCCCACATCAGATTTTTCATTTTGTTCCTGTTCCACGCAACTTTTTTTGATTGAACATTTTTTGCTTATGAGACCATAAAAAGTTTAGACAGGCTTTTCTTAATAACTTGTAAATATTTTTAACCCCAAATAAATGCTATTTGGTTGCTAATATGAGCCATTTTTTAGAGATATTTTACTTTCTCTTCTGAAAAGTATTTCTCAAATCAAGGGAATTACATTAAATGCTTTATACGTGGTTAGATAGGTAATAAGTAATAATAAATAATCCTTTTAATAGAGTAATAAAGGAGAAAACAGGTAAAATAGGAAATTTTTGAGATGTTAAAAAAAAATATTTTTAAATATTTAGTTGTACTTTTCCTTTTTGAATTTTATACATTTTTGGAAACGCAGTCATCTAAGACCTCATGTTATTGGGCATTAAAATTCGTGTTCTTTCATCCTTTTACTCAACCATCATTATTTCCGGATGATTTACTTAACAACCTTTTTCTTCGTGCATTTAATGCATTCCCTTTCTTTTATTATCACGATCCGTTATCGTTAATAACATTCTCCGCCTGATAAACCTAATTTACTGGTGATAAAATTAATAGCGCTGATGCTTGGTATAGAAAACAATCTGATTAAGTTTTCCTTAATAACTATTGGGGAAATATGTATCTTTGTTTCTAACAGTTTTAAATTAAGGACGAATTATCTTGTGTCACATAACAAAGGAACTTATCTGTGTGTATGTCTGTATGTGCAGTTTGTAACCAGAAATATAAGCTTCGTACGAACATGAAATTTAGTACACAGATACAACAGGACCCGGAAAAAGTGCACGTCATCCTTATTTTTTCTATTAATTTCGAATTAATATTTTAATTATTTTATGTTTTAGCCCGATTTTGGTCGATATTTACATAAATTGATTCTTTGGCGAGCTAAAATATCACCATAAAGTCTTTACTTTGACGTCATCGTAAAATATCGAAAAATCTTCTTTCACTGAACTTTGAACGGAGTCCGAACGATGAATAGACACATTTTCACGATGTTTTTAAATATATATATTGCGTGTGTTTTTAGACCTCTGAAATATATATTAAAATGCATAAAATCGCCGAATCTGTCAACGTTCATATTTAAACAGCACCTCTTAAATATATCACAGGCTTCTTCAGAAAGTAAAATAATGTGATAAACCCATTCATTTAATAACCCATTAATTACATATTTTTGAGTGCATAATATCTATGATTTGCCGGAAAAACTGTCCAGATAATGAATATATAAACATATAATTTCAATATTTTAGTATTTTGAACTTGTTTTCGAAACATTTTGAACAGTAGCTCTCCCATCAAACGTTTTATTATTTTTTTAAAAATTAGATGTAAATAGTAAACGACAAAAATGTACACTAGAAAATGTAGTAGTATATATATATATATATGTGTGTGTGTGTGTGTGTGTGTGGTGCGCAAAAGAAACATGTAGGCAAATCATACTTTTTATTAAAATATCATTTATGGTCTTACATCGTATAGTCGTAAAACATTTGCATTGTGCCGCGTTAAAACCCACCATTAACTCCTTAAAACGAGTTCCTGGAATAAAATATATTTACATAATGCCACAATCAAATATGATGTATTTTATGGAAATTTCAATGATGACAATGTATTAAATCAATGAATAATGAATTGTGCGTAAAAAAAAACATGGAAACAATAATGTTGTGTAATTCGTCAAAAAATAGTTGTTAATTATGTTAAAGGTATCAGTAAATGTATATAAGAGTGTAAATGATAGGCGAGTGCATGTGCATATATATAAAAATTCGTAAATTAGTCAAAATTTAAATTTTCCTTTATTTGAAAGCTCGACCTGTTAATGTTGATGATTTCATATAACTTATATATAATATGTATAAAAACGTTTGTGTTCACAACAAGACTCTGTTTACACTTACAGCAGATCTTCAACAAACTTTCACCACGTAAAAATGGCAATTATAGAGTTATCAAGACACGAACAATATTGGTGTTTCTTTTTGTTTTATTTGTGTTAGGGTGATAAGCACGTACCTCCTTGTCATCGTTAGGCGTTTGTGGATCATTGGTTATTGAACCATCGCATCATCACTGCACTGTATGAGAACCTTGGTGCATATCTCGACTTTTATACATATCTGCATACACACTCTCGAACTGTATTCTCATATATTAGTGATCTCTCTGTAGAACTTTATGCATGTCTATATCGACTCTAACTGCTCCAACTAATTTCTGCAACTCTATCTTACTCCTCTCTGAATATCTTACTACATCTCTTAATCTGTTACTGATCTGTATTTTTTACATATATCTGCAGTAGTTATGTAGAACCTTCTACCTATTGCCACCTCTTTTTGCTTGAGGTCTGCGGGGACCATTGCATACTTCAGGGCCAGGCGGTAACACATCCTTCCTGGTTATCTTTTAACCAATCTCATGGTTTTTCCTTTAGTCTTCAGTGACTGCTCTGGCTTGACCACACATGTATTTAAAGCCCCCTTATTTATGGCATTGCTGATCTCTCGGGTCAGGACTGCAATACTTTGGCATCTGGTGCCATTGTCTGACCTGTTAGATATCATAAATCCACATATACGCCTGTCTAAGTGAATCCTAGTCTCACGATATATATTATTAAAAAAGGCAAGTTGGAGAAGATTGACAATTTTCCGTTTTTCAAATTTAAAATGCTTATATCTCAAAATCTAAAAGATCTAGCTTTGAACAATAAGCAAGAATTTTTAGCTCTGTAAAAGCCCTATAAGTGTATAGAATCAAATTTTAGATTGTGCTCTTTTGTTTTGAAGAACACCTTAAAATGTGACTGCCCGAACAGGTTTTCTTTTCTTTTTTTTTTCTCTATTTCAACTCGAAGTGTCTTCGAAAGTATAAAATATGGATAGAAACAGTAAGTAACAAAAGTAAATATAAGGAAATTTAGTTTCTAAATATACATCTCTTTTTAAAAATCTCTAATAGTTTTTGAGTAAACGTTTTGTCAAGTTGAAGAATTATGAAAATTAAACATTCTTAAAGATTGTAAAGCTTATATCTTAAAAACTAAAAGTGATAGTTATAAACAATAACCAATAATTTATAGCTGTTTGAAATCCCCAAAAATGTATATAATCATATTTTGAATCGAGTTTTTTTTTCTAGATATTACAATAGTTGTGTGTTAATTTTATTTTTTTTAGTTGTAATTTTTTTGCATTTTTTTTTAGTTGTGATCGCAAGACAATTTTGCTCCATCGAACTTGAGCCACCTCGGATTTTTTTTCTTTTATCCGAGGCATGCCTTTGATTTTTTGAAAGAAAGGAGCGCTTCCCCACTACTTCTCCCCCGCCATACCCCGTCTTTTCCGGTAATGTTCTAGCTAATGAGGCACTCTCATCCACTGGGGAAGAAACTTTTCAACCTAATAAGACTACTCTCGAATGTGTCCGTTGTTATCTCATAATTTTGCAATATTACAGAACGATGTCGGATTAAATAAAAATTAAATTACAGATTTTGCTTTCTTGTCAATAATTTGTAATATAATTATATATAATGATGCATAATATTTTATTTTCATTTCATATGTAATGCTGTATAAGATTTCATTGACGTTTTCGTAACATTTATCTGTGCTATTAGCAACATCGGTAATTGGAAAACCCTGAACATGTCACGCATTGTCAACAAATGATATCCTGAGGAAATCGAGAATAGTGAGATTATTTTCCGCTTAGTGCATTTTTGAATAATTTCGCAAAAATTATTTCAGTTAAAAACACTAAAACATTAATAGTTTTATTTTCACATTTTGGGATAGTAAATACATGATAAAATGCATTTTCGTACGTTGTATTCGAAGACCAAGACTCATAATTCGTGTGCCTGTGTCGTCGACACTCATCCCCACATCGAAAATAGGAACGTTACATCTGCATCAATTAACATACAGATTGTGAAAACAAAAACCTTTATTTAAAATTCTGGTATTTAATTTTTATTTATTTTTATTTTTATTTTATTATTAGCATTTTATTTATTTATTTTATGTTTGCTTTTATTTCAGCTATCGAATATCCTAAGTTAAAGAGAACACTGAGTACAGAATATATTCATGGAATCTTTTATCTGCAGCGACAACGCGATCCTAGCAAATCATTGAGATTACTAATTCGCGCGAAATGCATAGTTTATGAGTTCTTGCTGATGGTAAAATGTTGCAAAATAAGATTTTAGATGTTGCGAAATCCAGCTATGCACACGAGTCGAAACTGCATTCCAGACAGTATAAAAAATAGAAAAAAAAAACTCATATCTGCCACTTGTCAATAATTTTGATGTATCATCTTATGAAAGTGATTGATTCATAAATTGTTGCTTACGGTGCATATCAATCATTTCATTTTCCTTTTTTCATTGAATAAATCGGCAATTTTAAAGAAAAGAGCAAGTGGGTTAAAAAGTTATGAAGAATAATTGAAATTATTATTAAATCTGATATAATTATAATTGAAAATTTAAAATATAATGTAAAAGAATATAAATAACCTAGAATGTAAATGTTTCGCAAATATTTACAAAAATATTAATAATATATTTAAAAAAAATTATTTGAAGTATTTTATTTAAAACAAAAAGAGCTTATATATATGTAAGATTGCAGTTGCTTCTTATTTATATATCACCCGATGTCCATCTTAAGCAGATATTATTTTAAAATGCTATATGTAATTTATAATTTGGAGAAATATTTAGAAATACCCTTTAGGTGAAACTCGAAATGCAATTATGATACATAATGCTTCTTATGTATCATAATTGCATTTATGGTATGCAATTATGATACATAGCAAACATTTGCTACATGCTGAGTATATCAATGTTATTTAGCTATATTTAGTATATAGCAAAATGAGAGAATCAAACTGTTTCGAAGAAAAGAACTGCCTTATTCTTTAAGATAAAATATATATGCTGTTACGACGTATTATCTGGAATCTTGGTTGTATGGTCAGGATACAAGAATGAGTCCAAATTTCTGGATAGCTAACACGCTTATTTACAAGCACAGAGTGAGCAGCTAAAACAACTTACAGTAAAACAGCACTTAAAAGCTCTACTAATTTCCCAAAATTACTCCTACTATTCTCGAAACATTGACGAATGTCGCAGTTCAATGTAGTTCGTATAACGTCAACTGCACTCCAAATAAATGATGGCTCCTTTTATAGACAATCTATAAACTTCTGGAAATCTCTCATATCTTGTTGAACAACGGTTATTTCGAGGTGTTTCTCGAACTTCCGAAAAGTCGCTAAATTTCGCCAAATTAGCTAGAAATCGCAAAATCTGGCAGCCTTCCTTCGAACTTCAGCACATAGCAGACCTAGGCCAACGACCGTACCGTGCTGAAAACACCGGTTCTCGTTAGATCACCGAAGTCAGGCAGCATCGGGCGCGGTTAGTACTTGGGTGGGTGACCACCTGGGAACACCGCGTGTTGTTGGCTCTTTTCGGGCGCGGCAGCCCAGTGGTTAGCGTTCGATTCTCGCCGCTGCCAGAACTGCCGCCGTGTTCATGCGGAGTACGATCACGTTAAACATGTGGGTCCGTAAGTCCTTCCGAGAGGTTGGTGGTAGGGGAAGGAGGGTACGGTCCCTGTGGATGCCTCCCCCACTGGGTTCCGGTCTAAATTGGGTGGCACTTCCCGGCCGTCCAAACAGTTACCTTACACCTTTCTGGTAGGTCGGACGGTCTGGGTCTCAACAACAACAACATAGCAAACCTAGATTTCCGTCATAGGAGCGTGTGGGTGTGTGTGTGTGTGGGAGGGGGGGGGGTTCCCCGTCTGGTTTTCAAAAGGCATTTCAGTAAGAGAATTTTACATGTTTTTAATATTATAACAAAATAGAAACGTTAACCTGTTGCGAAGAAAACACTGTTCACTTCTTTAAGACAAAATATATATAGGGTATTGAAATGCATCCAACTATGTATGTATATTAATACGTGGGTCCTACAATATAAAATGCGTATTCCCAACTTAAGAAGAATCGTTTTTTAAAATAAGAGATATAGGGTCTTAGTATATGCGCAAAATATTCCAAAATTCCGAAATAAATAAATTAATTAATTAATAAGATATTTTTACAAAAAATTCGCCCAGAAAACCATTTTTCAATGTGTTTTCTTCAATTTCCTATCGCAAGTGATTGTAGAATACTATTGCATCATAATAACTAGAAGAAATGCGTATAATTTACCGTCAACGATGCATATGCGTTAAAACAGTCCTTTAAAACCTAGACCAGGAAATTTGTTTCAAAGAATTGTAATCAGTATTTTTGAAATTAAAGTATTAAAAAGTCAATAATGACTATATTTTAAAAATAAGTTGTATAGTCAATTAAAACAAACGATAACAAATGAGCTATATATCTTTATTTCAGACCGAATTTCTGTTTATTTTAATACTTTATATACGGCTGTGATTTTTGAGGTTACAGCGAAGTCATTTTGGTCATTTTCATGGTCGTTCGTGACTTCGCACATTAACTTGTTTGTGACGTCGCAGATAAACTTGTTTGTGACGTCACATTGTAATTGCCATTGTAATGTCGTCACATTATTACGTGTTAATTAAATTGTGGAAACGTCACAGAATAGAATCAATATTTTTGCTTCAAACGGATAAAAATTTCCCTAACAGCATTTTTTTCACAGTGACGTAAGATTTACGTCAAACTGCGATTTTGGGACGTCACAGGGCGTCGCAGTACGTCTCGACAATGTCATATTGAGGTCACAGCGAAGTCATTTTGGTCATTTACATCGCATATTAACTTGTTTGTGACGTCGCATATTAACTTGTTTATGACGTCGCAGATAAACTTGTTTGTGACGTCACATTGTAATTGCCATTGTAATGTCGTCACATTATTACGTGTTAATTAAATTGTGGAAACGTCACAGAATAGAATCAATATTTTTGCTTCAAACAGATAAAAATTTCCCTAACAGCATTTTGTTCACAGTGACGTAAGATTTACGTCACACTGTGATTTTGGGACGTCATAGGGCGTCGCAGTACGTCTCGGCAATGTCATATTGAGGTCACAGCGAAGTCATTTTGGTCATTTACATCGCATATTAACTTGTTTGTGACGTCACATTGTAATTGCCATTGTAATGTCGTCACATTAATACGTGTTAATTAAATTGTGGAAACGTCACAGAATAGAATCAATATTTTTGCTTCAAACAGATAAAAATTTCCCTAACAGCATTTTTTTCACAGTGACGTAAGATTTACGTCACACTGTGATTTTGGGACGTCACAGGGCGTCGCAGTACGTCTCGGCAATGTCATATTGAGGTCACAGCGAAGTCATTTTGGTCATTTACATCGCATATTAACTTGTTTGTGACGTCACATTGTAATTGCCATTGTAATGTCGTCACATTAATACGTGTTAATTAAATTGTGGAAACGTCACAGAATAGAATCACAATGACGTTTCAAAGTTACTAATACGTAACGTCGCATAGAAGTCACAAATATGATGTTACATTGTGACCCAGGTGTCACGTGACTACAACGGCACTGTCACACATGTGACGATCTTTGCTGTGAGGGTTCTGTTTTATACACAATTTTGAAATGAAAATTAAGAAACACATCTAGGGGTAGCAGCTGACCTTTTAAAAAGTAGATTACATAAGTGGACTGAGAGGCCTGTGCGCCCGTATTATCATTTAATTTCGGATTTTTTGGGAGAGATCGTAAGAATGCATTTATGGCAGTGAGCGAGCAGCAGCAGACAGTGTGCTGATCTCCCAGTGGTGTATTACGTATAGTAGTAGGTATCACCAAAATGTGAAATGTGAACAAAGGTGAAAGGTCACCAAAGCTGAACTTAGCGACCGCCAGCGAGTTGGAGGCGAAGCCATCCAACTTGTGAATCGAGTGTGTTTCGGGGTTTGGTAAAAGTCAGTGAGAAGGGGACGGATATCCTAATAAAGATAGCAGAGAAGAGTAAAAATATAGAAAGAAATGATTAGTTTTCCTGTAGTTAAAAGAATAAAGTATAGACAAATGAGCTTTAAAAGATCACCTGAGCAAATTGATACTGTAGGTTAGATACAGTAAATAACCAGGATCTGAATGATATGGTATTTATTTGTTTAGATGCTTATTTATATATTTATGTGATAAACAACGCATAAAATGTAACTACAGTGCCATCACAAATTAAAATTCTAATAAAAATAATTAAAAGCAAATTACAATCAAAATATTAGATATATATGATACAGAAAGTTTAAGCCTTTCCCAATAACGCGCCCTTTCTGTTCATAATTCTTCCAAATTCATATTTCATGTCCAGCACATATTGCAACTATTTTAAATTCTATCCCACGCCACTAATATTAACAAAGTCTGCCAGCACTTCCTCTTTTCCTCGACCATACAATATATGGTCACTAATCTTAACCTCTACGTAAACGTTCTCATATGAAACTGCTTCCCAATCGCATTTTTAAAGCCTAAAGAACGCGAATACAGCATCTTTCCCATACTGCCATATCCCTCCCTCCTCTACTGTAACTGTGCATTGTGTAAACCGACGCAGACTGCACTGAAATTTGGTGAGAGCTGGTCGACGATCAGGAGTTCGACCAGCATATGTAACTACCTCTGTTTCAAGTGTCATGTAATAAAGTAGATTCTGGTACGTAAAAGTAAAATGTATCTTCCTTTCTTCCTTGGACTTTTTAAGTCAATATTACACACACACACACACACACACACACACACACACACACACACACACACACATATATATATATATATATATATATATATATATATATATATATATATATATATATATATATATATATATATGTGTATATATATATTATTTTATGTGTTTAATGGATGACAAGAAACAATTATATGAAAATAGACACTGCAATTAATTTTATTAATAACTAGCAGCATACCCGTTCTTCGTACGGAGTATATAATATAAAGAAACTTGAAATTCATAATCATGCCGAAATTCTTATAGTATACTAAATGACATGTTTAATCAAAATATTCTGTTAAAATATTTAATATAATGCTCCTAAAAAGAAGTTTAAGAATCTCTGTTCTCGCTATATAAAATTATCTTCATGGACATATCTGAAGAATAAAACATCTTGGACCCCTTATGTAAGCAAATATAAAAAAAATATGGAATTGAATCAATATATGCAAAATAAAAGCGTTAAAATTGTATGGGACCCGTACTAATTATATACGCGAATATTAGAAAATATAACCTGTATTAGTAGATTACATGTATAAATTGAAAATACCAATAAACCCGTAATCTTTAAATCTGAAGACAGTCATTTATTCCAATATATGTCAAAATTAAAGTGCTAAAATTATATGGGAAGATATACACGTACTACTTATAATGTCCGATTATTAGTAGAAGATTACCCGTTTTGCAATATGAGTCACAAATGTTTTTTGGTAAAATACAACAGACGACGTAATAAATCGAATATATAATTAATCCCCTTAATCTTCATACCAGAAGACTGTACTTGATTCCAATATATATGCCAATATATGTCAAAATATATGCCAATATACCTGTACTACTTATATTCTCGTAGGTTAGAAGATATACCCGTGCATTCCTAGAAAATTACTCGTACAACGTGCAATATGCGTGTGTCAGCAATTTTTGCCGCAATAAAACAATGGCGTAATAACTTAAAAATATCAATAATCCCTGAATCAATAATTCCGGAAAATATCAATAATAATAATGTTAAACCTGAAGAGTATAATTGATATTATCCAGTCCAAAATGAAATGGCAATGAAATTTATTTTATATACATATCTTCATTATTCAAATCGGAAAGGATTTAATAAAAATCGTCTGCCGCATAAACACATTGGATTTAAATCCGTTGCTAAGCGACATGATATCATTTGCTTCAAATAAATTGGTAGAAAAAATATCGTCTAAATAGTTATATTTCTATGGAACATTTGGCGACAGTTTCGTCAAATTAGCGACATTTTAAAAAATCGCCAAATTTATCGCCAAGTGGGACTGTAGAACTGACAGTTCCACTTTGCGACAAATTGACGAAATATCATCACAATACTATCCCCTAACAAAAAACAATTAATATCATTTATGTAGCGCAATTTTATCAATTTCAAGATATTTTTATAGATTTGAAAACATTTTTATCAATTTGGTGACATTTTAAAAATTCGCTAAATGTATTACTAAGTAGGATGGTTGGTCTGACAGAGAAATGCTAACCAAACATCATTTCAGTACTCTCTTCTAACAAAACAAAAAAAAATTTCATTGATATGTAGAAGACCCAAGCCACACGACCAACCCGAATGTTTATGGCAGCTGTTTGTGTGTCGTTTATATCAATTTGGCGACATTTCCGTCCATTTGGCAAAGTTTAAGAAAAGTTGTCAAATTAGCGATATCCCTCCAAATTCGTAGCTTTGAATTTGCAGATCTGAATGAAACATTCTTATCCCGTTTCAATATACTAAATGAAAACACTACAATTGTATTAGAAGATATACCCGCTCTACTCTTTTTCTGTTTCAACAATCGGCTATATGAATTTATTGGCTAAACACAATATATGAGTTTAGTAGCTAAATACGATATAAGCTTGAAAACTCTTTGCCAAAATAAATGAAATTGATGTACGCAGTCAGCAATTAATATAATTAAAAGAAAAATCAAACCGTCCATTCATAAGATATACTTTTATATCCATTTATCCATTTATTTATTATTTAAATCGAAAAAAAATAATAAAAACATTAACAAACACATTTAATTTAATTGCGATGCCGAGCAACATGATATATCCTCCTAAAATGTTAAAATTTATTAACCACTAACAGCACACCCGTTATTCGTACGAAGTGTATAATTTAAAGAAACTTAAAGTTCGCAATCATGTGCAAATTCTGTTAAAATATTAAATTTATTGCTCCTAAAGAGAAGTTTAAGAATATATGTTCTCACTATGCAAAATAATCTTCACGATCAGATCTGAAGAATAAAACATCCTGCCCCCTTTTGTAAGCAAATTTACAGAAGAAAAAATAGGAATTGAATGAATATATGCAACCATGTACTAATTATATTGTCGCAGATCAGAAAATATGCCAATGTGTTAGTAGAAGATTACCCGTATTACAATATGCGTCTCAAAAATATTTGCCAAAATAAAAGAGATGACGTAATAAATTGAAAACATCAATAATATCCGTACTCTTTATACCAGAAGGTCGTAATTGATTCCAATATATGCCAATATATATCAAAACATATGTCAATATACCTGTACTACTTATATTCTCGTAGATTAAAAGATATACACGTGTATTTGTAGAAGATTCGTACAACATACAATATATGAATTTAAACAATTTTTGTCATAATAAAATAATTGCATAATAACTTGAAAATATCAATAATCCTTGAATCAATAATCCCCGAAAATATAAATAATAATAATTTTTAAACCTGAAGACCGTAATTGATATTATCCAGTCAAAAATGCTATAAGAAAAATCAAATCGTTCTTTTCTAAAATATATTTTTATATCCATTTATTTATTATTCAAATCGAAAAAATAATTATTAAAATTAACAGACAGATTTAATTTAATTGCGTTTCTGAGTAACATGATATAAGATAGAATCTTATAACATGTTAAATATGTCATGTCTTATAACATAAACTGCGAAATTAAATAACGATTTTGATTTCTCTATACTTCTCATTGTTCCGTAAAAGCTTGTTTTAAATAAACCATGAACCATGGAGATAGATTTCCCCTTTAAATCATGTTTCAAGCAATTCATGTTTTCAGAAAGTGACTAATTAACGCAAAAAATCTCCCATCAAACTCAGAGATTAAATTTTAATTCACTTTCAAACGATTTTCATGCTTTTCGTTTGGATAAACCACGGAGTTAGGGAGTAGAACTCCTAGGAAAAAATTCCGTTTTTCATTAATATCTCGACAACCCCAGGTTTTAGAAACTCGAAACTTGGACAAAAGTTATGGGGGGATATTTCAAGGCTATTCACCAAATTTCATTAAATTCGGTTCAGCCGTTTTTTCGTGATGATGAGACAAACGAAAATTTCGTTTTTTACTAATATCTCGAGAACCACTGGTCGTAGAAACTCAAAACACGGATATAATTTTAAGTGGGGCTATTTATGGGCTACCCACAAAATTTCATTAAATTCGGTTCTGCCGTTCTCCCGTGATGGTGTGACAAACAGACAGACAGACAGACAGACAGACAGACAGACAGACAGATTTTCATTTTTATTTATATAGATATACTTACTAAAAACACGGCAAAGCTTAATATTGAAATCGATGAGGTGAGGCGAAAACCCAAGAATGACTTAGAAGTTAGAAAATGACATTTAATAAACAATAATTACAGTAATGGCTCAAAAACGCGACCGTTAACCTAAATGCACGTCTCACAGAGGCGATGGAGGGATTGACGAACTCTCTGGAACAGACCAGGCATATCGCACACTTCGGAAGCACTTCTGTCTAAGAATTCCTGTTCAGATTCAAGGAGAGTGACGTAGAGGATACCTTTGAGATATCCCCACAAAAAGAAGTCAAAACACAACAGATTGGGCAATCTTGGGAGCCAAGCTATGGGACCACCTCGCCCAATCTATTGGCCCTGAAAAGTGACGTCCTGATAGTTCTTTACCTCTCGCTCAAAATGTGGGTGAGGTAAGGAATTGAATAAGGGGTCTTCTTCTTCCCCAAATGAAATTTACATACGTGGTTTCCTTCTTCAACCTGAAAATAACAACCAGAATAACACTTTTAAGTTTGTGGAGCGTTCCATTCCCAACAAGTAAGTGTCATGTATCGCTTTTAAGTTTCTTTTCCGACTCTGTAAACTCCCTAATAGCATTTTTTTTCACAGTGACGTAGGATTTACGTCACACTGTGATTTGGGGACGTCACAGGACGTCGCAGAACGTCTCGGCAATGTCATATTGAGGTCTCAGCGAAGTCATTTTGGTCATTTTCCTGGTCGTTTGTGACTCCGCATATTAACTTGTTTGTGACGTCACATTGTAATTGCCATTGTAATGTCGTCACATTGTTACGTCTTAATTAAATTGTGGAAACGTCACAAAATATAGACACAATGAAGTTACAAAGTTACTAATACGTAACGTCGCATAGAAGTCACAAATATGATGTCACATTGTGACCTAGCTGTCACGTGACTACAACGTTACTGTCACATATGTGACGATCTCAGCTGTGAGGGCTATGACGAAAAATGCTTGATTTGGTGCATATTACTGCTTCGTAAAGTTTGGCACATCTTTTATTAATCCCCCACTCTATTCTTTAAAGTATTGAATTCAAAGTTAATTCTGCAATATGTGGATGAAATGCTGTAGATGCCAAATCCCTTTGTTTTTAAGATACTTTTACTTAAGTAAAAGTATCATAAAAATCTATTTTTCTATTCTTCTGGATATGTGGTATTGAAAAGAATAAATATCCCATATGAAACATTTTAAAAAAATGCCTGAAATATTTAAAAGCAAGTGAAACATTTAAATGAGACAACTCCCAGACAAGAGAATACCCAGTGATCTCACCGGCGTATTGAACAAATTAAAGATTATTTTGAAGATGGAAAAAACTTTTTCTTTTTTAGAAAATGAAAACATTACATTCTAAAAGCCATAGACACAATGCTAGGAATATTCATTTAAAAACTAAAATTTGAATTAAACTAAATTTTCAGATCGCTAACTCCATACTGGCAATCTGAAATTTCAGAATTCGTTATAAATCAATGTGTTTTAATAAAACGCTTCTGACGATGTATGTATGTGATAATAAAAATGCACGTGCCTGGAAAATAATATATGCGCATGGAAAATAATTTATGTGCATGGAAAATAATGTATTTACAGGGATAATAAAAATACATGTACATGAATAATAATACATGTGTATGGATAATAAAAATACATGTGCATAAAAAGTAATGTATGCACATGAAAAATAATGTATGTTCAGGGATAATAAAAATACATGTACATGGATAGTAATACATGTGAATGGATAATAAAAATACATGTGCATGGATAATAATACATGTAAATGAATAATAAAAATACATGTACATGGATGAAACACATGTGCATGGATAAAAATACATGTGCATGGATAATAAAAATACAAATTATACAATAATTAATATTTTTATTAAATATAATAAAATGCATCCAATATAATAAAAACATATGTGCATGGAATCAAAATGTACTCGAAATTTTGATCCAAAAATTAGGGGTATTTCTTAAATGGCATAATCTTGGAATATTTCCAAAACATACAAAAACAATATATATATATATATATATTGTTATATATATATATATTATTTGCAGAAATATCCATATGCCATTTTTATCATTCATAAAAAATTTTGTCTCGTGAGGATGGGGATTTATTTATTGTATCTGGTTCAGACAAAACTGCAGACAGTTCTTTCCACTCCGAAGCATAATCGCCTGACACGATGTCTGGAAACATATGTGCGTGCATGTAATCGATAAAACGTTGAAAAATATTTTCAGAAAATGAAATTGAAACCCTATCAAAATTGAAAACTTGAAATATATTTCATTACAATCATTAATCTCTCCAATTAAAAAATCGGTTATAAGTGCTGATTTGAAGACTTTTTGTTTCACTTTTAAAAGTGAGCAACGCAATTTGAAACTTTTTGTAAAGGGAGCCGGTATCGATTTAAACTGTGACCCTCCCAAAAGTGATCCGTTTCGGTTTAAATTTAACCCGTTATCGGGATTTAATTTCTGATTTTTATGATTTTCATCTGATTCATATACCGCCCAAGTAGCGTTCATTTGGTTGTAGCGTATACGGGGCACAAAACTGCATAGCGGATACGCAGTTTTAGTTCATTTATTTCGTGGTTTCTAAACAAGACCCAAACCCGATAATATAGGAACTGCTAGCAGTAGGGAACGCGGCAATGCTTCCATGTAGCGGATGCTAATTTAGTGCCAATTTATTAATTTATTTCTGAGACTGCAATACTGCATTTGCTTCAGTTATTACGCATATGTTTTTCTTCTATCTCACGCATGCTCTATGGGTTTTTTTTTTCTATCAGATATATTTGGATAGCCGTTATTTGCAAAATGTGATCCGTAAAGAAAATCTTCTTCTGTAATACAGGTATATATTTTTAGTCGATATAATTTCAAAGGTATTTGAAATTTCTTCCATATTTATATTCCTCAATTGTATAGCAATTTCTTTTCAAAATCACTATCAGAGTGAGAAAATGTGGCTAAAATATTTTCAGTGGCACCCAAACAAGGTAATCCCACAGGGGGTACTGGATAATAAGAATACCCAGTGATGAATTTTAAGTGCACCTTGTAAATTATGGTCCAGTTTAAACATTATGACCACACAGGATGCTGTCCTGGTTGAAAAAAAAATGGATAATAAGAAATATTCGGGTAAGTTGACGAAGCGGGTAAGATAAAGAAATCGAGTTTCTCTTAAATCCTGCAAATGGCAGCACTCATCAACAAGTAAGAGCTTCAGAATATCCCCCCAAAGCGCCCATCATGAATGTGAGAAGAATCGGCCGAATTGTTTTGATGACATGGAACAAAGAACCTGCAGGTACGTTTTGTTATAATTTTTCACTTATTTAACATAGATTTTAAATCGGCATTAAAATTAATGTTCTGGAAATTGTATTGCTTTATCAATAAGTTCAGATTCTTGGCAAATCATGGTAAAATAGCTTCTTTTTGATAAATTTATTGATGCTTTTATTTGAAGTCATTTGACGCAAATGGTTCTTTCGGGTAAGATGGCGAACACATAGTGCGGGCAAGATGACGAAGTCGTTATCTTACCTGAAATTTAGAAAACTTTTTTCTTTCAAAACATGTAGGCTAATAGACAAATTATGAATACTTTTTGTTCATTTCAGAGATGGTAAAACCGTACAACACAAAGACTAACCGCCAAAATTGGTGTGAAGATGCTTTGAAACATGCGATGAGGCAACAAATTCTAATGTTACCAGAAATTCAAATGTGTATAAATGTTACCATTCGCTTTCCAATAAAAATTATATTTTCACATAAAATTTATACTTTCTGTAACAATGTTTAACATCTACATCATGTTCAGCATCATAATTAACTTAGCGTCTTTCTATACTTTAAGTATCCATAAAACCAATACACCTCTACTGCTTGTCGATTGAAAACATTGTGCCAAATTTCATTCTACACCTTAATCTGTTACTGTCAAACCGATGCTGTACTGCTATCCCAGCCAAGTGTTACATCTCATCGTTTTTCAAACACAGGACAGCATACACCGAATACTTCCGGACACTCGTGCTCCAATTTTTGAAACATCGCAACTCCGTTTTATTAAAAAACACAGTAATTTTGAACAGGCAATTAAATATTTGACTTTATTTGCACATAAATGTGTCGACGAATAATGAAAATCTCAACTAATTCTTGCACTTTTTTTTCAGAATTAATATCAATCACTTCTCCACAAAGCACCATTACGGAATGCAAATTATTTCCATGATTACCTCTTGAACAAGACTTCCACGTTTTTGTTGTAGGCGAAAAAAATGCCAGTTTATTTGAATTCTTCTCTTTAAAATAAATTTAAAGATAACAATTCCCCCCATTTCTGGCAACGCACATACAATTTATCTTCGTCCATCAGTCCCCCATCTACTCAATTGTTCAGACTTCCTTTTGTTCAGAGCTGGAGTGGCCCATCTCCGGGTATTTTAAATTTGAGCTACTTCTTGACTGCTGCGAAAGATCGGTACGTTGATCTAGTGAAGTGTGAAAATGATGGATATCTCAGGATACTATCGTCGTTTTAGAACAATGTTATGATTTCGCCTGCGATTTGTATTTTACAGTCATTTTAACAATTGAATTGTGTTAAACTATGGTGCTTATTTTAACGTGAATGACTCCCGCAGGTGTATCTGGCTGGAATTGGAGCTTTACGAAAAATGTAAAAAGTCTGGCGACTTATGCCTCCGATCGTAATAGAAATATAAGAAATCTGATGTGAGCAACACATGACTTTCCTTATATAATGCATTGAATTTACTACTTTAACAGTAAAAACAGTAGGTTATTCTTATAGAAGATATATACTTTCCAAGATATTGAATTTTCGTCAAACAGTTGTCATTTTCTTTGATTTAGCGTCATTTTTATCCATTTGACGAGATTTCGTGAATTTGGCAACATTTTAAAAAAGTCGCCAAGTTAACGACATTCCGCCAAATCCGTCGCCAAAATCTCGCCTAGCGTTATGGACGGAGAAATAAGTTATTCTTATAGCATATAAATGATTATTGGCGTTCAAATGCAAAAGTATTACTCAAAGTAACTTTTCTCATGAATGGAACGAGCTAGATCCACGAGAATGATGTCACCAAATATATCGCATGATATTACATATGAAAAGTGAACATGTTTCTCAAAAGTTAAAAGATTTTATTTAATTTATGGGATTTTTTGATAAATTTATTTTTAAAATGAGCAATATCTCGAGAACGGTTATATGTTAACGATCTAAAGTTTATGTCAATCATTTTCTAAGGAGAAATTACATAAGAAGTATCTATTTGCGTAACTTTATTAAAGGTATTGAATTTTTGATGGTTTTTTCAAAATTCCACTCGAAAATTTAGGGGGTTCTGAACATTCGATTACGTATAAAAACAATAGGCCTCCAGTATTCACGGATTGTGATTTTTGTACCAAATTTCATTCGAGTCGCTCCATTCGTTCGTGAGATATCATCTCCACAGACTCACTGACACACACACACACCCACACACATATTTTCACATACACACACGTACAAGCACACACAGACATCACCTCAAAAATGTTTGATTCGTGATCAGGGATGCTTGAAACGTACTCTCCTGTCGAAAACTCGAATTCTAATTTTCGACCCCGACACAATACTTTCCTTATACATTATGTATATAAGGAAAGTAAAAAAAAATCAGATAATAAGGGAGATTCGGGTAAGATGACGAAAATGAGTTTCTCTGAAACCCTGCAAATGGCAGCACTCATCAACAAGTAAGAGCTTCAGAATATCCCCCAAAACGCTCATCGTGAATGTGAGATGAATCGATCGCATTGTTTTGATGACACGGAACAAAGAAGCTACAGATACGTTTTGTTATAATTTTTCACGTAATTAACATAGGTTTTTAATCGGCATTAAACTTAATGTTTTGGAAATTGCATTGCGTTATCAATAAGTTCAAATTCTTGGTAAATCATTGTAAAATAGCTTATTTTTGATAAATTTATTGATGCTTTTATTTGAAGTCATTTGACGGAAATGGCTCTTTCGGATAAGATGACGAACACATAGTGTGGGCAAGATGACGAATTCGTTATCTTTCCTGAAATTAAGAAAACTTTTTTCTTTCAAAATATGTAGGCTAATAGACAATTTATGAATAATTTTTGTTCATTTCAGAGAAGGTAAAACCGTACAACAGAAAGACTAACCGACAAAATCGGTGACGATGTTTGAAAGAGACGATGAGGCCACAAATTCAAATTCGTTGTGTAAATGCTACCATTCGCTTTCAAATAAAAAATTTATTTTCACATAAAATTTATACTTTCTGTAACAATGCTTAATATTTAAATCATGTTCAACATCAAAATAAACGTAGGACCTTTCTATACTTTAAATAACTGGGAAACCAATACACCTCTGATGCTTGTCGATTGAAAACGTTGTGCCAAATTTCATTCTGAACCTTAAACTGTTACTGACAAACCGATGCTGTACTGCCATCCCAGCCAAGGATTATATCTCATCTCCGTCTTTCAAACACAGGACAGCATTAACACCAAACACTTCCGGATAATATTTTATCTCGTGCTCTTATTTTTGAGACATCGAAACTCTGTTTTATTAAAAAGTACAGTAGTTTTGAACAAGGAATTAAATAGTTGTCTTTATTTGCACATAAATATGTCGAAGAATAATGATAATCTCAACTAATTCTTGCACTTTTTTTTTCAGAATTTATATCAATCACTCCTCCACAAAACACTATCACGGAACGTAAATTATTTCCTTGATTACCTCTTGAACAAGACCCCACGTCTTTGTTGCAGACGAAAAAATGCTAGTTTATTTGAATTCTTCTCTTTAAAATAAATCTAAAGGTAACAATTCCCCCCATTTCTGGCATCGCACATTCAATTTATCTTCGTCCATCAGTCCCCCATCTACTCAATTGTTCAGACTTCCTTTTGTTCAGAGCTGGAGTGGCCCATCTCTGGGTATTTTAAATTTGAGCTATTTCTTGACTGCTGTGAAAGATAGGTACGTTGATCTAGTGAAGTGTGAAAATGATGGATATCTCAGGATACTATCGTCGTTTTAGAACAATGTTATGATTTCGTCTGCGATTTGTATTTTACAGTCGTTCTAACAATCCACTTGTGTTAAACTCTGGTGCTTGCTTATTTTGACGTGAATGACTCCCACAGGTGTATCTGGCTGGAATTGAAGCTTAACGAAAAATGTAAAAAGTCTGGCCACTTATACCTCCGATCGTAATAGAAATATAAGAAATCCGATGTGAGCAACACATGACTTTCCTTATATAATGCATTGAATTTACTACTTTAAGTGTTAAAACTATAGGTTATTCTTATAGTAGATATATGCTTTGCAAGATATTGAATTGTCGTCAATTAGTCGTCATTTTCATTGATTTAGCCTCATTTTTATCCATTTAGCGAGTTTTTCGTTAATTTAGCAACATTTAAACAAGTCACCAAGTTGGTGAGATTCCACCAAATTAGTCGCTAAAATCTAGTCAAGCGTTATGCATGGAAAAATAAGTTATTCTTACAGCAGATGAATGACTATTGGCGTTCAAATACAAAAGTATTACTAAAGTATCTTTTTTCATGAATTGAACGAGCTAGATCCAAGAGAATGATGTCACCAAATTTATCGTATGATATAACATATGAAAAGTGAACATGTTTTCCAATAGGTAATACTTTTTTTTTTACATGGTTTTTTGATATTTCAAAAAAAATGTGCATTATTTCGAGAACGGTTCATGAGAATGGCATTCAATCGTTTGTCTCAATCGTTTTCTAATGAAATATTACATAAGAAAAGCGTATTTGCGTAACTTTATTAAAGGCTTTGATTTTTTTAATGATTTTTTCAAAATTTCACTGGAAAATTTAGGGGGGAAAACAATAGGCTTCCAGTATTCACAAATTGTGATTTTTATACCAAATTTCGTTCGAATCGGACCAGTAATCGTCAGTTATCGTCTCCGCAGACTCACTGCCACATACACACACACACACACACACACATCACCTCAAAAATGTTTGATTCGTGATCAGGGGTGCTTGAAACGTGCTCTCCCGTCGAAAACTCGAATTCGAATTTTCGACCCCGTCACAATACTTTCCTTTATACATTATGTATATAAGGAAAGTAAAAATTTGTGGTTGTTTTGTCTGAAATGTAGTACCATTAATGGATTACAAAAATAATTTCAATATTTTAATATTTTGAACTCTATAATTTTCGACAAATTCTAAGGTGTTTTTGTCCGAGAGAGTTTTTGCTTTACTTTACTTACTTTCAATCAAAATACATTATAAACTATACACTCCTTTGATTGCAGTGCCGATCAAGATATGGCGTTTTACCTTCAAAAAACCGGTTGCTTATCCTTTAATAGGTTAATGCTATGGCATTTTTTGTTGAAGGCGTAACCAAATTAGTAAAACAGATATGAGAATATGAATGAAAATATTTCCATAGTATTCCTTTTTTTTTTTTTTTCACGTTGATGTTTTCCAGGACGCGTCGGTTCGCCTTACCAGGTCGTATAAGAGATATACTTGGTCAGCAAGTGACAAAAATGTTCAGCATTAAGTTTTCAAATCAATTTCTAAATCAATAATTTGTTTTTACAAATATCTTATACATTTCGAGCAATCGTTTTTTCAATTAGAAAAATTTAACAAATTCAGATTTTAAAGTATGTAAAGCTTATATCTCGAAAACAAAAAATGTAAGTTATGAACAGTACAAAAATAACTTGTAGCCTTTTATATATCCTATATGCATAGTATAACTGTATTTTGTATGTTTAGTCTTTGTTATAGAGTGGTTATAATGTTGATATTTGGAACTATTTTGAAAAGTGGTACTAATTCCAATAGTTTAGATAGATATAAGCAAGTAATTTATTATCTTTTCAAAGGTCTAGAGGGCATATTGTTATATTTTGAATGGCTTCATGGGTTTCGAAATATAGTAGATTAAATTTCTCACACTCTATTACGTTAGAAATTTAATCTACTATAATTCTTACAGTAGATTAAATTTCTCACACTCTACACGTTAGAGTTATAAGTTCGAAAGAACTTATAACTCTAACGTTATAAGTCCTTCTGAACTTATAACGTTATTAGTATACGTTAAATATGTAAAACAGAAAACGTTAACTAATAACGTACTCATTTACAGCACGTAAAATTAGTACACGCCAAATTATTAGAACTAAACGTTAAATTAGTAGAACTACACGTTGAATCAATAAATCAGATAGAAGACGCAAGATTAAATTTATTTTCATGCACGAGATCAAATTTATACAGACCTAATATTCTCTCATAACTCAAAAGGATTTATTTCTTTCAATAATGTTTCTTTAGTTACCATAGACTTATGGTATATGTCGTAAACGAATCAAATAAGACTCAAAACCACGAATAAACTTATTGAACTTTATTGAAATCTTTTTTACAAGACAATATTCAAGCAAAACCATTTTGGCTCAACGCCGATCTTTTGTCTGACAAGTCTTAAACGCTTTAGATTAATTTACTCCTAAGTGTTAGCTGCAGTCGATAACTAATTATCTTATTTTTTTTAATACCAACATTTTAGTCATTAAACATACTTTTCTACTGGTATCAGATTAAAAAAAAAGCAGATATGGGCAGCACATGACTTTCCTTATATAATGCAATGTATTTACTACTTTTACAGTAAGAACTAAATTGGTTATTCTTATAGCAGATATTTATATTTTTTTCCAAGATATTGAAGTTTCGTCAAATAGCCGTTATTTTCATTGATTTATCGTCATTTTTATCCATTTGGCGAGATTTTCTTTGATTTTTTAACATTTAAAAAAGCCGCCAAGTTGGCGACATTCCGTCAATCTTGTCGCCAAAATTTCGCCAAGCGGTATGGACGGAGAGATAAGTTATTCTTACAGCAGTCAAATAACTATTTGTTTTCAAATACAAAAGTATTACTGAAAGTATATTTTTTCATGAATAGAACGAGCTAAAACCACGAGAATGATGTCACAAATTTTTCGCATGGTATTACATATGAAAATTGAACATGTTTCTCAATAGGAAATATATATATTTTTTTATTTTATATGATTCTTTGACAATTTTTTTGAAAAATGTGCAATATCTCGAGACCGGTTCATGCTAGCGTTCTAAAATTTTTGTTAATCGTTTTCTAATGAAACATTACATAATAAATGTCTATTTGTGTAACTTTATTAGCAGTTTTGATTTTTTGATGACTCTTTCAAAATTTCACTCGAAAATTTTAGTGGGGGGGGGGGGGGCTCTGAACATTCGATTGCGTTTAAAAACAATAAGTTTCCAGGATTCACGAATCGTGATGTTTGTACCAAATTTCATTCGAATCGATCCAGTCGTTCGTGAGATATCGTCTCCATAGACTCACTGACACACACACACACATATATTTTTACACACACACACAGACATCACCTCAAAAATGTTTGATTCGTGATCAGGAATGCTTGAAATGTGCTCTCTCGTTGAAAACTCGAATTCAAATTTTCGACCCCGTGACAATACTTTCCTTGTACATTATGCATATAAGGAAAGTATTAATTAGAATCAAACAAAAACGTAATTTAGTCTTTCTTTAGATTTTAGAATTTATATATTTTCCAACACAATACGGTACATAAGGTAAATTCCTTATTCAATATATACAATGTAACACTCTTTAAAGAATGTATCCACGTCTTTATGTGAGGTGTAGAAGTTGCAGTTTATTTGAATACTACTGTTTTAAATAAATCTAAAGGTAACAACTTCTCCACTTTTACCATTCCATGAGCAATTTATCTTCATCCATCAGTCTTTCCATCTGCTCAATTTTTCTGCCTTTCTTTTGTTCTAAGGTAAAGTAGCTCAACCCTAGGTACTTGAGAATAAGCTATATCATGACTGCCGTAAAAAAATTGCCTCCTGATCTACTAAACTGTGCAAAAGATGTATATCTTCAAGATGCTACTGTCGAACTGATATCATGTTAGGACATATTATTCCATTTTGTTATGTACGTGTGCTTCAACATGTCTTGCTGCTGTAGTCTTGTCATTGTTTTAGTTTCGGAACAGATATTGCTTTTTACTTTCTTTATATACAATAATGTATAAGGAAAGTATTGTGACGGGGTCGAAAATTCGAATTCGAGTTTTCGACGGGAGAGCACGTTTCAAGCATTCCTGATCACGAATCGAACATTTTGGAAGTGATGTGTGTGTGTTTGTGTGTGTATGTGTGTGTGTGTGTCAGTGAGTCTGTGGAGACGATATCTCACGAACGAATGGAGCGATTCGAATGAAATTTGGATCAAAAATCACAATCCATAAATAGTGGAAGCTTATTGTTTTTATACGTAATCGAATGTTCAGAACCCCCTTAAATTTTTGAGTGAAATTTAAAAAAAATCATCAAAAAATCAAAACGTTTAATAAAGTTATGCAAATACGTAGATATTTTTATGTAATTTTTCCTTAGAAAACGATTGACATAAACTTTAGAACGCTAGCATGAACCGTTCTCGAGATCTTGCACATTTTTCAAATATATTTATCAAAAATCCCATAAATTAATGACAAATATTAACTATTGAGAAACATGTTCACTTTTCATATGAAATATCATGTGATAAATTTGGTGATATCATTCTCGTCGTTCTAGTTCGTTCCATTCATGAGAAAAGCTACTTTGCGCAATACTTTTGTATTTTTAACGCCAATAGTCATTTATCTGCTATAAGAATAACTTATCTCTCCGTCCATAAAGCTTGGCGAGATTTTGGCAACGAATTTCGCAGAATGTTGCTAACTTGGCGACTTTTTTAAGTGTTGCCAAATTAACGAAAATCTCGCCAAATGGATGAAAATGACGCTAAATCAATGAAAATAACGACTAATTGTCGAAAATTCAATATCTTGGAAAGAATATAAGTATCTACTAAAAGGAAAACTAATTTTTTTTTACTGTAAAAGTAGTTAATTCATTGCATCATATAAGGAAAGTCATGTGTTGCGCACATCAGATTTTTTTATATGTATTCTTCAACATGGATCACCAGGTGAATTTACTGACTATGAACACTTTGCCATTGTAAATATCAGTGGGACAATCTCCAGGATAAGACGTACGTAGACTAACTTGAATCCCACCATTGCGAATCTGAACGTCCATGAACGGAAGTGATCCACTTGCCCTTGTTTATGGGTGCCCATAGACAAGAGCAAGTGGATTACAACATAACTGACAAGTGCTGATTACCATATAATAATCGCGTCACCGTGTCACTGATTCTGTTATTGGCAATCAGTAGTATGGACTTAAAATGCCCTTTTATAGGCTGAATTCTCTGAATTCATGTAAAGCAAATTAAACTGGGTTAAATGTTGAAATAAAACCACGACCTTCTGAAATTGCAGGAAATATATATTTCATCCTGCAAAGCGAAATATAATTGATATCTCCCCTCCCTTTTTCATTTGTCATTCTGTCTCATGTGTGTTTCCCCACTTTATGATCCGACAAATGTATATCCCGTCGGTTATTCTCACTCCTAAAACGTGATCACATGCTGCTATTTCAAATGACGATAAATGTGTAATATAGCAGCTAATATTTTATATCTTTGATATAGATTCGATATTAAGACCTGTTTTATTATAAAAAATACCCGATACTTTAATAAAATACTTGACACATTATCAGTATTTAACATTATTATTTTAATGCAGGAATCAAATTTGTATTGAAATTGGAAAGAAAGTTAGTTGAAATTACATGCGTACATACATATATATTTACTTATAGATATTGATAATAAAGTAACATGCACAGTCGTAAAATTATAAACTTTGATTTATTGAACACACCATGTCCCTTCGTGTTTATATCGATTATTGAAAACTCTATCTCACGAACAGTGTTCCTAGAAAGTTGATGCCCTTGGGAAAGTTGTTAAACTTTTTACATGGGATCTTCCATTATATGGTATCGGAGTTGGAATAATCTTTGTAAAGTTTAACGCCCTCTATCCGGAAATCAAAAAACGTGTCGATGTTTTATCAGCTATACTCGCCTTTGTAAATTTGTTCTCAAGTAAATTTGAACTACTATTTGAGGCAATTTGCTCACTAGAATTGACATTCTTCGTGCCACTCTTAATTCATTTAGTTTCATCATTATTTTAATTTGTTAACTTTTGCTCTATAACACGAACTGTGAATGTTAGAATCTTAATAATTTTGGCTAGTGAAGTACTTATACGCAGAAAATTATATAAAATTGTATGAATTTTTCATAAGCTACTCCTCTTGAGATTAGAGCATCTGTCCGACAGCGATTTTTGATCTGTCCGACAGCGATTTCGATTAGGACATAAATTGTCCATACCAAGACATATATGTTTTCATTAAAACTAGCCGAACCCGTTACATACTGCTTTCTTTGAGTACTGATATTAATGTTTTTAGTAAATTATCCGAGTCGGCCACATCATGTGCATGCTTAATTAAAAAAATACATGTTTTACGAAATTGTTCAAATTTTGTACAGAAAGTTAATTTATTGTCGGGAATCAAACAATATAATATCAAGTAAGCTTAATTTATTTATACACGTTGTTATCGCCCGTCAAATAACTACAAACATATTATATAAAGTAAAAAAATGTTAACACAACAATATTAACACACAAGTCGTTTGGACTACGCAATAGGGGATATTATAATAACCGTTGTTGTAAGATAGTTAAAAAAGTGTAAAATATCCAACTTCGCTTCTACATATATTTTAATACATGACAATGTGAAACAAAGAGGCATATGGAGGTGATTCATCCACATGTAGTTCGTTTGACAAATGGAACCTTAAGGAATTAATTTATCTGGCCATTCTCTACATGCTGATATAAATCATATGAGTAGGCACCATTGCGAACGGCTTGTTTTTGTAGATATATATAATTAAAGCAGAAATAATTGTACTGACGCGTTTGTTATAATGTACTTAGAAGATTATGGAGTGCCAGTAATACTGTTGATAAAGTTATTCTTCATCTTCGACCCAGACCCTCCGACCTACCCAAAGCTGTAAGGTATCTGTTTGGACAGCCTGGAAGTTTCACATGATTTAGACAGGAACAATCTAGTAGGGGTATTCACAGTGACAGTACTCTCTATCCCCTACCACCATAGATATACTTTACGTCTATGCTACCACCAACCTCTCGAAAGGACATACGGACCCACATATTTAACATGCCCGTGATGCGGCTGATGAAGCTATTGAATGAAAAATCAAGCTGATAGACATACGAGCCGAAGAAAATATTGAAATAAGTCTCAGTCAAAGAATAAATAAAAACTTAAGGGTAATGAAATTGTTATTTTTAAAGTCCTATTCTTGAAAATTTCAGATGTCTAGAGCGCAGATACTCTGCTTGGGCACAGATAATTTGAATGTAAAATATAGCTAATATGATCTATGGAAAATACACATACGTAGTTAAAAAAATTAAATAAAATATGAGAATGATATGCCATTTAACATGATAAAGGAATTGGACAACAGGAATTTGAGACAAATAATATAAGTTTGAAGGTTTATGACTGCACTTTGCACTAAATTCACATGTGTATGTTGAAAAACAAAACGAAATAATATCAAATTTAATCATTTTTGAACTGTCTAAAGTAATTTAATGTGAAGAATACAAACATGAAGCTCATTTTTCTATTACATGGCTGCATATACCACAAACGGTGCATGAGCAATCTATACCAAGTAAATTCTGGCGCAATTTACATAAACACTGATATACTGTATAAAAGTACGTTTGAAAATAGTAAGTTTAAATGTCGTTAAACATGTTTAGATCAATAAACAGTAAAGTTACGGGAATTTCCAAACCTTTATTTCTCGTCAGGATATTAATAAATTTGCTATACTGAGAAATCTGAAAATTTTGAGATCAAATTGAGTATTAAATGTGTTAATTCAGGAAGAAAGTATATATACATTGAAGATACGCAATACGAAAAGTGAAATTTTAGAGATAAAAATATCAAGAAAATTTTTTTTTTAAACTATTCTTATCTTGTTTGCATAACAGAAGAATTAAAGAAGCATTTAACTAAATCGTTCTGTTTTAAAGCACAAGTCTGTTTCATCAAGCAATTCGTTCACCACACAACGCCATTGATAAAGAACATTTCTTACCCCGATTTCTGTAATACAAAACATTTTCAAGATATCTTTCACGTCTTTTTGGTGTTGAGATTGAGAGTTTATTCCATGTTTTCTTTCTAGAGCAAAAATATAATGCTGAAAACTCCACCAACAGTGTCATAGTCTCCACGTCCCATTTATCTTCGTCCATCATTCCCTCCATCTGCTCAATTGTTCAGACTTCCCTTTGTTCGAAGGTGAAGTATTCACCCCCCGGCTATTTTAAAGAGAGCTATTTCTTGACTGCTGTGAAAGATCACTGTGTTGATTTAGTGGCGTGAGAAAAAGATGGATATCTGGAAAACATTATCTTGAATTTGAAACATTGTTACCAGGTATTTAAATTCATTCATTCAAATGGTGTTGCATTAGATAATTACTATTATATCATCTGCTGGGAATGAAAAAAAGTACCATTGAGCCTTTATGTGGTGGAAAATGGTGTGTATACTTCATTTCTGATGGAACTGAAAAGCATTTTTATTCCCTTTAGCATATTTATTTCATACAGAGATGCTTATTTCCGAAAACAAAAAACGGAAGTGTCATCTCTAAAACCAGAAACAGAACTCTATAAAACCTCCCTACCCTTTCTTAAATAAGCATATTTATTTCATTCAGAGATGCTAATTTAAAAAAAAATCCGGAAGTGTCATCTCAGAAACCAGAAACAGAACTCTATAAAACCTCTCTATCCTTTCTTAAATAAGCATATTTATTTCATACAGAGATGCTAATTTTCGAAAAAAACCCGAGAGTGTCATCTCAAAAACCAAAAACAGAACCCTATAAAACCTCCATGCCCTTCCTTAAATCCGATGTTGAATCCATATTAATTATATCCTAATGTCTGTTTATAGCTATTCCTAAGAGGTAAGCAATTCAAGAACATTTCTGAATCAAAAGTGAATATCCTTCGAACTCGCTCCTCCCCCCCCCCACCGCCCCTCGCTTCTTCTCATTTCTACTAAATTTAAACGTTGCATTCATATTAGTTATCATGCATGCTATATTTATAGCCAAGCGTAAGCTACAAACGTTTCAAGAACTTTATTTAGACCGAAAGTGGCAATCTCACTAAGCTCCCACCCCCTTGAGAATTTGATGCTAAATTCATATCAGTCTGTATCTAAGCAATATATATAGAATATTCGGAGATATATGAAAAATAGGTGTTTGAAGTTAAATGTAAAATTTTGAATTTCAACATTTCGATATTGCTCAAATTTTCATTAAAATACTACTTACTGAATAAACTGGTCTATACTACTTACTACTTACTGAATAATTTGCACCAGTGCCCATAACAAATACTATAAATACCATGCATAGTATAAATGTATATGTATTATGCCATATGAATACTTGTAGTCTGAAACCAAGACAGTTTATAATTCCATACTTTCTTTCTAACAAAAACAAGTATCGGTACTAAAAAGACTCAAATCAAAAGCATTACATGTCTTGAATAGTGTATTATCCCATGTATGTATTCTTTTATTCCAGCCCACGTGAACATATTCACCAGACTGGAACTTTTATAGAGTAATTAGAGCACCCACATGGATCGGTGTTGGAGCTAGTTGGAAAAAAAAATGGAATAAAAAAATCAGCCGTGGCCCCAATCAAATCAATCCAAAATGGTTTTACGTGAAAAGCATTTTGTAAAATAAAACTTCAGTGAAGTTCAATAAATTTATTCGATTTTTCGAACGCATTTATTTTGCTTACGGGCTTTCAAAGCATTACAAAACACTAACTGCACTACTACTAACTACTGCACTACTGCACTACTACTTGCTAACTGCACTTTTATTTCTTGATCTGATTTCATTTATATATACTCCGACCATAGACTTCATATCAAGATATCAAATTATTCTGGTAACTTACATATCAGTATATAAATTAAACATATACAATATATATTTAGCAAGATTTTACATTCGAAGTTAATTTATTAAAAAAAACTAGCCCGGTGGCATATAAATACGTACTTGAATACGTATAAATCCATCTATTCTGTTCAAACCTCACCAATCATTGAAAAACTTTAAAATTCCAAAATACATTTTAAAATTCCAAAATACACAGATTGAGCTGCAACAATTGTGACATATTAAATATTCCACATTCCTCATCCATTTGGAAAACAAAGCTTCAAATACTAAAATGCCGAATTTAGAACCGGTATACTTTAAAAACTAAGATCTTGATCTCAAATTCAATACAGTTATAGAGCTTTCAAAGAGCAAAAAATTCTTGCTTACTGCTCACTTTTAGTTTTTGAGATTAAGCATTAAAAACTTGAAATTATAGATTTTCAATCTTCTTCAACTTAACAAGACCGCAACTCGAAAACTGTACGCTATTTTTAGATAATAAATATAGATTTAGAAACTAAATTTCATAATGCATACTTTTGTCGTATTTTTGCATATTATAATTTCATATCGCGTATTTTTATACTATCGATATTTCGAGTGAAATTAAAAAAACAAAAACAAGAAGGATCAAACATGCTTAAAGCATCGATTATGAAACACTTTCCAACTTCAATGCAATTTTATTTAAACAAGTCTAAAATGCAATACATTCCTCGGTAATATTTTGAAACTTATCACAATACTGCATTAAATTATTATATTTGAAAACTAAAACCATCATCGAAAAAAAGGAACTTCATTCAAATGACGGCATTGAAATATAAATTGCCTGGTTTAAGCATCTCTAAAATGTTATATATTCCTCGGTAATAATTTTAGAATCATCATAATACTACGATAATTTATTATATTTGAAAACTTCATCGAAAACAACTGAAATTAATTCACATGACGTCATAGAAAAAATAACACGCCTGGATCTCTCTATAAAAACAGGATTTCATTAATAACTTTCTCCCATTCATTTCATTCATCACAATACTATAATAATTTATTTTATTTGAACATTTTTTTAAGACCATGGAGCTACAAAAAATTAAACTCTAGGCTTGAAACTTCATCGAAAAAAATCGTCCTTCCCTTTATGAAATCAATTAATATTTCATTCATATCAGCCATGCAGACTCCATGGACTAAATTATTTTGTGTTAAAAAATACAGGAATTCTAATACAACTCATTCTATATATTTTGCTGTTTACATTTTACATAGGTGAAAAATAGGCTTAGTTGTAGAAATAATCAAATTTAGATGAGCATTTAAACTCAAATATATTGTCATTGCGTTGTTTCAGTATGTAGATGCACAGAATTTAAGCAAAAATAAAGTAGTTTTAGGACGGATGCAACACTCAATATGAATTAAAAAGAACTTAAAAAAATCACGATTTTGAAACAAGATGGATGCCATATATCATTTTGAGGTGGGTCATGTGATCTTTTCATATCATGGTCACGTGATCGTTTCATATAAGAGGTGTTATTATTATTTTAATTTTTATTTAAAAAACTACTGAATATATTTCGCTGAATTTTTTTTTATATATTATATGGAACAATTTGAATATTACCTAAAATTTCGAAGCAATTTGTGAATTTTAAATCCGCTTAAAAAATGTTTGAAACATTAGGTCCCATAGGGCTTAATGTATTTCATTTTTTCGACCCGGGTTCAATCCAAAACTAATTGGGTAATATTATTCATTTATATTCCCATAGGTTCTACAGACCGTCTGAACAACATACTAAAATTTCATTTTGATTAAGTCATTTTTACGGCAGTTATCGTGCTAACGGACAGACAGACAGACAGAATGAACAAAGTCATAAACACTTTTCAACTTTGTTGTAAAGTGTTAAAAACACTCGCCCGGACAAATACTTTAAAAAAAAAATGCTCAAAATATTATCGAAAATTTTATCAAAACATTATCGAAAGACCCCAAACTAGTTCAAATGTTTTAAATTCGAGAGAAAATTTTGAAATTTATTCGAAATTTTATATTTTCTTAGCATGTTAGATTGTGACATAATTTGACATAATTATGCATAAAAGTAGTTATTTATGGCCCAATAATCACGAAACGTAACTGTTTAAACCACTGTAATGAAAAATAGCTGCGATACAATTTCTATATTCGTGACGCCATTGCCTCCTTTACGAAGTGGTACATTGTCAAACTTGATATCATTCGAAATATTTTTGTAAGTCCTTTGAAAGAGAAGCTAACATGCTATAATTATGGTCATTTTGAACAACGATTTACATATTTTCGAATTTTTTCTTGCAAAATTTGAAAAATTTGTAAGAATATATTATAATCTACTTAATATGGATTCTGGTAAAAGAAAGTCGAGTTGTTCCACACTCCATTTGATTTCTTCACAGCCGTCCAAACAGTTACCTAACACCTTTATGCAAAGAACCACTGGTCGGGCGGTCTGGGTCTCAACAACAACAACAACACTCCATTTGATTGTAATTGGTATATTTGTCTTTTTCTCTTTATTACCGAGTCCTTAAATCTTAAATTCTTTCTAGAGGCGGGACAATAACTTTTACTCGATCACACGCCGCACATATTCATTTTAATATAGACCTCACATGCACTTATATGCATTTATGCACATATACAGTATTGTGGCAATTAATTGAGAAATGCAGTTTTTTTTATAAAATTCAGTTTTATTCAAGTTTTCTTTGGATACATTTAAAACTAATAAGTGATATGACCTCCCTGAGACTTTATAACATCACAGACACGTTTCGGCATGGAATGTACTAGACTAGCACATGTAGTTTTAATTTCAACTTCCCTGAACCATATGTCAATAACGGCCGAAATTAGCTTGTCCATCGTCGTACAGTCAAATTTGTGAAGCCGTTTTTTGACAATAGCCCACAAATTTTCTATGGGATTCAAGTCTGGTGAATTCCCGGGCCAATCCAGTACGGTAATATTTTTTTTGAGCAGAAATTTTTGATTCGCATCGAAGTGTGACATGTTCGCTTCGAAGTGTGCGCTGATATCCATGACGCTAATGAGCCCCGCAACAACTGAGAAACTACCACTGCGGAACATCTGCCACCTGGCGGAGGAATTTGAATACCTGCTACTTACCAGGTGCAAACGAACACCTGCTACTTTGATAATCACTGCAATTTGAACTCTGAGCTAATTTGGAGTGCTTCTTCCTAAGCTTACGTGTGATAAAACGAAAAAACTGACATTTCTCAATTAATTGCCACAATACTGTACATAATATACTGCATTACATACATAAATATGTTACATAATATTTATATACATAAATATATACATACATATCATGTTATATATATAATTATATATATATACATATCATGTTATATACATAAATATATGTATACATATCTCGATATATACATAAATATACATATACATATCATGTTATATACATAAATATAATATTATGCATTATATGCTTAAATGCACTTATATGCATTTCCTTATAAAGTCATTTTGGTCTTTAAAGATTTTCTTAAATCCCTGTATGCCATTACTATTATTCTAAAGTCAGAAACCAGGGCAGTTATAATTCAAAATTTTATTTCCTAACAGAAGCAAGTCATATCGGTAGTGAAATAACTCAAATCAAATGCAGTATTTGTCTTGAATAATATATCACCCCATGTATTATTTTATTCTTGACCAGGGGAACATATTCACTAGACTGGAACGTATATTTTATGCAAAGTAATTAGAGCGCTCAAACGGATCGATGTCTGAGCTTGTTGGAAAACTGAAAGAAATAACGAACATTTGAATAAAAAGAGGGCATTAATAATATATGATGTAGACCTGAATGTATTAATATGCAGTGACATCAAATGTATTCTTTGAAAGCGAATTTTATGATTATTTGAAGTTACGTTTACTTTGGATCTATTTTTGCTCTCCCTGCAATACATGGTAATGTGCAGGGAAAGTATTGGAATTGAGTCGAAAATCTTTTCTCGAGTTTTCGACGGATCGGCACGGTTTGGAACCACTAAAAATCGAAAAAAAAAAACTAGTTTTAGTGTGAGTCCGTGTGTGTGTGTCAGAATGTGCAATGGATATAGGTACTACATAACTAACTGGCCAAATTTAATTTGTGGGTGACCCTGGTGCTGATTTGATTTTGGTACGATTTGGGATGAATGAACCTGCCTTTGCTTCGCAAAATGGTCCGCAAAAATATCATGTGTCCACTCTAGCTACAAAAGTGATTGACCAAATTTCACAAAATTAAGTAAATAAGTCACTTGTCTCCCTGGTGCTGGATTGTTTTTGGTACGATTCGGAAATAAACCCTGTTTTTTTTTAAGAAATGGCCCGCAAAATTTATCAAAATCTAAAATAATAAACTACGTATGCTCAAATGTATCCGTTAAATCCTTGCTATATACGTAATTTCTGACGACGAAAATAATAAAACCAATCCCATTACTTTTAAACCGATCTCGAGACATATTGGTTTTTTCGCATTTTTGCTACGTGCCGTCTTTGAAAATACGTTCAGTTACCAAATAAAAACAAAAATTGAACTAAAAGTGTAAATTTAGCATAATTTGGAAGATGTATATGCCTGTTATTTTGTGCAAGTACACTTTAATGAATTATTTAAGAAATGGGGAAAAAAGGAATTTGAGTCTGTAGGAAAAGTCATGTGCTGCCCACACCAGGTTTTTACTTTCCCTACGATAGTGTTTTCCAAACTATAGAGTACGCTGCTCCATAGAGCTTTAAGCTACTGCCATGAAGTTGCGAAATATTTCTGTGTTATTTGAAAAAAAAAATTACTAATATTTATAAACTATTTTTAACATTGCTTTTCACAAAAAATATTAAAAAATAATTTAAAAACGCAGACGTAAATAACACACTAACCATCTTTATAGTTATGCATTCCGTAATTGGCGAATCAAATGATTTATAGGTGACGTTGTTGCTGATCAACAAAAAATCAACACTGCTTGTTAGGTCTGGCCAGATGAGTAGTAGCTCAAGAAGAAATGATTGATATTCGTAAAGTAATTTTTTGTTGAATTTATCGAATTAAGTCCTGCATAAATTTAGATAAAGAGATATCAAGAATATCCGATAAAGTATGTGCTATTCGTTTTCTAAAAAAAAATTACATATGGATTGATTAATTATTTACCTTTGTTGAAGTAATTGTATTTTGATAATGTTTTTTTAAATTGATCTTGAAAATTGAGGGGTGGAAGTCATCCAAACATTCTGTTGTTTTTAGAATCAGTATAGTTTTAGCCTTAACGGAATGCAATAACCGTACCAAATTATTTTTGAAACGTTTCATTTAGAGGTTTCATTCGTGAGATATCGCATCCACACAGGCACACACATCACCTCCAAACGTTCGATTCAAGTTCCGAGGGTAGAAACGTGCTATTTAGTCTAGAACAAATTCGATGTTTGATTCAAGTTCGATGTATGAAACGTGATATTTTGTCTAGAACACGATTTAAAAACGATTCACCCTGTCACAGTACTCCACCCATACATAGTCGATTTACTCTTCTTCAGACTTCCATGTATTATTCATCAGACTTCATGTATTCTTCATTAATTGACATTTTTTAAGATTAACAGCTGCTACCTTGCTGGTTCATTTTTGTTTCTACTTTTGCTGTAATGATTTTTCCATCATATTAAGTTTGACAAAAAAGACTCATTTCCGTCTTTCATGCCAGTTGACACATGTGTGCAAGATTTTATGCTGTAACTAATTAATCATTTTTGTTTTCAGATTCGAAATATTAGGTTTGAACTTTGCTAGACACCAAGGATGACGCATTTAGCCCTTTGGCCGATGATTTTCGAATTGACCCTGGGGAATTTATTCAAATGTTTCTGAAACATCCACAACAAGTATTTGAGACAGTCAAAGACGGGAAAACCAACTCTCATAAAATATTAAGCAGGGATTTTTTTCAGTTTTTTTTTTATTTCATGTGTACGATTTTTAAAGTCGAAAAAAGTTGTATGAATTGGAATTTGTCGATTTCCTGTTCGCTACGGTCGCTAAATCACGTAACTTGACCCGATGTCACCCCTTGCTTATGGCGCTAGATGAGCCCGTTTCGCTCTTTCTTGCTGCCTATTATGAAGGTGAAAACGCCCGTTGGGGGTTCGTCTCTTGATCGCTGGCACTCATTAACCTCCGGAAATCGCTTCTCGAGCGATTTCTACCGGCCATCGCACACGACAACCCCTGTTCAGATAATTGGCTGAACCAATTAAATATTTGCCTATATTACAGAAAAGTCTTTATTTCGAAAGTGTATAAAATAAAATAACACATGAACTAAATCGAAACTAGTGAACTAAATGATGGACTAACTTATGAACTAAATAAAAAAATTCAACTATGTAGGGACATGCCTGTAAAAATGCATAATCTTGCTATTGCTATTATATCTGAGATGAGAACTTACAAGACAAATCATCCTCCTTTGATTTTGACATCAAAAATCTCACTAAATTTTAAATCGAGAGAACGTTTATTTTCTATCATTCCTTTAGTAATGTAATGAGTTTCATATTTTTGTATGCCATAGTTTTTGCTGTATAGAACAAAGAATCTCGAAGGACGCAAAATTTGTCAAACAACGACGACGTCAGCAACATTTTTATTATAGAGAGCTAAGATTTCGCATTTTAGATCATGAAAATTAAATTACTCGACAGACCCGTTCATGAAAAACATACTTTCAACCACAAGAAATAGACATAAACAAAAATTAATGCTTATTTCCTCACTCTTTTATTCCACAGACAACATACGCTTTGTCCTTTTCGTTTAAAATGCAAATTACAATTAGTCACGTGACAAGACCTAATCATTTCAAATTTGCACACCTGCTGCTTAACTACAAAATGCTCATTTCCTGCCCATAAATTTTGTAAATTACCATCTCCAGTTATAAATTACTTTTATATGTCAATATATATTTGGGAAGGCATGACGGTATCCATTCTAGTAAAATGCAAATATATTCACAAACGCAGTTAAAACGCATAATATCTCTGGATTTATTCCACTTTTCAGTTTATTTTTCTACGCAAACAGACACTAATTTTAACGTTTTTAGTTTTCTCTAAAATGCCAGGCCTTGATGTTGATTGCTGTTGCACTGTCAAAGAGATGTTTTTTTGTTTTTTTAAGTGAAGGCGCCTCGGGATGTAATTGTTTGTTCTGAACGCTCCTTTCGTCAACTGGGTATTTTAAACCGTAGGTATTTTATTTGTTTGGTGCACAATTAATTGTACGGTCTCGGGTTTTATATGGTTTCACACAGTTTCTTAAACGGCTAAAATACTTCCTTCTCAACGCTTCGAACTTTTTGGTGTATTATATGTTTTAAAATAGCATCATTTTATTAATTACAATATTTAGTTAGTAACAGTTATATAATTACAGCATTTTATTTGTTTGGTGCACAATTATTTTTGCGGTCTGGGGTTTTTATATGGTTTCACACAGTTTTTTAAACCATTAAAATACTTCCTTCTCAACGTTTCGAATATTTTTGGGTGTATTATATGTTTTAAAATAACACCATTTTATTAATTAAAACATATAATTGGTAACAGTTATGCAATTATAGTATTTTGTTTGTTTGGTGCACAGTTATTTGTACGGTCTTGGGTTTTTATATGGTTTCACACAGTTTCTTAAACGGCTAAAATACTTTCTTCTCAACGTTTCGAATATTTTTGAGTGCATTATATGTTTTAAAATAACACCCTTTTATGAATCAAAATATTTAGTTAGTAACAGCTATACTGTTGGTTTAAAGTATCCGCTAGGTTTGGAGGTAAAAAGCAGTCAACTTCTTCAAGATTATATTTGCTTGTATGGTTGTTCTGACTTTGAATTATGAATTATTGACCCTACATGCATAGTATAATGCATATGGGAATTATTGTGACAGTGTTGAAAATGTGTTTTTGACGGAATGGACTATTTCGACCAACACTGAACTTGAAATAATTGTTTCTGAGGAGTGTGCGGCCGTGAGTCTGTGGACATCGATTACGTTCCACAGATTACGCTCAAAACGCTCCATTAGTTCATGAGGTATTGCATCTCATGAAGTAATGGAAGGTTTGAATGTGATTTGATACGACTAGTATGACTAGTGAATACTGGAAGCCCATTGATTTTAAACGCGATCAAACGTTCGAAAAACTCAAATTTTCGAATGCATTTTTGGGAAAAGCATGGATAAATCAGAACATTTAATAATGTTAAATAAAAAATAATTTTATACGTAACTTTTTTATTCGAGACGATATTTTTTAACACTTTACAACAAAGTTGAAAAGTGTTTATGACTTTGTTCATTCTGTATGTCTGTCTGTCTGTCTGTCTGTCCGTTAGCACGATAACTGCCGTAAAAATGACTTAATCAAAATGAAATTTTAGTATGTTGTTCAGACGGTCAGTAGGACCTATGGGAATATAAATGAATAATATCACCCAATTAGTTTTGGATTGAACTCGGGTTAAAAAAATGAAATACATTGAGCCCTATGGGACCTAATTTTTCAAGCATTTTTTAAGCCGATTTAAAATTCACAAATTGCTTCGAAATTTTTAGGCAATATTCAAATTGTTTCATAAAATATATAAAAAAAAATTCAACGAAATATATTCAGTAGTTTTTTAAATAAAAATTAAAATAATAATAACACCTCTTATATGAAGCGATCACGTGACCATGATATGAAACGATCACGTGACATACTTCAAAATGATGTATGGCATCCATCTTGTCTCAAAATCATGATTTTTAAAGTTCTTTTTAATTCATATTGAGTGTTGTATCCGTCCTAAAACTACTTTATTTTTGCCTAAATTCTGTGCATCTACATACTGAAACAACGGAATGACAATATATTTGTGTTTAAATGCTCATCCCAAATTTGATTATTTCTACAACTAAGCCTATTTTTCACCTATGTAAAATGTAAACAGCAAAATATGTAGAATGAGTTGTATTAGAATTGCTGTAATTCTTTAACACAAAATCATTTCGTCCATGGAGTCTGCTTAGCTGATATGAATGAAATATTCATTGATTTTAGAATGAGAAGGACGATATTTTTCGATGAAGTTTTACGCATATAGTTTAATTACTTGTAGCTCCATGGTCTTAATTTTTAAATAAAATAAATTATTATAATATTGTGATTAATGACATGAATGGGGGAATTATTTATGAATGAAATGTTGCTTTTATAGAGAGAGCCAGGCGTGTTATTTTTTCTATGACGTCATTTGAATGGATTTCAGTTGTTTTCGATGAAGTTTTCAAATATAATAAATTATCGTAGTATTATGACAATTCTAAAATTATTACCGAGGAATGTATCACATTTTAGAGATGTTTAAACCAGGCAATTTATACTTTAATGCCGTCATTTGAATGAAGTTAATTTTTTTTTTATGAAGGTTTAAGGTTTCAAATATAATAAATTAATGTAGTATTGTGATAAGTTTTAAAATATTACCGAGGAATGTATTGCATTTTAGACATGTTTAAATAAAATTGCATTGAAGTTGGAAAGTGTTTCATAATCAATGCTTTAAGCATGATTCATCATTCTTGTTTTACTTTTTTAGAAGCAAAGAGATGAATTTTATTTCAAAATCCCTTTATAGTCAAACTTTAATTGGATTTTCAAAATTTTCAAACACTATCATAGATCTGGAATCTGTGACTGGATCGAATGGGTCCAAAACCAAAATTCTGGCTAGAATGAATATGCTCGATCGTTTTAAAAAGTAATTTTTAATCTTTTAATTATTCTTTTGCATCTTTTTGAATAGTATTTTTGAATTTTTGAATTATTTCGTTGCATCTCCACCCTTAAAATACATCCTCGCTAAACTGAAACTTCCGTACCTATTATATTGATATAAAATTAGAAACCATACGGATGTATCAACTTGCCCCGGTCTTCCTAACTTCATAGTTTGTCCTATAGTTTTTCACGTTGTAATCCAGAAAAGCACAAAATTATCACTTGCAGTTCAACGCCAGAAACATTATTACGCGAATCCTGCACATCATTATTTTACTATTTATTATTAATATGCAAGTACAATCATCTGCTGAACGGGTCATCTATTTAAAATTATTAGCTTTGCTGAAAAGGCACTTATTTTTTAAAAATGCATTTTCTGAATTCTAAGATTTTAATTTCCACGCAAAATGAGTTAAAATCACTGCACGTATCCGTTGTCACGCTATTTTTAATTCAAGGGTGATTTTTATCAAGGAAACTTTCACATTCGCCCTCTGTCGTTTTCTTTTAAACGTCCATCCTTGAAGTTCATTGCGACAATACTGACAGATAGTTTATTTTGTTAGTGGGAAAAGAAATGCGGGGTAAGCATTTTTTTTTAAATATTCATCGGCCACAGATAAATTAAACATCATGACACTTCATGTTTTCAAATTAAATTCTATGCAAATAAAATATGGTATGTCACTCTATTTTTCCTTGTTTTTCCGACTACTCACATCCACTCACTAAATGCTGTTTAACATAATGGGTTTAACAGCTAAAGTGATATATATATACTATAGAGCTCTGCCCCCTGCTCGCTAAGCTCGCCAACCCCGTAACTCGGGCTCGCTATCGACGCTCGCTGGACTCGCTTCGCGAGCAATTTCGTGCCGCCTGCGTAACACGCAAATATGTACCGTCCTTGTTAACTGACATTCACAATCCCTAGAACTCGCTTCGAATCAAAGCCCTAGAAACGTTCTATTCCAATCTGAACGGCGCATACTACCGCCTACGTGTCCCATGCTCAATGACGCTCGCAGTATCTCAGGGTTCCGCCCTCCATTGGCTGTCGGTCATCAACCCCGTAACTCGATTCACGAGTCGGAAGGTTTCGCCTCCAAATCGCTGACGCTCACTAACGCTCGCAGAACTCCGGGGATCAGTCATGCATTGACTGTCGCTCATTCTTCCCCTCAACTGGATTCGCGAATCGATAGGCTTCCCTTCCCAGAGTGACACAGCGAACTGTAAGAAATCGATTTCTTGAGGGACAGTTCTGAGCCAGACAGCCTGTAGCGTTCATACCACTAACTCCGAATCGCTGCCATCTGCGACGCCAGTGGTATCAATCTATTGGAGGGCAGAGAGGAGATTTGTTGTATTCTCAGATAAAGCCGTTTCTGTCTTGGGGCCAGTGATGGTCGTATGTTGGTATGAAGGAGGCCAGGTGAACGCTTGGAACCAAGCTATCTGCGGGGTAGATACTCTTATCCTACACCAGGAGTTATGGTCTGGGGAGTCATTTCCTATAACAGCAAGTGCACTCTCGTCGTTATCCTAAGCACATTGACAGCAAATTTGTACATCAGACTGGTGATTGAACCGGTTGTTCTGCCATCCATGAGCTCCCCCCCCGGGGCGGGCCACCCAAGATGGTGGTTTCGGATGTTGGCTCTGTAGCCTTGATCCTCCAAACTGGGGGGTAAATTAATCCGGGGGTATCTCAACCTCGCTGCTGATGACTCACGGATGCAATCGCGGAAGTGACGAGGCAGTCCCCGGACTCTTCCAGGTGGCTGGATCACGGGACTGTGGCTATTTATGCCCTGAGCCCAGGTCTGGCCGGTGACCGGAGTCGGGCCCGGCAGGTGTCTTCGGCCCCTGCCCGGTGAATGATTCCGCCGAGTTTCGTGACCGAGGTTGCGGCTTTGCTGGAAAAGAGATGAAGTGGTTGCGCCTCGATGTCCCACTGAATGCTATAAACCCTAGTTGGTTAGCAGGGCTCGCTGGTATGTACTCTGCCATCCATGAGCAGTATTCAAGAGGGTGTTTTCAAACAGTATAACGCTCGTCCTCATACCGCTGCTGTCACCCAACGTGCTCTACAGAGTGTTGACATGTTGCCTTGGCCTGCGAGCCTTGTCCCATCGAGCACGTATGGGACATTATTGGAAGCGTCATCCACAACCAGCATTAACCGTTGCTGATTTGGCTGACCAAGTGCAACAGGCATGTAACTCTATCCCACAAAATGACATACGGTACCTGTACGACATAATGCATGCAGGTTTGCATGCTTGTCTTTAAAATCGTGGCGACTACAGCGGTTATTAATGTAACACCATTTCACATTGGGTATGGCACTTCTCGCGCATACTTTAACCTGTGACCTTGAAACTTTAATCAAATAAGTATGTTACCTACACAATTGCTTTGCCTAAATTTCATCCCTCTAAACTCATTTGTTCTTGGTGTTTTGGACTTTAATTTCCGCCAGTATATATATATATATATATATATAATTATTTAAGGAATGTGGCTGGCATACTTATTTACAGTTAATTAGCATATCTAACATATTTGGCAAAACTATTCTCAATTGGTGAAACTCTACTGCAGTAATAACACTACATGTTTAAACTATGTAAAATATACCACACTTCAAAAATTAACTAATCAACTGGTTTAAAAAAAAATGACATGTGTAAGAAAAGTCACGCCTCTTGCTAATCGTGAAGAAGAAGATATATTTTTGCCTTTAAAAGCGATTGATCAGTTAATTTTTATTTATTTTCGATATCGTACGACGATTTACTATATCTTGTAAATACGATTCTCGTTTTCAAATTTCCAGCATGAAATTCGTAACATGGGTTTACTTTAGTGGTTGTTAAATGTTTTAATTTGACCTACTTATGACATTTTAGTAAGAATAGTACGCTTAATTTGGGTGTACGTGTTAGTTTTGTTTATATCATCGTAAATTCATTTTTGTGTTTAAAAACGCATTCATACTTTTGAAACCAATTATATATTTCCCTGCAAAATGCAAATTTACCTACAAATATAGTTGAAAACACATAATCTCTCTCTCTCACTCACTCTGGCGTTACTCTTCTCTCAAATATAATTTCTTTCAGAAACTCTCTTGTTTTTACTTCTATTTTCTTTCCTTTAAAGCGCAGGTCTTAAATTTGATTTCTTTTGTGCTGGCATTGCGATTGTCGAATTAAAGTGAGTAACATCTCGAGTTTTGTAAACGTTAATTTTAAAATCGCCTTATGTCAACAAAGAGCTAAGTTAATACTAAACAGTTTGAGTTTTATTTGTTATGCAAATGTTATTATCAATTGTGTTTTTGTGTAGTTTCAAGCATGATTTTTGTGGAATAACAGAAGTAGTTGTAATCTTTTTTCAACGATTTTATTTAACTCGGCATGACCAATGTATGGGTGTTTTCCAAATCCGACAAGTTTTAATTATTTAAAATGTTCTACTAAAACAATCTGTTTTAACTTATGGTTTTTTTAATATATTTTCCTACATCCTAGAGATGATCTGAAATTTGGTACACAACTTAGTTTGGTAGAACGATTTAATCTATAATAATTTGGGGATCCTCGAAAATTAGAATCTTTTCCACATAATGTTTTAAAAAATATAATTTTGTCGCTACTAACAATTCGCATTGAACTTACTGCAATTTTAAAATAAAAATCCAAAGGAAATGGTAAACCTGAAAATCGCTCGCAAAAGAGGCTGCACTATATAACTTTGAATCATGAAATTTTAGATCACGCTAGCTGTCACACAAAAGAGGTGTCTTATATTTTATTTTCACCGTCCAACTTTAAAATATCACCCGATCTATATCCCAAAAGTCCCTGTCAGTTGACAATTAAGAGATATACTTAACATATATATGCTAACTTATTTAAGATTATATAAGCATTAATATTTGTAATGCAATGAATAGGTAAACGAAAGTTATATTTAGAAAACACCAGATATAATGCATGATGAAACACAAAATGAAATTAAATGAATAATTTGGAGGATCCGCGAAAATTAAAACCTTTTCCACATAATGTTTTAAAAATATCATTTTGTTGCTACTAACAATTCGCATTGTACTTACTGCAATTTTAAAATAAAAATCCAAAAGAAATGATAAAAGGGAAAATCGCCCCCAAAACAGGTTGCACTATATAACTTTGAATCATGAAATTTTAGATCACGCTATCTGTCACACAAAAGAGGTGTCTTATATTTTATTTTCACCTGCCAACTTTCAAATATCACCCGATCTACCCTAAAAGTCCCTGTATATTAGACAATTCGTTATGTAGATATACTTAACACAGATACGGTAACTTATTTAAGATTATTTAAGCATTAATGATTGTAATGCAATGAATAGATAAACGAAAGTGATATTTAGAAAACACCAGGTATAATGCATGATGAACACAATATGAAGTAAATAACTACACAATGATAATTATATTTCTGCTAATATTTCACATGACACTTACTGAAATTATAAAATAAAAATCCAAAGGAAATGATAAAAATTACAATTGCCCTCAAAAGAGACTGCAGTATATTACTTCAATCGAGTAAAGAAGTAAATTGGGTAAATAACTGCACAATGAAAATTATGTTTCTACTAACAATTGATATTATACTTACTACAATAAAAATCCATGGGACAGATATAAAAGGACACATTGTATTTAGGGGTGAAAATAAGCTGAAAAAATGTAAACGAGTTATTATATGAAAACTTGCTGGAATTCTTAGACATCACTATATTCGCGTGGCCAGAGATTTGTGCTTCGAATAGTTTATACGTGCTTTTTAGAAATTGTTTACAAAGATATACTCGAAATATAGTAAAAACTTATTTAGTTAAACTATACTTCAATTATAACAATAAACCAGAAGTGCATTTTTTATTTAAAGAAACTCCCATTTCCACTTTTACTCTCATCCTTTAAAATTCTAGAATTTGAAGTTGATTGTAGGTATACTGCCAACGAGATTGTTTTGTTAACGTGATGTCGCTTCAGGACGTAAACGTTCATTGTACAATTTTCATTTGCCAACAAATGGGTATGTTAGATATTCTGCACTTGTTTCTTGGAAGTAGATTTCATTCACGTTGTCTCTTTTATTTGGGTTTTATCCGTGTCCCTGGAATACAACGAAAAGGTGTTGTTTGTTTAAAAACAGTATTATATTATTCAATTCTATCATTTTTAATACTTTTAGTTAAATTGAATTCATATATTTCTTTATTAATACATATGATGACTCGTATGAGGGCTGCCCTTCACTTTTAGAGAACACTTGAATTGTGCTTCTCCTTTTCTTCAGGTTAATATTGATTTAATAATTGATATTCGTTATGTAATGTTTCCTTTAAAAAGGAATTATATCATTAATATGATGCTAAAAATGAACTGTTTAGAGATATTGGTCATATTACTTTGCAATATATGCAAAGCTGTTTATTACAGGACATTGCATTGTGATTACCGCTAATCGACATGGAGCAGGATATGATATGGTGGATACAAAATTACTTGAAAAGAAATACTTTATATATATATAAATATATATATATATATATATATATATATATATATATATATATATATATATATATATACATACATAAGGATATAAACAAGAAGAAAAAATAAGCGAGAACAGGAGTGACCATATGATTTGCATAGAATGGCAGGGGTGGATTGCGACACCCCTTTCCCGCTTAAAGCAGCTTTTACGACCCGGGAAACGCTCACGGCACCAATGTAACTCAATGGTCAATCTCCTACATGTGCAAAGACAGAAGCACCCGAACGGACAAAAAAGCAAAGATGGAACCAAGCATGGAAGAGATACACCCTACAATCCAGCATGAAAACACATTTTATAAGGGAAAGTCGCACATGCGCGAAAAGACTTCATGATGATAGGATCGCAGATATGAAAATATATATGATTAAGAATGCTCATTTAGAATCAAACAATGCACAATTTCTTTCTTTGAAAAAGGAATAGTAATAATGTTTTAAAAAATATCTAGGGTAATTTCTTTTTAATGCATCATTTATTATTTATTACATTCATAAATGCAGTCATTTTTTAAAGTACTGTAGTTTCTGTTTCTTCTGAAGTATCCGATAATAATATTTCTGAATATATTTTTAGTGAGGTTTGAATTCCAATCAATAATATTATTAATTTTGATATTGTATGAATTTCTCTTGTCGTGTATGGTTGTATAAACTCCATACTGTTGGTGTTTTCTTATTGACAAATCCAGGAAGTCTGTCGATCCATCCTCATTGATCGGGTTTTCTATTAAGTCTACTTCCTTTGGGTAGAATGCAAAATCTATGTCTGGGGTGTTTGCATAACCCACATCCACTGTACGGTTTCTGTTTTCTCCTTTACTTAAATAGGAGTTCCTTTCGTGATATACTTATTTTTATATGTATATATATACACACATATAAATATATATATATATATATATATGTATGTATGTATGCATATATATATATATATATATATATATATACATATGTGTGTGTATGTGTTGACGATACCAAACCTTTTGATTTAGGAAAGACCTTACAGCACTTACGCTCATGATATTGGTGGCCAAAAATGTTACACGAAACTAAACAGTACGTAAGAAGTTGTGATATTTGTCAACGGACAGTGCAAGCGGACTCTTAGATGATCTTCCTCTCCCGTCAACACAATTTGAAGTTGTTTCTAGTGATCATATTGTTTCTATTTCCCAAACAGCATCAGGGAACAAACACATATTTGTACAAATCAACCATACTACTTGTTACCTCATTACCAGAGCTACATCGTCTATAACTGCTCACACAGTAACAGGATTTCTCGAAGAAGACATTATTATGGGTTTCGGACCTCCTATGCTATATATCTCAGACCAAGGTCCTGCATATATTGCTCGCCATAAACAAAACTTTCTAAAAATATATGACATCGAACATCGACCAACTCCAGCCTACACTCCACAGTCAAATTTTAGAGTAGAACGTGTGAATTCCACCCTCATAAATGTCTTGACGAAATCAGCATACCATAATCCAACCAAATGGGAGTCACTTCTTCCCACTTCTTCAACTCATTTAGACATACCCCTCACTTCTTCAACTTATTTAGAAAACAAACGTCGATTTGACCCCAGACGACTTGCGATAAATACTGAAAGACAAAGTCCAAGCAAATATTCACCATTATTTTTATTACACGGTTATAACCCTCGTCTATCAGAAGAATTGCATGTTGGAACCATTACAAACGGACCAACCCGATTGAAACAACTAGAAGACCACCCTTATCTTCGTGAAATTGCATTACCGAATATTAAAGAAACTCATTTAGAAAACAAACGTCGACTTGACCACAGACGACTCAACAAGACATTCAATAGCGGCGATCTAGTACTTTACGACTGTCCGCAAGCTCATGACCACAAACTTATTCCAAAGTTTAAAGGACCTTTTCGCATTGTACGTCATATCGGGGCCGTGTGTTACGAAATGACTAATGCCAAAGGAAAATTCCCGCCGAAAATAGTTCACATTCAAACCCTCAAACCGTATGTTGAGCGTATCTCACCTCGCCAAAACAGACGTCCACCAGAAAAATTCTGAAACCGGCGAAAATGAATCTTCATCAGAAATGGCATTTCGTAATTCGGACTTTGAGAAACAATTATTGAGCTTCACAAGTATAAAATTCTGAAATTTTTTGGGCCGTGTAAGCCATCATTACGAAATTATGATGTATCGTGTATGTAACTGTGCCCTCTATCGGGTTTTATGCGTGTACATATGATTGTAAATAAAAAGTTTTGGATTCTAATCTTACAGTACTATTACTACTTTTACCCCAACAGGGAATCGATCCTTGGATCTCCGAACTGGCCATCTGACGCTTTTATTGTCGAAGTAGATTCTGCAGGTTTGTTAAATATTTATTTTACTTGCCAACTTTAACATTTGATGTCACAAGGCAGTCTGCGCATAGTCAAATGGCTTGAAAGCTATGTGAAAAATGTGTGCATGGTAGACCCATATATACCCAGATTGAAAGTTAATGTCTACTTTGACTGAAAGTTAAGTCAAAAGTAGACATTAACTTTCAGTATGATATACACTGGAAAGCTGTTTGTCTGTACACCGATGTTTCATTGTACTCCTAAAAAATCTGATGTGGGCAACACATGACTTTCCTTACATAATGCAATGAATTTACTACTTTTACAGTTAAAGAAATGTTATTCTTATAATAGATACTTATATTCTTACCAAGATATTGAATTTCTTCAATTAGTCGTCATTTTAATCAATTTGGCGAGATTTTTGTTAATTTGGCAACAGTTAAAAATATCGTCAAGTTGGCGACATTCCGCCAAATACGTCGCCAGAATCTCGCCAAGAGTAGTGGACGGAGAAATAAGTTATTCTTACAGCAGATAAATGACTATTGGCGTTCACATACATAAGTATTACTCAAAGTATTTTTTTTCATAAATGGAACGAGCTAGATCCACGAGAATGATGTCACCCAATTTATCGCATGGTATTATGTATGAAAAGTGAATATGTTTCTCAATAGGAAATATATTTTTCTACTTTATATGACTTTTTGATAATTTTTTTTAAAAATGTGCAATATCTCGAGAACGGTTCATGTTAGCGTTCTAAAATTTATGTCAATCGTTCTCTAATGAAAAATTACATAAGAAATGTATATTTGCTTAACTTTATTAACGGTTTTGATTTTTTAACGATATTTTCAAAATTTCACACGAAAATTTAGGGGGAAGGGGGTTTGAACATTTGATTGCGCATAAAATCAATAAGCTTTCAGTGTTTACGGATTGTGATTTTTGTACCAAATTTCGTTCGAATCGGTCCATTCGTTCGTCAGTTATCGTCTCCACAGACTCACTGACACACACACATACTTTTACACACACACACACACACACAAAGACATCACTTCAAAAATATTTTATTCGTGATCAGGGATGCTTGAAACGTGCACTCCCGTCGAAAACTCGAATTCAAATTTTCGACCCCGTCACAATACTTTCCTTATACATTATGTATATAAGGAAAGTAATAACCTACGAAAATGCTTTGAATTAGTAAATTCAATAAAATCAATGACATTTCTCGAAAAGACAAAAATAAATTCTGATTTCATTGTTGGTTTTTTATAGTTCAACATTTTTCTTTTGAGTGAAAGCCTTGTGTAAGACACATCGAATTTTTTTATTCAAAGAATCATTTTTTCCATATTCTTTACAGCGTGAGATCTTGAAGTTGTTTGTTGTTTCACCCAAATCGAGATTGCTTTTCCCTCTGAGACTGAAAGCATCTCGGGGTGTAAAAGTTAATTCGAAAATTCCCCTCTGTCAACAAAGGTATTTTAAACATTTCGAAATTCTGTCTGCTCGAAGTGTAATAATTTTTTTTTCAGTTTCAGTATGGTTTAACAGGGAGGGTTTTTTGGAAAGTAAAACGACGCTTTTCTTTTATTTCGTAGGTTTTTCCTATTGACTGAGAATTGTTTTTAAGGGTGTATTACTGGAATGACTAAGAATATGCATTCCTGTATCTAAAAAACCAAAATGACATTCAATGCTGGAATTCAATATGTTTATAATTAGTTTTTGCCCCTGAAAATTTAAACAAATACATATGTGATGAAAGAAAATAAATGTGTAATTATATGCCGAACAATTTTTTACCTGCTTCTCAAATATAAAACGAAATATTAACGTGTTAAGGGTTACTAAAAGAACGTGTTGTTTGGTTAGCCTATAATATATTGTTTAGTCTTTCTATATAAATATAGTAATTAAGTTGGCTAAGTGCAGCAAGTAACATCGTTTCCAATGATATTTATTTGTAGTAACTCGCAGAATAGCTTGTCAAACATTTACTTTACTTACAATTCATGTCACATGGCAAACTGCGCATGGTCAGGTGGCTTGGAAGCTATATGGAAGATGTGCGCATGGTAGATTCATATAGAGTAGTCAAATGTAGCAGCCTGTCTGAAAATCTGTTTGTACACCGATATTCCACTGTACGCCAAAGTAATCTATTGAATTGCTTTTAATTTGTGAATTCAATAGAAACAGTGACATTTCTCGAAAATAGAAAAATAAAACTTTCGATTTTATCATTGCTTTTTAAAGTTCGACTTTCTCTTCTTGTGCGTGAAAGTCCTGTATAAGTTACATCAAATTGTTTTATTCAAAAATCACTTTTACACCGTTCTTTAATACGTGGCATCTTGAAGTTGTTTGTTGTTTCACCGAAATCGAGATTGTCACTTTTTTCTTTTTCCCCCCCTCAGACTAAAAGAAAGCATCTCGGAGTGTAAAAGTTAATTCGGAAATTCCCCTCTGTCAACAGGGTTATTTTAAACATTTCGGAATTCTGTTTATTCTGAGTGTAATAACTTTTTCTTCAGTTTCAGTATAGTTTAAGTGGGAAGGTTTTCTTGAAAGTAAAACGTGACGTTTTTCTTTTATTTTGTAGGTTTTTAAAATTGCCTGAGATATGTTTTTAAGGATGTTTTACTGAGATGAATAAAAAATATGCATTATGACATTTAGAAAAATAATCGGCTCTCTATGCTGGATTTTGAAATATTGATAATTTGTTTTTGCTCATGAAAATTAAGACAAATACGTATGGGATGTAAGGAAACGACTGTTTGATTATGTAAAACAATTTTTTATATCCATCTCAAATATAAAAAGAAAGATTAAGAGTTTAACTAAATTAAAGTGTTGTTTGGTTATCCTACAATGCATTGTTTAGTCTATAAATATGAAACTAGTGTTAAAGTTGCTTTAAGGCAGAGAAATTGGCACTTTTAAAAAATTAATTGCAATTTTTTAATAACTTTCTTTTATTTTTTCGTTTCATAATATATTTCGTTTAGTTCAATAAATAAATGCAATTGCTGAAAATTGATTTAATTAAATTTTGCCCCATGGTCCATACTATAAGTGCACAAATTCATAGTTTGTCATGGTTTTATTCTTATTTTTACTTTCCCTGCAAAGCATGATAAAGTATGGGAAAGTATTGTTATCGTGTCAAAAATTGCAACTCGAGTTCTCAACTGATCTACACGGTTTGGGATCTTTAGAATACGAAAAAACTATTTTTAATATGACGTCTGTGTGTGTGTGTGTGTTTCTGTCTGCCTATCTGTGCAGATTTTTATACCCACTCTAACTGAAAAATCAAATGAGCGAATTTTATAAAATTCGGTAGGTAAATCTGTTTTAGATCAAACTGGTGTTGATCAGATTTTGATATGTTCGGGAATAAGAAGCCTGCCTTGTTTTGCGAAATGCCCCTCAAAAATCGTTAAATCTAAAACTAAAAGATTACGTATGCTCAAAAATATGAATTAAATGCTTATTTTATACGTAATTTTTAACGACAGAACGAATTAGACCAACCTCATTAGTCTAGGAGTAACTGTTCTTAAGATATTTCAGTTTTTTTCGTATTTTCCTCACGCCACATTTGAAAATAAATCCAGTTACCAAATGGTAACGAAAATTTAATTAAAAGTGCAAATTCAGTGTAATTTAAAATAGTCATGGCTGTTATTTTGTGCAATTTAACTCTTTAATAATTTATTGAAGAAATATAGTGAACGTGAATATGAGACTCCAGGGAAAGTCATGTACTGACTACATGTACTGACATGTACTGACTACATGAAAGTCATGTACTGCCCACATCGTATTTTACAAATTTGGTATCGTTATTGAGGCGTTTCATTTAGCCCCGCATGACCATACTTCCTCTCTTAATGAGCATCATCTGACTTCTAAAGATTCCCGATGGGGACCTACACATTACATGATATTATGTGGTGATATTATGCTGGGAGTTAGAAGCCATAACTTTAGGCAGCGACATAGATGAAAAATATTATGATTGTGTACTTTTCGGACACATGATCTACTTGACTTGCACCCCCATAAACTGGCCGGTTGTGACCAATGAGGTGATCAGTCACTCCCACTGGGACGGGTGTAAATTCAGTCCACGAAAAAAACTTCGTGGACTGAATTTGGAGCGTTTTCGGACCTCACTTGCTCTTCCATTTTCTGATTGTCCAGTCGCAGTCTCTGCTCGACTACTCCGAACTATTATCATCTCAGGACGCTAATGTCCATGGCTTTGTGTAGGAGCCAATTGTAGGACCGCTCTAATAATATTTCTCTATAATAAGTTTCTTTAATACAAGGTTGGACACTCAGCCCGACAACCAATGAAAAGTTGTCAGCTTGACGTAATGGAAACTGAGATTCTTTCAGGATCTAGAGTAAACTTTGAGAGGAGTTGCCAAAACACACGCATTATTACAGTTAAAAATAGTTTGTTAATTTTGAAATGGCAGCATCCCGGCTTAAACAACTTGCGCAACGGTTTTATATTGTTCTGTGCACACAGGATCCACTGACGTCCGAAGAACTTTAGTGACCTCATTGAACAAATGTGGTGCCTCTTGAGAGCCCTAGAACAAAATGCACGCGTTCTTGATCCCATGTCGTCACATGCGCAGAGCGAGGTCAAAATAATGATGTCAGTCATGCCCCAGGACGAGCACTCCCTGATAATAAGTATGTAAATAGTTCTTATGTGTATATAGTGTGTCAATAAAAAATAAAAAATGCTGTTTCTTTAAAAGAATGATTGGTAACTCACACCTTAAACATATTAACTCATACTGGAGTCTGTGCCCTTTCTTATGACAGCGAAAGAAAAGTTACGGAAAGAATGCATTGGTTTGAGATAAAAAATAAATCTGAGAGAAAATAAATTAAAATCGTTAAACTACTGACAAAAATGAGATAATGGTGAAAAATAAAGGAGAAAACAGACAAACCCTTGTAAAGGAGGGTTTATAACTGAGTAGGAGAAATATATTATGAATACATAAAAAGCATAAAGATAGGGTAACTATCTTAAATAACTTAGAAAAGAATATAACAAAATGAATCAAACTACTTGTTCTAGGTCTAAATAAGCTATACCTAAAAAAATCTATAAAAATACTAGTAAATGGAAAATAACTAAACAGACAACACACATTAAGAAAATCCCAAAACTATGAAAAAATCATCTGTTTTGGAAACTTAATTTTTGCTTCTTATGCTTTCGTCATATTTAACTCCTGCCATATTAACTGCCTGCCAAGTTACAGTTGTACCTCAACATTGGTTGTAAGAGCTCACAACTCTTGATCTGAAGAAGATGACTTAGCACGCGTTCGAAAGGATAGCAGTCACCTAATTTCCTCATTCCTACTTTCTTCAAGAAAATGCTAGGAAGTTACATGTTACAAATTTTTCCAGATCTGGTGAAAAAAGTTCATAACGTCCTTAAAACAATTGTACTCACCTAATTTTTGTATGTCAGCTTCTGTTCAAATAATTTCCATCTTATTTTCATCTTTCATTGTATGCTTTAAATTGCCAGAATAACACGCAACAAAATAACAAGCATAATTATTTAAAATTACACTTAATTTGAACTTTTAATTAAATTTTCGTTATAATTTGATAACTGGACGTATTTTCAAAGATGGCGTAGCAAAAATGGGAAAAAAACAAAGATATCCTGAGAATAGGGATGATATTGGGTTTATTTTTTTCATCGTCAAACATTACGTATAAAACAAGCTTTTAACTAATACATTTGACCACACGTAGTCATTTATTTTCCTAGTAGCACTTAATATTGTGGATAGTGTGTTCGGCTGCTGTCTAGAGGGTTCGGGTTCGAGTCCCGAATAAGACATGGAGGCTTGTGTGGCTACTGTAACTGGATTTCGATCTATTGTTGCCACGTTAATTGAATTGGATTAAAAAAAAGGAAAATAAAGGGTCGAATATTGAACCAATATTGTATATCTTTGTATTACATTGGGAATATTTCTAATGCAATCTCAATATTGGGGAAATATTGAGGCTATATTGGTCTCCAATATTGGCTAAGACTTTCATTTCAATATTACGCCAATATTGGTGTTATGTTGGAAATATTTAATTATATGTTGGAAATATTTTTTTTTGGAATACCGATATTGGGCCAATATTTGATTGCTACTAGAGTTTAGATTTTTATGATTTGTGCGGGTCATATCGTATAAAAAGCAGGTCCTTTTTTCCAAATCGTACCAATATCTAATCAGCTCCAGGGTAAATTACAATTGACTTATCTACCGAATTTTGCGAAATTTGGTCAATCAGATTTTCAGCCAGAGTGGATATATGCGATCTTTTCGGGCCATTTCGAAAATAAAAACAAGTCAGGTTCTTTTATCCCGAATCGTATCGAAATCTAATCAGAACCAGAGTAACCCACATGTGACTTACCTACAACATTTTGTGAAATTTGATCTATTAGATTTTGAGTTAAGAGTGGATACATGAATTGCACAGAGAGACAGACACGCACACAGAGATACAGACACACACACACGCACACACACAGAGACACATACACACACACACGCACAGACAGACAAACACACACAGAGATCCGTCGTAAATCCGTCGGGAACTCAACTTGTGATTTTCGACATCATTCCAATACTTTCCGTATACATTACCATATATTGCAAGGAAAGTAATAACTATCATAATATTTTCCTCGAACTCAGCGTGAGGAAAATAAGAACGAAATACCAAAATTCAAAAAGCAAGCAATTGATGAAAATGAATAAATTGAAGAACTGCAGTTAATATATCTCTGATAGTGTCCAAATGTAACATCAAATTAGCTTAGTACCTAGCAATAATTTTGAACGACGAAATCGATTAGCCCCTACAAACCCATCGACGCTGTAGTAACGCTCACTGTAGTCTGTTAATTCCATGTTAATTGAAGTAAGCAAAATAGCTGCTGCGCATATGAACATAATTGTTACCCTGAATCACTATTGAAAGTACCGATCCGGTGGTCGAGCGGTCAGGGGCATGCGTTTTCGTCTGATCGCTGGATTGCCGGGTTGCGAGTTCGAATCCCGACAGCGGGCATGGATGTTGTCAAGTCGAAGCCAAGTCAGACTTCCACCCTTCGGGGGGCTTCTATAAAAGTGAAGCTGCAAATCTCCTCCCCTTCGCCATGGGATACCCTGGGAGGTCTTGTGGACGTGGTGCGTAGGTGCCCCTTCACCACGGGGGAATTAGTACACACACTATTGAAAGTGGTTCAAATGATTGTGTAGGGCACACTTTAACTACAGAAAAAAAGAATCGCGTTACATCTGCAGATATTAGTATTCATGGAACGATGTTACTCTTATTATGCAAACGTCAGTATGGAATAGATGGTGATACCTGCAGTTGCAGATCGGAAACTTGCCATGCGTCACTATTTTAAAACCTCTTCTAAGACTGGCGAATTTGCTTCTACATGCCTGCTTAAATGTGTTAAAGTTTAGGCCCAGGTTACATAAGGTTAAACTGGAGGACCTTGTGTAACCTGAGCTTAACCTGTTAAACCTTGTATAACCTGAGCTTAAAGATTAAGGTCAGGTTACACGTGGTTTATTTAACTGCCTTTACTGTAATAGATGTTGCCTGTAATGGGAGAACGAAACTTGCCATGTGTCACTATTTTGCAAACCTCTATTGAGACAGACAAATTCGGTTCTACATGCCTGCTTCAAATGTGTTAGAGATTAAGCACCAGGTTATACAAGGTTAGATGAGAAACTGCCAAGGAATGCTTCAAACGTGTCTGTAGGTGGGGGTGATTTTGCAGGACTGAATTTGTCGGTCGTCACAGATACTTGTCTGGTTACGTTACATATTAAATGTTCTTTCTGTTATTTCAGGCATCTCATTTCCATGCTTCTAAACACATAATAAGCGCAAAACTTTTCAATGGTGTCTGTTATTTGCTAAAAGAGCAAAAGTTTTACTTTAGGAACCACCCTTATAGGCGGTTTCTGTGAGTATAGAAGGAAGTACTATCGTTTCAGTAGCTTACAAAATAGAGAATACGAAGGAGATCGGAATGTGATTTCTTAGATTTTTTCTGATGATTTGAATATTTTGGTGAAATATATACGACATAACTTCTGCAACATGTTGTTTTCTTTTTAATGTCATTTAACGTTGTACTTCTTACTGGGATTACAGTCGGAACTAATTATAAAAACTTTTCTCTAAAAATATGTGTAAAATTCTACGCTAACTTCTAGTTACAAAAAAAAAAAATATTATAGTTTTTAATATGTACTATTTGTACATTTTGCTATAACAAGGTGTAAGTCAAAACTTTCATCTATATATCCAGAAACATAATATAAAAAGGGTAGCTATATTCCATAGTAAGTTTCACATTAGTTATGTTTTAATTCAATTATTACTATAAATCATTAATAATATTTCAGTAAAAAATATATAAAAAAAAAATATGTTTCAATCCCACTCCTTCCCATATCTTATAAAGTACTTTCTGCTATCTTATGAGTTGCTTTCTGCTGTGCTGTACATTTTCCAGCAAAATATAAATTTAGAATGAAACAAATTGCATAAACAAAATAACCATAGTTTTACTTCCCTTTTAAATATATTTTATTCAAAGAAACTTCTACTTTCTCCTTATCCATCTTCTTTCAAAGTGAAGCTAAAAGTTTATTGTTATTGTGCTGACAGTGAGATTGTTTTGTTAAACTGGAAGTGCCCAGGGATGTAAATGTCAGCTCTCGAATTTTCTACCACCAACTAATTAGTATTTACACATTTCTGCATTTTTATGTGGGTGTATGTTTAGATCTGTTGTTGATAATACTGTTGTTATTTACAGGTAGTATTTTGAGAATATATTGCAATACAACAAATAGAGTAGATAAAGGAAATCAATGATATGATTTTAAAGGATGTCTACTTGATCTAGGCAGCGATAACATGTAATCAATGAGCAAATGCAAAAATTTCAAATGAATTATATATAACTTTATTCAAACTAAATAAGTCATTATTTTCAAGCAAGTTAAAACTGTAAGTGTTAAGGAATTGAACCAAAGATTGCACCGAAGCGTTGGATTACACGTCCAATGCTACACCGGCTACACCGGCAGTACACCAGCACTCAATTTGTTACCAATTAGCTGCACCGGCACTAAATTTGTTACCAATTAGCTGCACCGGCACTAGATTTGTTACCAATTAGCTGCACCGGCACTAAATTTGTTACCAATTAGCTGCACCGGCACTAAATTTGTTACCAATTAGCTGCACCGGCACTATATTTGTAAAGCATAATTAACTTGCGTATGGCTTAACTTGACTTTCTCATTCCAAAATCCATTTTTAAATAGCTTGGGATATTTTTGGGAAATTTTACAAGAAAAAATTGAAACATATGTATTGTTGTTCCAGATGATCACAATTATTGCATGCTAGCTCCTCATTTTAAAGGACTTAAAAATATTTCGATTCATACCTAGATTAGAAATGTAGCCCCTTCCCCCATCCCCGTGGTGGTAATAATGTCAAAAACACAAAACTTGCACTACAGCGAATTTTCACTACAGTTATTGAAACTATTAAATTATTGTGATCATTGAGTCATAAATATCCCCTTTTATGCATGATTATATCAAATTTTGTCCTATGCTGCCGTTTTAAGAAAATATAAAATTTCGAATAAGTTTGAAAGTTTTCGCTCGAATAAAATAAAAAGTATTTCTTGTCCTACATTTGTCGTCAACAAAGCCGAATATAAAGTATCGTAAAAATCCATGCACAATTTGTAGCAGCTATGGTTTACAAAAGAAATCGACCACAGACAGACAAACCGACAGACGGATGAGGCACAAGGATTGCACTCCGAAGACCCAATGTCGATCCCCAGCTATGGCCAAACTGTCTCAATGTTCGCGTAGATAACGGGTACGTTAAATATGTGGGTCTGTAAGTCTTTCCGAAAAGTTGGTGGCAGGGGACGGCGAGTACCGCCCTTGTGGATTTCTCCCCCAGTGGGTTCCTGTTTAAAGTGGGAGGCACTCTTCCTACCGTCCAAACATATATCTCGTTCCTGGTAGGTCGGACGGTCTGGGTCAAAAGAAAGAAAGAAGTCAGACAAACAATCATCACTCCAAACTAGCAGCATACCCGTTCTTCGTACGGAGTATATAATATAAAGAAACTTGAAATTAATAATCATGCCCAAATTCTTATAGTATACTAAATGACATGCTTAATCAAAATATTCTGTTAAAATATTTAATATAATGCTCCTAAAAAGAAGTTTAAGAATCTCTGTTCTCGCTATATAAAATTATCTTCATGGACATATCTGAAGAATAAAACATCTTGGACCCCTTATGTAAGCAAATATAAAAAAAAATATGGAATTGAATCAATATATGCAAAATAAAAGCGTTAAAATTGTATGGGACCCGTACTAATTATATACGCGAATATTAGAAAATATAACCTGTATTAGTAGCTTACATGTATAAATTGAAAATACCAATAAACCCGTAATCTTTAAATCTGAAGACAGTCATTTATTCCAATATATGTCAAAATTAAAGTGCTAAAATTATATGGGAAGATATACACGTACTACTTATAATGTCCGATTATTAGTAGAAGATTACCCGTTTTGCAATATGAGTCACAAATGTTTTTTGGTAAAATACAACAGACGACGTAATAAATTGAATATATAATTAATCCCCTTAATATTCATACCAGAAGACTGTACTTGATTCCAATATATATGCCAATATATGTCAAAATATATGCCAATATACCTGTACTATTTATATTCTCGTAGGTTAGAAGATATACCCGTGCATTCCTAGAAGATTCCTCGTACAACGTACAATATGCGTGTGTCAGCAATTTTTGCCGCAATAAAACAATGGCGTAATAACTTAAAAATATCAATAATCACTGAATCAATAATTCCGGAAAATATCAATAATAATAATGTTTAAACCTGAAGAGTATAATTGATATTATCCAGTCCAAAATGAAATGGCAATGACCTTTATTTTATATACATATCTTCATTATTCAAATCGGAAAGGATTTAATAAAAATCGTCTGCCACATAAACACATTGGATTTAAATCCGTTGCTAAGCGACATGATGTCATTTGCTTCAAATAAATTGGTAGAAAAAATATCGTCTAAATAGTTATATGTCTATGGAACATATGGCGACAGTTTCGTCAAATTAGCGACATTTTAAAAAATCGCCAAATTTATCGCCAAGTGGGACTGTAGAACTGACAGTTCCACTTTGCGACAAATTGACGAAATATCATCACAATACTATCCCCTAACAAAAAACAATTAATATCATTTATGTAGCGCAATTTTATCAATTTCAAGATATTTTTACAGATTTGAAAACATTTTTATCAATTTGGTAACATTTTAAAAATTCGCTAAATGTATTACTAAGTAGGATGGTTGGTCTGACAGATAAATGCTAACCAAACATCATTTCAGTACACTCTTCTAACAAAACAAAAAAAAAATTCATTGATATGTAGAAGACCCAAGCCACACGACCAACCCGAAGGTTTATGGCAGCTGTTTGTGTGTCGTTTATATCAATTTGGCTACATTTTCGTCAATTTGGCAAAGTTTAAGAAAAGTTGTCAAATTAGCGATATCCCTCCAAATTCGAAGCTTTGAATTTGCAGATCTGAATGAAACATTCTTATCCCGTTTCAATATACTAAATGAAAACACTACAATTGTATTAGAAGATATACCCGCTCTACTCTTTTTCTGTTTCAACAATCGGCTATATGAATTTATTGGCTAAACACAATATATGAGTTTAGTAGCTAAATACGATATAAGCTTGAAAACTCTTTGCCAAAATAAATGAAATTGATGTACGCAGTCAGCAATTAATATAATTAAAAAAAAAATCAAACCGTCCATTCATAAGATATACTTTTATATCCATTTATCCATTTATTTATTATTTAAATCGAAAAAAAATAATAAAAACATTAACAAACACATTTAATTTAATTGCGATGCCGAGCAACATGATATATCCTCCTAAAATGTTAAAATCTATTAACCACTAACAGAACACCCGTTATTCGTACGGAGTGTATAATTTAAAGAAACTTAAAGTTCGCAATCATGTGCAAATTCTGTTAAAATATTAAATTTATTGCTCCTAAAGAGAAGTTTAAGAATATATGTTCTCACTATGCAAAATTATCTTCACGATCAGATCTGAGGAATAAAACATCCTGCCCCTTTTTGTAAGCAAATTTACAGAAGAAAAAATAGGAATTGAATGAATATATGCAACCCCGTACTAATTATATTGTCGCAGATCAGAAAATATGCCAATATGTTAGTAGAAGATTACCCGTATTACAATATGCGTCTCAAAAATATTTGCCAAAATAAAAGAGATGACGTAATAAATTGAAAACATCAATAATATCCGTACTCTTTATACCAGAAGGTCGTAATTGATTCCAATATATGCCAATATATATCAAAACATATGTCAATATACCTGTACTACTTATATTCTCGTAGATTAAAAGATATACACGTGTATTTGTAGAAGATTCGTACAACATACAATATATGAGTTTAAACAATTTTTGTCATAATAAAATAATTGCATAATAACTTGAAAATATCAATAATCCTTGAATCAATAATCCCCGAAAATATAAATAATAATAATTTTTAAACCTGAAGACCGTAATTGATATTATCCAGTCAAAAATGCTATAAGAAAAATCAAATCGTTCTTTTCTAAAATATATTTTTATATCCATTTATTTATTATTCTAATCGAAAAAATAATTATTAAAATTAACAGACAGATTTAATTTAATTGCGTTTCTGAGTAACATGATATAAGATAGAATCTTATAACATGTTAAATATGTCATGTCTTATAACATAAACTGCGAAATTAAATAACGATTTTGATTTCTCTATACTTCTCATTGTTCCGTAAAAGCTTGTTTTAAATAAACCATGAACCATGGAGATAGATTTCCCCTTTAAATCATGTTTCAAACAATTCATGTTTTCAGAAAGTGACTAATTAACGCAAAAAATCTCCCATCAAACTCAGAGATTAAATTTTAATTCACTTTCAAACGATTTTCAAGCTTTTCGTTTGGATAAACCACGGAGTTAGGGAGTAGAACTCCTAGGAAAAAGTTCCGTTTTTCATTAATATCTCGACAATCCCCGGTCTTAGAAACTCGAAACTTGGACAAAATTTATGGGGGGATATTTCAAGGCTATTCACCAAATTTCATTAAATTCGGTTCAGCCGTTTTTCCGTGATGATGAGACAAACGAAAATTTCGTTTTTTACTAATATCTCGAGAACCACTGATCGTAGAAACTCAAAACACGGATATAATTTTAAGTGGGGCTATTTCTGGGCTACCCACAAAATTTCATCAAATTCGGTTCAGCCGTTCTCCCGTGATGGTGTGACAAACAGACAGACAGACAGACAGACAGACAGACAGACAGACAGATTTTCAATTTTATTTATATAGATAATGAAAATTGCATGCAATCCGCGTACATCGTCGCAACGTATGTGATAGGATTCCCCACACAACTGACATCACAAATAAATGAAACCCGTATAACTTACGGAGACTACGTACTACCAGCAGCTGCTCGTCAAATAAAGCAGTTGAACTGCTGCCTCACTTATAGCTTCAATGGTTTATTATTATTATTATTATTATTATTATTATTATTATTTGACGAATTTTCCAGACTCCTTTGGCTATTTTTAGATAATCCTCGACGACGCTTGTGCCAGTAGCGTGATGTGTTTTGATGATGTTCCTTGTCGAGGAGACGGGGAATGAATCCTTCCACTGAATCTGCTGCACCAACACTTGAAATAACGAGCCGCTTCTTCGTTCTACGTTGAAATCTACCTCTCAAAAATGTTTAAATCTCAATTACAGCATGTCAGCAGAATTAGACCAATTTATATATTAGCAATATCTTTTGTAAATAACGCAATTTCTATATTTCTAATTAAATCACGAAAATCAAAAAAAGTTTTCGTTTCAAATCAGTTTCAATCCCCCTTATTGTTAGTTTGAATCTAAATCTCCGAGAAATATATATATATATATATATATATATATATATATATATATATATATGTGTGTGTGTGGGTGTATGTGTGTGTGGGTGTGTGTATATATGTATATATATATGTATATATGTATATGTATATATATATATGTATATATATATAAGAAATGTATACACATAAAATAAAAATAAAATATGACAAATATATAAAAGCAAATTAAAAATAAAATATAATAAATGTATAAAAAGAAAATCAAAATGAAGTATAACAAATGTATAAAAAGAAAATTAAAAGAAAATATAACAAGTGCATGAAATTAATATAAAAATAAAATATTATATATGTATACAAGTAAAATAAATATGAAATATAATATATGCATACACATAAAATAAGAATAAATAAGTGCATAAAAATGAAATATAATAAATGAATAAAGATAAAATAATATATAATATATGTATAAAAATAAAATAAAAATGAAATATAATAAATGTATAAAAATAAAATAAAAATAAAATATAATAAATGCATAAAATGAAAATAAAAATAATATATAATAAATGTATAAAAATAACTTAAAAATAAAATATAATATATGTATAAGAATAAAATAAATATAAAAAATAATACATGTATAAATATAAAATAAAAATAAAATATAATATATGTATAAAATGAAAATAAAAATAATATATAATAAATGTATAAAAATAACTTAAAAATAAAATATAATATATGTATAAGAATAAAATAAATATAAAAAATAATACATGTATAAATATAAAATAAAAATAAAATATAATGAATGTATAAAATAAAATAAAAATAAAATATAATAAATGTATAGAAAGAAAATATAACAATGTAAAAATAAGGTAATAAATTATGAAAAAGTATAAAAACAAAATAGAAATAAAATATTATAACAAATGTATAAAGATAAAATAAAAATAAAATATATTAAATGTATAGAAAGAAAATATAACAATGTAAAAATAAGGTAATAAAATATGAGAAAAGTATAAAAACAAAACAGAAATAAAATATTATAACAAATGTATAAAGATAAAATAAAAATACAATATAACAAATGTATAAAAATAAAATAAAAATAAAATCTAACAACTGTATAAAAAAGATGAAAAATAAATATAAAAAAGGTATAAAAATTAAATAAAATATAATAAATGTATAAAAATTAAATAAAAATAAAATATACTAAATGTACAGCCATTAATGCGTGGCTTAAGATGTCTTTGATAAAATCTTTTTTGGTAGAGAGCTTTAAGCGCATGTGCAAGTTACCTACAACTGACTGCAGGGGAGAAAGATGATACAGAAGATGTTATGCAGAGATTCGAAAATTTTATCAATTAGGTCGCTTAAAAATTTATAAAATAATGAGGTTAAGGGTAAGGTTTCTATCAATCAGGTGAAAGGATCGTTTCAGGAAATTATTTATGTTTTGGAGTAATGTGTGATATTTACAGGAGTTAGTGTTAAATTATTGTGCTAAGCTTCGGACAGACGTTCAATTTTTTCATATATCATTTTCAAATAAAATTCCATGCAAATAAAATATGTTCCATCAGTTTGATTTTCTTTATGTTTCATACTACTGTCGTATCGCATGTATGTTCGATTCGACAGTTTGAGAATCGCGGCTTGGAAATCTCTCCTTTTCAACGCCTGCATTGTGTTAAGCCTTGTCCAGATTCATTTACGTGTGAAAGTCTAGTTTCGTTCGAGAATGTGAATTTAATGTTCTGCTGTTTTTTTTCGCGGCGCCTGCCTCGGCGGTGGGAAGTTTTTCGAAAAGCGAAACTTCTCCTCTGGTCGGCAGCCAATGGGAGAGCTTCTTGGCTGTTGTCGGGCAGTTGCGGCCGTGTTCGTCGGTTTTTTGGAGAAGAACTTTGAGAAGTTCGGATGTAAGTTTTCGGAGGAGAAAACGGAACAAAGAGAGTAGGGCCGGTGGCCCCATATTGCTGTGGATTATTGATTTTCCCAAAATCTAATCCGGGAAGATGCCCGAGGAAGAAATGCACCGGGATCTGAAATTTTATTCAAAATTTAATGCTTTATTTTTCTATTTTAGGTTGTGATTTTGACCGTTATCCGGCGAATCCGGGCGTGGTCCCTTGTTCGATTGAACATTGAGTTCGGATGTCGATACTTCATTGCGGAGATTTTGCGGAACTTTCCTTCGGCAATCCTTATAAGGTTAAGATCGGATGCTCTGAAAATTATACGGATTTGTTGTTACAGAACGGTGAGGTAAAAATTACTGAAATTCTAATTCATGAACAGTGGAACAGTAAATTTCCATTCCAAGCACTGGTATAAATTTAAGGCTTATAATCTAACGTATTTTAATTGGAATTCTTATTGAATATATTGATAATTGTCTATATAGAAATTTAAATTGATAAAGATTCTAAAGAGTGTGATTGATATAATGTTAACTGAATGTTAATTTACTTTGCATAAAGTTCTCTAGTGAAAGAGATTGTATTTACCGAAGGTATTATTGTGAAATGGATATTGAAAGTAAAATTTGTTTGGAATATATATATAAAATTTAAATGGCTTACTTAAGAATAAATATGAATATTTGGTATAATGAGTTAAATTATTTGCACACCCTGAATTCTGTCTTTTATTCTTCTACCCATCTGTGGACTGATGTCTCCAGACCGTAAGTACTCCTGGGTTACATGCGAGTTATATATGAGTTATACGTGAGTATTTTATGTGAATTATGTGTGATTTTAGTGTGGACGCAATGTACTCATCTGCATATCTCCAATTCTTCTGTGCATATCGGTCGTGAGATCGGTTTCGGTTTCACTTTCGTTCGACTCCCCGCCGATTTGACTCCGGAACTGAATCCACCGCCGATATGACTCTGTCGTCGGGAAGAGTTCCGATGCGACATTGATCCCGGACTCTCCCGATGTGACATTGCTGCCGTGTTTGTGCGGCGATGTGACATTGGTGCCGTTCTGACTTACGGAGTGGTAGAAAATAAACTTAATTGCTCTATTTGAAAAAAAAAAAAAAAAAAAAAAGTAAAACTTTGGCTTTGTGCTTTTTCAGGGTGTAAGTTATAAATTTGTGCATATTGAAAAAAAAAAAAAAAAGAGGAAAAGGTGGTATATTTGAAATATATGAGTATTTATTGTGCATAAATGTCTAAATGTGATTGTATGATCAAAGTAAGTGGTTTCTATTTGTATATTGATGCATAAAAATTGACAATATTGTGGGCAATATGAAATTGAAAAATAATAAGTCTGACCCACACATATATATATATATTTTGACATATGATTTTGTGTTTGATATTTTGGGGGAAATATGAGTGATTTTTATAAAAACAATAACAAACTCAATTTTGATAGTATTTCATATACACTTTAAGCACACAACCACAAATATTAATCGCACTGATTGTTGCATTTCAAAAAAAAAAAAAATTCAAACATGCCTCGTAACAAAACTGTTCGTGCTAGTAGAAGCACTGATTCCTCATCACAGACTGGAGCTAATGCTCGTGTGCCTTCACGCTCTCCTCCCCGACTCTCTCCAAATTCTGGAAGATCTGTGTCGGTTAGTGCAAGTTCAAGAAAAACCAAAACAAACTCAGTCTCCTCACAATTTATAAACACTATCCCTGATTTTTCTGGTTCTCCAAATGAATCATTTGTGGACTTTCTCGATAAATTTGACTTAGTGGCAAAACATGCGGAGTGGTCAAACATAGATAAAATTTTCATATTGAAACTAAAATTAAAGAATCAGGCTGAAAGATTAATTAAGGGAATCCCTCGCCTTAATCACAGTGAAAACTTTAGTGAACTGATCCTTGCTTTGAAGGAGCAATTTGAAACAAAAGAAGATATTGCCAAAAAAGTAGAGAATTTAGTAAACTTGAAACAAAAACATAATGAAACAATTAGGCAGTTTGCCTTGAGAATTGAAGCGGACTCTTTTCGAGCATTTCCGGAAGAGTTATGCAACTCTGGCGAGAATTCACTGAGAACTGCAATTCTGAAAAATTCCTTCATAAAAGGATTAAAGATGACTATTCGAAAAGCTGTATGTGCGGCGAATCCACAAACATTTGAAGCTGCAAAACAGGTCGCTATATTGCATGAAGAAATCCTGAATGAAAGCTCGGACTGTGTAGATGAAGAAGTTACTCTTACTGTGTCGAAGAGAAGAAAACATGAAGAAGAACTGGAAAATTTAAGAGCCAAATTAAAAGAAAAGAAAACTGAGTATGAAGCTTTGAAGAAGAGGTTTGAAGAAAATGCTGCGGAAAGAAAAGAAAAACTTTCATTTTTAAGAGAAGAAATTGACAGAAGCAACAGAAGCTTTGAGGACAGTTTGAATATGCCCTCTACAAGTAAATATAACGAAGAAGAATTCTCGGAAGAAAAGTTTGAGAATATTGTGCCAAAAAAGAAATCCAGACCTTCAACTTCTTTTCAAACTTCAACTCCATACAAAAGCATAGGAAACAGAAGTCTAGTAAATCAAAGAGGAACTCCAGCTGCCTCGAGAAGAAACGAATGGAGAAATGGGAATACTTATCCAAATTACAAATCCAAAAGAAGTTTCCGATATTTAAGAAGACCATTTGAAAACACATATAGAGGAAATCAAAATAATTATAGAAGAAACTATTCAAACCAATTTCAAAATCGTTATGATAACTATAAATTTGCAACTTTCAATCAAAATAACAGAAATAATTATGGAAGAGGAAATTATCCAAATTTTGGTAATAGAAGATATTTCAATAGACAAAATTACAACAATCAGACTTCCTTCCAATATAATCCTAGTAGACAGAACTTTGAAACTAATTCAATGGTTGACTTTGATACTCCTTGTATCAATGCTTTTCCGATTATAGCAGTGTTTGTTGGTAATACAAAATTGAATGCTTTGATTGATTCGGGAAGTTCAATTAACATAATTTACGAAAGCTCTCTTCAAAATATTCCTCCAGAAAATTATTGAATAAAACATACCTCTACAATTTTGAGGGGAATTTCCAATCAAAATATTTTGGTAGAAAGAAAAGTATCTTTTCCTATTGCAATTGCTAACGAAAGAAGTGAAATCGAGTGTTGTGTCCTGGACATTCCTGCTCCCAAAAATTACAATATGATTTTAGGAAGTGTTTTCCTAAACAAAAAGGAAGTGACAATAAGTTACAAATACAAACGAGTCAATTTTAAATATTGCAGCATACCCTTTGTTGAAACAAGTACATCACAAACGACTGCAGTGGTATCAGAAGAAATGAAAGAATGCAACACAATTAGTCACTTACAGTTTGATGCAAATTATGACATACAGTATTTAAAGGACATTGACTATAGAAACAACAATAACAGTTTTTATGAAAATTTCAGAAAAGATTATTTGAATGTACAAAATGAATTCCATGACATTGATTTTAGAGATCTGTGTATAAATGAAAATAGTGAGTTTATCAGTAGTAATCCTAGAATGCAAAGTGTAGTAAATGACTATAAGCAAACCAACAAGACCTTAACCGTTTCAAATATCTGTGATAATGATGTCAGTGAAATTACAAGTTCAGATTGTGATATGAATTCCTTAAATACAAGTTCTTTTTGCCAAGAGAAGAGAAAAATACAGCCAAAAGAGAATTTAAATTTTGCTAAAGCATACAGAAATGCATTTTGAAACCTATGGAAGAGTCATTCATAAAAGTCAAAATTGATTCAAAATTTGGAAAAAATTCTACAATTTTATTAGAGCCTAGAGATGTCAGTGAATGTTCCACTGAACAAAATTATTTTTTAGCAAGAGCTGTATATAAGGTGACAAAAGATGATTTTCTATATGCGCGAGTGGCAAATCCTTCTAAAGAAAAAATAAATATTAACAAAGGAATGAAATTGGGTATAATTAGTCATGTGCAAGAGACAAATTTATCTGAAGTAAATAGTGTTGATGAACAACATAAAGAAAACAACGAGATATTTGAAGTATGGGGTGGTGACTTTGATTTGAAACATATAAATGGCATGCAGAAAAAATTGTTACAAAATTTGTTAAAGAAATACAGAAATGTCTTTGCCAAGTCTGTTAATGAGATAACAGGCTGCGACACCATTTTGCATAAAATTAATTTAAATTCAAATATTCCAATTAGACAGAAACCCTACCGTGTGCCTCATCACCTGCAGAAAGAGTTATCAAAGCAAACCAATGAACTCTTAAACGCCAAAATTATCCAACCAAGCACCTCTCCTTATAACACACCCGTGTTATTTGTGAAGAAACCTGAAGGTTCATATAGGCTGGTGGCTGATTATCGAAAATTAAACAATCTGACAATTAGCGAAGTTTTTCCTATTCCTAACATAGCAGAATTGATTGACAAACTTTCTGGTGCTACATACTTTAGCACACTGGATTTGACCTCTGGATTTTACCAGCTATGCCTTCATCCAAATGATTATGAAAAGACTGCTTTTTCAACTCCCGATGGTCACTTTGAGTGGCTTAGAACTCCTTTTGGGCTGAAAAATGCACCTGCATCATTTCAGAGACTCATGTCACTTGTTTTGGCTGGAATCTCAGGAATATATATCGATGACATAATAGTCGCTTCTCGCTCTTTTGAAGAACACTTAAAGAAATTGGAAGAGATTTTCATAAGATTAGGAAAACATGGTTTGAAATTGAAGCCTTCCAAGTGTCATTTTTTTAGGAAAACCATTAAGTACCTTGGTTTCCTTGTGTCTGAAGGAAAAGTGCAACCTGACCCTCACAATGTTGAAGTAGTTGAAAATTTTAAAATTCCAAAATCAGTGAAAAATGTGAGGCAGTTCCTTGGTCTCACAGGGTTTTACAGGAAATTTATCAAAAACTATGCAGAAATATCAGTACCTTTAACCAAAATTTTAAAAACAAAAAACAAGGACAACAAAAAGAAATTTGTTTGGTCAGATGATGCTCAGAAATCCTTTGATATTCTTAGGAAAAAACTCTTATCTAAACCAATATTGAATCTCCCTGATTTTAACAAACCATTTGTGCTACACACTGATGCTTCGAATCAGTCCTTGGGTGGTTTTCTTTCCCAAGCTGATGAAAATGGAGATTATCACCCTGTTTCTTACGCGAGCCGAAAATTGAATGATGCTGAACAAAAGTACAGTGTGGTGGAAAGAGAAGCACTTGCTGTCGTATGGGCTACAAATTACTATAAACATTACCTGATTGGAAAACACTTTACCATTTTTTGTGACCAAAGTTCACTCTCCTTTATATTTAAATTGAAAGACCCTACTTCCAGACTTGCTAGGTGGATTGCTTCATTGACACAATTTGATTATGAAATCATACATAAGCCAGGAAAGGCAAATGTAGTAGCCGACTACTTGTCAAGAAATGTCAATGATTGTGCAAACTCAGTGAATGTTGTTCCTAACAACAGATTTGTGTCTAAATACAAAGTTATCAATAATGCAAAGAAACAAAATTCTCCTAATTTAGTATCAAAATTCCTAGTGTCAACAATAACAATATTCATGAGAATTTGAGTGAAAGTGTTTTTGGAAATTTAAATGAAAATCAAACTAATGAAATTTGTGTTGTGGATAATAATTTAAATGATCAACAAGATATACAAAATGACAACAACATGCCAATTAAAGAGTTTGAACAAATTTCTGCACATCCAACTTTACTTGTAAGAATAAAAAATGCTCAGAAATCTGATTCCAGATGTAACAAGATCATAGATTGCTTAGAAAAGAATATTATGCCATACCCTCAGAGTCTAGTATTTTTTCGAAAAGATGATACCTTATGGTGCACCCACAAGAATCCGAAGTTGAGACACCAATACCAAGAGAGAATTGTTGTTCCTCAGGAACTTGTGTCAGAAATACTTTGGTTACATCATGATTGTCCCACTTATGCTCACTGCGGTTTTAGAAGGACTTTAGCTTCTATTAGTCGAAAATACTATTGGACAGGGATGTACTCCCAAACAAGTAACTATGTGGCGTCGTGTGAAATCTGTGTTATCAATAGAGGTTACAAAAACAATAAAGCTCCAATCCAGAGATTTTCGAGATCAAGTTATCCATTTCAACGGGTCGCAATGGACTGCGTTGGACCCTTGCCTACCTCTTATTCAGGAAAAAAATACATCTTGGTGATTACCGATTACTTCACTCGATGGCCTGAAGCGTACCCACTCGCTTCTATAAAGACGGATGACATTTTGCAGTGCCTAGAACATTTTATAGCACAGCATGGCATACCTCAATTTATGGTCACAGATTGTGGTTCGAATTTTTTATCAAGATCTGCAAAAAGTTTTTATGAAAAATTAGGTATTAGTAAATCTACTACAAGTCCATATCATCCTAGCTCAGATGGCTGTGTCGAGCGTCTCAATGGAACTCTCCTCAGGTCATTAAAAAACATTGCTTATGATGATAAAAATAATTGGGACAGACTGATCCAATTTGCACTTTTGGCTCATCGAAATGCAATTCATGCCTCCACAGGTGAATCTCCTGCATACTTAGTCTATGGAAGAGACTTGACGGTTCCCAATACACTCATTTCCGGTTTTAAAATCCCTACATACGACTCTACATATGAATACGGTGAAGATCTACAATTTCGATTGGAAAAAATGTATGACTTGGTTAAGAGAAATTTAGAAAAAGCAGAAAACTCACAAATATCACAACAACATAAGAAAGCTAAGCAACCTGAAATCAAAATTGGTGATTTGGTTTACTTGTATACGCCTCATTTGCCCCAGGGACAGTCGAAGAAACTACGCTCTTTTAATAAAGGACCCTTTCGTGTGATTAAGAAAACATCACCAGTGAATTTCTTAATACAACACATAATGAATCCAAAGAATGAACAATTGGTCCATGTGAATAGACTTACTTTATTACCTCCTAGAAGGAAGGAACTTCAAAAATTTACTCAACAAAAAAAGGCTGGAAGTGAAAGTGTAAATCCAAAACAAAATAATTCTTCATCCAATATTCAATCTAGAAAAGATACAGTGATCCTGAAGCCATGTTTATCTAACCCAGCTAACAAACAAAAAACAAAAGAATCTGTAAAAAGAGTTAGATTTAACCTTCCTGCTCCTGTGAATCCTTCTGTTCCTGGAAAACAATCAAATTTTCATGCTGATACAAACCGACAAATTTTTACAAGAGTGAATTCAAATCCTAACATTAGGAAAAGCAGAGTTATTTACAATAACAATTACTCACCACAACAAAAACAAAATGTTTTCAATGCAAACAGAAGTACAAAAACACCATACAATTTGAGAGCATATAATAATAGATTTTATTAAATAAGTTTCACATTTTTCAAAAAAAAAATTCTCAATTATAAAAGAAATTATTGTTCAGATACATTTTATTTATTTGATGATTGTTTATTATGTTACTTTCCAACCATTATCTTTTAAAATTAATAGTCAATTTTTGAAAAAAATGTTGTTACACATATGTTAATTGAAATGTTGAAATATTTGATGTGTTTGTTGTGAAACTTAACTTGGTGGTGTAAAATTAAAATTTATAACTGATTTAAATGATTTTCATAAATGTTTGAGCAACTCTCATCTTGAACTCTATTGAACTTTAAAATTTTCTGAGAGAATTTGCTCTGCCTGTTGGTGTTTGGCTGATTTGTCTAAAAATGATATTTTGATAATTTATTCTGATGTTGTGATGTTTTTCACAAAATTTTGTCATATTAAACAAATGAAATTAAGTTAAAAGAAAGAAAAATTGTTGTTAATTACAAAAATAATTTTAAAAATTTATTGTTTGAAAATAATTTTATTGAAAGTTTAAATGCTGTGAGTTGTGAATAACTGTGATTTCAGTTAATTAATGAATAATAAGAGTATATGACATTTAAAAAAAAAAAAAAAAAAAATATATATATATAATATAATTTCCTTGACAAACGGAATTTGATTTTGAGACTGAGAGAGATGAATTGATTTTGGCCTGAATTTTTGAAATTGATGAATTTGATTTTCTGTGAATTCCTGTATACATATTTTTTTTTCCTTGCCTGATGTTTTCTGCCACACATTTTAGTTAGTCATCATAGGAGTGGAACCTTTGCTGCAACAACCTTTTTTTTTGGAAAACTTCTGGTTTACACAAACAGATACACATATCACGAGCCTGGAAGAAGATGCACGCTGGCAAATTAATTGTCCGACCCGGGCGGTGGCGATTGGAACCAGAGATGACGACTGCTTTCTACTCCCACTAGATGCGGATCGGAAGCCTGACCAGTGGGAAACTGAAGTTGATGAAGGAAGGATGATGGAAGTCGCCGTGGACAGCTCACTGCTGTGAGTCTGTTCAAAATTTTTACATTGAAGATACTGAATTGAGGGGCGCGATCTCTGTGACTGATTTCTGCTGCGTGGATCCTGCGCGCGGGTAATTTTTTTTTAGTTTTCACACATCCCTTTTGTTTCTGGCAACCCGACTACTGTCCCGCCAGATGTGTGTTTTTGGATAGGCCATCTCATCTTCACTTGCAGTACATAACTGACGGAATTTCTTTGGAGTCAAATTTTTTCTCTCTCGTTCTCTCTCTCAGTGCTCATTATTTGTTGGTGATATTTAAAATGTGATCACATTTACTTATTTCGAGACACGTGTACTTAATTGGATCACAGATTTATTTAATTTGAGACATATACATTTAATTTGAGAAACTTACATTTAATTTGAAAAATACATGTATTTTGGAAAATGTACATTGATTTTGAAAATTGTTTTGAGAACATATAATTATTTCGAGAATTTAATAAGTTAAGAATTGAAGTTAAATTCATAATGAAACTATGCATAGTAATGATATAGTGATAATAATAGTGAAAATATTAAAAGTTGAAATTGATGATAATAGAATTATTTGAAATAAAAATGATTTTTGTAAGGGTAATACAAAAGAACTTTAAAGTGAATTTAAAGTGAGTAAAGCTGAATGAGTAAAGAGAACTCATTTGTTTGTTTATTTCATGAAATATATTTAATCTCTCATTGTAGTGTAAATAAGTGTTTATTTTATTGTGGTCACTTAGTGTATTGAAAGTGACATTGTTGTTTGGTATAAATTGTTTTCATCTTGCATCATATTGTTATTACATATATTCATATCATTTATTTTCTGAAATTTGAGAATTTTGGAAATTGAATTTTGCTGTCAGGCAAAAGTGCCCTGGCGTTGACTTGTGTTTACATGTATTTCAGTGTATTTAATATATGTTTATATTTTGTAAAGGTTCCTTTTTGCTGTTGGGACGTATTTGTTGTCATCGTTTGGCCCTTTTGGTCTTTGCCCTGCGGTGATGGATGTACTGCCTGTGCATTCGGATCTTCAGGTGGGATGTGTGTACTAGTCACACTTCCCTTGCTTCAAAATTTTCTGCTAAATTGCTGACTCAGTAGAAACTGCTCTCTGAGTTGGTGTTACACTTAAAGGTTCCTAGTATTCTTTTGTAATTGTTAATGTTGTGTATGTGTGTGAGATAAAAAAATTTCTCACAGGTTCGAAATTTTTTCCTCCCAGGGGGAGGAAATGTCGTATCGCATGTATGTTCGATTCGACAATTTGAGAATCGCGGCTTGGAAATCTCTCCTTTTCAACGCCTGCATTGTGTTAAGCCTTGTCCAGATTCATTTACGTGTGAAAGTCTAGTTTCGTTCGAGAATGTGAATTTAATGTTCTGCTGTTTTTTTTCGCGGCGCCTGCCTCGGCGGTGGGAAGTTTTTCGAAAAGCGAAACTTCTCCTCTGGTCGGCAGCCAATGGGAGAGCTTCTTGGCTGTTGTCGGGCAGTTGCGGCCGTGTTCGTCGGTTTTTTGGAGAAGAACTTTGAGAAGTTCGGATGTAAGTTTTCGGAGGAGAAAACGGAACAAAGAGAGTAGGGCCGGTGGCCCCATATTGCTGTGGATTCTTGATTTTCCCAAAATCTAATCCGGGAAGATGCCCGAGGAAGAAATGCACCGGGATCTGAAATTTTATTCAAAATTTAATGCTTTATTTTTCTATTTTAGGTTGTGATTTTGACCGTTATCCGGCGAATCCGGGCGTGGTCCCTTGTTCGATTGAACATTGAGTTCGGATGTCGATACTTCATTGCGGAGATTTTGCGGAACTTTCCTTCGGCAATCCTTATAAGGTTAAGATCGGATGCTCTGAAAATTATACGGATTTGTTGTTACAGAACGGTGAGGTAAGAATTACTGAAATTCTAATTCATGAACAGTGGAACAGTAAATTTCCATTCCAAGCACTGGTATAAATTTAAGGCTTATAATCTAACGTATTTTAATTGGAATTCTTATTGAATATATTGATAATTGTCTATATAGAAATTTAAATTGATAAAGATTCTAAAGAGTGTGATTGATATAATGTTAACTGAATGTTAATTTACTTTGCATAAAGTTCTCTAGTGAAAGAGATTGTATTTACCGAAGGTATTATTGTGAAATGGATATTGAAAGTAAAATTTGTTTGGAATATATATATAAAATTTAAATGGCTTACTTAAGAATAAATATGAATATTTGGTATAATGAGTTAAATTATTTGCACACCCTGAATTCTGTCTTTTATTCTTCTACCCATCTGTGGACTGATGTCTCCAGACCGTAAGTACTCCTGGGTTACATGCGAGTTATATATGAGTTATACGTGAGTATTTTATGTGAATTATGTGTGATTTTAGTGTGGACGCAATGTACTCATCTGCATATCTCCAATTCTTCTGTGCATATCGGTCGTGAGATCGGTTTCGGTTTCACTTTCGTTCGACTCCCCGCCGATTTGACTCCGGAGCTGAATCCACCGCCGATATGACTCTGTCGTCGGGAAGAGTTCCGATGCGACATTGATCCCGGACTCTCCCGATGTGACACTACGCACATCCACCCACTAAATGCTGCTTAACGAATTTACTATAAGAGAAGATACTTTGGGAAATATTTTTGTATTTGGACACCATTAGTCATTTATATACTATAATAATAATCTATTTTTCGATCCATAACGCTTGGTGAATTTAGAGAAGTATCGCTAACTTGGTGAGGTTTTTAAATGTTGCCAAATTGACGAAAATGTGGCAAACATAAATAAAATTGACTCCAAATTGAAAAAAATGTCACCCAATTAATAAAAATGACTCTAAATCAATTAAAATGATGACTAATTGATGAAAACTAAATATCTTGGAAATAATATAACAGACACTACAAATAACCCATTTATCCGTCCGTTGGTAATGCGTGGCGAAAAAGTTGGGGGATCACGACTTGATGACTTTTAAAATATTGACAGATTGGCGAAAATGCTGCCAAATGGATAAAAATGTCACCGAATTGATAAAAATGTCACCAAATTGATAAAAATGATGCTAAATACGAGGCAATGCATTTCAAATTTTTAATTCCGTCATATGACGAGAATAACATGAAGTATATAAGGAATGCCTTTCACTACGTTTGTTTGTGACACTGAACGATACATATGGTAAACATGGGGAATAATTCAGCGAAATATCATCAACTCGGCGATGTTCAGCCTCAGCTTGACCAAAATATCATCAAAATTGCAAAAATGATACCAAGTTAATAAGAATAACGCCTAATTAATGAATTTATTATTAATATATTTAAATACATGAGCTATATTGTTTATTGAGGATGCTATTAATATTGATAATTGTTAATTTACAGTTGCGTGAAATATTAGTTAATAGGGTACTAAATACATTTACATGTTGTCATCCGGAAAAGAGCTAATTCAACGTTACAATCACTGAGCCGTGAATATTTTCATTACTTTTTTCACTGTGAAAGAAGTAAATCCATTCCATTATATAAGGAAAGTTACGTGCTGCCCACATCAGATTTTCTTTATTTTCATTCCGACTAAAATCAGATCAACTCCAGGGCAATATATTTCGCCATATTTCGCCACATTAGCTGCCAAGTTGTCGAAATTTATCGCTGAACGTTACAAACTTACGGAGAGCAGAACTTTGCTTATATATATATATATATATATATATATATATATATATATATATATATATATATATATATATATATATATATATATATATATATATATATATATATGGTTATTGTCAAATTGTTAGCCGTCAGAATACAACACTATGCCCCAAAACATTCCCTCTCCCGAATGAAATTAAATAGATTCACGGAAATTTTGGTAACATATTTGTCGCATAGTATTTCATATGAAAAGGGAATATGTTTCACGAAGCTAATACCTTTAGTTTTACGTAATTATTTGATAAATGTATTTGAAAATCGGGCAATATCTTCACGATGGCTTACACTAGCCTTATAAATTTTGTAGTTTGTTTTGTAATGAAAAAAAATTATATAAGAAATGTTTATTTATACAACATTTTTGAAGTTCTGGTTTTTTCATGACTTATCAAAATTTAATTTAAAAATTGTTGGGGGCAGGGGTCTTTCGACCATTTGATCATGTTTGAAATCAATAGGGTTACAACATTTACCTATTCTAATAATCGTACCAAATTACGTTCGAAAAGCTCCATTCGTTCGTGAGATATCGCGTCCACACTCACACACATAAATACATGCACATACACACAGACATCACCTAAAAACGCCTTATTTAAATTCAGTAATACTTGAAATGCGCTTTTCTATCAAAAACTTATATTATACTATATACGTATAATGCTTAGAAAAAGTATTAGATTATATTATTAATATAAATAAATAATCGGAAAGTAAAAACTATAACTACCAATTATTTATATTAATAAAAATATATTTATACTTTTGCAACAATACAATCTGCCAAGTTGGCAGTGTGATATTTTATCTAACTAATCAAGTGCTGTCATTTGCAATGATCCTAATGGAAATTTCCCAACAGATTATGATTCAATATATCACTGACGTAACACACCTGTCATTACAAACGATACGAATCAGTCACGCAATGTTCACAAGGATTACGAATATCGAAACGTAATTGGGAATTCCGAACGACTCACAGTTAATCACGTGGTTAACTGGTCCACTTGATTTGTGAAAGTGATAGCTTACCCACTAAAATAATGTACTCATCACTTTCATTTGATCGCTAAATATGTGCAGTGGTCATAGCAGTACCAGTAAGGTGCATGTACCCGTTTTATGCTATAATGTCTCTAATTATTAAAATAACGGTTCAAAACAGAAATCGTTAACATTTCTTCAAATAACAATGCTTCTTAACTGACGGAACAACATGAGCAAAATTCATCAGATTAACCACCCAGGGCACCCAAAGAGTATTGAATACGTACACCAACATATGGGAATTACTCCATCTGAAAATTTGCAATGTTAAATTCCCCGATTGCCAGACGATTTTAAATATTGATTTCTTCTTGTACTAATGTTAAAAAAAACGCGCTATAAAAGGCAGTTTCAATAAGTATGTTTAACCCAAAAGTTAAACATGGAATAAACAAATAAGTTTGTTATTTTTACACGGAGTAATATTTTTATAATAAAATAAATAAGTTTGTCTTTTACTACGATTACTGTGGTCACATCACCAAAATGTGGTATTTTTAATGATTTGGGAGGGGGTTACAAAAAGTGGTGTAAGTAACTAATTATAACTAATTACATTTATTAAGTGATCAAATAGTCATGATCTATCTTACTCGTAGTCGTAACTACCCACCAGTGTGTGTCGTCAGGTTGCAAACCTGTAACTAAATTAACTAATATATTTACATTAAAATAATTAACTTTGGAAAATGAAGATATTTTGATCCAGGGATGAAAATTTGGTCCAGACTTCTATTGGCCAATATCTTACTGACCGCGAAGTCGACTCCTCTCGGCCATCTTCATCGACCACAAACATCATATGGCATGATATCATAAATCGCTGTCCTCACCAGAAATCACTGTTCGGACATAAAATAAGTCTGTAGATTTCATGTCGCGTTTGTATTTATTAAAAAAGCTATCACCACTAAAAACTTGTATCACAGAGTGCATTTTAAATATTATAAGGTTTTTTCTGGTCTAAAGATTAGGATCACTCACTATTTAAGACTTCACAAAACATCACAGCATTTAATAATACTTAAAAATTACACATATTTTACAAAACATAGCTGGGATTAGCCATATCTTGCAACACATTAACTGCGTGCTTCGAACACCATTTCGAACTCGACTAATTTGTAAAAAAATAAATGTTCTAAAGTCTGGTTGAGTGCTGCCATCTAGTGTCCTTTTGGGAAAATACAGAATGTCCCTTACAATCTCATGCCTCTGGTTTCGACGTGTAGGCAACCGTCTCGGTGAGGAACCAGCACTTGAAGTTTTCATGGGCGGCTACGTTTACGTAGAGAATTCATGGGCTGCATACTGTCCTCTTGGGAATAATCTTTCAAGGCAGATGAGTGATAAACTCCTACTGACACTTGAGGTTTCTCTGAACTAGCTACTTCGTATGAGGATAGGGATCGTTGTGCAGGTATAACATACTGTCAATCCAGTAGCGGCATAAACTTTGAACTTCTTCCTGTGGTTGCTTTACTAACAGGGTGTAAAGTTACGTACACTCGATCTCCTGTCTTAAATTGTTGAGCAGGTCGTCGTCTTTGATTAGCATAATGTTTCCTTTTATCTTGCTGCTGCCCTACAACTTCTTTGATCTGTACGGTACATTTGGCAAACTTTTAAAGATAAGGAATAATTTCCAGAACGAAGTTATCGTTTTCAATTACACTACGAATATAATTGGTCACATCATCTATAGTGCGAGATTCTCTACCAAAATTTATGGCAGCGGCTGTTTGTCCAGTGATCTGGCACTTTGCGGTATTTAGAGCAAAATGGATTGCTGATAGCTTCTCCAACCATGAATCATGTTTATTTTGAACCAAAATTGCAAGTCACAGGTTTAGATAATGGATATTTCTCTCTACTGGGTTTGCTTGTGGATGAAAAACAGGGATTAATGACTGTTTAATGTTCAACAGGCAACAAAGTTACTGCATCACAGCTGAAGCGAACTCAGTTTCGTTGTCACTGATGATCCAACGAGGAGTGCCAAAACTCATCAACACATCTTCTAGCAGCGTCATTGCACACTATTTCACAGAGGCATTGGGCAATGAGAACAATTACACCCATGTAGTAGCGATAGCTTATATTATCAAAATCCACGTTTTTTATCTTTACTCTCTGGTAAGTGTCCAAAACGGTCTATTGATAGGATCTCGAAAAGTTGAGAAGGAGCTGGAGTCTGTAGCAATCCTGGTTTCTGAATAACAGGTCTATATCTGTTGTAATTTATGCAGTTTTTCACATAGTCGCAGATGAATTTTCTGATCCCTGTCCAATAATAGCGTTTCGCTATACGGTCAAAAGTTCCTTCAGCTCCATAGTGTCCAGGAGTAGGAGCATCATGATGTTCTTTCAGAATCCAGTTTCTTTCATGGGCTCGAACTAATAATTGAGCTTCTTCACTTTCGGAATCTGGAGCATAACAGTACAATACAATCTGATTTATGAGGTAGCCTCCTTCTGTCCAGTTTGCATAGTTTACGTCTTTATCAATGTTTTCAAATCAGCGAATGGTCTTTTCAACTTCCTCATCTTTCAATTGTTCTTCGCGTATCTCATTAGGTATTCTGGATGGAACATCGAAAGATACAGTAAAAACTTCGCATGAAGGGACATCATGTTCACAAACAGGTCTTGACAACATGCCAGAGACAGCGTTGCACTTTCCAGGAATGTATTCCATATTCAAATTGAAAGAGTGCAATTGCAATGCCCATCTGGCTAATCTTCCGGATGGTGACTTAAGATTCATGAGCCATGTAAGAGGTTGGTGGTCGGATGTCACTGTAGCATTTAATCCCTCTATGTATCCTCGGAATTTGTTTAAATCCCATATAATAGCCTGTGCTTCACGCTCCGTGGTGGAATAATTTCTCTCAGCAGAACTAAGTAGTCTACTTGCATATTCAACCGGATGTTCATCCAATTCCTGGCCTTGAAGAAGAACAGATCACAAAGCATAACTGCTTGCATCTGTTCTAATCACAAAAGGTTTGGTGAAATCAGCTTGCTTCAGAATACGTGGGGACACCAAGCATTGCTTTAGAGAGTCGAAAGCTCTCTGTTCACTTTCAGACCAACTCCAGGGAGTTTCCTTTTTGTCAGATTGCTCAGAGGTCGAGAAATCTCAGAAAATTTTGGTATAAACTTTGTGTACCATGTCTGCAAGAAAAATAATATTGCTTCATATTTTTAGGGGGAGGAATTTCCAAGATGGAAGATACCTTTTCATGATCCATTTCTATTCCACGAGACGTAATCCACAGTCCAAGATATTTAACTTGAGAACAAGAAAAGTTGCATTTCTCTCGGTTTGCACGAAGTCTGTATTTGATTAGTCTGTCGAAAACCATTTCAGGATCTTTATGCTGCTGTTCAAAAGATGGTGACAAGACTATGAGGCCATCCAGATATGCAAGAGCTGGCAAGCCTCTACTAAACGTGTCCAGTAGTCTCTGAAACGTAGCAGAAGAATTTCGAAGACCAAATGGCATTCTTAAGAATCTATAGGCCCCAAAAGGGCAGACGAATGCTGTTTTATCTCAATCAGATGAATTGACATTTATTTCGTGGTAACCAGATTTCAGATCAATGGTTGACATAAAAGAGGTGTGTTTAGTATCTTGCATTAAATCCTCCATCCTTGGAAGTGAATTAGTGTCAGGAACAGTCACTTAATTAAGTTCGCGTTAGTCTACGCACAGTCGAACTTCACCATCTGGTCTGGGGATCAAAAATACAGATGCTCCTTAGGTCGATTCACATTCTTATCAATTATGTTGTTTTCGAGAAGATCATCAATTTCTTTTTTGAGCATCTCCTTCCGAGCTGGTGAGATTCTGTAAGGAGGTACAGAAATAGTAGCGTGTTTACTTGTAGTAATACGATGTTCGATGATCGAGGTGGCTTCTCCCCCTAGTTTGAATATACTATCATATTTTTCTAGTAGTGTCAGGAACAGTCACTTAATTAAGTTCGCGTTAGTCTGCGCACAGTCGAACTTCACCATCTGGTCTGGGGATCAAAAATACAGATGCTCCTTAGGTCGATTCACACTCTTCAATTATGTTGTTTTCGAGAAGATCATCAATTTCTTTTTTGAGCAGCTCCTTCCGAGCTGGTGAGATTCTGTAAGGAGGTACAGAAATAGTAGCGTGTTTACTTGTAGTAATACGATGTTCGATGATCGAGGTGGCTTCTCCCCCTAGTTTGAATATACTATCATATTTTTCTAGTAGACTCTTAAGCTGACTTCTCTGAGTAGCTATCAGATTCTCTCCCTCACTTTCCCGCAATTGACAAACGTTAATCAGAACTTATCTATCCTCGTAGGATTCTACATTGGGTTGGGTGCCCAATTCTTCTCCAAATGGATACTTGTGATTTGGGCTATCACAAAAATACCAGCATTTGTTCTTTACGTCAAGAACAATTCCCGCAGATTTCAGAATATGTGTTCCAAGAGCAGTTCGATTTCCAGTAGCGTTTGGAAGGACGATGAAATCCGCCAACACTTTCTTTTCTTCAATTTCTATCATCACTTGAGTAGTGAAGCAATCAACAAGAGACTGCTGATCATCTGCCAGATTTATTGTCAACTTCGTATTTTGAAATGATAGTCCACGATCTTTGAATCCTTTAAACATCCTTTCTCCTACAATGGAATATGAAGACCCCGTATCAGCGCACATTGTACCTGTTCTTCCACAAAATGTTATGTCTACCAGGGTAACTTGAGGACCCTTAGTGAATGCTGAAAATGCTTCAATGCTATTTGAAGAAACTTCCTTTTGGATTGTGGAATAATCAGGATTTGAGCTTTAATGAATCTAGAATTCTTTTGTACTGGATTCTCCTGACGCAAAATCGACGTCTGCCGTTAGAATGGGCGCATCAATACATACACTGGCGTGCCGATTGGCAGTAAGTCGTATTTTCCGATAAATACTGTTTTCATTTTGAGTACAGTGATGACCGCATCCACGTTAGACGCTTTAGCGGTAAACGTAACCTTCTGGAGAACGTTATCCAACGCCATACTGAACGAACACCAAGCTTGATGGCCTGGGTACGATTGGGTATCTTGGACGATCTCAGCTGCTAAGAATTGTGGGCAATCTCAACAGCAATCGGTGCATTAGAGAAGTTCTGGAACCTGAAGTCGTGCCTTTACTTCAGTGCATTCTTGGATCTGTATTTCAGCAGGACAATGCCCTTCCACATGTTGCTAGGAATGTTCAAGGCTTCTTTTCAGCACAACAGATACAATTTTTCCTTGGCGTGCCTATTCATCGGATATGTCGCTTATTGGACATGCCTGAGATTTTATCGGTCGATGTCTCGCTCGTGACGCTCGTCCGATTGCTACTATAGCTAACTTTGGGTTCGGATAGAAGAAATCTGGAATGCAAAATGCCTCAGCTACAAATTCAAATTCTGTTTGATTCTATGCCTCGTCGTTTAGAATAACTTATTGCAGCTTGTGGTGACTTCATCAAATACTGATTTTCGACATGTAATATTGACATTTTTCTTTGTAAATTTAATCGTTTATTTGTATCAATACAGGTCGTTTGTGGAATAAATGTCATTCAGTTCTTATGATTCCTTCATGGTGTTGCAATTTTTACAAACAGTAAATTTAGATAGAGCTTAGATGATAATTGATATTTATATAACATCAAATTCTGTTGGAGGTAGGATAATTTACTGATAATTATCATTAACATTTTTTTTTCCATTTCTGGTTCATACATTGTTTCAAACATCAATTTTTCATGATTGGCCATATATAGAGTTTAGATAATGACTGATGTAAATTCCACATCAAATAAAGGGGTTAAAGATACTGGCTAAGGACTCCCATTTCCTGTTCTGAAGACGTCACGTCAGATTCAAAAATTGATATTTTCTATTGAATGTATCTTTTTCAGTAATTTTGGAAGGAGTTGAAGTAATTACTAAGAATTTCCAATTACAGTTCTTTTTCCCCTTCAAAAACAAAAAACATTGTTTAAACATTAATTTCTCAAAACTGGCTATAGATAAAGCTACATATAAGTGTATAGATGAAGCTATAGATTAATGTATGATGACTGATATGAATTCAGCATTAAATTCAGAAGGAGGTTGGGGATTTACTAAATATTTCAACTTCCGGATTTTTTTCACTCCCATTTTAAAAAAAAATTCCTTGAAACATCTATTTCTCAGCACTGGCTGATGACTGATATGGATTCATCATTAAATTCAATGGTTCACTAAACATTTTCCTTTCCCTTTCAAATAAATTTTTAAAATGGTAAACAATCTACGGCTCTTGCCCAACTTGTGGTTAAAGGTAATTTTCAGCCCCTTTCGAAAAATATTTTCATTTGATTTGTTGTAATAATCCACGTTCAATTTAAATGTATGAATCCCTGATTATTTATTTATACCGTGCTTCTATCTATACTTTGTATCCTGCGTATGTTTTGAATTACGCCTGGTGACTCGTTCTCTATTCCATGCGTGACAAGCCTTTACAATGTTACCTCTGATTTTAAAATTAATTGTTTAATATATACCACGCTTGATACAGAACTTGATAATTTATCCTTCTAATTTTGCATTATAATAGTTTTCAATTTAAATTTCTCGTTCATGTTTTTATGTTGAGGCATTATCATATTTGTTGTAATGATACCGATTTGAAATATGCAAATTTTGCCTATCAGTGTGGATAGTAATTAAGATTGTTGGTACGATTTTCATATAATGCCACTGAGTAAGGGTATAGTGATGCCCGAATCCGCTCTGGCTTTTAACTATGTGTACGTCTATTGGATGTTTATTAAATGACTTTTAAAATATAGAGATATCGTATTTAATTTATTCAAACCAATTTACAATTTTGACGTGTTACCACTCTAAGTATTAATATAGTACATTAAGTATGTAGTGCAGGTGTCACATCTAGTGATCACTACGAATTTCGTCCAAGCGTAGCGTGGGGGTAAATATCTAATACCATTATATTCCTCTGTTGACAAGTATGATAAATTCCATTTTTCTGCTTCTTATGTTGTCATATTGGCACAAGAAATATGTGATTTTACAAAATATATATGTCCAAAATTCATTGCATCTAAATCATGACTGCTGTGTGAAATGTTTACTTTGGCCTTCAAACTACAAAACGAAAAGAAAATGCTTTACTATATATCAGTAAAATATGTTTAGAATTACAATGCTTCTTTACAAAAAAGTAAATAACATCTATATATCAGCCGTGACACATACCCACGAGGAACGCGCCAGATAGTTTTTATACCCTCATAAAGTTTGTTCAGGAATGAATATATATACGCGCGTGGTTGGAAATTGGGATTTTGGGGGATAATATTTTTATGGGTAATATACGCATTTCCATGGAAGGTTTAATGTATGTATAGCTTTAACTGTATTTATCTTTTTAATACACACTGTTGCAAAATATATATGTAAAAAATAGAAATTGAGCTACAGCTGCGAAACTTGGCATGTATGTATCATACGAAGAGATACGCGGATGATTAGAATTTTGGGAAAAAATGTTTTATTAAGGAACTGTGGTAACAAGAAAATAGCATTTTAGAAAGTGGTAAATCATCCCCTGTTAGCTATAGAAGCCGATATTCGGTGCGGCAAGGAGTTAATTAAGTAGCCTGTCCCTCTGTGAAAGATTCAACCACTCACTGTTTAGCTATTTCAATAGTATTCTGTGAAGGCTGCATTTGCCAACATGTCACAGACAGGTTCTATTAATGATAGGGTCTGGAGATATGGATGACCATGCCTCTTATATCACCAATAACATTGTTGAGAAAGTCGAGCAGGATATGATCGAGCGTTGTCTTGTTGATGAATATAACTTGGGCGGTATGGCAGCATAGGCAGAACAATCGGCTGCAGAATAACGTTGACGTATAAGTGGGCAGCCAGATTGGTTTTCAGCACCAATGAAGGAAATCAGCTGTCCGACGAGATGGCTCCCCAGACTATCACACCGCGTGTAATGACCGTGTGCTGGTCAACATCAAATGCGGGATCGGAACGCTGACCAGTCGTCCACCACACACGTATGTGGCGGTCATCACCACTGAGAGAGAAGAGGGATTCGCTAAAAACAACATGCCTCTAATATGACGTTATCCAGGTTGACTGAACTCGGTACAAATCCAAACTTCTCTGACTATGTTGAGGGGGCAGTGGTAGGCACCTTAATAAACGTCGACACCTAATATCACCTCCTGCTAATCGTATCCGAGTGTTACGTCTTGACACAGGATGCATACAGGTTGACAAATGCTTTCGAATGTCCGATAGCGACGTCATAGGTGTGAATGTGGCTCTTCTCCTAATTGCATGATCTTATCGAGCAGTTGTCTATCTAAGGCGTAATAGACTTCTGCGATAATCACACGTGTCTTCTATGATCTACTACTGCCAACACCGAACAACTACCGTATCGCTCCGATTAAGATGATAAGTCTGTTGGACTGATACGGCTGATACGTCTGTTGGACCAACCAGCTTCCTTTCGGTCGATGATGCGACCTCTCTCTAAATCTTACAATTATTTATTGCACCGTCGTGTACATCTCAAAGACATATTTGTATACAACTTACAGTATCAAAGCAGAAAATCTAGTTACAATGGATGCCAAGTGAGAACACTGGTCGTTTAAAATGCTGTAGGATGTGTCGTTCTGATGTGCGTTGCATAATCCCTGTGACATTATAATTTTGATCATTTGCATAACTTTAAAAACTATATTTTATGCTGAGTTTTGTGGCTATAGCTCAATTTTATATGAGTGCATATATAATGTTATGCAATATATAATGAATGCATGTGCAACATAATGTATTTTGTTGTGGGGATGCATTGCTAATTGCATAGTTATACAAATTAAAATTACACTATTGAAGACCCCCAGTCCTTAAAATATCACTGCAGTTGTGCACTTTAATACTATGAAAGAGAAAGTACAGAACATATATTTTTCATTCTGGAAGAAGGAAAAGAAAGAGTTTACACGGCATTCATAATATAATCACGTTACTTTCAATGTAAATCCTTTAAATTCATACGTGAAGATCTGAACTATTTCTGAATCATATCATTGTTTGCAATCTTACATTTGCTTTTAATCAAGTACTGATTTATCCCGACTCAACCAGTGTTCCTTTCAGGACGTTGTGGCAGGAGGGGAGGACGAATGAAACTCTACGGGGGGAGGGCAAGTTTTCTATTTGCCCTATATATACATATTTAAATAACTGTCACCGTAAATAGAATCTATATTAACATAAAATATCTCCGGTTGGGGCTTCCTCCTGCCAGATGTATGCCTAAAGGAAGCACCGGTCTCAGCATATCCCAGACGTGTTTTATTGGTTATAGGTATGGAGACCTGGATGGCCATGAGAGGATATTAAATCCTCAAAGTCAGTGTTAAGAAAGTAGTGCAATATGTGGTCGCGCGTTGTCTTGGTTGTAAATTAAACCTAAATGGCTTGACAGCATAGGCAGAACAATCGGCTGCAGAATACCAAGCCTTCAAATTGGCTTGCAGCATAGCTAATCGACTGTACCATGAGGTGGCTCTTTAGACTATCAAACAACGCGTGATGATATTTATTCTAATACAGTGAACACCGGTTATGACAACCTCGGTAATACCAAGGATTTGTATATAGCTCGGGTGTAAAATTGCCTCGATATATTGCATAAACTAGCAGTACACACGTTTTTCGTACGGAATATATAAGAAACTTGAAATTCACAACTATGCGCAAATTCTTATAGTATTCTAAATGACATTGTTATCCAAAACATTATATTAAAATATTTTATTTAATTTACCTGAAAAGTGGTATAAGAATCTAATTTCCTGCTACATAAAATTGACTTCACAGGCAGGTCTGAGGAATAAAACGTCCTGGTCCAGTTTGTAAATAAATTTACCTGAATATGAAATTTAATTATCATAAGCCAAAATGAAAGCACTAAATTGGTGGTAGAAGATATACCTGTACTACTTGTGTACTGTTTGAACCATTGTTTTTAACACAACACTCCCTTGATGAGGGAAATAAAATATTATTGACCTCGGGAAAAAGGGAACGCTGAGGCAGGCTGTAGACACATGATTCTGTTCGGAGTGAAATCCCACATGAATGAATCATGATTCTCAGCAAACCGTAGAAGGGAAAACGGACAATTTGGAATAATAGCGCGCATGTATTTTACATTTAGTGAAAAGGTTAAATTAATTATTAATGTTTAAAAATATTAAATCAATGTTGAATAAGTTTAAGTTGAAGTTAAATAAAGTAAAAATTATGAATTACAAAAATAGGGGTAGTTAAAAGGGAACAAAACGTGTTACGATATCATCGTAACAATAAAAACATACATTTAGAACACAAAAACATACACATCTTTTAATACAGAAAATTGAGCATTAAAGCACTTTTCGTTTATAATGGAAGTACCCTAATAAAATGAATGGTTTGATATCGCCAAAAATACGCCTTTTAAATGGGGTTTTACTACATACCAGAAAATTAATATTATTATTTAATTGAAAAATTTGTATTCTATGTTTTCATCTATATATTCTTCGATTACGTCACATTATTTCCTGAATCCCAGCACGGAATCAGATTAATCCACGTATGACACAAGAACATCAATAATTTCATTGAATCCGGATTTATTGATCGACACTCTCTCTGTTCATTCAGCATTTATAAATCTAATTACTGAAAGATACTTGGCGGCAGATATTCTGTTCCCCCCTTCCCACTATTGGATATGTGGTATAAGAATGACGCTCCAGACATCGAGGCGCCTACAAGACCCCTGCTAAGTTTGACAGACAATGCATAAGTGGACATGCAAAGTGATATAAAGTATTTCCTTTTTATAAAGATAAATTATATATTACAGTATGTAAAATATTTAAAGAAAATAAAATAATATATTTTCCAAAAGACATTACTGTAACTAATGAGGTCCGCAGGTATTCCCTGTAAGTAATTAAAAAAAAACACGATGCGGACAGCACATGAATTTCCTTATATAATGCGATGAATTTACTTCTTTTGCAGCGAAAAGTGATGTATAAGATGCACGTCACAGTATTTTTAAATTTGAAATGTAGCGTTGAATTGTTTTCCGGATGAGAACAGGTAAAATTATTTCGATGTACCTAATTAACTTATTTTTCACGCAACTCTAACAATTATCAATATTGATAACACTCTCAATAAGCAATATAGTCCATCTATAAAAATATGTTAATAATTCATCAATTATGCGTCATTTTCATTAACTAGGTGTCATTTTCATTAACTAGGCGTCATTTTTGCAATTTTCATCACACTGATCTCAGTTCGCCAAATGTATCGCAGGTTGTTACAGATAAACGAAAAAAAGAACAATCCTTGCATAATAGAAGGTATGTCCGTCATATGACGGAATTCAAAATTTGCGAAACAGAACCTCCCCTTTAGTGGAAAACCCAGACATCCCCCCCCCCCACTCACCCGAGAGTAAGAACTGCTAGTGGAGCGGTCACTATCTCCCTTTTAGTCTAATTTTTATCAATATGACGACATTTTATCAATTTTGCGTCATTTTCGTTTATTTTAGCAGCATTTTAAAAAGTCGCCAAGTTGGTGACATCCCTCCATATCTTTAGAGAGTGAGAGACGAATACATTTGAAGAAGAGTTGGAATTATGATGTCTCAAAATGGACTTATTCGTCAAAACCTGAATTTGAAAAATTTCAGGTGAATTCATTCTCTAGATCAGTGGTTTGCAAAGTTTTCCTGTACCCTCTGGAGTACGCGAATCGATACGTGGGAGTACGGCAATAATAGTTAATACTTCCTTTTCATATTTCTTTCCTAAACAAGTAATATATTGACAAAGGAAGAGAAAATTAACTAAGGAATAAAAAACATTAACGTGCACTTTTAAATGATCATGAACACAATAATATAATGGCAGTATGAATACTACTTTCTATTGGAACAAAAGGCATTCTTGTTCGGATCCTAAATAAAAACAATACAACTTTTCTCATACTTTATACAATAATATGAGAAAATAAAAACACGTTTTAAACGACTAACTATCCATATAATCTTTTATACTATCTACGTAAGTCATATAATAACGGTAAAAGCAGTAAAGAACTTTGTACAGAACCATTTTTTACTCTATAAGAATGTCATTTAGCACGCCCAACCTGGCATCTGGTATATTTCTCACGTTTAAAGCTCACATTTGATTCATGAGCGCTATTTATTTTTTTATACAAGGCCATGCTTTGCATTGTAATCCTGCAGTGTAGTTTATTCCTCGACGAAGGGCAGTTTTTGTTCCACTACCCTCTGTACAAGATGAGTAATATATCGTGAAACGTGATTAAAGTTTTAGAAGTCGTCTGTGGTCTAATTATAAATATGCACGTAATAATATACTGAATCATTGGATGAGAACAAGCAGAAAATAATTTTGACGTTACCCAGGATATGTACTGCTCAATAAAATATAAAAATATCTCATTTTTAGATACTTATTACAATTTTCTATACTGCACATTATTTAATTTGTATTTATAAATGTATGGTCTCTTTCTACATTTGTTATATTCATTTTCTAAATTGCAGATTAATTTTATTTGTATGTACATTCTATATACATTATTTTTGATAGCTGGTTCTTCACCCTTCTTAGTAATTTGTCGATTTCACTTCAAAATATTGGTATTCTTGCAGGTAAATTTTAAAGTTTATGCATTTTTCATGATTGCGTTGTATATTTTACAGCTTCATAAATATGGTATCTTCACTGCAAAATATTTACAATCAATATTAATAAAGAATAAAGTAGACATTTTAAATAAAGAATTATGCAATTATATAATAGGAGTATGCTAAAATCAATAATTTCAGCAATGAAAGAATTGTTTTTTTGTATCTAGAAGGAACAATTTGAAAATATATGGGTAGTTATGTCTTAGCGTTTGTTAAGATCACAGTGTTTTTGATCTGAAGAAGAAGGCTCAAAACGCCCTTAAAACAATTGAAGTCTCCTAATTTTCTTGTGATTTCTAGCTTAGTAGCATGTAAGTATTGGCTTAAAATGGGCATACGATATGAACTCAATGTTGTGCCGATAGAAAAATGTGGATATTTCACATTATTGACTGACCTTCTATAGTCAATAATAGCTTGTCCATACATACCAATATTTAGCTAGAATTGGTTGTCATTATATCACAAATATTGTAAATATGTCCATTGTATCTCTAATATTGGCGTAATATTGTAATGCTAATATATTTAGCCACTGTATCACCAATATTGGCATTATGTTAGAAATAAAATGTACGGTATTGATCCAAAGTTGTACCGATATTGACATGATATTAAATTTTTTTTTTAATTACTAGAACATGTTATTCTCAAAAGCAGCTGTTTTATCTATCGCCTTGTATACATTTCCAGCGTCAAAAAAGTTTTGAATAATGTACAGTTCGCAGATAGTTTTGGGAATTCTTGAAACCAATTAAATGTTAAAATTAAATGTTAATTAAAAGTGATTTGCGTTTGAACCACTGTCAGTCAGACACGATATCTATTGACAAAGTTGATTTAAATTATATTTAATGCACTTTTTTCATATTGTTAGACTAAGAGGCAGTTTGATTTTTTGCAAAAATAAATCCATAAAAAAACTCAAGATGTATAAAAATGTCAATTGTATGCATTTGATCTCGAAATATTTAAATCATGAAAAGTACTCTTTACATTAATAAATAAATTGATTCGTTTTAAGGAATTTCAAAAAGTTATCGACTTATGAATTATTTTTACTTTCTCATACTTGATATTGAGAAAGTATTGTTTGTCCGAAAATTATCGATTTCGAGATTTTGATGCCAATATATGTTTTAAGAACTTCTGAACACGTTTTGGCTAGTTTTGGAGTGATTTCCGTCTGTCTGTCTGATGTAACTGGTCGATTTCTTGTGTACAGTATATTAGCCACAAATATGATGCATTTTCAGGAAACATTATAATCAATTTTATCATAAAAAAATTCAAAACCAGATAGAATTTTTTTTTAATTTGATCTAAAATTTTGAAGGAATAAATAATTTGGCATCACGTCTGATGTTAAAATAGCAAAATTAAACACACATCCACAACAGAAGGTTATTTCACTTCCTATAAGACCTACAAAAGTTTTAAAAAAAGGCCATAGCGCTATCGAGCATAAGTACGCTCTTCAAAACGCTCGATACCGTACGCTCGACAAAATCCGTACGCTCGACAAATCCAAAGTAAAATTGTATCTTCTGGTGGGTTCTGTGAGAAAAGAAGGTTACAAAAATATTTAGAATTGAATATAATCTCCTCTTTCCTCCTCAGGGTGGGATGATTTGTAGGAGAAGATGGTAAGTATTGAGGAGAATTCTATGTATATATAATATATATATACATATATATATTATATATACATATATATAATATATATGTATATATATATATTAAAGTATTGGGAAGCGCATCTATTAATCTCGAAATAATAACGATTTTATGTAATTGTGGGATCATAATGAACATTCATCCTTTGGTTTATATTTCGGATGATGTTGTAGATCTCTCCCCTCTCCCGCCATCAATATCTTTCTACAATAAATTTGAGAAACAGCTATACCGTATCTCGATATGATAAATTCATCATTCATCAATGAACGATTTGTGTCTCAGCAGAAATTTATACAATATATCCGGTAAAATCCTATGGTTTAACATTCAGATCAGCTGACGTTAAACTACAAGTAAGTAGAGGTCCATAAAGCCTAGAAGGAGATATAGTGATAACACCCAAAGACTCAAATGATCTTTTGCCAAAGGTATGCTTTTACATTTTAAGATGGACGCATAAGAGCGAACTGGTTAAAGTTGATGTCGAATTTAGTGATATTTTAGAAATTGGAAGTATATGGAAATTGTATCTTCAAAGAAAACCCCATATAAGTTCAAATTAAATCCAGTGTCCACCGAAGCTACTTCAAAAAAATCTGATGTGGGCAACACCTGATTTTCCTTATATAATGCAATGAATTTACTACTTTCACAGTACAAAAAATAAGTTTTCCTTGTAGAAGTTTTCCTTGTGAATTTTCGACAATTAGTCGTGATTTTAAGTGATTTAGAGTCATTTTTATCCATTTGGCGAAATTTTCGTAAATTTGGCAACATTTAAGTTGCCAAGTTGGCGATATTCCGCCAAATTCGTCGCCAGAATCTCGCCAAGCGCTATGGATGGAGAAATAAGTTATTCTTATAGTAGATAAATGACTATTTGCGTTCAATTACAAAAGTATTACTCTAAGCAACATTTCACATGAATGGAACGAGCTAGATCCACGAGAATGATCTCACCCAATTTATCGCATGCTGTTACACATGAAAAGTGAACATGTTTCTAACCAGTTAATATTTTTTGTTTTAATTTATGGGATTTTTTGATAAATTTATTTGAAAAATGTGCAATATCTCGAGAACGGTTCTTGCTAGCGTTCTAAAGTTCATGTCAATCATTTTCTAAGGAAAAATTACATAAGAAATGTCTATTTGCGTAACTTTATTAAATGGTTTTATTTTTTGATGATTTTTTCAAAATTTTACTCGAAAATTAGGGGGGTTCTGAACATTCGATTACATTTAAAAACAATAGGCTTCCAGTATTCACGGATTATGATTTTTGTATCAAATTTCATTCGAATCGCTCCATTCGTTCGTGAGATATCGCCTCCACAGACTCACTGACACACACACAGACACCACCTCAAAAATGTCTGATTAGGGATCAGGGATGCTTGAAACGTGCTCTCCCGTCGAAAACTCGAATTCGAATTTTCGACCCCGTCACAATACTTTCCTTATACATTATGTATATAAGGAAAGTAATAATCAATCAAAAATACGATCATGCGAATCAATCATAGATACGATCATCTATGTGCCAACTAGATTCGACACATCTGAAAGCACATTGCTTCCAGATGTGTCAAATCTAGTTGCCATGACACTTCCAACTTGACTACTCATATGCCATTATCAGGAAAGTATACATTCTCATTGCTTAATGGTGACCACAACGCCATGATCAGCCAGAGAATTATTACAACTAAAATCTACCAAATGATGAGGCACATTAAAAGCTTTCAATTTTGAAAATTGAAATGTCATTCAAAATGTAATTGTGAGGATATTGGGAAATATTCCGACTTAGCTATATCCTTACTATATTTCACTGGTCTGATTGAGTATGATCGTGGATCCAGATAAATAAATGCTAAATCAGATTTAGATTTGATTCAAAATATATTTAAAATTTTGGAGTTACATTTTTAAAAGTTAGTTATTAAATTTTATATTTTACTTCATTGTTTTTATGCAGGGAAAATGACATATTAAATTGAGACAAATAAATTGAATAAACCCAGTTTGTCATTAAGCGTTTTGATATGTGAAATACTGTTCGCAATTAAAACAATCATGTCACATATATGATATAAATTACAAGGCATTGCAATATAGGAACAACTACGTAAATATTACTACAAGCACACATTTTAAAGATAATTTCCGTGCACTTTTCAAATTGTTACAATTATAGTCGTTCCCCGTATTAAAAACAATTACATAAATAAATGCTGTCGAACCAGGAAATGGAAAATATAAATGAAAAGACAATATTCATTTTAAAGAATTTCTGATACAACATAATTTAAAGTATGCTGCTGCTAATACTATCCATATAGAGGGAGAAAGATTGCGTGGAAGTGGTAATTGTTTTCTGACTACATGCAAACCCTTGCAGTGACACGTTAATCGTGACAGGTGCTTCATTTCATAACCGGAAAGGCACCACCACTAAAAGGTACAGTGCTGGACTTATTTTTAAATGCATTATTCTGTTAAACATTTTAGCTAAGTTAAAATATCGTGATACAGCACCATTTCTCATGTGATGCAATCTTTTTTTTGTTCAAAGAAGAATTTGTCATAAAGTATGCATAATATTTGCGTCACAGTGAAGTCAACAGATAGAAGTTTTGCATGAAAAATGCCCTCATTAAAAATTATACAATATTTAAGGTTCACTTCGAAAATAATATTGTACCTGAAAATCAATGGTTTGAGAGTCTAACAGTGGTGCAAATACTAAAAAAGCCGGAAAATCTCAAGTTGGGTGTCTTCTGTCAAGACTAAAGTGATGTCTGTGTGTGTGTGGGAAAGTATGTGTGTGTGTGTGTGTGTGTGTGTGTGTGTGTGTGTGTGTGTGTCAGTGAGCCTTTGGAGACGATAACTGACGAACGAATGGACAGATTCGAACAAAATTTGGTACAAAAACCACAATCCGTAAACACTGGAAAATACTAAAAAACCCGAAAAATCTCAAGTTGGGTGTCTTCTGTCAAGTAAAGTGATGTCTGTGTGTGTGTGTGTGTGCGTATGTGTGTGTGTGTGTGTGTATGTGAAAGTATGTGTGTGTGTGTGAAAGTATGTGTGTGTGTGTGTGTGTGTGTGTGTGTGTGTGTGTGTGTGTGTGTCAGTGAGTCTGTGGAGACGATTACTGACGAACGAATGAACAGATTCGAACAAAATTTGGAACAAAAATCACAATCCGTAAACACTGGAAGCCTATTGTTTTATACGCAATCAAATGTTCAGAACCCCTAAATTTTCGAATGGAATTTTGAAAAAATCGTCAAAAAATCAAAACCGTTAATAAAGTTACGCAAATAGACATGTCTTATGTAATTTTTCATTAAAAAACGATTGACATAAATTTTAGAACGCTAACATGAACCGTTCTTGAGACATTGTACATTTTTCAAAAAAATTATCAAAAAGTCATATGAAATAAAAAAAAAATATTTCCTATTGAGAAACATGTTCACTTTTTATATGTAATACCATGCGATAAATTGGGTGACATCATTCTCGTGGATCTAGCTAGTTCCATTCATGAAAATAGAAACTTTAAGTAATACTTTTGTATTTGAACGCTAATAGCCATTTATCTGACGTAAGAATAACTTATTTCTTCGTCCATAACGCTTGACGAGATTTTGGCGACGAATTTGGCGGAATGTCGCCAACTTTTCGACTTTTTGAAATGTTGCTAAATTAACGAAAATCTCGTCAAATGGATAAAAATGACGCTAAATTAAATCAATGATGACTCATAGATGATGACGACATGGAAATGACGACTCATTGACGAAAATTCAATATCTTGGAAAGAATACAAATAACTTCTATAAAAATAATCTATTTCTTTTTACTGCAAAAGTAGTAAATTCATTGCATTATATAAGGAAAGTCATGTGCTGTTCACATCAGATTTTTTTAAACAGTGAATCTATTGAAAATATTAAATCTACATTCATCGCCTTCCAAAATTGTATGGACTCAATGAAGAAGGCATCCATATCTATCAATGAAATATTTTGTCCCTGATATTCCTAGATCCAACATATGATGGGCATCCTCGTCGGAAGGAGATTCATTGACTGTAACCCATTAGTGATAGGAATTATTTCTTATAATTTCAAAGTATGAAGAATATTTCATCATTAGTGATATGAATTCTTCTGGAATAATGTGTTTGCCCTGCGGCTTTGATGCAATGGATTGTCGAAATCTCAAAAATGACGATGTTCGAATTTTTAAAAACCCTACAATATTACGGTAGTGATTTTCATTTCAAGACTTTTATAGCGACTATGCTATTATCTTGAATAAAAAAAAACAGGGGAATGTGCGAATGGCAAATCTGAATTATGTTCTGTAAAGAAGAAATAACAAAGGGATGACCAGGTCGTTAAAAAGCAGTCTAGCCTGAATAAGAACATGCAGATTAATAAGTAAATCATTCAGATCAAAAGGTTCACCAAAGCTTTAAAAATAAGCATTAAATAAATAAATAGCAACAGCTGTAAATTTAACTAATAAATATTAGTAACGAAGGCTTAAAAGAAAACACAATATTTTCAAAAGTTTTAAACATTTAAAGAATATTATAAACATTTAAAGAATTTAAATAAGTGAAATGCAAATAAGGGTATTTCAATACGAATTATCGAAAACAGATCAAAATGAATTTCAATTTTACTTCAGATTATTAAAATGTAAAATAACATTTTAAAATTTAAATTATTAAAAGTAAATTAAAATATTTTAAGATTTAAATTATTTGAGAGTAAGTAAAGTATTTTTAAAATAAAAAAACATGAAAAATGATTAATTTAAATTATTAAAGTAAACAAAACATTGATATTTAAATAAATGAAAAGTATACAAACTTTTTATAAATAATTATTTTAATGCATTTAAATATCTTTTCCCATCAATCTGCATCTCGTTATTGCTTTGTCTCGTTTTCTAGAAATTGCAGAATAGAAAAACGCGTCACCCAGTTAACCGATATAAACGGCGTTGTTGATGATTCGAAATATGTATATGTGTGTGAAAATTTTAAAAACATTCTAAAATCTCTTTAAAACTTCCCATTAAATATCAAATTTATTGGTCTTTAAAATAAAGGATGAAATATATGTTCTCGCATTGCAACATTATCTTCAAAGGCAAGTCATATGAATACAATCTTATCATAACATTTGTGAGCAAATTTTTAAAATATGGTTTGACATATATTTTTAACATATATTTTATATATATATGAATATGAACATAATGAATAATGAAAATTCAAGAAATATCAATCATGCATAAAGCATTCATTATGAAACACTTTTCATCTGCAATACAATTTCATTTAAACATCTCTAAAATGCGATACATTCAGCCGTAATATTTTAAAAATTATCTCAATACTACAATTTATTATATTTTTAAACTACATCAAAAATAAATGAGCTTCATTCAAATAACGTCATCGCAATTTTTATCGCCTAAAGTACTATAATAATGCCATGCTCAAATCTTCATCGAAAACGGAAATAGAATGATCTGCTTCTCTATGTGAAATCAATGAATATTTCATTCATATCAGTTATATTGCAAACTCCAGAACTAGATAATTTTGCGTTAAAGAAATTCAGCAATTCTTCTACTACTCATCTTACATCTTGATCTGTTTATATTCTCCATACGTGAAAATCAGGCTTCGCTGTCGAAATAATCAAAGTCTGATGATCATTTAAACTCACAAATATTGTAAATGCGTTGTCGCAGTATATAGATGCACAGAAAAAAATAAAAAATTAAGCGTTTTAGGACGGATTCAACACTAAATAAAAATTAACAAGAAAGATCAATCATGCATAAAGCATTGATTACGAAACACTTTCCACCTTCAATGAAATTTTATTTAAACATCTCTAAAATGCGATATATTCCTCTGTAATATTTTTAAAATTATCACACTGCTACATTAATTTATTATATTTGAAAACTTAAAACTTCAACTAAAAAAATGAACTTCATTGATGGCATTGGAATGTAAATTGCCTGGTTTAAACATCTCTAAAATGCGATACATTTCTAGGTAATATTTTTTAAATTATTATAATACTACAATATATCATTATATTTGAAAACTTCATCGGAAACAACTGAAATCCATTCAAATGACGTCATAGAAAAAATAACACGCCTGGATCTCTCTATAAAAACAGCATTTCATTCATAACATTTTCCCATCCAATTCATTCATCACAATACTATAATAATTTATTTTATTTAAAAATTAAGAACATGAAGCTACAAGTAATTAAACGCTAGGCTTAAAACTTCATTGAAAATATCGTTTTCTTCTCTGTGTAAAAGCAATGAATGTTTCATTCATATCAACTATACTGCAGACTCCATGAACTAAAAAATTTTGCGTTAAAGAAATGCAGCAATTCTTATACAATTCATTCTGCTTCTTTTGGTCTTTACATTCTCCATAAGTGAAAATTAGGCTTCATTGCAGAAATCATCAAAATTGGATGATCATTTAAACTGAAATATATTGTAATTGCTTTGTTTCAGTATGTAGATGCACAGAATTTAAGACATTTTGTAAAGGCTCTCTAAACTTTTTATGGTATCATAAGCAAAAAATGTTCAATCAGACACAGTTGCGTGGAACAGTAACAAAAAGAAAAAAACTAGAAAGATCAATCATGCATAAAGCATTGAGTACGAAACACTTTCCAACTTCAGTGCAATTTTTTTAAACATCTCTGGAATGCGATGCATTCCTCGGTAATATTTTTAAAATTATCACAATACTACATTCATTTATTATATTTGAAAACTTAAAACTTGATCGAAAAAAATGAACTTCATTCAAATGACGGCATTGAAATATAAATTGCCTGGTTAAAGCATCTCTAAAATGCGATACATTTCTGGATAATATTTTGAAAATTGTCATAATACTACAGTAATTTATTATATTTGAAAACTTCATCGAAAACAAAGGAACTTTATTCAAATGACGTCATCGAAATATAAATCGCCTGGCTGTCTCTATTAAAGCAGCATTTCATTTATAAACTTTTTTCCATTCCGTTCATTCATCACAATACTATAATAATTTATTTCATTTAAACACTTAAAACCATGGAGGTACAAGTAATTTAACTCTATGCTTAAAACTTCATCGAAAATATCGTCTTGTTCTCTGTGTAAAAGCAATGAATGTTTCATTCATATCAACTATATTGCAGACTCCATGAACTAAAAATTTTGCGTAAAAGAAATGCAGCAATTCTTATACAATTCATTCTGCATCTTTTGGTCTTTACATTCTCCATAAGTGAAAATTAGGCTTCATTGCAGAAATAATCAAAGTTGGATGATCATTTAAACTGAAATATATTGTAATTCCTTTGTTTTAGTATGTAGATGCACAGAATTTAAGCAGAAATAAAGCGGTTTTAAGACGGATACAACACTAAATATGAATTAAAAAGAACTTTAAAAATCACGATTGTGACACAAGATGGATGCCATATTTTATTTTGAAGTTTTTGACATGTGATACCTTCATATAATGGTCACGCGATCTCTTCATGTAATGGTCACGTGATCTCTTCATATGAAGGGTGTAATTATTATTTTAATTTTTATTTAAAAAAACTACTGAATATATTTTTTTGAATTTTTTTTTATATATTTTATGGGATAATTTGAATATTTCCTAAAACTTTAGAAGCAATTTGTAAATTTTAAATTTGCTTAAAAACTGTTTGAAAACTTAGGTCCCATAAAGTTCAACGTATTTCCTTTTTTCAACCCGGGTTCAGTTCAAAACTAATTGAGTAATATTATTCATTTATATTTCCATAGGTCCTACAGACCGTCTGTGCAACATACTAAAATTTCATTTTGACAAAGTCATTCTTACAGCAGTTATCGTGCTAACGGACAGACAGACAGAATGAACAATGTCATAAATACTTTTCAACTATGTTGTAAAGTGTTAAAAATGAAAATCATCTGCATTATATATATATTTAACTAAAACTCATATTTTACAGAATATAAAAATTTCAATTACGCTGCTTTGCAACTCCATATATTTTCTAAAAAATTAAGTTTTTAAAAAAATCGTCTAATCTATGATGGTTATTAAATATTTTATTTAAGTCTGGATCTGGTATCAGAAATTCGTAATATTTACTGGATTGAACACGGTAAATTTAAGATTCACAGTACTCAATGTGTAACGAATTGGATTAAAAAAGTATATATCAATACGGAATAGACAGACAAAGAGACGAAACTTAGATATACAAAAATCAAACTGACGAAAATAGTCAGACAGGCGGAGGACATGCAAACAAAAGACAGCCAGATGAAGAACAAGCAGACGAAGTGCATACAAACGAAGAACAGTCAAACGGAAAACAAGCATACTTTCAATTCAGACAGGCGAAGAACAAGCAAACGAAGAACATAAGATTAAAAACATATATGCTAAGTACATACAAACAAAGAACACTCAAACAACAACAACAAAAAATACAGGCAGAGTTTTAATTCAGACAGACGAAGTACAGGCAGACGAAGAACATACAGATGAAGAATGTACAGACAAAGAACATACAGACGAAGAACAGGCAGACGAAGAACAACAGAGGAAGAACATACAGATGAAGAATATACAGACAAAGAATATACAGACAAATAATATACAGACAAATAATATACAGACAAAGAACATACAGACAAAGAACAGGCAGGCGAAGAACATACAGATAAAAAATACACAGACAAAGGACATACAGGCGAATAACAGGCAGACGAAGAACAGGCAGACAAGTACATACAGATGAAGAATATACAGGCAAGAAATATACAGACGAAGAACAGGCAAGCGAAAAACAGACAGACTGTCAATTTCATCTGTACGTAGAATATATAGTATAGTTAGAATTATTCACCGTTTAAAAATGCATAAAAGTGCTTTGTTAGAGGTAAAACAGAAAAGCATAGAAAATAACAATATACATTTTAAAGTATTCTAAATTACAGGAAAGAAAAGGTATTAAATAGCGTGAGAGAGGTCATTACTTTTTACTGCATGCAAACTAATTTCAGGGAACACGTTCCTCGTGACAGGTGCTTTGTTTTGCACCCGTAAAGAACAATCACAAAGGGATATTGTTCTGGACTTTTTTTTTCTTGCAGTTCATTAAAAATTTTAGTTGAGTTTAATGTCGTGAGATGGCGTCATTTCTTTTCTTATTAATTTATTTTGTGCGAAAAAGAATTAGTTCGTATAAAATGAAGAGTTTTAGAGCTTTTTAATCAGATTGCAACTGGAAAGTAATTATTAATGCAACACGAAATTCAAATTTTATACACGCATAAGACTAAATAATGTGAAATTAAAAAATTTAAATTATGTCTTTTTGTCTGGTAGTTTTCCCTACAATATACGTAAATCATGTAGAAGGAAGGTATTGCGATGTTACTTAAAATGCAACTGTGGAATTTAATGTACTCCGGGCATTGGCGAATGTTTCTGTTATACCCTTTGGCAGTCTAACCTTAATACATTGCAGCCGTTATGACAGGCTAATTAGTCAATTTTGACTTTATTCATCCATTATGTGAACATTGACAAGGTGGTTACCATAACAACATTATTAATTTTGACATTATTATTATTGAAATAGAAAAACATATTATTTTAATTTTAAAATAATTAATTGTAGACATCTGTTGACTTGAACTCAAACCATTGGTTTAATACAAAATATTTCTAGTACTTCATTAAGTCAAGTATATGAACTATGTACCGTAATAAGAACAAACTACCCACCGTTGTCCGGATCCTAAATAAGCGCACTCTATTGAAATTATACATTGACATACAATAACACCATTCAATTTCCGCCTCTACAAACAATAGATATCTTTAACAGCCGACTAATCATTTCCTGGTTTCAAACCAAATCCCAATGCTCTCCGTAAACGTGGAAAACAAACAAAAAAAATAATTAAATAAAGAAAGAAACGCTTATTTCAACAGAAAAGGAACCGTCGCATCTCACCGTAAGTTTCAAGTCAAGCACGCACAGATAAGTCTTTCCGAAAGAAATCAAATGCTATCAGAGCGTGATCGGAATTAAAAGTCTCAATTTTTATGCGTGTGTTTAAAAAATCATAGAAACTAAAATAACGTATTAATTATTATTTTTTTGTTTTTAGCTGGAATGCGAACACATACATACAATTTTTGGCCAAACTATTGAAATGTGTCAATCTTACTTTTTCCGATATAATAAGTATCAACGACATAAATATCGGATACCGTAAAATACGTAAATTTTGATGAATTTCGATAGTAAATATGAAAAAAAAAATTACGGATTCGGTTCAAGAATCGTTGGAAAAAAACGTTCTTCGATCTTTACGATGTTGCCAAACTGAAAATTTTGTGATAATAGTTTGGGTCTCTATGGGATGGAAATATTTGCATTGGAAAATTGCAATTGGAATATTTGCACTGCTTTGGAAATATTTCCAATGTAATGCTAAAATATACAATATTGGTCTAATATTGGAGCCATATTAAATGTTACTAGGGGTTATAATGTAGTCGACACATTTTAAGAAAATCTGATGTGGGCAGCACATGACTTTCCTTATATAACGCAATGAATTTACTACTTTTAAAAGTAAAAAAAAAATAGATCATTTTTATAGTAGATATTTATATTCTTTCCAAGATATTGAATTTTCGACAGTGAGTCGTCATTTCCATTGATTTAGCGTCATTTTCATTCATTTGGCGAGTTTTTCGTTAATTTAGCAACATTTAAAAAAGTCGCCAAGTTGACGATATTCCACCAAATTCGTCGCCAAAATCTCGCCAAGAGTTATGGACGGATAAATAAGTTATTCTTACAGCAGATAAATGACTATTGGCGTTCAAATACAAAAGTATTACTCAAAGTATCTTTTTCTATGAATGGAACGAGCTAGATCCACGAGAATGATGTCATCAAATTTATCGCATGGTATTACATATGAAAGTGAACATGTTTCTCAATAGAAAATATTTTTTTTATTTTATATGATTTTTCGATAATTTTTTTGAAAAATGTACAATATCTCGAGAACGGGTAATGTTAGCCTATTAAAAATTTATGCAAATAGTTTTCTAATAAAAAATTACATAAGAAATATTTATTTGCGTAACTTTATTAGAGGTTTTGACTTTTTGAAGATTTTTCAAAATTTCACTCGAAAATTTAGGAGGGTTCTGAACATTCGATTGCGTATAAAAACAATAGACTTGCAGTGTTTACGGATTTTAATTTTTGTACCAAATTTCGTTCGAATCGGTCTATTCGATCGTCAGTTATCTTCTCCACAGACTGACTGACACACACACACACACACACACACACACACAGACATCACTTCAAAAATGGTCGATTCGTGATCAGGGATTCTTAAAACGTGATCTCCCGTCGAAAACTCGAATTCGAATTTTCGACCCCGTCACAATACGTTCCTTATACATTATTGTATATAAGGAAAGTAATAACATGCTGTCTAAAAATTAAAATTGTTTCGATCTAATTAAACGAACTCGTCTATATATGTGAGGCTTTCTGGATTTATGTACATGTTGCGATCAGATATACAATATTATTCCAATATTAACTGCTACTAGGATTTGTGTGAAAATCGCTCAAAATCGCCTTAAACATAAAATAACTGAAAAAATATCGAATTTTTCAAAAATTTCGCGGAGACGTACGGTCCTTGAAGTACCTGTGTACGAAATTTAATTACCGTACAACACTTTGAAATCCCGCTATAGACTTCACACAAACAGACGAACATCTTACCGAATGGTAGTTTTCTATAAGATTGTTACATATGGATATAGATTTGTTCATTTATCAATTCATTTAATAAATGCTTTTTTACATAATACTTCTCAGTAAGCTAACTTGAAAACAGAAAAATATAAGGAAAATTGTGAGTCTCTAATATGAATAATACGCAATTAATAATACAAATATTGAAACATGATTTACGTTCAAATTAATTTATTACTGAAATTACAATTAAAATGTATTCATATTCTCTCGTATTTTAATAACAAATATTCTTAATTGGTATTCATAAGTGATACAGTTTATATGACAATCATCATATCAATGAACGTTTAATAAGAGTATGAAGAAAAAAATTTGTAAAATGGCACACAATTTTCCCAGTGCTTTAATCTTGTAATTTTGCAAAGTATGGTGACCATATAGTAGTCAAGAATGCCGCATAAAATGCTACATTTTAGTTCATGCTACACTAGCATAAAATCAGTGTCAATATTCTATATGAGTATTTGTAAGTTAAACGTTTTTCCAAATTCATATAAGGCATGCTTAAAAATTAAATAATTATATAATACGCATTGAACTGACTGACGGAGAAAAGTTTCGTGTCAAAAATTCTTGAGCACGAATCCCCTAAATTCTCCGAAATCGAGAATTTTAGTTTTGCTGTCATTGGATTCGTTTTAACTTCGGGACGAAAGACAAAATTCTAAAATTTTTAAAATTCGATTTATTGGTGACTGTGCAAAGATTAATAAAAAAATCTGATGTGGGCAGCACATGACTTTCCCTGCAGATTTATATTAACGTTCTCTTTATTTTAATTAAATTTAATTCACTTTTAATTCAATTTTCGTTCTCATTTGGTAACTGAGCTTATTTTCAAAGTTGACGTAGAGAAAATACGAAAAAACTAGAATATCTCGAGAACGGTCAATCCTAGTGTAATGGGATTGGTCTTATTCTTTTCATCGTTAAAAATTACGTATAAAACAAGCCTCTAATGGATATATTTGAGCATACGTAGTTTTTTATTTTAGATTTTGTCGATTTCTGCTGGCCATTTTACAAAAAGAGGCAGGTTGTTTTTTCCGACTTGTACCAAAATCCAATCTGCACCAGGATGTCCCACAAGAGACTTATCTACCGAATTTTGTGATATTCGGTCCTTTAGTTTTTCGGCTAGAGTGGACACTTTATACACATAGCTTTGCAGACCATTCTGCAAAAAAAAAAGCGATTTTTTTTTATCCCGAATCGTACCCAAAACTAATCAGCACCAGATTCGCCCACTAATAACTTACCAAATTTTATGAAATTCGATCCATTAGTTTTTTAGTTAGAGTGGATACAAAATCTGCACAGATAAACAGAGACACAGACAGACACACAGACACACACACAGACGTCACGCTAAAAATAGTTTTTTCGAATTCTAGAGGTCTCGAAACTTGTAGATCCGTCGAAAACTCGAGTTGTGATTTTCGGCATGATTTTAATACTTTCCCTATACATTACCATGTACTACAGGGAAAGTAAAAAGACTCACTACTTTTCAAAAGGATTGAACTCTGACCAGAATCTCGGTAATTGGAATCAATTATTTTCCAGATCAACAAAAAAAAAATCGAAAATTTTGAAAAATTCAATTAGAGATGACGATGCAAATTGATTTAGAAAAAAATCTACGTCCATCTGCCTGTAAATAATATGCGCCATTTCATTGGAATGCTTAAATTTGAAACGATGTTCTATATTAAGAAATTTTATCAAGTGTTAGGTGTCACATTTAGCGACCATCAATCATTGAGAACAGGTGAATAAATAAATTTGCTGATATTACACTATACACTGAGGGCCGGCCGCCCATTTTGCTGCTCCATGGCCTCGAACGAGTCGGACGGCTTGGGCTTTCGACTATACATTAAGGGAGGCGCGGTAGCCCAGTGGTTAACACTATGGAGTTGCAGTTGGTAGTTCCGGGTTCGATTCCAGCCACTGCCAAAATTGTCGCCGTGTTCACGCGGAGTACGATCACGTTAAACATGTGGGTCCGTAAGTTCTTCCGAGAGGTTGGTGGTAGGGAAAGGAGGGTACTATCCCTGTGGATGCCTCCCCCACTGGGTTCCGGTCTAAATTGGGTGGCACTTCCCGACCGTCCAAACAGTTACCTTACACCTTTCTGGTAGGTCGGACGGTCTGGGTCTCAACAACACCTTATTACTTGTGACCAAGCATGAATCATTTCTAAATGTGGACATTTTGCATTTTGTGTATAGTCAATTTTATCCTACTGTATTTTCTTAACGTTCGATTTCTGTGGCAAGACAGTTGTATTGGATACAGTTCTTTTCAGGTTTCCATTATTGTACCAATGTATTACAACTTGGTCTATTTACTTTATCTCTAACAAGAAACAAGGTAGCTCCCAATACGTCGCTAAAAAGGAAGTTAGTCCACTGAATGATGTCTTTTCATCTAGCTACATTGAGGTTTCTTATCCACCTACATAAAATAAAATACTACAAATTTAATACTTCTTAAGTTATTTGTCTGATGTATGACATTCTTTGAAACTATCTCTGTATATACCGCTCGTTACAAAATAACATTAAATCCCTGACCTCTGAACTTCTTTTAGTCATCATGGAAAGAAAATAAGGAAGATTACTCATGAATAAAATATTGATTATGAAACACTTTCCTAATGAAATGCAATTTTATTTACACATCTCTAAAATGTGATACATTCGTCGGTCTTAGTTTTTAAATTATCACAGTACTACAATAAATTATTATATTTGAAAACATAAAACTTCATCGAGAATCTAAATGAATTTTATTCAAATGACGTCATCGAAATATGAATCGACAGGTTTCTCTATGTAAAAGCATTAAATATTTCATTCATATCACTTTTATTTCAGACTCCAAAGCTAAATAATTTTGCTTGAAAAAAAACCAGTAATTCCTATGCAACTCAACTTACAACCACTTGTCTATATATTGCATCCATTAAAAGTAGTATTCGTTGTAGAAATATTCACAGTTTGATGATCGATCATTTAAACTTAAAAATATTGTAACTGAGTTGGCATAGAATATAGATGCACAGACAATGCTTAAAAATAAAGCAGTTTTAGGACGGATGCAACACTAAATATAAATTTAAAAAAAACTTTAAAAATCCTGATTTTTACACTGCGAAAAAATATGGATGCCGTATTTTATTTTAAAGTAGGTCACGTGATCTTTTCATATAATGTTAATGTAATTATTATTTGCATTTTCACTTAATTTTATTTAAAAATTCGTGAATTTTACCTCCACTTAAAAAATATTTGAAAAATTAGGTGTCTTAGGGTTCAATGTATTTCACTTTTTCAACCCAGGTTCAATCTACAACTAATTGGGTGACAATAAAGTCATTGATAAAGTCATTTTTAATGCAGTTATGGTGCAAACAGGCAGACAGACAGACAGAATGAACAAAGACATACACACGTTTCAACTATGTTGGAAAGTGTTAAGAAAGGTACCACATATCTATTTCTGGAAATTAACAGTAGCAGGAGAAAATGACATTTGAGATCTGGGATGAAGATTTCCGTTGGGAAATTTTGTTCCAATATCAAATTACTTTTCTTGTAAAAAGCTTTAAATAATACTGGATAATTTGAAACAGAAAAAGTAAAGGTGAAAGTAAAGAAAAAAGTAAAGGTAGGAGAATTCTATTGACTTTTATTCGAATGGAAAATTACTAGGGTCGCATGAGTTTCAGATATTAAAATCTTGATGCAACACTGCTTTTAAACTCAACATATATATTTTACCTTTTGTCATCCTCAACCTGAGATGTAGTTTAAAATAAATCTGAATAAGAAAATATTTAGAAGAAATTTCTTCGAATTTGCAGCATACATAGGAAAAGTTAATAATCAAATTGCCTGTTACGCTTATCGAAAAATTTTAATATCTTTGTGACAGATATGAGACAACATCACCATAAACTATAATACAAGTAAAAGTTTGCTATTATTGACAAAGTCGGTTATTCTATATCTAAAATTATACGTAACTTTTTTAATAATATCTTTTCTTCTACATATTGTCTGCTGGAATGATTTTAATTTTAATAAAGCAAAATATTACCGGAATTTGGGCTTTAAACATTCAAAAGTTTTATATATTCAAACCGCAACGTTTTAATAATTGTATAAAACCCTGCTGACGGAACTTGGAAAAGAACCACATATCTTTATACTGTCCACCCTATGCTCGGTTGAGATATTGTGGCAAAATTGCAAGCTCTTATCGTAGAATTGGAGTTTACATTCATCACTTTTTAATGTCGGATTAACCACTTCCTTCTATATTTTTACCTGCTGCTGCTGCTACCTCCCGTTTTGAAATCGGCCGCGATTTGAAATCTAGTCGCTTTGTAATCTGGATCTATATCCCTATTTGAAATCTAATCTTACCAGGCCCACTTTCAGACCTCCAATTCTGATTTTTGCGGACGCCATTGTTCGTTCGTTACTAATTCCCCCTTGGAGAAGGGGCGCTTACACACCACGTTCACAAGACCCCCCAGGGTATCCCATGGCGAAGGGGAGAATATTTGCATCTTCACTTTTTTATAGAGGCTCCCCGAAGGGTGGAAAACTGACTTGACCTCGAAATGACAACACCCATGCCCACTGGCAGGATTCGAACCCTCAACCCGGAAATCCATCGATCAGACGGAAACGCATGCCCCTGACCGCTCGACCACCGAATCAGCGGACACCATTGTAAAGAACCTTGCTGCAACCGATAATCGAACAACGAATATTTTTACTGGCAAAGCCAACGCTCTAAGTTGGGCTACAGAATTGCAAGCTTTTATCGTGGAAGTTGACTCTGCAAAGTTTAGAAACATTTATATCGAACATATTGTCTGTCCGTAGATTTGATTTTTCATTATACGTGTAACAAACGCATAAAAAGGCATTTGTTATTATTATAGATGCAATAGTATAATTTTATATGTAAAACAACATACTCTAGCGATGAGGAGTCGCCAGGCCCGAACTCGGAACCTGGTGCTTACAAGACCGACATTATAAGGTTAGAGCAAAAGCTAGCTTCCACTCCGAACTTATAATTCGGGTACAGATTCCAAGAATCTTCGATGGATGTCTTTGACAGGAGCAGAGTCGTCAGCTGCCACAATACCATATAAACTTGCATACATTAAATTTTTAAAAATCATGTTTCTGAGATATGACGAATAGTATATTTGAGGACTTTTACTTTAAATTGAAACCGATGTATATTATCTTTCTATTCTAATATTTCTATCCCTTCGAATACTCCTATCTTCTTTAATTAAATATGGCCTGATAATAATTCGAAATGATAAAAGATATTTTATATTTTAGTCTATGTGTGATTTACATCTTCCCTTTCCTCAAAAGAACTACTTTGGAGCAGAAAACTCTAACTCAATTAATATCCTATCTTTGAGAACATTTTACACAGAATTACAACAAGGTCTTATTACCTTTGTCATTGAATCCAATGTCCCACAGCTTCTTTCAGTAATGAAGAGGGACAGAAAGAGAATTACTCTGGTCTATATATACCAATTAATTGTAAGGGGATACGAAATAATATATAGCATTTCCGTTATGGGATTAAGAACTCCAGTGGGAAATTTCGTTCCAATATAAAATTGCTTTTCGTGTAAGAAAGCTTTAGAATGGATAATATTCGATGAGCTTGAAAAGTGAAATTCAGAGTGAAAAATAGAAAGATATGGCATTTATGAATACTATCTTGTGTTTCTTGATCCTAGTTACAGAATCAACCTATAGGTGACCACCCTAGTAACATTTATTATTGGTCTAATATTGGACCAACGTTATATATCTTGGCATTACAATGGGAATATTTCCAATGTAATCCCAATATTAGTTAAATATTAAGGTTATCTTGGCTTCCAACATTTGTTAAATACTTTCATTAAAATATTACGACAATATTGGCGTAATATTGTCCTAAAGTTTGAAGTCAATATTAGGCCAATTCCGTCAAAATGTCCTCATTTTCATATTGGTTCAACATTTCAATATTGGCTGATAATATTGGGCCAGTATTGAATTGCTAGTAGGGTAGTAACAAAACATGATATAATAATCCGGGTAATATAAAACCAGGCAAAATAAGACATAAAACCAAAGACATGAAAACATAACGACAAATAAAGACATAACTGGTAGGTCGAACGGTTTGAGTCGAAGAAGGAGAAATAAAGACATACGGGACACACGACAGGCCACTGGTTAGCGCGCGGGAATTGCAGTCGGACGGCCCGGGTTCGATTCCCACCACTGCCAAAACTGCCGTGGTGTTCACGCGGAGTACGATCACGTAAACATGTGGATACGTAAGTCCTTCCGAGAGGTTGGTGGTAAAGGAAGGAGGGTACGGTCCCTGTGGATGCCTCCCCCACTGGGTTCCGGTCTAAATTGGGTGGCACTTCCCGGTCGTCCAAACCGACCTTATACACTTCTGGTAGGTCGGGCGGTCTGGGTCGAAGAAGAAGAAATAAAGACTTCTTCTTCCACCCAGACAACTGGTTCTATAGAACCAGGAACCAAAATTAGAAAATTATAACTGTCAAGTTATTCTAACAAGATTAGGAATAAAATAAAATATAATAACGAAATCAGAAAGAAAATAAAAAAAATGATATTTTACAATTTTGTTTTACAGTACGACCCGGTTTTTCGTCTGTTCGTGGAATTGATTAAAAATTCTCAATCATGCAAAAATAACAATGCACGGAAAACTGTTTTAACAAGTAATATAAAATATCAAGAAAAACATGTGCATACATCTCACCAAGCTTTACTATTTAACTTATTTAAAGGTTCGATTTATGATTCACACAGGAAATTTCAGCATTAAAAGTGAAAACGACCTACAATTTAGTGATTATCTTAAATAAGAAACCCGATATTTGTGAAGGGGAGTCGATTGAACAAAAATATCATCGTGACGGAAGAAAAAGTATTTTCATTTTTCTAGAAAATTGTGCCGTTTTGACAAGTCTACTCCGTGTCTATACAATAGTTGAATATTTGAAGTAGCACGCTGGATCTCGTTTACTTCTATTGCCAATGCAATATCACTTGATGGCGATTCAAGAGACGACATTTCGAGATATGAGTCCTGTGAAGTTATTCACAGGCCTGGAACTAAATGCAAATGAATTGGCATCAACTGGCTCTATAGTAAACAAGAAAGATCAATCATTGCATTAATTTCTAAATTGCGTAATTAATTGAATCATTGCATTAATTACTTAAAGCACTGATTATGAAACACTTTCCAACTTCAATGCAATTTTATTTAAAAAAGTCTAAAATGCAATACATTCCTCGGTAATATTTTAAAACGTATCACAATACTACATTAATTTATTATATTTGAAAACTTAAACCTTCATTGAAAAAAATAAACTTCGTTCAAATGACGGCATTGAAATATAAATTGCCTGGTTTAGATATCTCTAAAATGCGATACATTCCACGGTAATATTTTAAAACGATCATAATACTACAATAATTTATTATATTTGAAAACTTCATCGAAAACAACTGAAATTAATTCAAATGACGTCATAGAAAAAATAACACGCCTGGATCTCTCTATAAAAACAGCATTTCATTCATAACTTTCTCCCATTCATTTCATTCATCACAATACTATAATAATTTATTTTATTTAAAAATTAAGACCATGGAGCTACAAGTAATTAAACTCCATGCTTAAAACTTCATCGAAAAAATTCGTCCTTCTCTTTCTAAAATCAATGAATATTTCATTCATATCAGCCATGCAGACTCCATGGGCTAAATTATTTTGTGTTAAAGAAATACAGCAATTCTAATACAACTCATTCTACATATTTTGCTGTTTACATTTTATATAAGTGAAAAATAGGCTTCGTGGTAGAAATAATTAAATTTGGATAATCATTTAAACTCAAATATATTGTAATTGCGTTGTTTCAGTATGTAGATGCACAGAATTTAAGCAAAAATAAAGTAGTTTTTGGACGGATACAACACTCAATATGAATTAAAAAGAACTTAAAAAATCACGATTTTGAAACAAGATGGATGCCGTATATCATTTTGAAGTGGGTCATGTGAACTTTTCATTTCATGGTCACGTGATCGTTTCATATAAGAGGTGTAATTATTATTTTTATTTTTATTTTAATAACTACTGAGTATATTTCGCTGAATTTTTTTTTATATATTTTATGGAACAATTTGAATATTACCTAAAATTTTCGAAGCAATTTGTGAATTTTAAATCCGCTTAAAAAATGTTGGAAAAATTAGGTCCCATAGGGCTCAATGTATTTCATTTTTTCAACCCGGGTTCAGTCTAAAACTAATTGGGGGGTATTATTCATTTTTATTCCCATAGGTCCTACAGAGCGTCTTAACAACATACTAAAATTTCATTTTGATTAAGTCATTTTTACGGCAGTTATCGTACTAAAGGATAGTTAGTCAGACAGACAGACAGAGTGAACAAAGTCATAAACAATTTTCAACTTTGTTTTAAAGTGTTAATACCTGTACAAAATAAAACATGATGGAACAAGTCTACTACTATGGGGTTGTGCCAGAAGCTGTCATATTGAAGAAATGACAGCAATGATGGATATGTTAAACCACAAACATTAATATTACTAACACGATCAGTTTTCATAAGAAATGACATATATAGATATTTTAAAGAGCATAAAGTTTACTTTAAGACAATACTTTCTTTGACTATATTTATTATGACTATACTTCCTAAGACTAAACATTAAATATATACTTCTATACTATGTTGGCTGTATAATCTGGAATTTAGATAATTTATATTCATTTTTAACACTTTACAACAAAGTTGAAAAGTGCTTATGACATTGTTCATTCTGTCTGCCTGTCTGTCCGTTAGCACGATAACTGCCGTAAAAATGACTTAATCAAAATGAAATTTTAGTATGTTGTTCAGACGGTCTGTAGGACCTATGGAAACAAAAATGAATAATTTCATCCAATTAGTTTTGGATTGAACCCGGGTTGAGAAAATGAAATACATTGAGCTCTATAGAACCTAATTTTTCAAACATTTTTTAAGCGGATTTAAAATTCACAAATTGCGTCGAAAATTTTACATAATATTCAAATTGTTCCATAAAATATATAAAAAAAATTCAGCGAAATATATTCAGTAGTTTTTTAAATAAAAATTAAAATAATAATTACACCTATTATATGAAGCGATCACGTGACCATGATATGAAAAGATCACATGCCCCACTTCAAAATGATATATGACATCCATCTTGTCTCAAAATCGTGATTTTTTAAGTACTTTTTAATTCATATTGAGTGTTGTATCCGTCTTAAAACCACTTTATTTTTGCTTAAATTCTGTGCATCTACATGCTGAAACAACGCAATTTCAATATATTTCAGTTTAATTGATGATCAAAATTTGATTATTGCTACAACGAAGCCTATTTTTCACTTCTGTAAAACGTAAACAGCAAAATATGTAAAATGAGTTGTATTAAAATTGCTGTATTTCATTAACACAAAATAATTTAGCCCATGGAGTCTGCATAGCTGATATGAATGAAATATTAATTGATTTTATAAAGAGAAGGACGATTTTTTTCGATGAAATTCTAAACATAGCGTTTAATTACTTGTAGCTTCATGGTCTTAATTTTTAAATAAAATAAATTATTATAGTATTGTGATGCATGAAATGGATGGGAAAATGTTATGAATGAAATGCTGTTTTTATAGAAAGATCCAGGCCTGTTATTACTTTCCTTATATACCTAATGTATAAGGAAAGTATTGTGACGGGGTCGAAAATTCGAATTCGAGTTATCGACGGGAGAGCACGTTTCAAGCATCCCTGATCACGAATCAAACATTTTTGAAGTGACGTCTGTGTGTGTGTGTGTGTGTGTGTGAAAGTATGTGTGTGTGTGTGTGTGTGTGTGTGTCAGTGAGTTTGTGGAGACGTTAACTGACGAACGAAAGGACCGATTGAAAGTAAATTTGGTACAAAAATCACAATCCGTAAACACTGGAAGCCTATTGTTTTTAAATGCAATCGAATGTTCAGAACCCCCCTAAATTTTCGAATGAAATTTTGAAGAAATCGTCAAAAAAATCAAAACCACTAATAAAGTTACGCAAATAGACATCTCTTATGTAAATTTTCATTAGAAAACGATTGACATAAATTTTTGAACGCTAACATGAACCGTTCTCGAGATATTGTACATTTTAAAAAAAAATTATCAAAAATCGTATAAAATAAAAAAAAAATATTTCCAATTGAGAAACATGTTCACTTTTCATATGTAATACCATGCTATAAGTTGGGTGACATCATTCTCGTGGATCTAGCTCGTTCCATTCATGAAAAAAGATACTTTGAGTAATACTTTTTTATTTGAACGCCAATAGTCATTTTCCTGCTGTAAGAATAACTTATTTCTTAAAGCATAACGCTTGGCGAGCTTTTGGCGACGAATTGGGCGGAATGTCGCCAACTTAGCGACTTTTTTAAATGTTGCCAAATTAACGAAAATCTTGCAAAATGGACAAAAATGAAGCTAAATCAATGAAAAAGACGACTAATTGTCGAAAATTCAATATCATGGAAAGAATATTATTATCTACTATAAGAAAAACCTATTTTTTTACTGTAAAAGTAGTAAATTCATTACATTATATAAGGAAAGTCATGTGTTTCCCACATCAGATATTTTTTAAAGTGTTGATGATTTGATGTTTATTCCATATAATTTTACTAATTCATTTTGCCTAAGTAAGATGGATGAAGGAAATTTTCTGTGATGATGGATGGTGATTTTAATTAAATTACTTTTAATAACCAATAATAATTTTAATAACCAAACATAATTTTTTTTTGGTTGCCTTTTTTTTAAAGTGTTGATGATTTGATGTTTATTCCATATAATTGTACTAATTCATTTTGCCTAAGTAAGATGGAAGAAGGAAAATTTCTGATTTGTTATAATGAATGAAATTAAAAAAAAAGACCTCTATATTCGAGCATTGTTAATAAATGTCATTGTTACTTTCCTTATATACATAATGTATAAGGAAAGTACTGTGACGGGGTCGAAAATTCGAATTCGAGTTTTCGACGGCAGAGCACGTTTCAAGCATCCCTGATCAAGAATCAAACATTTTTGAAGTGATGTCTGTGTGCGTGTGTGAAGGTATGTGTGTGTGTGTGTGTGTGTGTTAGTGAGACTGTGGAGACGATAACTGACGAACGAATAGACCGATTCGAACCAAATTTGGTACAAAAATCACAATCCGTAAACACTGGAAGGCTATTGTTTTTATACGCAATCGAATGTTCAAAACCCTCCTAAATTTTCGAATGAAATTTTGAAAAAATCGTCAAAAAATCAAAACCGCTAATAAAGTTACACAAATAGACATTTCGTATGTAATATTTCATTACAAAACGATTGACATAGATTTTAGAACGCTAATATGAACCGTTCTCGAGATATTGTACATTTTTCAAAAAAATTATCAAAAAGTCATATAAAATAAAAAAAAATATTTCCTATTGAGAAACATGTTCACTTTTCATATGTAATACCATGCGATAAATTGGGTGACATTATTCTCGTGGATCTAGCTCGTTCCATTCATGAAAAAAGATACTTTAAGTAATACTTTTGTAGTTGAACTTCAATAGTCATTTTTCTGCTCTAAGAATAAGTTATTTCTTCGTCCATAACGCTTGGCGAGATTTTGGCGACGAATTTGGCGGAATGTCGCCAACTTGGCGACTTTTTGAAATGTTGCCAAATTAACGAAAATCTCGCCAAATGGATAAAAATGACGTTAAATCAATGAAAATGACGACTAATTGTCGAAAATTCAATATCTTGGAAAGAATATTAGTATCTACTATAAGAAAAATTTATTTTTTTTACTGTAAAAGTAGTAAATTCATTACATTATATAAGGAAAGTCATGTGTTGCCCACATCAGCTTTTTTCTGATTGTAACGCATAAGTGATTTAGAAAATAAAAGAGTTAGGCTAATGATTACTAATAATTTTTATAAATTCAGCAACAAGTTTATATATAATAAGATTGTTAATATATATTGAGCTTGGATTGTGGAAGCAAATGCTTGTATAAAAATTACTTGTCGGGCCCAGCAACTATTCCAGGATTAGATAGCGTCCACGCCAACAAATTCCATGAATATTATATTACATAATATTCATTGGGCCCATGGGAAGAATCACGGTTTCCTTCATGAAAGCCACTAGTTGGCATGTGCACCAGTTGAGCCTAAGTCTGTCTAATCATACTTTACGTGACGGAATTAGCAAGAGTTTATATGAGACTTTAGTGGCTACAAAAAGGGCTCCTATTTGTATATGCAATCTTTTTAAAAGAGCAGGTCCCTTTCACAGGACCCCACCAAACTTCAGTTGTGGGTCTTACTTTAACAGGAAGCCAGTCTTTCCCTGAAACCTATGTCGTAGGATCCATTACTGAATCTCCACTCAAGGTAAGATCATTTTATCAGGAATTTGTTTTTACTTCGTGTAAAAAATACATACAAAATACCGTCAACCGGGTTATACGTGGATCTCAGCGAGCACCAGAAAATTCGGGGGAAGCAAGTTTCAGGGAATGCCGAGCATCGGCGAGAGAGGGTGCTGAGTCCTCTAGTATTGCATTTATAAGTAGGCAATGCATCACATTTACATATAATGCTAATATAATGATATATAGAAGATGCATTGTAATTCGCGAAGCAAAATATACTTTTATAACATGAAAAAATTGCCAGATTCTAATATATTTATATCTCGATATTATTGAAGCGTCAATACATATTTCATTTTTACTTTCCTTATATACATAATGTATAAGGAAAGTATTGTGACGGGGTCGAAAATTCGAATTCGAGTTTTCGACGGGAGAGCACGTTTCAAGCATCCCTGATCACGAATCAAACATTTTTGAAGTTATGTCTGTGTGTGTGTATGTGTGTGAAACTATGTGTGTGTGTGTGTGTGTGTGAGTCTGTGGAGACGATAACTGACGAACGAATGAAACGATTCGAACGAAATTTATTACAAAAATCACAATCCATAAACACTGGAAGCCTATTGTTTTTATGCGCAATCGAATGTTCAGAACCCCCCTAAATTTTCGAATGAAATTTTGAAAAAATCGTCAAAAAATCGAAACCGCTAATAAAGTTACGCAAATAGACATTTCTTATGTCATTTTTCTTTAGAAAACAATTGTTATAAATTTTAGAACGCTAACATGAACCGTTCTCGAGATATTGCACATTTTTCAAAAAAAATTATAAAAAAGTCATATAAAATAAAAAAAATATATTTCCTATTGAGAAACATGTTCACTTTTCATATGTAATAACCATGCGATAAATTGAGTGACATCATCCTCGTGGATCTAGCTCGTTCCATTCATGAGAAAATATTCTTCGAGTAATACTTTTGTATTTGACCGCCAATAGTCATTTATCTGCTATAAGAATAATTTATTTCTCCGTCAGTAAACCTTGGCGAGATTTTGGCGACGAATTTGGTGGAATGCCGCCAACTTGGCAACTTTTTGAAATGTTGTCAAATTAACGAAAATCTCGCCATATGGGTTAAAATGACGCTAAATCAATGAAAATGACGACTAATTGTCGAAAATTTAATATCTTGGAAATATTATAAGTATCTACTATAAGAAAATCCTATTTTTTTTACTGTAAAAGTAGTAAATTCATTGCATTATATAAGGAAAGTCATGTGTTGCCCACATCAGATTTTTACTATTACTTTCCCTGCAATGCATGGTAATGTATAGGGGAAGTATTGGAATCGTGTCAAAAACTCCAGTTTTCGACGGATCTACACGTTTTGAGACCTCTAGAATAGGAAAGAAACTATTTTTAGCGTGACGTATGTATGTGTGTGTGTGTGTTGTGTATGTGTGTCTGTCTGTGCAATGTATGCATCCACTCTAACTGAAAATCTATTTGGCCGACTTTCATAATATTTGGTCAGCGAGTCTTTTGTTGGTGACCCTGGTGCTGATTAGATTTTGGTACGATTCGGGATAAAGAAACCTGCCTTTTTTTGTGAGTGAGTGAAGTAATTTCATCACGAGTGAAGTGATTTCATACATAGTATTTTAAAGTATTTGTCATTGATTTTAGAGTATTAAATAACCACGGGTGAATTAATTTCAAGCATTAGTATTTTAAATTAATTGTTGTGGTTTTTATATTGTGTTTCTTGAATAGTTTTAAGCGTGGAGTAGAATATTTTTAAAGATTTACATGATAATAAAGATGTATATGTATGTATGTAATTTTTTATGGTTTTGTAAGTGTCATGAAGAAAATGGTGTAGGGAATATTGGCTACCAGGAGCGTTTGCCATGGCGGAAAAAAGCTTTAACCAGAGATTCAGTTTTCAAAATCGATTCAATAGAACACACGATTTGAGCGTCACCGATGACAATAACGCAAACCTTGGAATGGACTGAAACAGAAGGCAAGGAAATCTAACTTCAAAACTTCACTCAGACATACATATTTTAGAAAAAACCTGAAACCTCGTCACTTTGCTACTTCCGATCTTATATAGTACTTAAAATTAAAAACCTCTCTTTAACTTTTATATACCTACGTTCTTTACATTATAATTAAATCTCAATTAATAAAATATTTCGGAGACAATATCTTTATGCATGGATTTTTTCTTTTCAAATTAAAATTCTGAACAGCATCAATTTTTTAAATAATTCAATTTATAAAATAGAAACAGTAGAAAAGTTGTATATAGAGCAAAAATAATTAACGTATTTTTAAGTTTTAACAATGCCTAAGCATAGCAATATTACATTTCACAGACAGTGGTTCATTTTAAAAAAGACAAAATTTTATTTCACATAAATGACTAAAAGGCATTTGTTTTATATCTAAAAATATGATATGCACATTTATTAATTGGGCAACAAATCTTCTTAAATAACTTCCAAGACTTATTAGTATCGTAAAAAATTAGATTCTTCTAATATTCTATTTCTAAACATTAATTAAATGTTTTCGCTTACTATGTTAGCTAAATTTATTAGCGGACACTAACCCCTTTTCTAATTGTCTAGTTAGATTAGCATGAAAGCGAAATATGATTTAGTACTTCTAAAAAATTTTACATGTTGCTATCAAGAAAGATGTCTAATGCAAATATATTATTTAATGTTAAAATCTTGTAAACTACACTATTATTTCGCTGTGAAAGAAGCACAGTCATCACATTATGCAGGGAAAATCGTTTGCTGCCCACATCAAATTTTTGCTTTCTCACACTAAGTAAAATAGTACGGAGAGAAAGTATTGTTTTCACGGAAATTTTTGAATTTAACATTTTGTTGTTAATATATATTTTAAAGACCTCCTGGCAACGCTTTGACAATTTTTGAAGTGATGTCTATCTAACTGTGGTAGATTTCTTGTGCAGACGATAGCGGCAATAAATATTAATGGATTTTTAACTAAACTTTATATCCGGCATTGTTAATTAGAAAAACCTAGAACTAGATAAAATGCTTCTAAATGTATTCGTATTCTAAATGTATAAAAAATGTAATCGAAATTTTATAGTTTTTACTTTCCTTATATACATAATGTATAAGGAAAGTATTGTGACGGGGTCGAAAATTCGAATTCGAGTTTTCGACGGGAGAGCACGTTTCAAACATCCCTGATCACAAATCGAACATTTTTGAAGTTATGTCTGTGTGTGTGTGTGTGAAAGTGTGTGTGTGTGTGTGAGTGTGTGTGTCAGTGAGTCTGCGGAGACGATATCTGACGAACGAATGGACCGATTCAAACGAAATTTGATACAAAAATTACAATCCATAAACACTGGAAGCCACAATCCATAAACACTTCGTTTTTATACGCAATCGAATGTTCTGAACCCCCCTAAATTTTCGAGTGAGATTTTGAAAAAATCATCAAAAAATCAAAACCTTTAATAAAGTTACGCAAATAGACATTTCTTATGTAATGTAATTTTTCTTTAGAAAACGATTGGCATAAACTTTAGAACGCTAGCACAAACCGTTCTCAAGATATTGCATATTTTTCAAATAAATTTATCAAAAAATCCCATAAATTAAAACAAAGAATTAACTGTTGAGAAACATGTTCACTTTTCATATGTAATATCATACGATAAATTGGGTGACATCATTCTCGTGGATCTAGCTCGTTCCATTCATGAGAAAATATACTTTGAGTAATACTTTTGTATTTGAACGCCAATAGTCATTTATCTGTTATAAGAATAACTTATTTATCCGTCCATAACACTAAACACTCGGTCCAAATTACACTAAATCAATGAAACTGACGACTGATTAAAGAAAATTCAAAATCTTGGAAAGAATATAAGTATCTACTATAAGAAAAACTTATTTCTTTTATTGTAAAAGTAGTAAATTCAATGTATTATATAAGGAAAGTCATGTGTTGCCCATATCAGATTTTTTTCTATGACGTCATTTGAATGAATTTCAGTTGTTTCGATGAAGTTTTCAAACATAATAAATTATCGTAGTATTATGACAGTTTTAAAAATATTCCCGAAGAATGTATCCCATTTCAGAGATGTTTAAACCAGGCAATTCATATTTCAATGCCGTCATTTGAATGAAGTTCATTTTTTTGAATGAAGGTTTAAGTTTTCAAATATAATAAATGAATGTAGTATTGTGATAAGTTTTAAAATATTACCAAGGGATGTATTGCATTTTAGACTTGTTTAAATAAAATTGCATTGCAGTTGGAAAGTGTTTCATAATCAATGCTTTAAGCATGATTGATCGTTCTTGTTTATATATTCACAAGTATCGCACTGGTCGTCTTATGGTACTTTAGATTACAAAATGAGTATTTTATGATGTACTGGGATAAAATTATATTTCTATAGGAAAAAGTATACAAAGTAGTATAGGCGAATAATTGTATAAGGCATATTAATAACATCGCTTGCTTAAATATATAGTTAACTATATTACATAATACATAAAATGTTGTGGAGTAATACATAGTAAAAGAAAAATAATATGGAATAAGTAAGTTCAAATTTCAGGCGCATCATCCTCATCATCGTGGATTTTTGGTTTCTCTGAATCATAACAACCAGTTCCATAACATTCTGAACATTATGTTCTAGAAAGAAATCTTTATTTTTTACAAACACATTGCATTCAAAAGTTTTGAGTAATGAAATCCACACATGTACTCGCTATCTGAGAATTTGCATATCGTGCTTAACTTTTAGAGAACAGTGTATTCACATATTGTGTATTCACATCTGGTGTTTTTTCTCTATACATATATATGATTATAGAAAAACTTATTTTTTATTTATTTTACTAAAATATATTTTGTGCATACAACAATTAGATATTTTAATTGTTTCATTTAAAATGCATAAGTCAGGACACATTTTAATTGTGTTGTAAAAAATATTGTGTTCTAAAAAATATCAAAAACTAACCGCACAATTTTAGATATGCAAACTGCATTAAAAATAATTTTAAGTTATAACATACCCGATTATTATAACAGTACACCCGATGCAGTGTGCTAGCTTCACTATGATTATAAAAATTGATTTCAACTTATTAAATTTATATTCCGAATTTAATTTGATGTTAATGAATAGTAACTAATATTTTTTCCAGTTCACGTTCGTAAATATAAAAGATTCGAGTCTATGTATATACACATGAATTTATATATGCAGGGCGCTCTAAGAGGTCATAGACAAACTTTAAGGGTAGACCAGTCATATAAAAACAAGCTTGTTTTACATAGAAACATATGGCCGCAAACTCAACCATGTGGTACTACAGATGCGGGAAGAAGCAAAAAGAAAGGCATGCAGATAATACAACACAGGTTTATTAAATATTACAAGTAACAATTACAAATATTTACCACAGTGTAAAATTAGGTGTTCAAAGTTCTTGCCATACGCAGCTGTGCACGTTTGGAAAAGTGAACGAGTGGTTTGGCGAATGAGTTGAAAAGTGACAGAGCGCTCGCGGAAACGTGCTGCTGCCTCAACAAATTCAGCGACAAAGTTAGCGTTAGACGCTACAATGACCGCGTAAACAAGAATTTCCAGTTAACTCCACATGGAAAAATCAATGGGGCGCACGTCGGGGAACTGTGATGGCCAACGCATGGTCCCTTCCCCACCGATCCATCTTTGCAGGAAAGGTCCTATTGAAATAGACCTGAACATTCTGGATGGGACATGCACTGCTGCGGATGTCAAGGAATGTTAACACCTACTTTAGTACTATGATAAACAGTTGTTATCGATACTTGAAATTATTATATCTAATAAACTTGTATTATCTGCAGTCCTTTCTTTTTCTTACTTCTTGCATCTGCAATACTACAAGGTGACGTTTGCGGCAAAACGGGCGACTTTCATCTGTATGTCTGACCTACCATGAAAGTTTAAGACCTTTTGGACCACCCTGTATATATTTTCCTTTCAACGTAAGTACTATACATAACATGTTTTTATCGAGTGCTCGCTAGAAAATTGAAGCTTGGAAATGTTCGCATTTGGTATAATGTTGAGGACCCCTGCTTTAGATGCTAAAGTATTAAAGAAAGTAAGCATACCCTAAAAAGTGCATTATATAATGTTAAGAACTTCTAAAGAATGCCTTCCACTGTTCAAAAAAATATAATGGAATGTATAAAATGCAGGTTAACTCCATAATTCTTGTTGGCTACGATAACTGTAATTGACCAGTTGTAATGTTATGAATTTGAATGTAGTTATTTGCATTTTGAAACTTTATTGTTGTATATAAATTATCTATTAACAATTTTTTCAGTAAACATTTTATTTAATGGCATGTACATTGTCCTCATAGTTGTCATTACACCTCCAATCAACACCCCCACTAGGTTCCGGTCTAAATTGGGTGGCACTTCCCGGCCGTTCAAACGGTTACCTTACACCTTTATGGTAGGACGGACGGTCTGGGTCTCAGCAACAACCTCCAATCAACAAGATCTCTGCCGGAAAAATTTTGGATGTCAGTCGACTTCGAATTACACTACTTCAGATATAACTTGCTATGGAGAAACAATAACAGAGAGACCTGTCATGAATTACATTATTATAATTATGTGTCTGCGGGTATTTTACCTCATTATAACATCATTTCAGTTTAGAGCTCATTCTCTCATCTTAGATGCGAGGCCTCTGTTAATAAAGCGAAATTTCCTACACAATCAGATTACTTACATGAGAATGAGAAGTTGGAGATGCATTTTCATATGAGAAAGAAGAATGGCTGATATATGGACAAAAGGTTGCGACAGCAGTCCATACTTGACAAGTTGCTTGCTTGATAAGTGACATATGGCATGCTTGATAAATGATCGTGAACGCCTGTCCACTATATTAATTGTCAACTGACACAATGCAACTGATAAAGTGGAAGGAAATATAGTTTGAGGTCTTGAATTGGTTTTTATGCTCAAACGTTTTTCCCATGTTGAGTAGGATAACGTTTCTGTGTTTTTGTAGCATGTTATGAGGACACACTTTCCCCATACGAATTTATCCATCAAAAGCATTACATCACTAACACCATTGAGACATTTGAGATTGCCTAATATATCTAATTTTTACCGAATAACAATAAGGGTACAATTCTTCAATGAAATCAAGGACATATCTTCACAATGTACTGCCTTATTACGGGATTTTGGAAATTCCAATTGAGCAAACTAATTTTGAAATTTCTTTTCTGGATATTCCTTGTACACTGAATCTCTGAAAAGTAGTATATAAAACATAAAATAAATGTTTACTTAATATATCATTGGTAGGATTCACAAATTAATCAATTGCCGGGCTGTAATGCTAAATAATGTGCTTGCACCTACTAAGAACACTGATAAATAATGTGCTTTTCACCTACTAAGAACACTGATAAATGATGTGCTTGGCACCACGAACACTGATAAATACTGCAGATGGTAAAGTAAAACACTGGAAATCATTATATTCTCTATAACAGTGCCGTTTGATAGAATAAAAATTTAAAATAGATCAAAGGTAGTTAGTTTTCAGACCTCCATTACTAAATGTGCAATTTTCAAACTCTTCCTCTGTATGAAATAATATCTACAATTCAGAAGTAAAAATCTTCTGCAAATTCAAAAATTTAACACATAGTGAATAGGCTTTTAACTGTTAAAAAAAATTACATTTAATCTTTCTGCTGCGTTGCATTTGCGTTCTTCCTCAAATACCAGAAGCCACTGATATATCACGATTAAACCCTATCAAGTCAGCAAATGTCAGCAAAGCCCTGGAGGATCAGCGGTTAAATTCTGCTGCAAATGTAAAGTAGAAGGGTCATGTTAATGGGTATGTAAACTCTCGGGAGTTGAACCACACCCAGTACTTTGGGTATATCAAATCATAAAATGTAAAGTGCCATTTTGGATTACATTATGTGTTGGTAGATAAATTAAGAGTTACTTAGCAAATAAAGCGAGGATATAGATGTAGGGTGAATAAACTTAAATACGTTTTTTATCTCACACTTGATGGATAATGCACAGCCAAACATCCAGTGAGTCCCAAACTTCATTTTTGAAAATCAACTGCTGTGACCTCGTGGTCGGTTATTTTGCTAAAAATAATTATATGTTCAATTTCAATACTTTTTTATTTCAAATGTTATTACAAACAATGGGTGCACAAATAATCTACATAATAGAATTTGTGATACATTGTTTGCTAAATAAATTTTGAAATAATAAATTAATAAAGATAATACATTATGAAATATCTAAATTAGAGATAGCCCATAACATTCCCTATATAATGCAAGTTATACTTTATTTCTTTCGCAGTGAAAAAATGATGTATAATATCAAGTGCATAATTAATTTAACGTTGAATTGTACATTTGGCAATTTTCTAAGATATAATATAAAACTATTTCGAAGCATCTAATTAACTTACATTTCACGCAATTGTGAATTGATAATTGGCAATATTAATAGATTCTGCAATAAGTAATGTAAAAAATGTAAATAATATAAAAAGAAATAAGTAATATAAATAAGTTCATATATTAATATAGTTTAATAACGAATTCATCAATTTGGCATCACTTTCATTAACTTGGCGTCTTTTTTGCGATTTTTATGATATTTTCGTCAATCTGGAGCGATATATCGTCAAGTTGGCATTTCGCTATATTACACTTCAAGTTTGCCATATTGATTGCCAAATGTTACATACAACCAGGATGAAGATCCTATCTTAGATATAACTGACTGTTGGCGAACTGTTAAGCGCAAAGTACAAAATCATTACAGAAAGTATCTTCTCTCTTGAATGGAATCAACTAGAACCATCAGACTAATGTTAACACATTTATGGCATAATATTACATATGAAAACTTAACATATTTCACAATATTTAGTACATTTTTTTAATGTTATGTTATTTTTTTTTGTAAATGTATTTGAAAAAATCCAATATCTCGAAAATGAATTATGTTATTTTACTAAAATTTATGTCAATCATTTTCGAATGAAAGAGAAACATAAGAAGGGATGGTTTATGTAACATTATTGAAGTTTATGATTTTTCTATTATTTTTTTCAAAAATTTCATTCGAAAATTTGGGGAGTTTACAAACAGTCGATTGAGTTTAAAATCCAGAAACATCCAATACTATTCACGGACTTGTACAAAACGGAGTTTTTGTAACGGACATTTTGTAACGCTTGTAACGGAGTTTTTATACAAAATTTCGTTCGAAACGCACCATGTAAGACATCATCTCCACAGACTCACGAACAAATACAAACAGTCATTACCTCAAAAACTTTCGATTTTAGTTCAGGTATCCTTGAAACTTGGTCTCCAGTCAAAAACTCGAATTCGAATTTTCGATCCCAGCATAAAACTTTCCCTAAATATTATACTACACTATATGTCCAAAAGCATCCGGACACCTGCCGTTGTGGAATCAGAGAGTTATGGTGCAGAAATTATTATAACTTTGGGTAACCTTTTGCATCAATCATAGCCTGCACTTTTCTGGAGTGACTATCCACCAGCTTCTGAAATATTTCAGCAGGAATTGCCTTCCATATGGCGATGAGTTAGGCCATGCACGATAGGCGATTTGGCCTGGCGTGTATTATGTGTTCCAATTCATCCCAGAGGTGTTCAATAGGATACAGATAGGGACTCTGTGAAGGCCAGTCTAATTTTACAACATCCATCCCTGCAAACCAGGTCCTCATGGACTTCGCTGGATGGACAAAACAGTTATCCTGTTGATACAGAAAAGATTATTCCCGAACTGTTGCCAGAAAGTTGGAAGTGCAGTGTTGTCAAGAATGTCGACAATTGCAGCGTTTATGTTTCCCGCCACAGGAACCACGAAAGGCCCAGGCCGAACCACGAAAAATTACCCCAAGCCATGATGCCACCGCCGCCTCCCCCACTGGGTTCCGGTCTAAATTGGGTGGCACTTCCCGGCCGTCCATACAGTTACCTTACACCTTTCTGGTAGGTCGGACGGTCTGGGTCTCAACAACAACAACAGTTGGCACAATGCAATCTGGTAGCAAGTGTTCTCCTGGCATCCGCCAAACCCAGACACATCTGTCAGACTGCCAGACAGTGTAGCGGAACTCATCACTGCAAAGTACTTGTTTCCACTGCTCTTAATCCAATAGTGGTGAGGTTTGCACCACTGCAATCAACGTTCCTAATTGACCGGGCTGATGTTAGGCTTGTGAGCGGCTGCAGGACCGTGGGATCATATTTTTTCAGCTCCCGGGGAAATGACCTGGTGCTACAGACGATGCCAGTTGTATTTTGGAACTAACCAGTGACGGCTACGACCGGGGCTTTGCGATTACTGTAGAACTGTAGAACTGACAGTCCCACTTGGCGACTAATTGAAGGATCATCATCATAATACTATCCCCCTAAAAAACACAATTAATTCCATTTATTTAGCACAATTGCATGAATTTCAAGATATTTTTATCGATTTACAAAATTTTTATCAATTTGGCGACATTTTAAAAATTTGTTAAATGTGTTACTAAGTAGGACTGTTGGACTGACAGGCAAATGATACAGACACATCATTTCAGTACTCTCTTCTGACAAAACAAAATTAATTCCCTTGATTAAGCGTCATTTCTATAAATTTGGCGACATTTCCACCAATTTGGCAAAGTTTAAGAAAAGTTGCGAAATTTGTAGATTTGAATTTGCAGATCTAATGAATAAAACATCCCGATCTCGTTTGTATATACTAAATGAAAACACTAAAATTGTGTTAGAAGATAATTCGTTCTACTCTTATCCTGTTTCCACAATCGGATAAATAAGTTTATTGGCAAAACACAATATATAAGTTTGAAAACTATTTTCCCAAATAAGTAAAAGTGATGTACGCAATCCGCAATTAATATAATTAAAAACAAATCAAACCATTAATTTATAAGATATATTTTTATATCCATTTATTTATCATTCAAATAGAAAACAAAATAATAAAAATTAACAAACACATTTGATTTTATTGCGTTTCTGGACAACGTGATATAAGAAAGAATCTTCCTCATAAAATTCTGATAATTGAATAACCAGTTTGATTTCTGAATACTTTTGATTGGTGATTATGAGCCTTTGAAAAATATAGCATGGTGATAGAGTTTCCTTTTAAATTCATGTTTCGAATTTGTGATTTCAAAAGTGACTGATAAGCACAATAATCTCCAACCAAACTCAAATATAGAGTTTTAATTTACTTTCACGTTTTAAACCGGCGACTTCCAACGATTTTCGTATGGAGAAACCAGAGAGTTAGAGTTGAGAACACCTATGAATGTTTCGTTTTTCAATAATATCTCGGCAACCTTTTTTATAGAAACTCGAAACAAGGACTCAATTTTAAGAGGGGCTGAATAAAGGTTACCAGCAAAATTTTATTACATTCAGTTCATCCGTTCTCTAGTGATGATGAGACAAATATACAGATAGTCAGATTTTCAATTGTATATATTGACACAAGTATTTATAATTACATAAATTTAATATTTTCCTAATTAAATAAACACGAAACTCAGCGTTGTCAGAATATTAAGGTGAAAACCTCTGAATAAATAAATGTCTGCTACGAAATGAGATACGTATAATGCCACTCAATAAAAAATCTCATAATAATAATCCACTCAATAATCTACAAAATAATCCAGTCAATAAAAATTTGCAACCTTATTTTGCTTTCATCTTCGACAGTATTTTGTCCATTAACTGTTGAAGATGAAGGTAAAATATCTTCTACAGTTTTAAAATATGCATAAAAATATCTAGTGATTTTTACTTTCCCTGCAATACATGGTAATGTATAGGGAAAGTATTGGAATCATACCGAAAATCACAACTAGGATTTTCGACGGATCTACACGTTTCTACGAATTTTCGACGGATCTACGCGACGGATCTACACCTCTAGAATACCAAAATATCATTTTTAGCGTGACGTCTATATGTCTGTCTGTCAGTCTGTTCAATGTATGCATCCACTCTAACTCAAAACCTTATGCACCGTATTTCATAAAATTTGGTATGTAAGTCACTTGGGTGTAACCCTGGTGCTGATTAGTTTTTGATAGGATTCGAGATAATAAAAACCCGCCTTTTTTTGCGAAATGGCCAACAAAAATTACCTGTATCCACTCTAGCTGAAAAACTAATGGACCGACTTTTACAAAATTTAGTAGATAAGTCGCTTGTGAGTTACCCTGGAGCTGATTAGATTTTGGTATGATTCGGAAAAAATAACCTACCTTTTCTGCAAAATGTACCGCAAAAATTGTCAAAATATGAAATAAAAAACTACGTATGCTCAAATATATCCTTTAAATGCTTGTTTTATATGTTATTTTTAACGAAGAAAAGAATAAGACCAACCCCATCACACTAGGAGTACTCGAGATATTTTAGTTTTTTTCGTATTCTAAGGCACCTTTAAAAATAATTTCAATTACCAAATGAGAACGAAAATTGATTTTAAGTGAATTAAATTTAATTAAAATAAAGAGAACGTGGATATAATAAGTCTGCAGGGAAAGTCATGTGCTTCCCACATCAGATTTTTTAATCTTTGACTACAGCCTTTAAATTTTGTTGAAAAAATAAACGAGATTCTTGGTTAGAAACTAACAAAATAGATAGTGTTTTGATATTTAAAATGTTTGCCGATTTGGGGACTGTTACTAGGATTTTCTGCCTTTTCCGTGTAGAAATCCACGGGTATGAGATTAAAATAATTATGGCATCTGTTTTATTCTACACCAGACATCTGTTTTATTTTACTAAATATTTTATAAATTCTTATATTTTCTATTGTGTTTATACAATTGTTAATGCAGGATACAAATAGTCATGTATAACTTCTAACGATTAGACATCTTCATGTTGGAATATGTTGACTTGCGAAGATAATCTTATAAAACCGAAAACCAGACTATTGTGTTTTTGTTTCGGTGGATTAAATTAAATTACTTATTATTATTTTTTTTAACTAGAAGTCTCCACTCCTGCTGGCTATGCTTCCCCAACCCTAACTCGTGAAATACTCGCTCACCCTCATAAAGCTCAATTCACGATCTGTTTCAAGCCAAACTAGTATTTAAATCGAAATATTTATTATTACACCATGGTTCCCTATTATTTCCAAATGCACAAAATTTCATATTTTTGTCTGTTATAAAATTTTACAGTACCAGACAGAGAAACTGAAGACACGCGCCGACAAGGAAGCACATTTTTCACTTCAGAAGTGTACAAAAAGTAGAATAACTCATAAACTAAACCGATATTGGAAAAGGGGTTCTGTCTTGCAAAAATTTATCTAATTTATCTATGTGGGTGTATTCCTGTAAAAATTCGTGGTTTGGCTATTGTTAATCTTTCCAGGACGCGAACTCGCAGCTTTATGACGTTAAATATTTCTTAAACGAAAGTTTAAATCGAAAAACAGTTTGTTTCAGCGTATTTCCCAAATCGTTCTTTACAAGTGTACTATAGTTTTTGCTATATTTATACGAAGCAGAGGAACTCAAGGAACACGAAATTCTCCAAACAGCAGCGACGGCGTCAGCGACTGTTTTTAATATAGAGAGACAATATCATTTATTAAATTACATGAATTTAAACATATTTTTAATTGCAAAGGTCGGGTATATATGCTAGTTGTTTCTAGAAAAAACAAATTTAATTTTCATAATCATATACCGAACTAAACATTTAAAAAAATATCAGCAATACATTTAGTCACTTTCAAAAGAAAGCTACGTATAAATTCAACATTTAAATCCCAAAGGACATCGTTTAGTTCCATTGACTGAAGAACAAAACGAGCATGTAAGAATACTTCAACCTTTCATGTTATCCAAGAATGAATGCTAATAGGAACCCCGCAGCAACATCTCTGGGGAGGTTGAAAGTGGGTTAGAGATTATCTGTCTCGAATAATCTCCTGGGGCTGCGAAAGTTCTGGTATACACTTTCATTTCTCTGGATTTCGGTGGTTGAAAAGAAATCAAAGAATATTAGTATGAATAAAAGTATTTTGGGTTTGTCACGAGATGTCACTGTGTTAAATCATTTGTGCCGAAATTGTTAAAAATAATGATTGCAATTTGCAATTCATGTGTAGTAATTGTTAGTAATATTTATAATTAAAGCCCAGGAGTTTAAAAAAATGTCACATTTTCCCAATTTTGCCTATTTGTATTGATATGTATATTATTATTTTGTATATTTGTATATGTTTGTTTGTATTTTTGTATTTGGATATTTGTATTTGTATATTTGTTCTATCTATTGTTTGTGTTGTTGTTGTGATTTATCCCCCGTGGTGAGGAGCATCTAGCACCACGTCCAATAGACCTCTGGTCCCATGGCGAAGGGAATAATACGCAGCTCCACTTTTTATTGAGGCTTCCCAAGGGCAGAAGTCTGACTTTGCCTCGACTACACAACATCCATGCCCAATGGCCGGATTCGAACCCACAACCCGGCAATCCAGCGATCAGACGGAAACGCATGCCCCTGACCGCTCGACCACCGGATCGCCATCTATAGTTTTGTCTGTATTATTATGTCTATTATTATTTTGCCCATTTGTATATGTTTGTTTGTTTATTTGTATTTGTCTATTTGTTTCTGTGGGACACTAAATAAAAAGATAAAAACTTGAAGTTAAATTAATGATTAACATTAATTATTAATATGTTGCGTAGTGCGTTGTGTTTTGCAATAACCCTCCAATTATTTTATCATTAACATATCTATCTTTTATCTCTTAATATGGCCGTAAATTCTCGTATTAGTGGACTTATTATTTAACCGTACAATGCTTTATTGTGCCGCTATAAACCCTCCAATTATTTACTTTTTGTGTGAGTCCTGTAAAGGAATTATTAATTAATAAAATGCTAAATGGATCACACCATTTTAACTTTAACAAAAAATTTATTAAAAAACATAAATACTTGAATAATTCATGTACAATATTTAATATATCATTTCAGCGGAGGGGACATATGTGACCAGTACGGAACCGTCTAAATAGTAGTTAGGACCAGATATCATTTTCAATGGGCATATACCTTCAAGTCTGCCTTGGACTTTGATCATATATCAAAATGCTGGCATCAGATATTCGTACTCGCCACAACTCTCGGTGTATGGCTCCTTCTCGTACTCTGATTGCACTCACAAAAATCAATAGATCTCCATTATTTTTTAATATCTACGGAGCACTCTACATTTCTAGTCGTCGTTATGTCGTTATTAAGTCATCACTGCCCTTAAATCGTATTCTATCATCACTGCCCTACTCGTTGATCAGTGCCCTTCTTAGGTTACAAGGTGTGGTTCTCTCCTTTTCGTTGGTGTCACTTTCCCCCTTGCTTTCATTTGTAGCATTTAGCGTGACGCAACAAGCTTCATCTGAATTGGCTAGCACTCCATCCAATGCCGTTCTTTACATTATTTTAAGAGTTCGTTCGACCCCTTCTGGCTTGACTCCCCTAATTTATGGTTTCAGTTGACCTTTGGGTTCACATGCTGTAAACCCTGGGGTCTTTTTGACTGGACGTATTGTTGCCATTTCAGACACCATAAATTTGTAGATAAAAGTGCCTCACCACAAACACAGCACTTCGTGTGAGATCTATTCCTGGTCTCACAGTTTCGTTTATTATATTGTCTATTTGTAATCTAATAGTTATTCCGAAAAATGCCTTTTTAGTTTTTCTCTTCCATAAATCCCTATGTTGGAAGTTCTTGTATTTCTTATGGGTTTTATATTAATTTTTTTGCGTCTTATTTTTAAACAAGAAAAAATCCACCTCTTTTCTTTAAAACATGAGAAGTCTTTTCCCACCACTTTTGAGAACACTAGAAGGTACACGTTGCAATGGCGTATTTGTTTTGATTTGAAATCGCCTACATCCACAATTTTGTTAAATTTTGTGAGTGATTATAGTGTATTTGTTATTTTCCGTGTATCACTATTATGTAGGTGTGTACATTGAAAATCATTCAATTTCATCAGAAGATACTGAACCGGAATTCGCAACAAGAATAAAATGATATGGGTACAAACATAGTCCTTAAATACCTAAACTACTTAATGACGTAACGTACTAACGTGGGAATTGTATAGATATAAAATCTCCGTGAGATGAAACGGTGTACCTAGTTTGAACTCTCTTCGTGTTTTGAAAGTCAGAAACAAGCGCGTCAAAGATGTTGAAGGGACCAAAAGACTTAAAACATGAACATAAAGAGAACATGAACAAAAAAGAAGCATGGACATAAAAAGAAGCGTATCGAAAAATAATATTTTTTAGTAAATTTCAGGAATGAAATGAAATGTGAATCTAAAGGATGCATAAGGGAATCTTAATATCCGTGGCAGCTTTGTGGACTGAATCAAGTAATGGTTAATCATGGATGGCCAGAACCTAAACCAGGAGAGGTGAGGTAGCTTAATAAGTAGTTCCGAAGGGGTTGTTATGGGGAAGCTTTTGAAGAACAGTCGAACAATTTGGAAGAACAATCGATTAACTGAGAATCCAAATTTACAACGTCATGTTATAAAGATTCGTCTAAAGACATTCAGTTTATATTCGAATAAAACCATTAATCACTCTTAAATGCGTTCTTTACGTTTTGAAATCGAAACTATTACAAAAAAAATCTGATGTGGGCAACACATGATTTCTCTTATATAATACAATGAATTTACTATTTTTACAATAAAAAAAAGGTTTTTCTTATAGTAACTATTTATATTCTTTCCAAGAAACTGAATTTCAGTCGTCATTTTCACTGATTTAGTGTCATTTTTTTCATTTGGCGAGATTTCCGTTAATTTCGCAACATTTAAAAAATTTGCCAAGTTGACAACATTCCGCCAAATTTGGCGCCAAAATCTCATCAAGTGTTATGGGCGGAGAAATAAGTTATTCTTATAGTAGATAAATAACTATTGGCGTTTAAATACAAAAGTATTACTCAAAGTATATTTTCTTATGAATGGAACGAGCTAGGTCCACGAGAATGATGTCACCCAATTTATCGCATGATATTGCATATGAAAAGTGAACATTTTTCTCAACAGTTAATGTATATTTTTTTAATTTATGGGATTTTTTGATAAATTTATTTAAAGAGTGCGCAATATCTCAAAAACGGATCATGCTAGCGTTCTAAAGTTTATGTCAATCGTTTTCTAAGGAAAAATTACATAAGAAATGTCTATTTGCGTAACTTTATTAAAAGTGTTAATTTTTTGATGATTTTTTCAAAATTTCACTCGATAATTTAGGGGGTTCTGAACATTCTATTACGTTTAAAAACAATAGGCATCCAGTATTCACGGATTGCGATTTTTGTACCAAATTTCGGTTGAATCGGTCCATTTATTCGTCATTTATCGTCTCCACAGACTCACTGACACACACACACACACATACACTTTCACACACACACACATACTTTCACACATACACACACACACAGACATCAACTCAAAAATGTTTGATTCGTGCTCTCCCGTCGAAAACTCGAATTCGAATTTTCGACCAGTACTTTCCTTATACATTATATATATAAGTCACGATATACTTCCCTTATACATTATATATATAAGGAAAGCAATATGTAAAATACAAAAAAAATATCAATTGACAGTCCTAGCATAAATCTTCATAAAAAGTATGATATATGCCAATTTGATCTTATCTTGCTAATATTCTAATATATATATCATGTTCAATATTCTAATACATGACTTCATCTATCATTTCATATACATATTTCATTTAAATAGGAAGAAAAAAAATGTTGCTTCAACTTTTGCATTTTTAATCCATATAAATATTCTTTCAATGTTAGGAAAGTTATTTTCAAAAACAAATATGCAGAGGAAATAATTTATTGGTTTATCTATATTTTCGAGTCATTAAACTGGTGTATTTATTTTAGGTGAAATAAAAGCAAAAGTCACTAAGTAATTTTCCAGTGGGCGTGATTTTAAGACAGAAACCATTACAAGATAAACAGAACATGCATATTATTTTTACGACTTAGCTTGACAAATATTTTCGCAAACGCACACTCAATTTTTGCGCAATATCGAGTGGTTTGTGCCCTCCCATTGTTCATCGGGTTTTTTTGAGGGCTAATATTATTCCCAGTAAAAGAGAAATAAATTAATGTTTTGACATGGCGCCATGGAATTATCAACATATTTCTAAAATAAATTATTTCGTAGAAATACTTTTTTAGTCAGAAACGACTATTAAATTAACTGTGGGATCTGAAGACTTTACGCTGATGTTGATTGTAATTAATAAAAATTAATTAATATCAATTTCTTAAAAGAATGAAAAATATCCGAGAATGTAATACTACATGAAGGGAAAGGATAAATATTCAAGTATAGAATGTTACATTTCACATGTAAATGTTCTTTTTTTTTAATAAGTGAAATGAGTCTCATACATTTATTAAATGAAGATATATATATATATATATGTGTGTGTGTATATATATATATATATATATATATATATATATATATGTGTGTGTGTATATATATATATATATATATATTATATATATATAATTTATATATATATATATATATATATATATATATATATATATATATATATATATATATATATATATATATAGAGGGTGAGTCCGAACTCTTGGGCCAAACTTTAAGGGGGGATAAATCACATCTAAACAAGCAATTTTTGTCATATAAAGAATGGTCGTAATGCAAGAGGTGAATAGCTAGGTGGTAGCTCATGAAATGAGGAAATGATGACTCTCTCGTGAAAAGAGGAAACACAAAAATTACAGAGTAGGCACTAAGTACGCTTTACTGACAGAAATTGCGGAATGCATGGACAAAGTTACAGAAACTGCTCAAAAGTGCGACCACCAACAGTAATGCAGGCTTCACACCTGCGACGTAGCGAGCGGCGCACGTTAGCAAAAACAATAGGCATATCTTGGACAACGCCGGCAGCAACAGCAATCCTAGCAACAAGATCCTCGTCAGAGTCGATGGGGCTATCGTAGATGAGACTTTCCATACGGCCCCATAAGAAAAAGTCGAGACATGAGAGATCAAGCGCGATCGTGCCAGCCAAGCTATGGGCCAAGCTCTGGGTGTGCTGCGCATCCACGCTAAAATGGGGTGATGCTTCGTGGTGTTGGAACCACACACATGCTTTATTGTTGGCAGGAACATGCTAATAGACTATCCGAAATGCAAAAATGAAACAAGAGGTTTTAGCTTCTTTGCTAAAGATATTTCAAACCCTGGGTAGTTCTGACGCAGTCGTCACTGCGTTCAATGTCAGCGACGCCAAGCTGTTCACCTCTTGCGTTACGACCCAGCTTTGTATGACAAAATTGCTTGTTTACATGTGATTTATCATCCCTTAAAGTTTGGTTGGTTATATATATATATATATATATATATATATATATATATAAGATTTAAAATGAAAAAAGAAAATATATAGGTGGAATGATTGTGTTTCCAGGGTTGCAGAAAGGTCAAGGGGGATTGCGACCCCTATCTCCTGGTTAGAAGCTAGCTTTGACTTCATGAAAACGCTCCCAGAGACTCTGCACGCCCGAAACAACAATCGATCATGCCCGTGGGGAAAAAATGGCCGAATCCCAGACAACATAAAAATGATCAAAATAACAAAAATTGGAAATTTTACTAACTAGCAAGACGAGAATCATGGAAGAGTTGCATAAAACGTATAAACTTCGAATAGGAAAGCATACATAAAAAAGTCGCGTCTAACTTATAGTCTCACGTCTTACTAATCAACTCACGTCTTACTAATCAACTTACTACGTCAACTCGCTTCTTACTAATATATATATATATATATATTCTTCATTCTGCCGGACACAATGTTAATTACTTTGTGGGTTTTAATTCAAAGATACATGTGATTCACGTAAAAGTCAGCATGATATTTAAAAATCTTAGCCACACAGCGTATTTTTGAGAACACTTCCCAGATTCACTGTCGAACCCCTGTATGAAACAAGAGAAAAATAACAGTTACATCTTCCTGTTTTTGATCTTGAATATGATTTGGTGGTTTCGACCAGAAGCTGCTAAGCACGCTGTTTAATTAAGGAGGGGAATAGTATATATTTAGTACACTTTTCTGCGTAATACACTCTACTAGTATGGTTTACACAGTACTGTGAATATAATGGATTTGAAATTTGGTTTTAGGAGCATTTATGTGCAATCGTATGGGCCTGTGTACTTTTCGTGAGTTAATTCATAAACACTCATTTTCTATGTTTGCAGTTCAGTGCTGTATATGTAATGCATTGAGAATACACATAAACTGCTGCTTGTAATAAAACTCTTTTCAAAATATCCTATAAGAAAACAAGCATATGTCAGTTGGGTAACGACAAAGATTCTTAAGGCCCCCATTTTAGACTAAAAGAATATTATATCGTTTTAACAACCTGTAAGAACGAACTGTTGTATTTAGTTGTAGTCACCTAACTGACATAATCTCGTTATCTTCAAACAAGTTTTATTTTTTTATTTCATTTCAATTGAGTATACATCTCCCGATGTTCTTTGAAACACTGCTGATTACAGCCTTATATTCTTTTCGAAAAACATACTTGGTTCATGCTCTATACTCTCTACCTTGGATTTTGGACGTGGCTTTAATTAATGTTTTCCCGATGACAAAATTTATCAAGCAAGAGCTAGTTGCATTTAACTTTTCTGAGGCCGCAAAAATATTTCAACGTGTGAACGAAATGCCACATGCTTCTTTTCGATCATTATTTTTCTTTATATGGTCTACCACTTTTTTATCCAAACCGAGATAATCAAGTCGTAGTCTGCCAAACTTCGCCCACTCTGAGCCTAGTATCATATACTGAGAACCTGATCTACCAGTTTACCATTGCGAACGCGTCTGACACGTTCAGTGAAAACTCCTGCTGTACGTTAGCAACGTTGAAGAAGCATTGATCAAACTTTTACAACTTATAAACGTTTTAAAAGCATTTTACAGTTTTTATTTTTCTGTTTTTCCCCAAATGGAAGCACTAATCAGTTGTTCTTTGATTTTTATTGATTTTTCTGCACTTTTTTAGAATGTTTGCGCCGTTTGACGTCTTCCATGCATATGAAAATGGTCGATGGCTTAGAAATCTGGTTTGCAGAAAAAAAATGCTGTTCTTTTTTTTCTGTATGCAGTGACAGCAAATATTCATTTGAGCAAAAAAGTGAGAAAATAAACGCCAGTTTACTATTGTTGTTGATACCCAGACCGTCCGTCCTAGCAGAAAGGTGTGAGGTAACTGTTTGTACGGCCGAGAAGTAAGCGATTTTACTGTAAAGACTGTGATGTGAAAATATGCATGGCACGCTGTTTTAAAATATGTCACACTATGAAACATTTATAAGAAATATATTATTAAATTAAATTAGGTATTTACAGGAAATATCAGTATATCCTGTATATATTCTATAAACTAATTGTGATTTATATCCTTATGCTTTTACAGAATGTTCAATTACATTCATCCATAACGATGACGGGCATTGCTTTCCATCTACAGAAAAAACAACAGTACTCAAGCCTGGAAATAGCCAACGCTGGGGAGAATTTTTTCCCGTGAAAGCAACAGCCAAAGGGTTTGTAAAGTGACTGCCATTCTCCGCTCTTTCTTATTTCTTTATTCAACGGATGAGTATATTTATGTTGCGGGATTATAGATCTGTACTATCTCTGTCACAAAAATGACATAACTCAAACTTACATTCTTTGATATTTAGACCTATCGATCCAATGGCAATAACACAGGACTGCACTGAGTAAATCAAACAATAAGCCCTACACTTTGATCCATTAGATGCCGTTCATCGTGTTGTAAAACCAATTGAAAGTACTCTGCGACCGTTTTCGGTACTTTATTGAAGACAAAATCTTGATTTTCTGTATTTAGCTTTTCAAATATTTGCACATTCAATTCGGGCTCCCTTATTTCCAGTCCTAATTTGTTTCGTACTTCTATTTTTCTTAACACAAACTTGCACATTGGTTCTTTGGGCTGCTACGTTACACCATAAAATTCAGCTTCTAACTGTTCATTACTTCTTGAAAAACATTTTGTATTTGTTCTTTGTTCAAATTCCGTTTCCGAGTACCCCCAACCAATACCCTGCCTATTCTTCCAGCGTTGATTGAATTACAAATACTTTATGCACTTCACTTTCCGTTCCTGTTAAAAATAAGTATTCCCATTTCTTGTAGATACTTTTTGACTGATCCACGTCCGTCAAACGTACAGTTAGTTTGATTAACAAAGTTGGCCCTGCGATCAGTTTCTCCACAATATTTTCAATTTCTCTAATTTATTTTTAATAAAACTCTTATGAATTACACATTTCCTGTGCTATCGGCTTACATTTGTTAGGGCGCCATTGTAAAGTAATAGCCTTCCTCAGCTATTTCTGATTAATTTATTCTACGGGTGAGTATATTTATGTTGCGGAATTGCAGATCCGTAGTTACCTCTGTCACCAGAGTGGGTTAACTCAATTTAAATTCTTTGATATTCAGACCTTTCGGTCCAAGGACAATAACACAAGACTACTCGGGCGTAAATTAAACTAAATTTATTGTGTACTTAATACAAATAACCGTCGCTGGCTATTTAAAGCAAATGATGACATAAACAGTAATTATTATTACACCCGTCCAGAATACATTGCAAATATACAAGATGCTGCCATTAACCCTACCACTCTGTCCTGTCGTAAAGCACCCTGTTATGACCTGGGGTCCACATGGGCTCCATATTTTAAAACACATATTTACTGTTCTTTACATTGCTTAACTGGACTGGTGATACTTTTAAATGAAGACGATTCTAAAGCTTTTATGCTTACCACTGGCCTTCTTTTATCTCGCCTCGTATTGCGGTCAAACCCCGAATACTATACCATTCCTAGTCATTTTTGTATTGACTGGGTTTTCCTACCACTCCCTTACTCAAAACCTTCAACATTCCAAGAAAGCTCTACTCAAACAGCCAGTAGTCAAAAAGCCCTCTTTCCTTCCCAGAACTCACTCAAGACACTCAGAGCCAACTGAACTCTGTTGGTGATCCGTCTAGCAACCGAACCAGTTAGGATCGTTAGTTTAAGTAAACATAAATTAAAATGAAAACTGAGGGACATAACAATTGAAAGGCTAACGTATTATAAGGTTCACAGGTTAACTTAGTATTTTTTAAAAGACAAAGTTATATTGATCTTATTTCTGTATTATGAACGTAAATGGACGAGATGCACAGCGACTTACAAATGTGATGGATTAAATCTTGCCAGATTGTCACTGATATTGGACTTCTAAGGTTATGAACTTAATAGTATTACAATAAATGTGATCTTATATATATTTTTTTCATTTGGAGGTAATTTAAATCTTATACAGTTTCCCTTAAGAAGGTGCATTTACACACGTTTAACTTTTCTTGTGCGCTGAAGGTAATTATCTGTTTCAGCAATACATAAGTAAATATATAGAGTTGGTAAAGGCAAGTTTTCTCTGCATTGTTTTACCAAACAGAACGCACCTGACAACCCTGAACCAATCTTTAGCAAAAGAAAATCTCAAAGGAACTTTTTACAATGTACTGCAACCTAACCATAGGTGGGTTCTGATACTATGATTACTCTATACAGGGTGTCCCATCAAGACTGCCTAAACTCTGCACAGTCAGATTCATCGCTTGGAATACATAAACATTGGACAAAGAACTGTACCTCTACGACCCATAGTTTTCGAGAAAAATGCGAGAGAAAAGTATGACGTCATATCCGGTGTACGTAAAAACAACTTTATTGGAAACATGAACATCTGCATTTGCATATGTTTAGAGAGGAAGATGTTCAAAATGTCCACCGCGCATATCGCTCAGCGACATCAGGTCCGCTGGTCTGCAAATGCGTGGGCCAGCATACTAGACAATCGCATGATTGGACCATATCTGCTGCATGAACGGCTCACGGGACATTCATACTTAGTATTTCTCCGTTATGTATTAACCGATTTTCTAGATGAAATACCCTTAGCGGCAATGCATGGCCTATGGTTCTATCATGATGGATTGCCGACGCATTTTAGTTCTTCTGTACCCAATTAGCTGGATATGGAATACCCAGGCCGATGGATAGAATGTGGGGGTCCGGTTTTATGGCCGCCATGATCGCCAGATCTAACACCTTTAGATTTCTTCCTATGGGGCCTTCTGAAGGAATTGACTATCCACACCTAGTTACTACAGAAAGTGACTTAGTTGCTCGTCTTCATGCTGCATGTAGTTTTGTGGACACCACGCTGCTGCAGCGTGTGCAGTCAACCATTCCGTAGCGCGCGCATGCATGCCTCAATATGCGCGGTGGACATTTTGAACTTCTTCCTATGTAAACATATGAAAATACCGATGTTCATGTTTCCAATAAAGTTGTTTTTTCGTACACCGGATATGACGTCATACTTTTCTCTCGCATTTTTCTCGAAAACTATGGGTCATAGAGGTACAGTTCTTTGGGCAAATTTTATGTATTCCAAGCGAAGAAACTGATTGTGCAGAGTTTGGGCGGTCTTGAAGGGGCATCCTGAAAATTATTGGTATTATTGTATGTAGTTACTATTACATCGTCTTATCCTATTAGTTCTATGGAGTCTCTTACAATGATAAGAGCTTCCAATTCTTTGCCAATAGCTCAACAGTAGAGCGTTGGATGTCCGACATGAAAATCAGCGGTTCGTTTCGCGATTGAGGACACAAATATCTTTAGAATGATATTCAAACAAATCAGCCCTGTAAGTTAGTGAAACTATGTCGTTGGTCTAAAAGTGACCCTAGTACGATTAGAAAGTATTCAACTGATTCTGGGATGTTGAGCACTTATTTCAACGACCACGTGTGTGAACGACCACACTTGAAGCTAACCTAGAGGATAAAACTAGCATCAAAAGACTAACCTGAGGTAATAATAGCAGGAGGGGATCAGTTAGATTGTCAGTGGCACGTTAATCTGGCATTAGAGGGTAACGAATGCACAGTCTACTTCGACAATGAGATATTTCAATTCCGTCCCAGAAGCTTAAAAGTAGAGCTTCGTTTGGACAATTCGCGCTTGGATTCCCTGTTGGGGCAGAAATGTTCTTCATAGTTATATAGTTATTATTTACTTAGTTAATATATAGCCATTCTGAACATGCATTGAAATCCATGTAGGCAAAATACTCCAACTAAAGGAATGCACCGAGGATTCCCAAATGAAGCCATTTTTCTCATTCCAATCATTCAAGCAAGCTGGTGGTTTGAAATATTCCAGTGCTTATAGTAAGAGGATCACACGCGGATATCCTCTATGAACATCGGTGAACATCGATGCCGACCAAAGCCACCCGATTGTTTACATACAGTATGGACACAATAACTATAGATGTTAGAAGGCTCTGCCGAATGGAAATGGGTCAGGCTGAGGAGGATACGGTTCCTGTGGCTGTTACTCCCTCTGGATTCTGGCCTGAATTGGGTGGTAACCTGCCAAAGAGTGACTGAGGTCTACATTATGCAGTTTAACAAAGTAATTTTGTTATGTAATGTGATGATTTTCTTATGTAATGATTGTGTATATTAACAACATGATTGTGTTAATTTACATAATGCAGTTATATTCTGTTAATCTACACTATGTAATCTGTATTATGTTATAAATCTGTATTATGTGTGTAATCTTCATTATGTTGTTAATCTACGTTATGTTTGTTAATCTGCATTATGTAATCTACATGAAGTGGTTAATCTGCATTATGTAATCTACATGAAGTGGTAATTCTACATTATGTTTTGTTAATCTACTATATGTTTTCTTAATCCACATTAAATTTTAAAGTAATTTGGTCTTTTAGGAGGAAATGGGTCAGGCTGAGGAGGATACGGTTCCTGTGGCTGTTACTCCCACTGGATTCTGGCCTGAATTGGGTGGTAACCTGTCAAAGAGTGACTGAGGTCTACATTATGCAGTTTAACAAAGTAATTTTGTTATGTAATGTAATGATTTTCTTGTGTAATGATTGTGTATATTAACAACATGATTGTGTTAATTTACATAATGCAATTATATTCTGTTAATCTACAGTATGTAATCTGCATTATGTTATAAATCTATATTATGTGTGTAATCTTCATTATGTTGTTAATCTACGTTATGTTTGCTAATCTGCATTATGTAATCTACATGAAGTGGTTAATCTACATTATGTTTTGTTAATCTACTATATGTTTTCTTAATCCACATTATATTTTAAAGTAATTTGGCCTTTTAGGAGAACCCCTCTTATGAAGGGTTGGATGCATGAGTGAATCGAAACCACCAACACGATTTCAGAATAACTAAGTAATGTTTGAGCATTAATTATTAATATAAGAGTGAATACTCTTTTCTGGAGATTTAAGTATCATGTTCCACATGCATGTTCATCACCAGCGTCCCGAACAATGATGCTCCAAACGTCACTTCCTTTTCGCAAAGTTACTTTATTCGCCCCTAACCGAAGAAAACCTTCATGTACTCAAACTTCAATCAGTTTTATCTTATATTTTATTTTAATACACGTACTGAATCAAATTACACTAGTTTTTTCAAATTGAGATATTCTTTTACACATCCTCTTTAGATAATAAATGTGTTATTCCTGTCTAAGGTCTTTTAGTAAGAAGCAATTTATTTTCTCCAAATATTCGGTGTGGAAATATTTAACGATATCTCCATTTTTCGGCCTTAACATTTATGTGTCTATTTTAGGAGAGAAAGATACGAAGCACGTTACTAAGTAATTTTCCTGTGGGCGTTACTCTCTGCCCAGAAACCATTATAAGAGAGTCTGGACCATGCACATTTTTTTTTACTGCTTAAAATATTTCAAAGCTATTTTCGTTTAGTGTTCACACAGAGTTTCTTTTATGATATATCGATCCCGATGTACTGCAACTGAAATTATTTTCATATAATTTATTATGACATTATCAACATTCCGATGTCATGATTAATGTTAAAATTTAGTTTTTAATGTCAATTATTTAGTTAAAAATGTATTAATAATTTTGAACAAATTAAATTTAGTTTCAAATAATATATATTTTGTCAAAGTTGGATAAATGTATTAGCCATCTTACACATGCCCACACGCGCACGCACACACACACACACACACATATATATATATTTATATATATATATATATATATATATATATATATATATATATATATATCCGTTCATGATTTAAAAGATGTAATATGTTCAGACTCAAACTGTATTAGTGCTCTAAATGCTATTCTCCTTCAAGAAATTATATTAAAATATTTATTTTGATTCCCCTGGCAAATTGTTCAGAGACTTTAACCTAGGCATATAGAATTATTAACAAAGGCAAATGTGATAATATGAAAGATAAAAGTTTGTGGTATCGTCTGTGAAGGAATTTAAGAAAACAATGAACGTTCAAGTCAACCTATGCCAAAATGAACATGCTAATGGTAACAAAATATGTAGCTGTGCCATTTTACTTTACCTGCAATACATGGTATAGGGATAGTAATAAAGTATAGGGACAGTATTCGAATCATGCCGGAAATCGCTCGAGATTTTGGCGGAACGACACTTTTTAGAACACGAAAACACTGTTTTTAGCTTGACGTCTGTGTGTGTGTTTATATGTCTCTGTCTGTGTGTTTGTTTGTCTCTGTTGTGTGTCTGTATGTCTCTGGCCGTGTGTCTGTCTGTTCAATGTATGTAACCACTCTAACTGAAAAACTAATTGATCAAATTTTATAAAATTTGGTAGTTAAGTTTTTGTGGGGGACGCTAGTGTTGATTAAACTCTTGGTATAAAAGAAACTCATTTTGCGCGAAATATCCCGCAATATTAACTCTCACATAACCTTATATAACTCTTGCTGAAAATCTAATAGACCAAATTTCACAATATTTGGTAGATAAGTCACGTGTGGGCTACCCTGGTTCTGATTACATTTTGAACACGAAAATTACATTTTTTCGATTCGGAAAAAAATAACCTGCCTTTTTTTTACGAAATGTCCTGTAAAAATCTGAAATAAAAGACTACATATGCTCAAATATATCAGTTAAATGCTTGTTTTATACGTAATTTTTGAGGATAAAAAAATTAAAACCAGACGCATTACTCTAGATCTAGCCATTCTCGAGATATTTTAGGTTTTTCGCATGTTTCGCTAAGGCACGTTTGAAAATAAATCCAGTAACCAAATGAAAACGAAAATTGAATTAAGAGTGCGAATTTAGTGTAATTTAAATAAATATGTGTGTTTAATTAATAATGTGTGCAATTAAACTCAATGTAATGATTTATACAATAAATAAAGTGAACTAGAATAGGAGTCTACATGGAAGGTCATGCACTGCCCACATCATATTTTTTATTCTGTTGCGTCAATTCCTTAGACTTTTATACCTTTCCCTTTTTAAATATAAGAATATATAAATATCGTTTTAGATATGTAAATATAGTTATTTAACGTTGTATAAGTAGCGTTACATAACGTCTCAGTTACGTTATTAAACATGACAATCAGTCTGCAACGATAATATCTAAAATCAACAAAAGCCTCTCAGATAATTGCATATGTTACAGACTGCGTAATTCAACTCATTACATTTTTGATTGCCCATCAATCAAAAATGTCACTTAAATAAGCCATCATTTAGTAATGTGAGTAAATGGATTTAAAAAATAACGAATTTATGACTAATAAAATAAAAAACATTTTTATGAAAAATGAAAGTACTTTTTGCTTCAGAATTAAAGTTTTAATAGTAATTTTATTTCCTAATATATAATGATCATTGAAAATAGTTGGCAATTTTAATAAATATTATTTCAAGTTTTTATCCTGATTCTTATATTATACGTATTTAGAATGCATGGTAGTATTGTTCTGAAGAAGTATAAATATAGGAGTTTTCTGCCCAAAATTATATTATAATATTTTTCCCATTATTATTATTCTTGCATAGTTTTGTTATACAATAATGTATATTATGAAATTAATCATTGATATGTATTCGACATATTAAAGTATTGTATGTTTGTCAATGTAACATTTCTTGAAGACTTAATAAATCCACACCCATGACCAGTTATCAGTAAATTTAATATCAAGGTTGTAAAGAGCCTTGCTGCCCCAACCGGGAATCAAACCCTGGATCTTCGAACTGTCTAGCCGACGTTCTACCACTGAACTGCTGAGATCGAATTGCAAGCTTTTATCTTCAAATGGTACACTGAATTATCCACCTCTAATGTCAGATTGGCGGACAACTGACAATCTAACTAACCACTTTCTTCTATTTTTACCTTAGGTTAGCCTCCTGCTACTACTATTTTTACCCAGGTTAATATCCTACGTGGTCGTTATCCTCTGAATTTGATATCGGCGCTCAATCTCCCAGAGTCCACTAAATTGGTAATAGTCGTACTAGGGTCATTTTTGGACTTTTTTGGTTTTTCAGTCTGTATTTTTAAACATCATGTTCTGGAAATGATTCTCTCCCATAAACTAGACAAAATGAATACAGTATTTCAAGCCAACTTACCGCTGTTTTCTTTGCTATTGACTGGCTTTCTCTAATAATACTAGTGCTAATATTTTTTCCGATGGCATCTCTTCTATTCAAGCTCTTATCTCAATGAAAAATAAATTTAATTATCTTAATTCCATTAAATCCAAAGCTCTCCTTGCTAAAAACGTTATCAATATTTCTTGGGTAAAAGCTCACAATAATATATCTGGAAATTAAATTGCAGATTATAATGCCAAAATTGCTACTATCTTTTGCTCCTCTCCAACTATTCCCTTTCTTTGCTCACTCATCTCAAAATTTTGTAAATCTCTTATCCTTAATTTTTGGCAAAATTATCTTAATGATTATATTTCCACCAGGACTGGTGATCCGGCTAGAATCCTGTCTTATCTCCCTATCGTGAATCCTAATTTACAAATTTTTAATAAATACCTCATTGCCCTTCTTACTGGTCATGGACCCTTTCTTGATTACCTATAATTTTCAAAATTAAATCCACCTCTAACTGAATTTACGATAACTTTGGTGACGTTAACCTTTACATTTTCGATTGTCCTTTTTTTAAAAATTTTGATCTTTGCAAAACCTCTCCCTCTAATAAACCAATTTGGTTCTCCAAAGTTCGCTCTAATCCCTCTCCAGTAATTAACATTAAATTATGTATTCTTGTTGCTATGGAAATTTCTAATAAAGTGATCTAAGCTTATGAGTAGATTCTGCTCTCAGTGGTAGAATTGGTTTGATAAGTGAGTCCCTTTATTTCATTCTTATTAACTTACTAGCAGCATACCCGTTCTTCGTACGGAGTATATAATATAAAGAAACTTGAAATTCATAATCATGCCCAAATTCTTATAGTATACTAAATGACATGTTTAATCACAATATTCTGTTAAAATATTTAATATAATGCTCCTAAAAAGAAGTTTAAGAATCTCTGTTCTCGCTATATAAAATTATCTTCATGGACATATCTGAAGAATAAAACATCTTAGACCCCTTATGTAAGCAAATATAAAAAAAAATATGGAATTGAATCAATATATGCAAAATAAAAGCGTTAAAATTGAATGGGACCCGTACTAATTATATACGCGAATATTAGAAAATATAACCTGTATTAGTAGATTACATGTATAAATTGAAAATACCAATAAACCCGTAATCTTTAAATCTGAAGACAGTCATTTATTCCAATATATGTCAAAATTAAAGTGCTAAAATTATATGGGAAGATATACACGTACTACTTATAATGTCCGATTATTAGTAGAAGATTACCCACATATTGCAATATGAGTCTCAAATGTTTTTTGGTAAAATACAACAGACGACGTAATAAATTGAATATATAATTAATCCCCTTAATCTTCATGCCAGAAGACTGTACTTGATTCCAATATACATGCCAATATATGTCAAAATATATGCCAATATACCTGTACTACTTATATTCTCGTAGGTTAGAAGATATACCCGTGCATTCCTAGAAGATTACTCGTACAACGTACAATATGCGTGTGTCAGCAATTTTTGCCGCAATAAAACAATGGCGTAATAACTTAAAAATATCAATAATCCCTGAATCAATAATTCCGGAAAATATCAATAATAATAATGTTTAAACCTGAAGAGTATAATTGATATTATCCAGTCCAAAATGAAATGGCAATAAAATTTATTTTATATACATATCTTCATTATTCAAATCGGAAAGGATTTAATAAAAATCGTCTGCCGCATAAACACATTGGATTTAAATCCGTTGCTAAGCGACATGATATCATTTGCTTCAAATAAATTGGTAGAAAAAATATCGTCTAAATAGTTATATTTCTACGGAACATTTGGCGACAGTTTCGTCAAATTAGCGACATTTTAAAAAATCGCCAAATTTATCGCCAAGTGGGACTGTAGAACTGACAGTTCCACTTTGCGACAAATTGACGAAATATCATCACAATACTATCCCCTAACAAAAAACAATTAATATCATTTATGTAGCGCAATTTTATCAATTTCAAGATATTTTTATAGATTTGAAAACATTTTTATCAATTTGGTGACATTTTAAAAATTCGCTAAATGTATTACTAAGTAGGATGGTTGGTCTGACAAATAAATGCTAACCAAACATCATTTCAGTACTCTCTTCTAACAAAACAAAAAAAAAATTCATTGATATGTAGAAGACCCAAGCCACACGACCAACCCGAAGGTTTATGGCAGCTGTTTGTGTGTCGTTTATATCAAATTGGCGACATTTCCGTCAATTTGGCAAAGTTTAAGAAAAGTTGTCAAATTAGCGATATCCTTCCAAATTCGTAGATTTGAATTTGCAGATCTGAATGAAACATTCTTATCCCGTTTCAATATACTAAATGAAAACACTACAATTGTATTAGAAGATATCCCCGCTCTACTCTTTTTCTGTTTCAACAATCGGCTATATGAATTTATTGGCTAAACACAATATATGAATTTAGTAGCTAAATACGATATAAGCTTGAAAACTCTTTGCCAAAATAAATGCAATTGCTGTACGCAGTCAGCAATTAATATAATTAAAAGAAAAATCAAACTGCCCATTCATAAGATATACTTTTATATCCATTTATTTATTATTTAAATCGAAAAAAAATAAAAAAAACATTAACAAACACATTTAATTTAATTGCGATGCCGAGCAACATGATATATCCTCCTAAAATGTTAAAATTTATTAACCACTAACAGCACACCCGTTATTCGTACGGAGTGTATAATTTAAAGAAACTTAAAGTTCGCAATCATGTGCAAATTCTGTTAAAATATTAAATTTATTGCTCCTAAAGAGAAGTTTAAGAATATATGTTCTCACTATGCAAAATTATCTTCACGATCAGATCTGAAGAATAAAACATCCTGCCCCCTTTTGTAAGCAAATTTACAGAAGAAAAAATAGGAATTGAATGAATATATGCAACCCCGTACTAATTATATTGTCGCAGATCAGAAAATATGCCAATGTGTTAGTAGAAGATTACCCGTATTACAATATGAGTCTCAAAAATATTTGCCAAAATAAAAGAGATGACGTAATAAATTGAAAACATCAATAATATCCGTACTCTTTATACCAGAAGGTCGTAATTGATTCCAATATATGCCAATATATATCAAAACATATGTCAATATACCTGTACTACTTATATTCTCGTAGATTAAAAGATATACACGTGTATTTGTAGAAGATTCGTACAACATACAATATATGAGTTTAAACAATTTTTGTCATAATAAAATAATTGCATAATAACTTGAAAATATCAATAATCCTTGAATCAATAATCCCCGAAAATATAAATAATAATAATTTTTAAACCTGAAGACCGTAATTGATATTATCCAGTCAAAAATGCTATAAGAAAAATCAAATCGTTCTTTTCTAAAATATATTTTTATATCCATTTATTTATTATTCAAATCGAAAAAATAATTATTAAAATTAACAGACAGATTTAATTTAATTGCTTTTCTGAGTAACATGATATAAGATAGAATCTTATAACATGTTAAATATGTCATGTCTTATAACATAAACTGCGAAATTAAATAACGATTTTGATTTCTCTATACTTCTCATTGTTCCGTAAAAGCTTGTTTTAAATAAACCATGAACCATGGAGATAGATTTCCCCTTTAAATCATGTTTCAAACAATTCATGTTTTCAGAAAGTGACTAATTAACGCAAAAAATCTCACATCAAACTCAGAGATTAAATTTTAATTCAATTTCAAACGATTTTCAAGCTTTTCGTTTGGATAAACCACGGAGTTAGGGAGTAGAACTCCTAGGAAAAAGTTCCGTTTTTCATTAATATCTTGACAACCCCAGGTCTTAGAAACTCGAAACTTGGACAAAATTTATGGGGGGATATTTCAAGGCTATTCACCAAATTTCATTAAATTCGGTTCAGCCGTTTTTCCGTGATGATGAGACAAACGAAAATTTCGTTTTTTACTAATATCTCGAGAACCACTGGTCGTAGAAACTCAAAACACGGATATAATTTTAAGTGGGGCTATTTCTGGGCTACCCACAAAATTTCATCAAATTCGGTTCAGCCGTTCTCCCGTGATGGTGTGACAAACAGACAGACAGACAGACAGATTTTCATTTTTATTTATATAGACTAGCAGCATACCCGTTCTTCGTACGGAGTATATAATATAAAGAAACTTGAAATTCATAATCATGCCCAAATTCCTATAGTATACAAAATGACATGCTTAATCAAAATATTCTGTTAAAATATTTAATATAATGCTCCTAAAAAGAAGTTTAAGAATCTCTGTTCTCGCTATATAAAATTATCTTCATGGACATATCTGAAGAATAAAACATCTTGGACCCCTTATGTAAGCAAATATAAAAAAAAATATGGAATTGAATCAATATATGCAAAATAAAAGCGTTAAAATTGTATGGGACCCGTACTAATTTTATGCGCGAACATTAGAAAATATAACCTGTGTTAGTAGATTACATGTATAAATTGAAAATACCAATAAACCCGTAATCTTTAAATTTGAAGACAGTCATTTATTCCAATATATGTCGAAATTAAAGTGCTAAAATTATATGGGAAGATATACACGTACTACTTATAATGTCCGATTATTAGTAGAAGATTACCCATTTTGCAATATGAGTCACAAATGTTTTTTTGGTAAAATACAACAGACGACGTAATAAATTGAATATATAATTAATCCCCTTAATCTTCATACCAGAAGACTGTACTTGATTCCAATATATATGCCAATATATGTCAAAATATATGCCAATATACCTGTACTACTTATATTCTCGTAGGTTAGAAGATATACCCGTGCATTCCTAGAAGATTACTCGTACAACGTACCATATGCGTGTGTCAGCAATTTTTGCCGCAATAAAAGAATGGCGTAATAACTTAAAAATATCAATAATCCCTGATTCAATAATTCCGGAAAATATCAATAATAATAATGTTTAAACCTGAAGAGTATAATTGATATTATCCAGTCCAAAATGAAATGGCAATGAAATTTATTTTATATACATATCTTCATTATTCAAATCGGAAAGGATTTAATAAAAATCGTCTGCCGCATAAACACATTGGATTTAAATCCGTTGCTAAGCGACATGATATCATTTGCTTCAAATAAATTGGTAGAAAAAATATCGTCTAAATAGTTATATTTCTATGGAACATTTGGCGACAGTTTCGTCAAATTAGCGACATTTTAAAAAATCGCCAAATTTATCGCCAAGTGGGACTGTAGAACTGACAGTTCCACTTTGCGACAAATTGACGAAATATCATCACAATACTATCCCCTAACAAAAAACAATTAATATCATTTATGTAGCGCAATTTTATCAATTTCAAGATATTTTTATAGATTTGAAAACATTTTTATCAATTTGGTGACATTTTAAAAATTCGCTAAATGTATTACTAAGTAGGATGGTTGGTCTGACAGATAAATGCTAACCAAACATCATTTCAATACTCTCTTCTAACAAAACAAAAAAAAATTTCATTGATATGTAGAAGACCCAAGCCACACGACCAACCCGAAGGTTTATGGCAGCTGTTTGTGTGTCGTTTATATCAATTTGGCGGCATTTCCGTCAATTTGGCAAAGTTTAAGAAAAGTTGTGAAATTAGCGATTTCCCTCCAAATTCGTAGCTTTGAATTTGCAGATCTGAATGAAACATTCTTATCCCGTTTCAATATACTAAATGAAAACACTACAATTGTATTAGAAGATATACCCGCTCTACTCTTTTTCTGTTTCAACAATCGGCTATATGAATTTATTGGCTAAACATAATATATGAGTTTAGTAGCTAAACACGATATAAGCTTGAAAACTCTTTGCCAAAATAAATGAAATTGATGTACGCAGTCAGCAATTAATATAAAAACCGTCATATAAATCAAACCGTCCATTCATAAGATATACTTTTATATCCATTTATCCATTTATTTATTATTTAAATCGAAAAAAAATAATAAAAACATTAACAAACACATTTAATTTAATTGCGATGACGAGCAACATGATATATCCTCCTAAAATGTTAAAATTTATTAACCACTAACAGCACACCCGTTATTCGTACGGAGTGTATAATTTAAAGAAACTTAAAGTTCGCAATCATGTGCAAATTCTGTTAAAATATTAAATTTATTGCTCTTAAGGAAAAGTTTAAGAATATATGTTCTCACTATGCAAAATTATCTTCACGATCAGATCTGAAGAATAAAACATCCTGCCCCCTTTTGTAAGCAAATTTACAGAAGAAAAAATAGGAAATGAATGAATATATGCAACCCCGTACTAATTATATTGTCGCAGATCAGAAAATATGCCAATGTGTTAGTAGAAGATTACCCGTATTACAATATAAGTCTCAAAAATATTTGCCAAAATAAAAGAGATGACGTAATAAATTGAAAACATCAATAATATCCGTACTCTTTATACCAGAAGGTCGTAATTGATTCCAATATATGCCAATATATATAAAAACATATGTCAATATACCTGTACTACTTATATTCTCGTAGATTAAAAGATATACACGTGTATTTGTAGAAGATTCGTACAACATACAATATATGAGTTTAAACAATTTTTGTCATAATAAAATAATTGCATAATAACTTGAAAATATCAATAATCCTTGAATCAATAATCCCCGAAAATATAAATAATAATAATTTTTAAACCTGAAGACCGTAATTGATATTATCCAGTCAAAAATGCTATAAGAAAAATCAAATCGTTCTTTTCTAAAATATATTTTTATATCCATTTATTTATTACTCAAATCGAAAAAATAATTATTGAAATTAACAGACAGATTTAATTTAATTGCGTTTCTGAGTAACATGATATAAGATAGAATCTTATAACATGTTAAATATGTCATGTCTTATAACATAAACTGCGAAATTAAATAACGATTTTGATTTCTCTATACTTCTCATTGTTCCGTAAAAGCTTGTTTTAAATAAACCATAAACCATGGAGATAGGTTTCCCCTTTAAATCATGTTTCAAACAATTCATGTTTTCAGAAAGTGACTAATTCGCGCAAAAAATCTCCCATCAAACTCAGAGATTAAATTTTAATTCACTTTCAAACGATTTTCAAGCTTTTCGTTTGGATAAACCACGGAGTTAGGGAGTAGAACTCTTAGGAAAAAGTTCGGTTTTTCATTAATATCTCGACAACCCCAGGTCTTAGAAACTCGAAACTTGGACAAAATTTATGGGGGGATATTTCAAGGCTATTCACCAAATTTCATTAAATTCGGTTCAGCCGTTTTTCCGTGATGATGAGACAAACGAAAATTTCGTTTTTTACTAATATCTCGAGAACCACTGATCGTAGAAACTCAAAACATATAATTTTAAGTGGGGCTATTTCTGGGCTACCCACAAAATTTCATAAAATTCGGTTCAGCCGTTCTCCCGTGATGGTGTGACAAACAGACAGACAGACAGACAGACAGACAGATTTTCATTTTTATTTATATAGATATGGACTTATTGTGTTCCTTCCATATTTTCTGTTTATATATATATATATATATATATATATATATATATATATATGCATACATATATATATCTATATAAATAAAAATGAAAATCTGTCTGTCTGTCTGTCTGTCTGTTTGTCACACCATCACGGGAGAACGGCTGAACCGAATTTAATGAAATTTGGTGAATAGCCTTGAAATATCCCCCCATAAATTTTGTCCAAGTTTCGAGTTTCTAAGACCTGGGGTTGTCGAGATATTAATGAAAAACTGAACTTTTTCCTAGGAGTTCTACTCCCTAACTCCGTGGTTTATCCAAACGAAAAGCTTGAAAATCGTTTGAAAGTGAATTAAAATTTAATCTCTGAGTTTGATGGGAGATTTTTTGCGTTAATTAGTCACTTTCTGAAAAAATGAATTGTTTGAAACATGATTTAAAGGGGAAATCTATCTCCATGGTTCATGGTTTATTTAAAACAAGCTTTTACGGAACAATGAGAAGTATAGAGAAATCAAAATCTTTATTTAATTTCGCTGTTTATGTTATAAGACATGACATATTTAACATGTTATAAGATTCTATCTTATATAATGTTACTCAGAAACGCAATTAAATTAAATCTGTCTGTTAATTTTAATAATTATTTTTTCGATTTGAATAATAAATAAATGGATATAAAAATATATTTTAGAAAAGAAAGATTTGAATTTTCTTATAGCATTTTTGACTGGATAATATCAATTACGGTCTTCAGGTTTAAAAATTATTATTATTTATATTTTCGGGGATTATTGATTCAAGGATTATTGATATTTTCAAGTTATTATGCAATTATTTTATTATGACAAAAATTGTTTAAACTCATATATTGTATGTTGTACGAATCTTCTACAAATACACGTGTATATCTTTTAATCTACGAGAATATAAGTAGTACAGGTATATTGACATATCTTTTGATATATATTGGCATATATTGGAATCAATTACGACCTTCTGGTATAAAGAGTACGGATATTATTGATGTTTTCAATTTATTACGTCATCTCTTTTATTTTGGCAAATATTTTTGAGACGCATATTGTAATACGGGTAATCTTCTACTAACACATTGGCATATTTTCTGATCTGTGACAATATAATTAGTACGGGGTTGCATATATTCAATCAATTCCTATTTTTTCTTCTGTAAATTTGCTTACAAAAGGGGGCAGGATGTTTTATTCTTCAGATCTGATCGTGAAGATAATTTTGCATAGTGAGAACATATATTCTTAAACTTCTCTTTAGGAGCAATAAATGTAATATTTTAACAGAATTTGCACATGATTGCGAACTATAAGTTTCTTTAAATTATACACTCCGTACGAATAACGGGTGTGCTGTTAGTGGTTAATAAATTTTAACATTTTAGGAGGATATATCATGTTGTTCGGCATCGCAATTAAATTAAATGTGTTTGTTAATGTTTTTATTATTTTTTTTCGATTTAAATAATAAATAAATGGATAAATGGATATAAAAGTATATCTTATGAATGGACGGTTTGATTTTTCTTTTAATTATATTAATTGCTGACTGCGTACATCAATTTCATTTATTTTGGCAAAGAGTTTTCAAGCTTATATCGTATTTAGCTACTAAACTCATATATTGTGTTTAGCCAATAAATTCATATAGCCGATTGTTGAAACAGAAAAAGAGTAGAGCGGGTATATCTTCTAATACAATTGTAGTGTTTTCATTTAGTATATTGAAACGGGATAAGAATGTTTCATTCAGATCTGCAAATTCAAAGCTACGAATTTGGAGGGATATCGCTAATTTCACAACTTTTCTTAAACTTTGCCAAATTGACGGAAATGTCGCCAAATTGATATAAACGACACACAAACAGCTGCCATAAACCTTCGGGTTGGTCGTGTGGCTTGGGTCTTCTACATATCAATGAAATTTTTTTTTGTTTTGTTAGAAGAGAGTACTGAAATGATGTTTGGTTAGCATTTATTTGTCAGACCAACCATCCTACTTAGTAATACATTTAGCGAATTTTTAAAATGTCACCAAATTGATAAAAATGTTTTCAAATCTATAAAAATATCTTGAAATTGATAAAATTGCGCTACATAAATGATATTAATTGTTTTTTGTTAGGGGATAGTATTGTGATGATATTTCGTCAATTTGTCGCAAAGTGGAACTGTCAGTTCTACAGTCCCACTTGGCGATTTTTTAAAATGTCGCTAATTTGACGAAACTGTCGCCAAATGTTCCATAGAAATATAACTATTTAGACGATATTTTTTCTACCAATTTATTTGAAGCAAATGATATCATGTCGCTTAGCAACGGATTTAAATCCAATGTTTTTATGCGGCAGACGATTTTTATTAAATACTTTCCGATTTGAATAATGAAGATATGTATATAAAATAAATTTCATTGCCATTTCATTTTGGACTGGATAATATCAATTATACTCTTCAGGTTTAAACATTATTATTATTGATATTTTCCGGAATTATTGATATTTTTAAGTTATTACGCCATTGTTTTATTGCGGCAAAAATTGCTGACACACGCATATTGTACGTTGTACGCGTAATCTTCTAGGAATGCACGGGTATATCTTCTAACCTACGAGAATATAAGTAGTACAGGTATATTGGCATATATTTTGACATATATTGGCATATATATTGGAATCAAGTACAGTCTTCTGGTATGAAGATTAAGGGAATTAATTATATATTCAATTTATTACGTCGTCTGTTGTATTTTACCAAAAAACATTTGAGACTCATATTGCAATATGTGGGTAATCTTCTACTAATAATCGGACATTATAAGTAGTGCGTGTATATCTTCCCATATAATTTTAGCACTTTAATTTTGACATATATTGGAATAAATGACTGTCTTCAGATTTAAAGATTACGGGTTTATTGGTATTTTCAATTTATACATGTAATCTACTAATATAGGTTATATTTTCTAATATTCGCGTATATAATTAGTACGGGTCCCATACAATTTTAACGCTTTTATTTTGCATATATTGATTCAATTCCATATTTTTTTTTATATTTGCTTACATAAGGTGTCCAAGATGTTTTATTCTTCAGATATGTCCATGAAGATAATTTTATATAGCGAGAACAGAGATTCTTAAACTTCTGTTTAGGAGCATTATATTAAATATTTTAACAGAATATTTTGATTAAACATGTCATTTAGTATACTATAAGAATTTGGGCATGATTATGAATTTCAAGTTTCTTTATATTATATACTCCGTACGAGGAACGGGTATGCTGCTAGTACATATATATGTATACATATATATATACATATATATACATATATATATATATGTATACATATATATATATATATATATATATATATATATATATATATGCATGTATATATGTATATACATATATATATATATATATATGTATAATATATATATATATAGGAATATTATAATAAATCATCTAAATCGATATAGACGTCTCAACACTGAAAAAAAAGAACAGCAACACAGCGTCAATAAATTACTCAGGGAAGCAGCAAAAAGCAATTACCCACTTCGGTATCTAAGGCACTATGTAGACTTGATATTTGACAGAAAGACAAACAGTTTTATTTGATGATAGCAGGTCGGTGAGATATGGTTGTGCGGCATGGCTTGTGGACTTCAAGAATTCTGTTGAGTAATCAGGTTAGGTTTATTCCCATCTTAAGCCCCTTTTTTGCTTCATGGTCTATATACTTCGGGATGTTTCATAGATTTCATCGGACGGAGGAGTGCTTCAGGAAGACAGAGGCACCGGGAGTGTTTCTAGAGTAAAAGCGCTTTAACCGGGAACGGGGGGTCACTATCCCTCCCGGCCTTTTTTCTGTCGTTCCTGTAAACACTCCCCTTTCTTTTCCCCCTTTCCTTTGTACCTCCTCCCCTTTTTTCAATCTGATGATGTATTTACTATTATATATATATATATATATATATATATATATATATATATATATATATATATATATGTATAATATATATATATATATATATATATATATATATATATATGTATATATATATATATGTATATATATATATGTATATATATAAATATATATGTATATATATGTATATATATATGTATATATATATATATATATACATATATATATATATATATATGTATATATATATATATTTCTTAATTTTTATCTTTATATCTCTAATTTTGGGGTTTGAAACATATAAATTTGTATAGTCCATTGGTTGAATGCAGAAGTATTTCCTATAATTCACAACAGATGGCGATCTCTAGTACTCTTTCCTAATACTTTGTTTAGTGCAACGAAATATCTGTACTGTATAATGCTGATGAAAGGTATGTCTTTAATTCTATCTGAATCATTGTGGATTGTTGCTTAGATTGCTTATATGTATGCTTTATGCAGTTTCATCATATTCCTTCCAATTTCCTTTTGTTATTTTCCTTTAGGTTATTGTCTGGAAATGTGTCGGATCTTTTGATGTTATTTCGGCCCTGTGGTTGTATCGTTGAGCGAAACACATTTGGTACCTCTGTGGATGCAAAGATCCTTGATAAGCTGGATCCACAGAGCTTCTATCCAATTTCATATTTTCGGATTGTATCTTTTCTCTTATTTTGTTATTTTGTCATTTTAATATTTTGAGCCTCCAGATTTTGATAATCCTTTGTTGTTTGAACTTGATTTGCATGCATCGGTCTTGAATGTTGAGAAATTCATGTGTATTATTGATATTTAAATTTAAGATCACTTTGTCTTTTATGGTAGCATTGTTTTCCTTTTGTCTGATATTTCCTTTCATATCATCTTTACTTAATTTTCCTCCGTATTGTTTTTGAACCAGGGTATGACACTGATCATGTTTTAAATTAGTCTAAATATATATATATATATATATATATGTATATATATATATATATATATATATATATATATATATATATATATATATATATATATATTCTTTCTCTTTCTTTTGACCCTTTTTATTTGTAGTTTATCTAAATTTTCTTTTCTAAATTTTATTCCACATTTTTTAAATTTCTGTTTTTGTTTTCCATGTGCCTAAATTTCTTTCCCTTTCCATATATTTTCTTTTCTTATATATTTTCTAAATTTCACTTTTTAAATTTTATTATTTGCTTTAATTTTTTTCTATTTTTCATTATGTTAATATACCTCACTCTAAATTTTATTTTTCAATGATCTTTTTATCTGTATTCGCAATAGCCCTTTTCCCATTTTTGAAATATGGACGTACTTGTCAAGTTCAAAAATAATGTAAAACTGTTTGTTTAACCACAACAATTTTCATCAATTGTTATCTTTTTACACCTAAATAAAAGTTCGTTTGGCGGAAAGGTACACCTTGGGTACCTCCTGAGTCTAGGAGGTATCCTTTCCCGACCGTGCAACTAGTTACTCTAAACCCACTATGTGAGTCCCACGGTCTGGGGTCTTCTAAGTTCCGACATCTTTGCACTAACCTGCAGGGTTGATTTGTTCAAGCGCCATTGTAAAGAGCATTTCTCTCCCACCCGGGAATCGTACCCTGGATCTCCGAACTGTTCAGACAACGCTCTACCGTTGAGCCCCAGGGACGAAATTGTAAGCACTTATTGTCGAACTGAACTCTGCAAGGTCTAATGGTCATAGGTTGTGTGAAGTATGTGTGAATTGTAATGACAAGTAGGAAAAATCTGATGTGGGCAACACATGACTTTCCTTATATAATGCCTTATATAATTTACTACTTTTTCAGTGAAAAATAGGTTTTCTTATAGTAGATACTTATATTCCTTCCAAAATATTGAATTCTCGTCAATGAGTCGCCATTTTCATTGATTTAGCGTCATTTTTATCCATTTGGAGAGATTTCAGTTAATTTGACAACATATAACAAGTCGCCAAGTTTGCGACATTCCGCTAACTTCGTAGCCAAAATCTCACCAAACGTACGGATGTATAAACGGAGAAATAAGTTATTCTTATAGCAGATAAATGACTATTAGTGCTCAAATACAAAAGTGATACTCAAAGTATCTATTCTCATGAAAGGAATGATCTAGATCCAGGAGAATGATGTCACCCAATTTATCGAATGATATTACATATGAAAAGTGAACATGTTTCTCAACATTTAATATATTTATTTTAATTTATGGGATTTTTTGATAAATTTATTTGAAAAATATCTGGAGAATGGTTAATCTCGAGAATGGTTAATGCTAGCGTTCTAAAGTTTATGTCAATCGTTTTCTAGTGAAAAATTATAAGAAATGTCTATTTGCGTAACTTTATTGAAAGTTCTGATTTTGATGATTTTTTCAAAATTTCACTCGAAAATTTAGGAGTTTCTGAAGATTCGATTGCATTTAAAATCAATGGACTTCCAGTATTAACAGATTGTTATTTTCGCACTAAATTTCATTCGAATCGCTCCATTTGTTCGTGAAATATCGTCTCTACAGACTCACTGACACACACACACACACACACACACACACACACACACACACATACTTTCACACACACACAGACATCACTTCAAAAATGTTTGATACGTGATCAGGGACGCTTGAAACATGCTCTCCCGTCGAAAACTCGAATTCGAATTTTCGACCCCGTCACAATAATTTCCTTATACATTCCTTATACATTTCCTTATACACAATACATTCCTTATACATATTTCCTTATACATTATACTTTTCTTATACATATAAGGAAAGTAAAAATGAAAAAGAAACGCGCAATGTAACAAACGAAGCAAACACGATTCTGTTTATTCTGCACTAATCGCCATGTTAAGTTGGCTCGAGAAGAGAAATTACGGCGGAACTTAAGAACCAATCACACAAAAATTAGATGAAACTAATTTGGCGGCCTTCTATCCTTATAAGTCGCGTTTAAAAGCAAGAGCTTATAAACGCGACTTACACGGATTTTCTAAATACAAAACGAATATATATATAATATTATAAAATTCCCATTTAGTGATTTTAACAAAATTCTTCTCATTTTTCTTTCATTAGCTATAAACCTTAGATTAAACTGCAGATTTATGCAATGGAAGTATTTGCTTGAAAATTTATTTATCTGCTAAATTAGAATCTAACTTAGAATCTTTTGTAAATTTTAATCTCAGAACTTGAAATTTATAATTTAATTTGTGAAATAGAACTTTTTACTAATCTGCAGTGATGTGTAATTAGCTGATTAATTTTAGGATTAATTGAACTAACAGATAATTAGTTGCCTTATAATCCCTTATATATTTTAATTTCCCAAAATTATTTTTTTTTTACTTTTAATTAACGAACATTTTTTTGGACAAATTTCAATGAATGTGTCGACATTTACGCAATCAATAAACATGCTTCGAAAGAAGCAATAGACAATTGGGCAATTAAACATATCCTTATTAAAAATCCACTCGTTTCCATGGTTACTAATATATGCTTCTCCTCCAAAGGGCATATTAAATTCTATAGGCAGAACTAACTTGCTTCTGTGAGCGACTGCAATCTGTGCTGGAAATAAAATTAATTTCATTATTCTGAGCTTCAATTGTAAAGGATAGAAAATTGTGAAATGGAATTATAGATGAAATGATGCTCTGCACTAAATAATGCTTTTAAATGCAGTAAAAAGCTTTATACGATGATGCAATAATATACAATATAAAACTAATTCTTAATTTTTAACATTCAAACAGCTATGAACTATTTGAAAGAGAGCAGAACTCTATGATGGTATGCACCACTTTAATGCTTGTTACATTAGAGTGATGAAATAGGCTTTTCCCACCTCTTATATAACTCATACAACACATAACGGTTTAAACATAAACACTTCTTTCATTATATCTATACTTAGAGGCGAAAATTGCATACAATTGTTTTGGCGAAGAAAAAAATTTCTTGAAACATTTATTTTCCAGATATGATTTTAAAAGAGCGGTAATAAAAATAAGCAGAAGATTGCTCATTTAGATTCAGAATCAAATTTTGGAGAAGAATTAGATGGTTCACTTAGGACTTCTACTTCCAAGTTTGTTTGTTTTTTATCATTTGCTGTTCAAAAAATGTCAGTTTATTTGTAATAGCTATTTCTCAAGTTAGGATATAGAAAGGGTTTTAATTATAACTGATAGGGATTCAGCATCAAATTTTAGAATATGGAGGTTTACTAAGAATTATTTCTTCGGGTTTTTTTCCAGATACAGTTCACAAATTTTCCTTGAATTACACATTTCTGAGGATTAGCTATAGAGATTCGATAATGTCTGATATGAATTCAGCATCAAACTACAGAGGAGGTTAACTGACTCACTATGCATTTCCATTTCCGTTTCTGAAGTGTGTCGCTTTCAATTAAAAAAATTGCATTTTCCTTGAAACATCTATTTCTCAGGATTGGTTATAAATAGGGCTTACATTATGACTAATATGTATTCAGCATCGAATTCAGGAGGAGTAGGACGATCACAAATGATTTCCATTTCCGGTTTTGGAGATGTCACTTCCTTTTTCCCGAAAATTTGCATAACCGTACGAAATTATTATGCTAACGTGAACAAAAATCCTTAACAGTTCCTTCAAAAATAATGTGCACACAAGATTTGGCACCCCATGAAGACTTTTTAATAAATTGCCTGCTTCATAATTGTATTTCATTCAGATGTGTAGTCTTACACATATTGAAATATAAAGCAAATTGCTCATTTATCTCATTCAAATTTACTCACACTCCTCCATGTTTTGAGGTAAGACCTTCTTTAAATCATACTATCCCAGTAATGTTTCAATCGTTTCAAAGTTATTTAAATAAGAAGTCATTTACATTCGTAAAATATTCAAAGGAAGATCTTTAATGATATATCCTTTTCCTTGGTCCATTAACATTGATGGGTCTATGTTAAGGGGAAAGGAAATGGAAGCCCGTCACTAAGTAATTTTCTTCTGTGGGCGTTTCTTCTTTTATAGAAACATTACATGTGAAAGACAGACCAAAAAATTATTTTTATACTTAAACGTCTTTAATAGTCATTTTGATGTAAATGCTCTTGAAATTTTGCTAATAAAATTTCAATTTAAGAATGCTGAAGATGAGACTATTGGTTTCGACTGTTATCTAACGTGATACTAAATTAATCGAAATATAATTATTTTAAATAAATATTTAAGTATTTTAAGCATTTTAAATTATTAAAAGCACTTTAGAATGTATGCGTTCTTTTTCTATATAATTTCGGGTATCCCAACGTATAATTAATTCAATTAAATCGGTATATATTAGTAGCTATCTATTTTTGAAGACAGTTAATAACGACAAACTTTAAAATAAAGTAATCCATGGTCACAGAAATTTGACCGATGACATGATTGCTATTATATTTTCTAAGCAAGACATTTGTGACTACCGAATATATTTTGTTGCAAACACACGAGTCCAGCTGCTTTGCATACAGAAGAATATCAGCTGCTCTGTCATCTGACAATTTAAAAGCATCTGTAAAATGATACGTTTGAATTGTCAAATAATTTACTTCTGTTGGTATCGGGTATGCCTATCTCTTAGGAAATATTATAAATAACCATCAACCTGCCTATGTATTAGGCACCATGTCTGTATTATATATCTCTATGCCTGTACTTAATTCTATCACGCTTTATACGTCGTTTTTGTCTTCTGTATTCTCAAATGGAAAAACCTTCGCCTAACAGAAATCTAACAGAAATCGCCAAACGAATTATGAAATGAAAATACTATATAAATTCATTACTATATAAATCTATATAAATAAAAATGAAAATCTGTCTGTCTGTCTGTCTGTCTGTTTGTCACACCATCACGGGAGAACGGCTGAACCGAATTTGATGAAATTTTGTAGGTAGTATGTGTGGGTAAATTTTGTCCAAGTTTCGAGTTTCTAAGACCTGGGGTTGTCGAGATATTAATGAAAAACGGAACTTTTTCCTAGGAGTTCTACTCCCTAACTCCGTGGTTTATCCAAACGAAAAGCTTGAAAATCGTTTGAAAGTGAATTAAAATTTAATCTCTGAGTTTGATGGGAGATTTTTTGCGTTAATTAGTCACTTTCTGAAAACATGAATTGTTTGAAACATGATTTAAAAGGGAAATCTATCTCCATGGTTCATGGTTTATTTAAAACAAGCTTTTACGGAACAATGAGAAGTATAGAGAAATCAAAATCGTTATTTAATTTCGCAGTTTATGTTATAAGACATGACATATTTAACATGTTATAAGATTCTATCTTATATCATGTTACTCAGAAACGCGAATAAATTAAATCTGTCTGTTAATTTTAATAATTATTTTTTCGATTTAAATAATAAATAAATGGATATAAAAATATATTTTAGAAAAGAAGGATTTGATTTTTCTTATAGCATTTTTGACTGGATAATATCAATTACGGTCTTCAGGTTTAAAAATTATTATTATTTATATTTTCGGGGATTATTGATTCAAGGATTATTGATATTTTCAAGTTATTATGCAATTATTTTATTATGACAAAAATTGTTTAAACTCATATATTGTATGTTGTACGAATCTTCTACAAATACACGTGTATATCTTTTAATCTACGAGAATATAGGTAGTACAGGTATATTGACATATGTTTTGATATATATTGGCATATATTGGAATCAATTACGACCTTCTGGTATAAAGAGTACGGATATTATTGATGTTTTCAATTTATTACGTCATCTATTTTATTTTGGCAAATATTTTTGAGACGCATATTGTAATACGGGTAATCTTCTACTAACACATTGGCATATTTTCTGATCTGCGACAATATAATTAGTACGGGGTTGCATATATTCATTCAATTCCTATTTTTTCTTCTGTAAATTTGCTTACAAAAGGGGGCAGGATGTTTTATTCTTCAGATCTGATCGTGAAGATAATTTTGCATAGTGAGAACATATATTCTTAAACTTCTCTTTAGGAGCAATAAATTTAATATTTTAACAGAATTTGCACATGATTGCGAACTTTAAGTTTCTTTAAATTATACACTCCGTACGAATAACGGGTGTGCTGTTAGTGGTTAATAAATTTTAACATTTTAGGAGGATATATCATGTTGCTCGGCATCACAATTAAATTAAATGTGTTTGTTAATGTTTTTATTATTTTTTTTTCGATTTAAATAATAAATAAATGGATAAATGGATATAAAAGTATATCTTATGAATGGACGGTTTGATTTTTCTTTTAATTATATTAATTGCTGACTGCGTACATCAATTTCATTTATTTTGGCAAAGAGTTATCAAGCTTATATCGTATTTAGCTACTAAACTCATATATTGTGTTTAGCCAATAAATTCATATAGCCGATTGTTGAAACAGAAAAAGAGTAGAGCGGGTATATCTTCTAATACAATTGTAGTGTTTTCATTTTGTATATTGAAACGGGATAAGAATGTTTCATTCAGATCTGCAAATTCAAAGCTACGAATTTGGAGGGATATCGCTAATTAGACAACTTTTCTTAAACTTTGCCAAATTGACGGAAATGTCGCCAAATTGATATAAACGACACATAAGCAGCTGCTATAAACCTTCGGGTTGGTCGTGTGGCTTGGGTCTTCTACATATCAATGAAATTTTTTTTTGTTTTGTTAGAAGAGAGTACTGAAATGATGTTTGGTTAGCATTTATCTGTCAGACCAACCATCCTACTTAGTAATACATTTAGCGAATTTTTTAAATGTCACCAAATTGATAAAAATGTTTTCAAATCTATAAAAATATCTTGAAATTGATAAAATTGCGCTACATAAATGATATTAATTGTTTTTTGTTAGGGGATAGTATTGTGATGATATTTCGTCAATTTGTCGCAAAGTGGAACTGTCAGTTCTACAGTCCCACTTGGCGATAAATTTGGCGATTTTTTAAAATGTCGTTAATTTGACGAAACTGTCGCCAAATGTTCCATAGAAATATAACTATTTAGACGATATTTTTTTTACCAATCTATTTGAAGCAAATGATATCATGTCGCTTAGCAACTGATTTAAATCCAATGTGTTTATGCGGCAGACGATTTTTATTAAATCCTTTCCGATTTGAATAATGAAGATATGTATATAAAATAAATTTCATTGCCATTTCATTTTGGACTGGATAATATCAATTATACTCTTCAGGTTTAAACATTATTATTATTGATATTTTCCGGAATTATTGATTCAGGGATTATTGATATTTTTAAGTTATTACGCCATTGTTTTATTGCGGCAAAAATTGCTGACACAGGCATATTGTACGTTGTACGAGTAATCTTCTAGGAATGCACGGGTATATCTTCTAACCTACGAGAATATAAGTAGTACAGGTATATTGGCATATATTTTGACATATATTTGCATATATATTGGAATCAAGTACAGTCTTCTGGTATGAAGATTAAGGGGATTAATTATATATTCAATTTATTACGTCGTCTGTTGTATTTTACCAAAAAACATTTGTGACTCATATTGCAAAATGGGTAATCTTCTACTAATAATCGGACATTATAAGTAGTACGTGTATATCTTCCCATATAATTTTAGCACTTTAATTTTGACATATATTGGAATAAATGACTGTCTTCAGATTTAAAGATTACGGGTTTATTGGTATTTTCAATTTATACATGTAATCTACTAATACAGGTTATATTTTCTAATATTCGCGTATATAATTAGTACGGGTCCCATACAATTTTAACGCTTTTATTTTGCATATATTGATTCAATTCCATATTTTTTTTTATATTTGCTTACATAAGGGGTCCAAGATGTTTTATTCTTCAGATATGTCCATGAAGATAATTTTATATAGCGAGAACAGAGATTCTTAAACTTCTTTTTAGGAGCATTATATTAAATATTTTAACAGAATATTTTGATTAAACATGTCATTTAGTATACTATAAGAATTTGGGCATGATTATGAATTTCAAGTTTCTTTATATTATATACTCCGTACGAAGAACGGGTATGCTGCTAGTTGTGATTTAAATGTGTGTTCTCTTCAGATATAATCTTGCATATCAACGCAAACATAAATACATCTAATAAATAAATTATTGCTATACATTAAACTATTTTTTAATATGAAAAGTAGAGTTTTGACCTCATTTGAGAGAATATGTTTAAAGGAATAAGAAGTTTATTTATTTTTACTGCTGCTGCTAACATTCGAAAATTTCGTAATGATAAACATGCAGGGCGATGTTTTCATAATAAGCAGCATATCCGTTCACAGTCGCTGTGTTTTTCACCGGTAATAAGATAACCGATGTAACACTTTAATATTAAAATCGAAAAAATGATGTTTGCACAATTGCAAATACTCCGTTGTATACTAATCCTAGATCTGTACACACGCTAAAAGTTTTTCTTCTTTCACATATGGAAACTATCGGTTTTTTAAACTTTATGCAGACATTACAGCATAGTATACTATTTTATCTATTTTATAAAAACTTATCTGGCAAAAACGTATTTTTTTTTACTTCTCTGCAAGCATTTTTAGTTGTTTGACTGGATTTTAAAGGTGTTATGTGTACTCAACTGAATCACTGTAATCTGAAGATCAAAAGGTCAAAATTTAAGTCCTTCCTTGTGCTTATTGTATAAGTGTTTCACAAATTATGTATAAAAATACTTATCTTTAATCTTAATCGGACATGTTAATAAGTACTTCTATAAAATAGTTTAAACATGTTTTTCAATTCAATGCACACAATAACCGAAAATACATATTTACTGATGTCAAGTATGATGCTGAACACGTTAAGCGCTAGCTAAATCACGCCCACTCATGCTACAGTCTTACCTCATGCTAATGCATTAGGCAAGCCACACGTTGAAGACCAAATCTGCATCGTGTAGAAGGTTGTTTGGTTTGAACAACGGTTACTGCTGCCTACTTTCCACACACCCAGTCCAGACACATAGTCCAGACACATAGTCAGCCGCTGTACTAGAGACATAAAAATCCATTTTTGTCGGTTCTAGTGCATAATTGATCAAAATATGACACACAGTGCAATACATACAGAGCGTACTGCTTCCTCAATGTATTGCCTGAATCAAGGCAACTGAATGTCACGGATTTGTGACATGTGCATCTCACGGAGTATACGCATGTCACAAATCCGTGGCATGAGTAGTTAACTTGCTAAATAAAATGTACATTAATACCATGGCGAGGAAATTCACATGTGCTGTAGTGCCGAAATGCAGTCAGAAATTTAAATTTTGAACCTAATAAGTTTACCATTACACTTTTTTTAAAAAATATACCTAATTAATGAGATAAAATGAAAAAAAAGTTACTTTACAGGTTTGAAATGACTGAATATTTAATCCCGCAATCTGGCGGATTAATTTTGATTCAATCCCCAAGATGTCAAAGATAAAATGGAATTTATTAGAAAATGAATTATCTTAAATGGTTTACCCCACATTACTACCACACCACATGTTTTCTAAACCTAAAAATTCGGAAGCAATTTCTCAATTTTAACTTCATTTAAGAAATGATTGAAAAATTAAGTCCCATAGTGTTCAATGTATTTAATTTTTTCAACCCGGGTTTATTCCGAATCTAATTGGGTAATATTATTTATTTTCATTCTCAAACATTCCACAGCACTCAATAGCATACTAAAATTTCATTTTGATAACGTCATCTTTACGGTAGTTATCGTGAAAACGGGCCGATAGAATGGCTAAAGTCATAAACACTTTTCAACTATGTTGGAAAGCGTTAAAAATGTTTATTGGAATTGTGTACAGGATTATTGACAGAGGCTGTAACACGGTGACAGCTACTATGCTTGGTAAAGTAATTTACAATATAAACACCTTGATTTATCTGTCTGTTTATCTATCAGTCTCTGGGTAACGCTTGGCGAAATATTGGTGTCGAAATTAGCGCATTATCGTCAACTCGCGATATTTTTTTAATGTTGCGAAATTGACAAAAATGTCGAAGAATTGATAAAAATATCGACAAATTGATAAAAATTTAGCCAAATTGGTAAAAATGACGACTAATTGATGAAAGTTCAATATCTTGGAAAAAACATAGAATCTACTATAACCTATCTGGAATAACCTATGTCTCCATCTGTAACGCTTGGCAAAATTCTGGCGATTGGCAAAATTCTGGCGATAAATTTTTGCGCATATCGCCAACTTGGCGAGTCTTGCGAGATTTGGCGAGATTTGACGCTTGGCGAGATTTGGCGACGAATTTGGTGGAATGTCGCCAACTTGGCGACATTTTTAATTGTTGCTAAATTAATAAAAATTTCGCCAAATTGATAACATTAACACAAAATCAATGAAAATCACGACTGATGAAAATTCAATATCTTGGAAATAACATAACAAACGAATATATGAATAACCCATTTCTTCGCCCATCCGTAATGCTTGGCGAAAAATTTGTGTCGCAAACTTGGCGACATTTTTAAATATTGCCAAGTTGACGAAAACATCGCCAAATTGACGAAAATGTCGCCAAATTGATATAAATGTCACCATATTGATAAAAATGGAAGGCAATGCTTTGCAAATTTTTAATTCCTTCATATGACGGGCATACCTTCTAGTTACTAATATTCTTTCTCGAATTCAAAACTATATTGTAAGACTAAGATAATCTTAAAGATGCTGGACATTGGATTCCTGTGCACGTAAGTGTGGTTTATTTAAGTGCTCCTGAATAGGACAACAATTCGCCAATAACACTATTCTGTGAAATAAATGTCTTTTGTTACAGTTAGTCTTGAATTTCTTCTAATTAGACAATGATGTACAACTTAGTGATTGTATTTTTTATCTACTTCGTTTTGTTGCCGGGTTGGTATATTAACTTTTTTAATTCGCCAACAGGGTTGATGTAATCAGTTTTGTTTAGGGGGTATGATACCCAAATTGCTGAAATCTGCAATTTTGAAGTTATAGTTGTAATTTTTTGTATTCAGGTATATTTTAAGTATAGTAAAAAAATGTGTTATTCAAAATTTTAAACATTTAAAAAAAATATTTTTGAAAAATTAAAATTTCAAAAATTTGGCAAGTTTTCTTTCTGATATAAATAGAAAAATAATTTTCTAAAGTTTTAATTTGAACATTTGTTAACATAAAAATATGTAAGAAATAAATTGTCTTCACAGTTTTTCCCATGCGCAACAATGGCAATTGTATGAAATGGGTGTAATATGCATTATAGAAGCTCATTTGATATATCCTGAATATGCGCGATGAAATTACCTGAAATCACAAGAAAAGAAATAACTTCTACTTTTCCCGATGCGATGACGTCGAACACTTTAGTCCTAACGCGGTCTTTGTTAATAAGCGCCAGTATACCAGTAAATATTGCATGTTAATTGGAGCAACAAGGATCTGAAATATATCAAACCGCAGATGAAAAAAACCCCGGTAAAATTAAAAAAAATAAATTGAGTGCTGTCACAGCGAAATTTCGTTTGAATTTTGTAATTTTTTTGGTACATACATACTCATAATAAAACACACATACTCATAATAAAAATATAATATCGATTGAAATCAAAATAAGAACGAAATCCTGCAAATTCGAAAAGTTAGAATATTGCATTTTATATCCAAGGAAATATCCCGATAACTGACGGTCAAAGTCTTGACCAAAAGCCTGAGACCGAATTTTGACTTTAAATGTGAATAATTTTAAACAAATGCAAATTAAAATAGTCTTGCAGAGCTGTATTGGACGGGAAGCTGAAGTAACTTTGTACCGAATTTTGTGATAGACCGAAACTTTATTTTTCCACTACAGATGACACAGATGCACAGAAAGAAAGCCAAACTTATTCTTTTATTTAGAACAAATTACCCACCGTTGCGCGGTTCTAAAAGCCTGCTACTTAAATACAAATACAGATAACACTACTCAATTTTCATGTATTTTGAACAAAACCCATTTGCTTTTTCCATGAGCAACCATGCCAATTATGGATTGGTGGACTGTTATTATGAACTGCGTTGCAATTTTGAATTACCTAACAAAAACTCAAATAAGTGAAAATATTTGAAGTTGCAAAAAAAAGACTATTGCGTTACCACCAAAATTTAAAATAATAATAATAATAATAATTGATATCTTAGCAAATTTCCATCATAGTGCAGTCACATCTTCAGAGAACAGTTATTTCATTAAAACGATTACATTCCTAAATATGAAAATTTATCTTTTAAATTCACGAATTTATAAAACAGCAAATAAAATAACACGCAAAATCGTCTTGACAAACATTTGAGATATCGCTCATAAACCATTTGCGTCTGGAAAGCGAGCACAACTGCAATGGATAAATTGATTTGACTGCCCTTTATTGTCTGCCAGGAATAAAACTGATTTTGAAGTCAAAATTTTGACGGATTTTAGGTTTTGAAAGTACATAGCATTTAAACTAATTCAAGTTTAAAAACATCTTGGTGATGTGCATCGAACAGAGACCTGAAGTATCTTTGTAGCAAATTTTGCCGTTGTTCGGTGTTTCGATATTCCTCTACAGACGACCTACAGAGACACACAAACATCGGCTTTTCTTATGTAAGAAGATTACAAACTTAAGTCATACTTTAGTCGTGTGTGACGTGCTAGATATGTGCTGTCCCTTTGAAAAGTAGATTTTTGAAACTTTGAAAATATGCTGTGTTAGATAAATATCCTGCATGTACTCGTGAAAAGTAGCCGAATGTCCATTTGGCATGCCGCATTGAGATAAAATGCGAATTACAAAAGTTCCAACAGACAAATGACATTTTTTCCCAAACCCATGGATACATTACATGCCGTTTATCACAATATCCTACAAACGTAATTATATATCACGCATTTTTGGTTTTCGAAACACGATGTTTTCATATTTCGAAATGTAACGGAAAAACCCAGCAGAAATAATAGCGTTTAAAAGCACGAAAGTTGCTCCAGATTTTGGAAAACATCCAATAGTTTTTCATGCGGTGCGATTTCCATTTTTACTGCAAATCCCTGACGGGTACATATCTATAGCATTTTTACATTTGTCTTTTGCAAAGCCATGTGGTTCTAAATATATGGTTGATATATGAGTAGGTTAATATTTTATACATAGTTGTTATTCCCGTTATTATGATAAATGGATTTGGGTGGATTACAGAAGAAATACGTTTTTCTCATTATGAGAAAATAGTTTGTTAAAGTCTGTGTGGAATTTAACGCCGTATTTTGTGCTTGTCTATTACACGTATAACACGCTTTAAAAATATTGGAATTGCTCTTACGCTATAGCTACAATAGCCGATGGATTAGTTTTGCTCATGTTAGATATCATAAGCATCGATTAAGAAGACGAATGAAAATGAATTTCAAATTTGAATAAAATTAATTTTTATTGAATGAAAGAAGACGACCTAAGAAAATATAAAATAAAACGTATTCTTGATTGTTTTAGTTAAATCATCATCATCTTCTTCATAATTAGCGCTACAGTCCAGACTGAAACATGATTTTTTAATAACATATTTCTACTGATGTATCATGTTTGACCTGCCTCCAGTTGAGGGTCTACAACAAATTAATGGTTTAATCTGTCCAATTCATTTATTTCAGCCTGGGTCAAGTATTGGATTATCGCCAGAATTACACTCCTATATACAGTGGGAATCTTACTGTTTGTATCACATGTGGCAAAGTAACATGTAAATATTTATCAGTCATGTTTGGGGTATTTGGGTCAGTCATATGGATTGATTGGGGTATTTTGTGCAGATTGTGCATCCAAACATACGCAAAATCCAGCTGTTTGTTACATGAAATATTTAACAAAACGATCTTCTGGAATTTCTTGCAGAGTCTTGCAAACCTCTTGCAACTTTTGGCTCACTACTGTACTTTTTTGCAAAACAGGATTATTTTCACCGAACCAAAATGTTACCAAATCAACGTAGAGAAAGTGTATAAGTAAATCATCAAGTATTATAGACAAAACATGTAAATATTTTGGATAAGCCATATATGCATACAAACCATTAAAGACCACAAAACAAACCATTAAAGACCACAAAACAAACCATTAAAGACCACAAAACAAACCATGAAAGACCACATTTTCCAAACCATTAAAGACCACATTTTCAGTGAACTTAAACTCTTACAACAAGAAATAGGGGTGATAGTTCACAACAATAAGAATAATTTTTGCTATAGAAAATGGGGCCGCATTCTACTCATAGTGGCAGAAAAAAGTCAAATTATATATCCACGAAGATCTTTCAACAGTAAAAATATAGAGACTTGACTATTTTAGGAGATTTCCATTTCCATTGGCATCTGAAAATAACTCAAAGTAGCTGCTCAAAGTGTCGTACGAAGGCACCATTGCACAGCCGACACCATTGAATGAAAGATTGTCACAAATTCTTGGAGACTCCTGGTGTGTTGTTGATATTGTCCGTAACAACAGCGAGTCTCGCAACGAGGTTTTGCAGGAACTCCACAGGTATCTCAGACACCAATGTTTTCATATTCCGTCCTAAAGAAATCCAGTGGATAAAATTCCGGGGAGCGTGGAAGCCACGCCAAAAGTCCGGCATGCCCAATCCACCTCCCGGGATATGTCGCATTTAGGAAGTATCTGTGTAAAAGTGTGCTAGAACCCCATGCATAAACCACATAGTATATATCTGTATGGTGAGCGAACCACCTTGCAACAAACCGGGAAGCCCTTGCTCCAGGAATACACGCACCGGCAAACGTTCAGGAAAGATATAAGGGTCCCACCAGACAATCACCAAGGAAACATACCCAGATGTTTATGGCAAATTTCTGGTGTTAGCACTTTGAGCAGCTAATTTGAGCCTTTCATTGATGCAAATAGATATGTGAAACTCCTAATGTAGTTGAATCTATGTTTTCTTCACTGTTGAAGGATCAGCGTGGATGCGAAACTTTACTATTTTCTGGCACTATGAGTAGATGCCGTCCATTCCAAAGGTTGGTCTTACTGATGTGAACTATCACCCATTCTTTTGTTGAAAGAGTTTATTATCGCCATGTATAGGGGTCTCCATCCGTACATTGAAATCAAATTAAGTTCCTATGAATTGGAAGAGTAAATAGTAAGTCGCTTGTCTATAGTACTTTGGCGAATCCATAACTAAGCATCGAATAAGAATACAGGAACTGGCTATACATCAATCGACAGAACACTCTGATAGTTTCATTGCACAGTTATAAAGACTAAATGTTGCAACCTTCAATCATGCGACATATATCAAAGCGATAATCAAGTTCTTGTCATACACGGAGGAGCTGTGGTTGCATTATTTCCAGGGGTGGCACACTACACTATGCCCATCAGTCCCGTATGAAAGATTCCCTAATTCCAAAGTCTGCCTTTGATGACAGTCCAATAACAGTCTTGGCAAATACAATTTTTTTTTTCAGAATCTATCTGTTGATTGATGGTACTTAGGTGTAGTCTTGTTAAATTGTAAAAATATTTTTGATTTATCTTGCAGGTCCAGAACGCCGCAAGTATCTTATGTATAAAATATCCGTGTTTGCGTCTTCAGGAAAACTGTTGTTAAAAGTTTTCTTGGTTTGAAAACCATGGTATTTTGCCATGAAATCCTCCAAATTCATTTTCATCAGGAAAAAATCTCAAGGAAATACGTTACAGTTTGGAACTTGAAACTGCCTCTTCGTCAAATATCACATATTCATAAACACCTTCATAAAAGTCCTAATAACTTTTCTCAAAACTGCAGTAGAGATTTTCGCTATTTGATAGAGTTCAGACTTATGAATCATAAAGCAGGGTAGATCTAATCAAAGCATTATAGTCAGATATTTTTCTAATACTACATAAAAGTATGCTGAATATCAAATTATTTACAGTGCGATGCAACATCGGTTAGTCATTTAAAGATATATGGTTAGTTATATTTAATGCAGGATAAATTAGAAAAATGAACACACATTTTGCCTTTCGAATTTATTTTTAACACATATAAAATTTTATTTTATCTCCATTTGACGAACGTCAAAAGCTTATGCATTCAGCACATTACTTTCACTTCATATTGCAATTAATTTACTTTTCTCACAGCGAAATAATAACTTACAAAATCTATGGCACTATATTTCTGGAGTTGAAATAGTACGTTAAAGTTCTGTGTTTTCACGATGACAATAATATGTAAATATATTTCGAAATACGAAATTAAATTATATATCTCGCAAATCTAACTTGAGAATAAGAAAAATTACTTGTGGTTTCCGCTGCACAATAAAGTACATAATGTATATGATATTTCTAAATAAAAACTAATACTTTATTCATTAAAAGCAATGGTTTAAGATCCAATCGATAATTTACAAAACATCAGAAATCAAATTATAATGTGTTTTTCATATGTTTATAATATACACTATGTTGCAAAACATTATATGCACCCATATAATATTGAAATACAGCCACGAAACTCATGAAAATGTCGTTTTAAGAGTTATGCAAATGAGTAAATTGTCAGCGCCAATGATGTTATAAAACTATGCTACGAGCGTGAGAACGACGCATCGTGCAACATTTATAACAACTAGCGTTTTTACTTACAAGCAAATGGAACTAGATTGTCTGCTTTGATACTGTAAGTTATATACACAAATACCTTTAAGACGTACTCGACGGAGCTATGAACAATTGTCGAATTTGAAGAAAGGTCGCATCAGAGGGGTCTCATTCAAAAAGAAGCTGGTCTAACAGACAAATCAGCCGCCATCTTGGTCGAACTGATGTGGTAGTTGCTCCGTGCTAGCAATAGTGGATCAGCGAAAGCGCATGTAGCGGTCGCAGAGGCTCAAGACGTTTAAAACAGAAAACTGCTCAGGATCGTACAGTCAGGAGATAAGCCACGCCCACACCAATGGCGCCGCTATCAGCCATTTGAAGGTTTTCGCCATCCTCCTTGCATCCTGTATCAAGAGATTCTAAACGAAAACAACTGGCAGAAGGTGGGATTAGATATCGATGTCCGTTAAGGCGTCTACCACTGACTTCTCAACATATGCAGAGCAGTCTGCATTGATGCCGAGCTCAGTGAACCTGGACAGTACTGCCATTGGAGGCATGTTATCTTTAGCGACGAAGCGCACATCTCTATCAGAACTGATGCCGCCGCATACGTGTATGGATGAAGACTGGCCCGCATGGGGAGATATCTAATGGGACAACCGATCTTTGTGCTGCATGTCAATCAGGTGGATTGCTTGCACATCGAAGATATTCTGCAGCCGATTGTTCTGCCTCTGCTATTAAGCCGCCCAGGTTCCATTTACCAATAGACCAACGCTTAACCCCATACTGCATAACTTTCTCAACAATATATATGAGGAAATAATACCCTCCCATGATCATATAGGTCCCCAGAGCTATCACCAATAGAAAACGTCTGGGGGCAATTGACGCCGTCTGGGAATACATCGAATTAGCTGACCAGTTTCAACATCTGTGGCAGAATCTTCAACATTGAAATATAAACAACTTAGTTAACCTTATGCCGCACCAAATATCGGCTTGTATAGCTACCTGGAGAGATTTAAATACTTGCTAAAATGTCATTTTCTTGTTACTACCATTTTTTAATATTTTTTTTTGCTCAAAATATCTAATCATTTACATATCTCCTTAAACTATACATACATGCCAAGTTTGAGTGTAGCTCAAATTAATATGGTTGCATACATTATTTTACAACAGAGTGCATTTTCATTTTGCTATTTAATTTAGAAGGGTGAATCCCGTAGCTATGACACACCATCTAAAAATTGTACATAACGTCGCCAAATATGCGTATAAAAATAAGATCATACCATTATTCATCAAAATTATTTACCAAAATGCATTTGATATTTAATTAATATTGCGTAAAATAAATGATAATAGGCTTAACATGTTTAGCGGATGATCATCATTTTTCTTCTAGCTATATATTATCATAATCGGTGTATGTAAAATATAGATAAATTTAAACATGTTGAAATAGGTTTGTGCAATCACAAAGAGGATCGTCATATTTTAATGCACAGTTGAGCAACGTAAAAAGTATTGTGTTCATGGATCTTGTACATGATTATTCGAATGCTAAGGGAGTAAAATTAGTGAGTTATACAAGGAATGTCAGCTACATGGATCATCATATTTTTAAAGGTGTGTTTACGGCATGAAACGCTACAACTCTTAATTTGAAAACGCATTAAATGAATTGCTACTCTATCTATAATTTTATATCAATGAGAATGTGTTAGAAGTTCTTCTTCCAAAGGGAATCACTGTGCGAAAGAAAAAGAAAGTCGTAAAATTATAAGCCGGCAAATGGACTATTAAGCATTAAGCAACTAGATATCTTTCGTTTCGTCTTTTTTACTACTCAACTCCGGTTCTGCGTCTGAGAAATCTCAATAAAAGAAATACATTCTATATCATTACTCCCAATAAAACTTCTCATATATCATCCTTATCATTAGCTTTTTTTTAGCTTTCCGTAAAAAAGCCTTAAAAAGAGAATATTTTAGTGACGGCTAAAACTTTTATTGCATTTTAAATTTAAAGAAAAAAAAATGATATGTCAGATGGCAAGATGCTTTTTAGGACATAATCTCCTCCCTTGGACGTAATGACTTCAGAATAGAAAAAAAATAAATAAGACACAAAAACCTTAATCTCTTTTTAACATGAAAAAGGTTGGCCGGTAATAATATTTTCCCTATTGACGATGAACTCGATTGTCCATTGCAAAAAGGTACTACAAATCCTTTGAAATGTGCCTCCCAGATAAATGCTTTATAGATGATAGGTATGTAATTTGAAGTAATATTATGTACACAGAAATAACAAGTGGTATATATTAAATTATATGTTTTTAAACCTACATAAAAATATACAACCATTTGCTTGCTTTTAGAATATAAATAATATTTTTAACATTGCCAATTATGAGAATTTGGATTATTAGTTTCATACACGCATATTTGGGATATACAAGCTTATATGTGCCATAAAATCCGGGATATTTTCAGCACTATACAAATGAAGTTTATCATATTTTCGGGGAAATCACCCATATTTATTAAAAATGCAGGATATTTATTTTGCACAAATTTGGACCAGTCGAGCATTTTCACTAATTGATATCACAAATAAACTGTAAAGATAACATTAGTTTAAAAGTCCAAAACCGAATTATTGCTGCAAATCGCGGTTTTCATGGATTAGGAATTTTTTCAAATCTCACCAGAGTGGGAGAAGAACAGAATCACAGCTACATATAGTACTTAGAAGACCTACTTACCTTAATCCATACTTTAGAAACCTGGACTGTCACAGAATATGATGCAAATTACCGTTGTATCTTTCAGAGAAAAATATTGTGCAGTAGTTTTGGAGGAATTCAGGAAAGTGGTATTCGGAGGAGAAGATAAAATTTAGAACTATACAAATTATACAAACCTTCTGATGTAATTCAATACAAAATTTACATAATGCAATGAGCAGAATATGTGCTAAGAATGGATAGCAATCACAAAAAAAATTTTCATGTTCACTCCGATTGTGAAGGGCGATCAAATTTGAAATTAATCAATTGTGTGGACAAGGATTTTATGTGTTAAAATTTAAAACTGAGATAAGCATTGCTCTAAGGAAACAGTTTGAAAGAATCTTCTGACAAAGCCAAAAGCCCACAGTCTTCTGTCAAGACACTGATGATGAGGATATCTGATATTTTTTATTTGATGTCAAATAACTATTTCTTCAAATTTCCACATGTTCGGTCTTAATTCTAAATGCAGAATCAGCATTAATGATACCTAAAATTCATTACAGATGTTTTCTAACATGAATATAGCACAAAATAAGCTAATATGTGAAGAACATGTCCTTCTACATATAATGCAATTAATTTACTTTTTTCACAGAGAAATTATGATGTACAATATTTACAGCACAATAATTTTGCAATTGAGTTGAAGTGACACCACGTAAATTGAATTTTGGAAAATTATTAGTTTAAACAGAATAACTTACTTATTCATATTCATAATTCCTCATAAACATGCAATTGGCCTTTTGGTAATATCACGTAAAATAAATAACTACTGTTGAATTCATTGCCATGAAAAGGTATAACTACTGCAAAAGTATAGAACCCACGGCCCTACCGTGCTGAAAACGTCGGTTTTTGTTAGATCACCGAAGTCAAGCAGCATCGGTCGCGGTTAGTACTTGGGTGGGTGACCACCTGGGATCACCGCGTGGTGTTGACACATTTCGGGCGCGGTAGCCCGGTGGTTTGCGCGCTGGATTTGTACGCTGCCACAAGTACCGCCGTGTTCATGCGAAGTACGATCACGTTAAACATGTGGGTCCGTAAGTTTTTCCGAGCGGTTGGTGGTAGGGGAAGGAGGGTACGGTCCCTGTGGATGCCTCTCCCACTGGGTTCCAGTCTAAATTTGAAGGCACTTCCCGGCCGTCCAACCGGTTACCTTACACCTTTCTGGTAGGTCAAACGGTCTGAATCTCAACAACAACAACTGCTGCAAAAGTATATTCTTGTAAATTGAACCAATTACGAGTTGATCCACCAGACTGATGTTAACAGCTTTATTACACAATTTTGCATTAGAAAAGATATTTAATGATGTATACTACGTTTTAAGTTGATGTAAATTTTTGATAAATGTATCTAAAACAAGAAAGATTAATCATGCTTAAAGCATTGATTATGAAACACTTTGCAACTGCAATGCAATTTTATTTAAAAAAGTCTAAAATGCAATACATTCCACGGTAATATTTTAAAATTTATCACAATACTACATTAATTTATTATATTTGAAAACTTAAACCTTCATTGAAAAAAATGAACTTCATTCAAATGACGGCATTGAAATATAAATTGCCTGGTTTAAATATCTGTAAAATGCGATACATTCCACGGTAATATTTTTAAAACTATCATAATACTACGATAATTTATTATATTTGAAAACTTCATCGAAAACAACTGAAATTAATTCAAATGACGTCATAGAAAAATAACACGCCTGAATATCTCTATAAAAACAGCATTTCATTCATGACTTTCTCCCATTCATTTCATTCATCACAATACTATAATAATTTATTTTATTTAAAAATTAAGACCATGGAGGTATAAGTAATTAAACTCTATGCTTAAAACTTCATCGAAAAAAATCGTCCTTCTCTTTATAAAATCAATCGATATTTCATTCATATCAGCCATGCAGACTCCATGGGCTAAATTATTTTGTGTTAAAGAAATACAGCAATTCTAATACAACTCATTCTACATGTATTGCTGTTTGCATTTTACATAAGTGAAAAATAGGCTTCGTTGTAGAAATAATCAAATTTGGATAATCAGTTAAACTCAAATATATTGTATTTGCGTTGTTTCAGTATGTAGATGCACAGAATTTAAGCAACAATAAAGTAGTTTTAGGACGGATACAACACTCAATATGAATTAAAAAGAACTTAAAAAATCCCGATTTTGAAACAAGATGGATGTCATATATCAATTTGAAATGGGTCATGTGATCTTTTCATTTCATGGTCACGTGATCGTTTCATATAAAGAGGTGTAATTATTATTTTAATTTTTATTTAAAAAACTACTGAATATATTTCGCTGAATTTCTTTTTATATATTTTATGGAGCAATTTGAATATTACTAAAATTTTCGAAGCAATTTGTGAATTTTAAATCCGCTTAAAAAATGTTTGAAAAATTAGGTCCCATAGGGTTCAATGTATTTCATTTTTTTAACCCGGATTCAATCCAAAACTAATTGGGTGGCATTATTAATTTATATTCCCATAGGTCCTACAGACCGTCTGATCAACATACTAAAATTTCATTTTGATTAAGTCATTTTTTCTGCTGTTATCGTGCTAACGGACAGACAGACAGACAGAATGAACAAAGTCATAAACACTTTTCAACTTTGTTATAAAGTGTTAAAAACGTACAATATCTCGAGAACGGTTCATGCCAGTATATATCATATGTTTAATAAGGAAAATGTACATTTGGAATTGTTATTTATTTAATAGTATTGAATGTGCAGATTTTTTAAGAAGTTTCTCAAAAATTCATTTGTAAATCGCACCAATCGCAAGAAAGGTTCATGATAACGTTTAAAAGTTTGCATCATCCGTTGTCTTGTAAAACATAATGCTGAAATGATTATTCATTTATCATTTTTGAAGATTCTGATTTTTAAATATGTTTTTCAAAAATTCGTTTTAAACATTGGATTCCAACATTCAAATTGCGTTTAAAATCAGTAGACTCTCAATATTTACTATTCACAATAATCGTATGTTTGTAACCCTTCATTCGTTCGTAAGATATCGTGTATATAGACACACGAACGCACACACACTCTAACATATAACATACATACGCAAATTTACATGCATAAACACTAAATCACAAACTCACGCAGACATCATCTCAAAAACCTTCGATTCGAGATCAGAGATGCTTGAAACGTGCTCTTCACGAATACGAATTTCGACCCTGTCTCAATACTTTCAATAAACAACATTTTATTTATGTACGAAAAATAATATTTATTTTAGTTCATCTTAAATTAGATGGTACAAAATCGGTAAAATCGTACAGTTATATAAATGGCAGTTCAAATAGAAACTACAAGTTTTGAATAAATGTGACAAAATGCTTCTTAAAATTTGTGTGCGGTTATTTTAACGTTTCATTATAAGTTATTTCAAGATCAGATATTAAGGTACTTATTTAAAAAATTATAAATTTCAAATTTGTAAGTTTGAAATAATATAATGCACTACAATGTAAGGTAAACTGAGCATGTTCTGGCGTGACTTATGTATTTCACCGATAATGTTTCTGAGAGCAATTCGTGTGGCAAGATTTGATCCCTGGTGTGACCTGAGCATTGGCATTAAAGATATCCTAACAAGTATTTCTATTCTTATTTTAAATAAACCTTTCCTTGTCGATTTAGAATGTACAAGAATGTACAACGTTTCCATTAAATAATAATAAAAAAATAACCATTAACAAAATCTACTTAAGCAGACTTTACCTTAAAATAGTTATTGCAGCATGTATGATAATGTAATTAATTATTATCTAACTTATAAAAAGGACTTACCTTGGGTGCCTTCGCCTAAAATGGAATATGTTACACACCATTGGCTTTCAAGGCTATGAGAATGAATCTACACAGGATTCAGTACAATAACATAGATTTTAAATGAGTGACACTTGGGTAAAAATGTCAAACTATCGTGTGGCCGATGCCACATCTAAACAGCAGGGCGCGGTAGTGCAGTGTTAGCGAGCGGGAATTGCACTCGGTAGGCCCGGGTTCGATTCCCTCCTCTGCAATAACTGCCGCCGTGTTCACGCGGAGTACGATCACTTTAAACATGTGAATCTGAAAGTCCTTTCGAGAGGTTGGTGGTAGGGGAAGGAGGGTACGGTCCCTGTTGATGCCTCCCCCACTGAGTTCCGGTCTGAATTGGGTGTCTCTTCCCAGCCGTCCAAGCAGTTACCTTACACCTTTCTGGTAAGTCGTATGGCCTGGGTCTCAACAACAACAACATCTAAACAGCTGTTTATGAATTTTTTTTGGTTATATTTATACTGAGTGTAACAAGGAAAACAACTGTATATTCACCCACAGATTTTTTGTTATATCCATATATATATATATATATATATATATATATATATATATATATATATATATATATATATATATATATATATATATATATATGTGTATGTATGTATTTATATGAATATAACATTCGTCCATAACAGAGTTGTCCAACATGCACCCAGCAAACCATAGCCCAGCTAGTGAAATGTTTTAATTAGGCCCAACTACCACAGTTTGGAATTAAACAAGAAAGATCAATCATGCATAAAGCATTGAATATGAAACACTTTCTAACTGAAATGCAATTTCATTTAAACATCTCTTAAAATGCGATGTATTCAGCGGTGATATTTTTTTTAATTATCACAATACTACAATAATTTATTTTACTTGAAACCTTAAAACTTCATCAAAAAGTCAATGCTATCAAATCGTCTGCATTTGTCTCCAGAGCTAAACAATTTGACGTGAAAAAAAATCAGCAATTCTTATGCAACTCATCTGACAATCACTTGAATTATTCACATTCTGCATCCATTAAAATTAGGCTTCGTTGTAGAAATAATCAAAATTTGATGATCATAATATTGTAATTGCATTGGCACATAATATAAATGCACAGACGATACGAAAAAATAAAGCGGTTTTAAGACGGATGCAACACTAAATATAAATTTAAAAGGTCGTTAAAAATCATAATTTTGACACATCGGAGAAAAAATGGAAGCCATATTTTATTTTGCAATGAGTCACGTGATCTCTTCATATGCACATGTGTAATTATTATTTTAATTTATATTTAAAAAACTACCAAACATATTTTGCTGAATTTTTTTTCATATATTTATGGGATAATTTGAATATTTACGAAATATTTCGAAGCAATTTGTGAATTTTAACTTCGTTTAAAAATATTTGAAAAATTAGGTCGCTTGGCGTACAATGTATTTCACTTTTCAACCCGAATTCAATCCATATCTATTATGCTGATATTATTTATTTACATTCTCATATGTTCCACAGACCGTCTCAACAACATATTGAAATTTCATTTTGATAAAGTAAATGTTATGGCAGTCGGACACACAGAATAAACGGACAGATAGAATAAATGAGCAATGTCATAAACACTTTTCAACTATGTTGGAAAGAATTAAGAAACATTCCAAGATTTAAATGCAAAAATAAAAATTATAGGATAAAATAATAATAATACAAATTCTCACTGGCGAGATTCTGGACACTGCTTGAAAAAAATAAGTCTTTGGAATAAAAAGAAATGAAGCAAGCTGTAATAATTGTGATGAATGATTGAAAAACTTGTCATTCCTAGTAAATATCACTAAGTATCTTGCAGACTCAATTATGATATTACGAGGAAGGCATCAAATAGTCCACAAACTCGACATGCCCAATTTCAGAATGTTCATGAATTCAGAATGTTCAAAACTATTCATAAAATTAGTGATTTTGAATAAGGTGTCTATTTCACTGTGCTATCAATAACATGGCTGATACAGTGAACCAAAAAAAGTACTCAGAACAGAACTGACTGATAACCTCGGATGAATCAATCTACAGAAAGGTTTTGGGATATGACGATAGCCAATAAGGGACTAGTTCAGATCCAAAATGCCACTGTCACGAAAATAGCTCTCAAACAGCATGGTTTGTTAATATTTTATAAAAAGAAATATGTTCATGTCTCAAAACATTCTGTTCAATTCATCGATTTGTTTGGTAACACATACTACTGCGTATCAAAGAAGCTTACTTAAAGCATATCAAATCAGCTTATTTAGGGAGTATTTCTCCCGCATTGTACAACTGACATGGTTAAGCATGAAAAAGAAAGGGAGCGTCGAAATGATTTTAGTACAAAGCAATTGGTTTACAAGTGAAGTGGTGTTATCGGTATATGTATTATTTGAACAGTAATCGCTTATTCAGGGCCCGAACAAAGTTAGGCAAATTTTGTAATATATGTTTTAAGGGGACGGTGGACGTTGAATTTTTTTTATTTATTTATTGACATAGAAATATGAAAATTTGTATAAAAATTCTTCTTAACATTACTATATAAAATACTATTCAATTTTTTTCAATTTTGTTATAATTTTGTATTTTTTTAAATTTAATTTTTCTTAATGAAAATTTGAAAATGCTACTTGCGTGCCATTTGTTCACATTTTTGATTAATTTTACATTATGATCACTCAAAAACACATTATGAACAAATTTGGGTATTCATTTTTACATCCCTTAGAAAGTTAATTTTTTTTAAATATTTTTCTGCATTAAAACTTAATTTTCATCATTTAATTGGGTTATTATTCACTTTTAATTACCTTAATAAATTTCAATTATAAAATGCATACTCAGTTTCATCAAAAAGTATGAAAGGTGTCTTCTTACCAAATTTTATGCTTCTCAAACAAAAATTAAGACGCATGGAGCATTTTAAAAATGTAAAACCTTTGAAAATTCTGTTTCGGAAAAAAAAATGCATTTAACCTTTTGCTTACGGATGGAACAGCGTCCATCCCAAACGAAGAACATCCCAAAAAGACAGGTATTTGACTTACTCTATCCCAAACAGTTCGATAGACGCTGTCCCACCCGTAAGAAAAAGGTTAAATGTGTAAAACAATGTTATGTATTAAAAAAAAACTTTTTTTAGTCGATTGTTGCTCATTTCAACGTCCACCGTCCTCTTAACAATTGTCTGGATCTTGATACACCATCATTCACCTATACATCAACTAGCATCGTGAACCATTTAGCCGTCACATGACATTACCCCGCTTATCAGTGGGGGGGGGGGGAACACATTGCGTCCAACAACACAACTACCATACCTGCAAGTGGAACTCGAACCCACAATCCGGCAGTCGAGCTAGAACGAAGAAACGTTTGCCTTGTACGTTCAACTACCGCGCCTGCTTGTAATATTTACATATAGATTAATTTAGTTTGTGAATCCGTAGCGCCCTTTGCATGCCACTGTATTGTAACTGCATGCAGTGAACGCAAATTAAGTGCAAGTACGAAACGGACTTCTTATGTTAGCTGTGGATGTTGAAGTGCCTGCTAAAACAGTTACCAATAAAAAGTAATAGCAGAAAAGAGTGATTGCTAACTGTGATCATATTAGTTCTAACGCAATTTTTATGAACATGATAAAATTCTCCAAATGTGAATGTTTGGTTTGGGTATCCCTCTGATGTTTTTTTCTACCTTTATACATAAATATACAAATCTTCCGGAAACCTTCAATGATAAACTACTATACCAGCCTCTAACATATACCAGCCTCTAACTGAGAGTTATAGTAAGGTAGTTATATAAAATAATCTGATGTGGGCAGCACACGACTTCCCTTCTATAATGCAATGAATTTACTACTTTACAGTAAAAAAAATAGATTAATTTTATAGTAGATATTTATATTCTTTCCAATATATTGAATTTTCGTCAATTAATCGTTATTTTCATTGATTTAGCGTCGTTTTTATCCATCTGGCGAGTTTTTCGTTAATTTAGCAACATTTAAAAAATCGCCAAGTTGGCGACATTCCACCAAATTCGTCGCCAAAATCTCGCCAAGCGTTATGGACGGAAAATAAATCAGTCTTATAGCAGATAAATGACTATTGGTGTTTAAATACAAAAGTATTACTCAAAGTATCTTTTTTCATGAATGGAACGAACTAGATCCACAAGAATTATGTCACTAAACTTATCGCATGGTATTACATATGAAAAGTGAACATGTTTCTCAATAAGAATTTTTTTTCATATATTATATGATTTTTTGATAATTATTTTGACAAATGTTCAATATCTCGAGAACGGTTCATGCTAGCGTTCTAAAATTTATGTCAATCGTTTTCTAATGCAAAAGTACATGAGAAATGTCTATTTGCGTAACTTTATTAGAGGTTTTGATTTTTTGACGATTTTTTCAAAATTTCACTCGAAAATTTAGAGGGGTTCTGAACATTCCATTGCGCATAAAAACAATAGGCTTCCAGTATTCACGGATTGTAATTTTTGTACCTTATTTCGTTCGAATCGGTCCATTCATTCGTCAGTTATCGTCTCCACAGACTGACTGATACACACACACACACATACACACACACACACACACACACATACTTTCACACCCACACACACACACATACATCACTTCAAAAATGTTCTATTCGCGATCAGGGATATCTGAAACGTGCTCTCCCATCGAAAACTCGAATTCGAATTTTCGACCCCGTCACAATACTTTCCATTATTGTTTATAAAGAAAATGATAACGAAATAAAAAATCTGATGTGGGCAACACATGACTTTCCTTATATAATGTAATGAATTTACTACTTTTACAGTAAAAAAATAGGGTTTTTTTATAGTAGATACTAATATTCATTCCAAGACATTAAATTTTCAACAATTAGTCGTCATTTTTATTGATTTAGCATCATTTTTATGAATTTGGCGAGATTTTCGTTAATTGGGCAACATTTCAAAAAATCGCCAAGTTGGCGACATTCCGCCAAATTCGTCGTTAAAATCTCGCCAAGCGTTATGCACTAAGAAATAAGTTATTCTTACAGCAGATAAATGACTATTGGCATTCAAATACAAAAGTGTTACTCAGAGTATCTTTTATCATGAATGGAACGAGCTAGATCCACGAGAATGATGTCACTCAATTTATCGCATGGTATTACATATGAAGAGTGAACATGTTTATCAATAGGAAATATTTTTTTTTATTTTATATGACTTTTTGATATTTATTTTTGAAAAATGTACAATATCTCGAGAACGGCTCGTGTTAGCGTTCTAAAATTTATGTCAATCGTTTTCTAATGAAAAATTACATGAGAAATGTCTATTTGCGTAACTTTATTAGTGGTTTTGATTTTTTGACGATTTTTTCAAAATTTCATTCGAAAATTTAGTGGGGTTCTGAACATTCGATTACGTATAAAAACAATGGGCTTCCAGTGTTTACGGATTGTGATTTTTGTACCAAATTTGGTTCAAATCGGTTTATTCGTTCGTCAGTTATCGTCTCCACAGACCCACTGACACACACACACATACTTTCACACACACACACACACACACACACACGCACACACACACACACACACACACACACACACAGACATCACTTCAAAAATGTTCTATTCGTGATCAGGGATGCTTGAAACGTGCTCTCCCGTCGAAAACTCGAATTCGAATTTTCGACCCCGTCACAATACTTTCCTTATACATTATGTATATAAGGAAAGTAATAAATGTTATTCGTATGAATAACAGTGAAAATTGCATACAATCCGTGTACATCGCTACAACAGGTGTGATACGCCCCTTCTCCCAATCATACAATCGAATTTCGTCACTTGTGGAGGCTTTATATTCTGCGTCAACGTAATAAGTATCTCCTATTTTAATAATACAGATACAAATAACACCATATTCAGTTATCAAATACCCTGTTATAAGCACCACAACTCATAAATAATTAAATAAAAATCCGCTACATAAATAATACATTCACGCTTCAAATCACACAGTCAGCAAAAAAAAAGAAAAAATAGATAAATTTCCTACAGGGAGAGAAAGCGTATTAACTGTGTTTACTTATAGATGGTGGAAGGAGTCCGATGTCAGGTAAGAGAGAAAGTGACTGGACTTCATGGGAAAACTCTCAAATGATTAAAGTAAGAGTTAGCTTGGATAAAGAAATTGAAATTAATCTACGGATGTGTTGAGGAAATTATTTTTTTATTCTGGAACAGTAAATGATAGATCTAGGAAATACCTGTTAAATTATAAACTTTGATTGAATGTCTATTTTTTTTTTTAAATTGCAATACAAAAATCGTAAAGGAAACAAAAGAGGACTGAAAGTATACTTATAAAATTTATAAAAATTCGCCTATCATACGTTTGGATTCTTTCTAAAGTTTGTTTGAAAGAAAATATTTTTATCATTCCGATGGTGTCAGGATTGAAACACTGTAATAATATTTTCGGTCTTCCTAAAAGAATTTATTTGTGTGAATATCGTCTAAAATCGTTGTAAATCAGTCTAAAACATAAAATAATTAAAACATTGATTCAAAATTTAACAAGAAAGATCAACCATGCATAAAGCATTGATTATGAAACACTTTCCAACTTAGGGCGCGGTAGCCCATTGGTTAGCGCGCTGGAGTTGCACTTGGTAGGCCCGGGTTCGATTCCAGCCACTGCCAAAACTGCCGCCGTATTCATGCGGAGTACGATCACGTTAAACATGTGGGTCCGAAAGTCCTTCCGAGAGGTTGGTGGTAGGGGAAGGAGGGTACGGTCCCTGTGGATGCCTCCCCCACTGGGTTCCGGTCTAAATTGGGTGGCACTTCCCGACCGTCCAAACAGTTACCTTACACCTTTCTGGTAGGTCGGACGGTCTGGGTTTCAACAACAACAATACTTTCCAACTTCAATGCTGTTTTATATAAACATCTTTAAAATGTGATTCATTCCTCGGTAATATTTTTTAAATTATCACAATACTACATTAATTTATTATATTTGATATCTTCATCGAAGAAAACGAACTTCATTCAAATGACGGCATTGAAATATAAATTGCCTGGTTTAAACATCTCTAAAATGCAATACATTCCTCGATAATATTTTTAAAATGATCATAATACTACAATAATTTATTATATTTGAAAGTTCATCGAAAACAAATGAACTTTATTCAAATGGTGACATCGAAATATAAATCGCCTCTTTATAAAAACAGCATTTTATTCATAAACATGTTTCCAATCGTTTTATTCATTACAATACTATAATAATTTATTTTATTTAAAAATTTGAAAAAATTGTTATCTACCATATTTATTTTAAAATGCGAAACCTTCCTAATATATAAAATAATGAAACTCTTGGAAAGATATTTATTATATAATATATGGCATTTTCCTTTCTGGAGGATATAGCAAATATCAGAATTTAATTGAATTTATTTTTCTCCTTATATTAAATAATTTATATTTAAAAAACTACCTAACACATTTTACTGAATTTTTTTCTATATATTTTATGGGATAATTTGAATATTTCCTAAAACTATCGAGGCAATCTGTGAATTTTAAATTCGCATAAATTTTTTTTTAAAATTAGGTTCCATAGGGTATGTTCCATATGTATTTCATTTTTTCAACCCGGGTTCAATCAAAATTAAATGGGTGATATTATTCATTTATATTCCCATAGGTTCCACAGACCGTCTGAAAAACATACTAAAGTTTCATTTAGATAAAGGCATTTTACGGCAGTTATCGTGATAACGGACAGACAGACAGACAGACAGACAGAATGAACAAAGTCATAAACACTTTTCAACTATATTGTAAAGTGTTAAAAAAAAGATAACTCCAAGGCTCACCCATTCGGGCCCTGAAGTACCTGAGTACCAAATTTTATGGTCCTATGACACTTCGATTTCCATCTACAGATTGCACGGATAAACACACAGACAAACACATACAGACATACATGCACACACACATCTTCCTTTATTATGCACGATTTTATATCTAGACATAGCTTTCATAAATGGAAATGATCATCAATTATGAAAGTACTTTGCTTTGTCCTGGATTTCAAAAAGTTCTTATTACTAGGCAAGAGTTATTAAAAATAACGTTTTTCTACTGGAATAGTTAACCTTTTACACCCTTAACTGGGCGAGGAGCTTTTTATCACGTGCGTAATTTGACGCGGTGTCCTCCACTTCCATGGATTTCAAACTGAAAAAGTTACATTTTTTTGCTTCGAATAAAAGAACATTTTTTTTCTATATAATATCATAGAAAATTATCTCATTTATCATCATTATAATTAGCCACTCAGAAGTTTTTGCACATTTTTTTTTTATCAGACTCAAAAAAATAGCAGTTAAGCTCTCGAAATTCTAAACTTTTCGGAAATTTGATATACAAGAATTAAAGTATTATATACAATTGTTCAGTGTTTGATAGAATATGCTACATGAGGACATATTTACAGAAGATAAAGATATTTATTGTTGCATGATAACGTCCTGTTAGTAATAGAATTTTACGTGAACCGCTTCTTTCACTTTGTACTAAAGCAATTACTGATATTCCGCAAATGGACAGCTTATATCAGTTGAAAATATTCTGAGTGTGAGGCGTCATTCGACTTTCTTATTCGCTTATATTCCACTCTGTTAATATTTAAGCTGTTAAAGGGTTAAAACCTTTTTCCAAACCCTCAAGAAGGCATCTGGTGACTTAGTATTATGCCTGCGCGAAAGACGAAAATTATATTTATGGAGTAATACAGTCTGTTTATGGCGTTGCGGTCGGTTTGCACAACACCGGTCCCAAGACGTATTGTGCGTCTGCGTAGCTGGCTAAGATGTATTTTTTGTGCTTATTTAAGGCATATTGTGTTTATTTAGGGCATATTACTCAGCTCATGCAGCCGTAAGTTCATGCAGCTCATGCAGCAAACTCATGCAGCCGACATTACGTAAGCTCATGCAGCCGACATTACGTAAGCTCATGCAGCCGACAACTACGCCATTTGAAAACACATCGAATAAACTTTGAAAACTTTGCATGAATTCAATTAATCTCTGCTTTAAGTTAGCGGAAACATCGGGTACATTTTATAGAGTATTATAATTTTTAAACCCCATAAAATTTTCGACAATTTAAATCACTTTTCCTTAACTTCCCTTTTAACTTGCATTTTTAACAAATCCACGATGTGGACCTAGATACATTTTTTCTCATGTCCAAGAAACCATTTTGTTATCCAGAATACTTGCAGTTTTCACGTGACGTTACGCAAACAAATTTCTTTTAACAGCTCTCATCGCTTACGATGTAAATAAGTGTTATTTTGTGTGTGTGTGTGTGTGGTATACTTAACACTTAGTCATATAGTTCCCAGCCATATAGTTAACTTATAGGCATATATTAACCACCCAGTCATATAGTAACTTATAGTCATATAGTTCCCAGTTTATAATCTATAATTAATTTACCCTGCACTGATCTTATCAACCAAAAATACACCAACTAAATATTTTAGACCTTATTAATATCCACAGTCCATATTTCAATGTATTCAAATTCGCATTAATCATATCTTCAATGATTCCAGCCATGTTTCTTGTCAGTCTAATGACTTCTGTCTAATGACTGGTCTAATGACCGATTCAGTCTAATGACTTCTGTACAAAATGCGAAATGAGAGAAAAAGGTGCAGATTTAAAAATCTTCTTGATTTAAACATAGTTGGCAATATTGTAAAGGTCTCACGAAAATCATAACCTAAGAGGGCTATAACCGTGAAGTTACGACACTATTAGTTATATTGTGTACCTTATTTCAAATAAACATCAAAGTTACCTTATAATAACCTGGAAATTCACTAAGATGCCCATTTACTTATTTTTTTATTTTGACTACAACTTGCTAGCTCTGTCCCCCTGCTCGCTAAGCTTCGCCTTCGCCTCCTACTCCTGCACTTGCAGACCTCGCTTCGCAAGATTTTTCAAGACAAACTAAAGTTTAAATCGACAAACGGTTTTTGCAGCATATTACCCTTTTGCTTCTCTATAAATGTCCCAAATTTCATATTTTTGTATGGTATAGTTTTTAAGGTACGAGACAGAGAAAATACAAAAGAACATTTTTTACTTCAGAAGTTCATGGAGAGTAAAGTATCTCATAAAATACATCGTAATTAAAGAAAGGGCTCCGTCCTGCAAATATCCAACTATGTAGGAACCAGCCTGCAAAATTCTGTGGTCTTGCTGTTGTTGGTCTATCCGAACCGCAAACTCGCAGCTTAAATATTTTATCTTTGACTTAAACCTTAAATGTTTCTTTAACATTAGAAAGACGGAATAGGTCATTTTGACCGCATAACTACTTTAAGAAACGATTCCTCCAAAACGGCTAATCCCAGCGCATTGAAACTTTATGACTTTCCTTATTTTCTTAAAGTTACTGAAAACATGAAAGACAATTAGTCTAGGTTTTATAATAAGAGAACAAATCAACGATCTTCCTAGAACGACGGGAGCAGTCAAAATGACCGCTAGAGAGATTTCACAAAATGATGCAATCCGACTGCGGCGTTGCGCTACTGTAAGACGTAAGGATGATTGCATCAGCTTTTTAGCATTTTTCGGAGTGTTTCAAGAACGAATAACTACTGTGCTCGTGCCGGATGTAAATTATTGCATAAACTTTTGGCGCGATGTCTCGTAGGAAGCGACTGACACTACTGATGAGTGTCTAGAACTTTTGCAGCAACTTAGCTAGAATTCCAGTGATAACGGCGGTAATAGTGATGCAGATTTTGTAGTTTCCGATAGAAGTTAAATTGCAGGGCACGTAGCCAGCTCCTCAGAGGAGCAAACGGACTCTGACGGCAACGATACTTCCAATTCAACTCGCCCTCAACGCATCTTCAGCAAATCTTCACGCCAAAGATGGTACTGGGTGGAAAATATTGCATCAAACCACAGCTATTTCCGGGAGATTTGGTTCTCAAAACGCCGTGAAAGAAAATACTGGCCCAACTCTGTATGCAAATAGAAATGTATGCAAGAACGCTTATTGCAAAAAGTGAGTCGGAAAAACATCATAAATGCTGTAACTATGATGTTTGGATTTTCAATTAAAAGTATGTTGTATTTTTTCTAAGGCGGTCAAATTGGCTGCTGCCCGTCATTCTAGGTAGTTCAAAATATCAATCGTTCTAGTGTTAACTACAATATATATCAGAAAACGGTTTATTTCAGGGTATTCCCCAAAGCTTTTCTACAAGTGTACTAAATTTCATATTTTTGTATATTATAGTATTTTGAGGTACGAAACAGAGAAACTCCAACGAAAAATTTTGTCAAACAGCGGCAGCAGAGTCAGACACTTTTTTAATATAGAGAGATACTAGCTACATTATTACTGACTCAGACGTAAATAATAAACGATATATCGACGACTTCATTCTAACTCACTAAGAACCAACGTAACACGATGTTCTTAATCAATTAATATCACAATTCATCACAATGAATACAGTGCGCGAAAAAAGTATAAGAACAACATATACTTAAATGAAAATATACTTTATTTTCACTTTATCAAAATGTTTTTTTGATATTTATGACCTCTAATATGAAATTATACAATAACATTTACAACACATAAAACAGCAAATATGAACCTCGCAAAAGTTGACCTTATAAAGATTATCACTAAAGAAAATATAGAAAAAAATATAAGGACATATTCTCAATTTTTCAACATTTCTCTTAATAATCAAGAAAACAACCTTTTTTTCAATTACTTGAATAAGCCGAGAGGTCATCGATGCTGAAAGATATTTTAATTGGTCTATATAAATGTTAGTCCAAGCTTGTTTGATGGCTACCACAAGATCCTGTTTACACTGATATTGTGTGCCATTTTTATAAACTTCTCGAGCTAGAAGGCCCCCATAAATTTTCTATTGGATTGAGATCGGGACTCCATGCCAGCCAATCAAGTAAATTTACTGAATTGGCTTCAAACTAGAGTTCCTCACTCTTAGAAACGTGTATGGAAGCGTTATCCAGTTGGGAAATATAGTCTCCTGAAGGGCTTCAGGTAACAAATGTAAGCCTAACATATCAACAAATTTGTGAGAGTTCATTTTGTAGTTGATAAAGACTATAGACGTCGTTCCGTTTGCTGCAAAAGCGCCCCAAATCATTACTGTGCCCCCAACGTATTGACGTTTGGAAAAAAATTCTTTGGTTTTACGCAGATTATACCAAAAATAGCGAAAATTATCTGGCCCATCAAGATTGAACTTCGTTTCTACCAAAAATATTTCATCAATCCATTTTGGACTGAGAGAAATGTATTTTTTTTTAATTCCTCTCTTCTTTTCTTATGTACCTTTTTAAGAGGCGGACGTGACATTAACTTTCCATACCAAATATTCAGATGTTTATTCAAAACATTTTGAACTATTCGTCTGGAACATGGTAAGTCCAAATTTCTTCTAACTTCATTTGCAGTTTCTGTTTTCTTGCAAGCTCTCCTTACAACCATTCTTTTCTGTCGATGCGTTAGAATTTCTGGTCTTCCAGTTCGTTTTTTCATTCGATACATTCCAGGTTCTCTTAGAAAATTATAAACTACAGTTTTAGATGTTTTAAATTTTTTCGAAATTTCATGCCCACTCAATCCACATTCTTTAAAAGCAAAAATTTTCCCTTTTTCAAGGTCAGACAGATGAGTTCCTTTTGGCATCGTACAAAAATCGTGAAGAAATGAGGCAAGTGTGAATTTTGTTTAGAAACCCAGTCTTTATATTTGAAATGGTCATTTTCTGCTTTCAAATATGCAAATTTTACTGTAATTTTAAATGGAAAAACAGTTGTCTTTATACTTTTTCCCAAGATCATATGGGTTTAAAATTTATAAAGTAAATTTATACATATTTATTTTTGGAAAATTTAACTAATTTACATGAAAAAGAACTTAATTTTATCAATATGTTTACTTACGAAATTTGCATACATTTCCGTCCAAAAGATTTCTGGATTTGGCGAATTTTCGCTTGGCCTTATACTTTTTTCGCGCACTGTATAACTATGGCTCGTATAATACAGACTCTTGCACTTTCTTTGTAACAGGCTTAAAACAACAAGTTACTGTTAACGTCTTTAAAATGTACGAAAAATAGAATAGCAATGCAATCCACATTTCTGATTAAATAAGCACAAAATAATCTTACTGGCAAAGTCAAAGTAAAAAATCTGGAGGAAGACAAAAATTAAGATAAGCTGACTGCGGTTATTAGGACTTTATAGACTTGAACACTTGAAATTAAAGATTTTCTGGAGAATTGGAGATCTGGTACTCACTACGCTGATTCACACGAACTCTTTGTAGTAATCAACGAACAATGTAGGTGTCACATGCCCGTAAAAAACGTCTGTGGACTGTAGGGGTTTCTCTGGTCTTGTTCATTTACTGGTTGTATTCATGGATATCCTATATCTAAGGATGTACCTAATTTTCCCTCTTGCCCCCCTCTCCTGAGTCAGTCAGGTCAAGGGGCTCAAACCCCGGTTCTCTCTCGTCAGCTGTTGGTGTCTATAGAAACTATTACACTTATACTCTAACCCACAAAATGAGTACTGTTACTTCCATTTGAAGCAAAATAGAGTGTTAATTTAAACAACTAATATTTCTTAACAAACCTAAATAAAATCATCAGATTTAGGCTAATAGTTGCAATATTTTTACTTTCTAGTGTATATCAAATTTCAACCTGCAACAATTTGTTGATGAAAACGAAACGATGACTTGAAATCAAAATGATTATAAAGTTAAAGGTTTTCGTATAAAAACAATGTACGATATTTCTGTATTATATAATTCTATTCTTTTCAAACGGTAAACGGAAATATGCATCTGGCAAAAATGACCATCAATCAAAGAGAAACTCTTATTTTAGTCTTGTATTTCAAAAGAACATTTTACTAAGCAAAAGTTATGAAAAATTATCATCTTTCCGCATAGCAGCATTTTAGAATTCTTATTTTTTGTCTTATTATGATGAAAGTCATGCTACATAGTTTTCTTCAAGTATTAGAAAACAGAAAAGGTGAATTTTTCCGTGTCCTACAATGAGCTGTAAAGAGAAAGTGTGACCTATTGTTTTAAAAGGTTTATAAAATCAACTGTCTTGAAAACGCAACAATGTATAACATTTCCAAAAATCTGCAATTCTAATTCAATTTATATTTATACATTCAAAATAATTATGCAATGGTCGTAAATAACCATCAATCATAAAAGCTCTTTATTGTGTTCGAATGTTAAACAGTACCGATATGGTATAAGTGATGTTACATAGTTTCCTTCACTTACTAGAATATTGAAAAGATGCATTTTTTCTTGTCCTCGAATACGCTTTAAAGTGAAAGTGTGACCTATGTTTTAAAAGGTTATAAAATCAACTGTCTTGAACACGCAACAATGCATAATATTTCCAAAAATCTGCAGTTATAATTCAGTTTATATTTATACGTTAAAAGTAATTATTCAATGGTCACAAATGATCATCAATCATAAAAGCTATTCAGTTTGTTCCAATGTCAAACAGTACCGATATAAGTGATTTTACATTGTTTCCTTCACATATTAAAATACTGAAATGATGCATTATTTCTTGTCCTGCAATGCGTGGTAAAGTGAAAGTGTTACCTATGTTTTAAAAGGTTTATAAAAACAAAACACAACATGTAATATTTCCAAAAATCTGCAATTCTAATTCAGTTTATTATTTATACGTTAAAAGTAATTATGCAATGATCGTAAATGACCATCAATCATAAAAGCTATTCATTTTGTTCCAATGTCAAACAGTACCAATTTGATATATATGATGCTACATAGTTTCCTTCACGTATTAGAATATTGAAAAGAAGCATTTTTTCTTGTCCTCCAATACGCTTTAAAGTGAAAGTGTGACCTACGTATCAAAAGGTTATAAAATCAACTGTCTTGAAAACGCAACAATGTATAATATTTCCAAAAATCTGCAGTTATAATTCAGTTTATATTTACACGTTAAAACAATTATGCATTGGTCTTAAATGGTCATCAATCATAATTTTTTTTATTTTTTTCCAATGTCAAACATTCCCATTATGATGTAAGTGATGTTACATAGTTTCCTTTACTTATTAGAATACTAAGAAGATGCATTTTTTCTTGTCCTACAATACGCAATAAAGTGAAAGTGTGACCTATGTTTTAAAATGTTTTTAAAATTAACTGTCTCGAATGCGCAACACTATGTAATATTTCTGAAAATCAGCAGTTATCATTTATTTTATATTTACACGTTAAAAGTAATTATGTATTGGTCGTAAATGATCGTCAATCTCATTTTACGTCGTTACGCTCTTCATTTTGTTCCAATGTCAAACAGTGCCATATTATGAAGTAAAAGTTAAAAGTACTATCTTTTCCAAAGTAATAATAATTTAGTATTTTTAATCATGATCAGATATATAATTACTGTTACACTTTTTACATCCGTTATATAAACACACAAATAAAGAGATATTTTTTAGTAAATATAAATGTGTAATGATTCCAATGTAAATTTGCGATGTATTGTAATGAGGCCAATTAAATAATCAAACCCTGGAGCATCTGTATTTTAAGGGAAATTATTTCATCTTTGGCGCGCACTTTACCTATCGTTCAAGAGATATTAAGTCGTTTAATATTTTTTTAAACAACTTGTACTGTAGTGCTCTTTTGGTAATAAAAATCTGATGTGGGCAATATATGACTTCCCAAACATACACAAGTTCATATTCTCCTTCTTTATTTTACACCTCATTAAATTGAGTTTAATTGCACAAATTAGCGTGGGTAATTGTTTTAAATTACACTAAATTCGCAGCATCTTTAATTAAATTTTCGTTTTCTTTTGGCGATTCAATACAAAAAATCTAAAACATCTCGAAAATAGTTAGTCTTAGAATTATGGGGTTCATCTTATTCCTTTGGCGTCGAAAATTACGTATAAAATAAACATTTAATTGACGCATCTGAGCATATGTAGTCTTTTATTTCATATTTCTACTTTTTTACAGGTCGTTTGGCGAAAAAGTTAAGTTCTATTTTCGTGACTCGTACCAAAATCTAAATAATGCGAGGGTAAACCACATGTGATTTATCTACCAAATGTTGTGAATTTGAACAAATAGTTTTTCAGATAGAGATGACACATACAATTATGAGGGCTATTTCTAAAGTAAAGGCAGGTTTTTTTTTCTCGAATCGTATCAAAATATAATCAGCACTAAGGTAGCCAACAAATGACTTATCTACAAAATTTTATTGAATTTGATCAATTAGTTTTCCAGCTAGGGTGGATACCTGCATTGCACAGACAAACACATAGTCAGACATTCAGACAAACAATCAGGCTAAAAATAAATTTTTCGGGTTCTATAGTGCTTGAAACTTGTAGATATGTAGCAAACTCGAGTTGCGATTTCGACACAATTCCAATAAATTATATATACATTACCACAACTGACAACCATACTGACAACCATAACTTTAGAATTTAAAGAGAAACAGGACATTGTTGTAAATGATTATCAATCGTAACAATCGAATATAAAAAAAACACGCATTTGTTGTAAAAGACTGTCCATCATAACTTTATAGTTTAACGAGAAACATGTCATTGTTGTAAATGATTATCAATCATAACACTGGAATTTATAGAAAACATTTATTTGTTGCAAATAACTATACATCATAACAGCAATATTTTCATTTAATTTCATAACACCATATACTATACAATAGATTTAATTATATTATAACTTTTAACCTTGTAAATCACTTCTATTCTCACACTATTTTTATTATCATTTAAGTAACTTAAATATGTTTCTTATACTTTATTGATTGGAAACTGAGAAGATCATGTTTTTTAGCACCGACCAAAATCTTTTTTTCTGGAAAAACTTTATCTCATTTATCGTCATTATCATTATCGTCTTACAGTTATTTTTTAAATAAAAAGTTGGATGAAAAAACTTTTTCATCTGAAACAAAAAATGCCTTTTGAGTTGCAGTTGGAAATACAAAACTAGCTAACTCTGAAGAACTTGATATACCTGACACACTGCTTATAGTTGCATTGTTTGAAAAAAATTCTAAGAAATAAAAATACACTTTTCACTTACGTATACAGCCGTACTGTAACGTGATAAATACTTCTTAGGTCTAATTATTCGAAATGTTTTATTTTGTTAAGTGCGCATATATACAGGGTGTCCCAAAAATATTGACATCGGCTTTTATTCCTAAAATATTGATCTTAGACATATAAAATAAATTAAAAAGTTGCGTAATAAAAGGTACAGAATTTAATGAAATCGATTAAAATTTTCAAGGGAATTAAATTCTAAGAAATACAAAATTTAAATTTATGTACGGCCCCCTTACAAAAACATTTCCAATGAGTAAAATGTGCCCCTTATACTAATAAGGTGATGTATAAAATTTCAGCATTTTATCATAAAAAGTCCCAGAGATATGAAAGAACAAAAATTCTAACTTAAAACACTTTTCGATGCATCGACATGGTTTCTCAGAGGGGAAAAATCATGTCGGCATTTCGCATTTCAGGGATCATACATAAATTACGAAAGAAAACAAAGATTACATAAATAAATAATAAGTTTGCTATTTATTTGTTATCTTCACTGTGTAGAAATAATAACGTTGCACAAAGATTGCAAAGCTCATTTAACCTTCCTACAGTGTTCGGGTCTTTTTTGACCCATATCAAATTTATTCTGTATAGACCTATTATAGTTTTGGGAATTTTTCAAAAATATTTTGTGACTTTGTTTTCATAGTCATAGTAAATATTCAGCTATGTGTAATTTTTTTTTTCAAATGGTACTTTTTTTACAGTAAAAATTGTAACACATAAGTCGTTCGGGTCAATTTTGACCCGTGTTGAATTTTTAGTGCATAGGAAAAATAAAATATATAAAATCCAATATATTATTCAATTATTATTACTGTGATAATGCCCCTATTAATTATTATTGCTGTGACAATTGTATAACCCTGAAATGTACGTTACTGTGGATGAACGATTGGTAGCTTTCCGAGAAAGGTGCTCATTCCGCCAGTACATAAGCATGAAACCAGCCATGTACGGCATAAAATTTTGGGTACTTTGTGACAACGCTACCAATTATGTCTGGAATATACATCCCTACCTTGAAAAGAAGTCTGGTTCTGCACCAGAACGAAACCAAGGTCTCAGGGTTGTCAACGATCTAGTTCAAGGTTTGAATGAACATAATGTAATATGTGATAACTTTTTCACGTCGCATGAACTTAAACAGCTTCTTCTGAAGAAAAACTGACAATGGTTGGAACAATGAGAAAGAATAAGCCAACAATTCCTCCACAGTTGCTTGCAAAAGGGCCCCAAACTACACATCGAGATTTGCATTCACGAAGGATACAACTCTTGTATCGTACATCCCGAAGAGAGGCAAGTGTGTGGTTCTCCAGAGCACTCTTCACCATGACAGTAAAACAGTAGACACAAACACAAAGACAGCGCAAATTATCTTGGACTATAACAGCACCAAAGGAAGGATAGACGCGTTAGATAAACTAGTCTCCCACTATTCCTGTGGGAGGAAGACAAACAGATGGCCCATTTTAGTTTTCTCCAACATACAGGACATTTCCGCGTATAAAGCATTCCTATTGTTTATCAAGATCAATCCAGCGTGGAAGATAAGGTCATTTCGCAAAAGGAGAATCTCCATTGAGAAGCTTGACACGACTTTGGTAATCCGCCACATTGACGGAAGAAAACATCTGCCAAGAGCAATGGCAGCCCGAGAATTGGAGGTGAATATTCGAAACTCAGGACAACCTGAATCCCGACCTGAAGCATCCGGAAGTGTAGTAACTGCTGGCAAAAGGGGAAGATGCCACTTGTGCCCACAGACTGACAACACAAGTGATGTAAAGTGTTTCAAATGGGGACAGTTCACTTTTAAGAAACATTTTATTCAAGTGTGTAACAATTGTAACAAACGGAACAACTTCCAGAATTGTATTGTTGGCAGTAAACTAAATATTTCACAAATATTTAGCCTGTACTGTGTAATTTTGCTTTCATCAAACGAATGTTCTAAAATATAAAAATATCTACTATATAAAATAAATATATGCAATAAATACAGGAAAAATACTTCATTGAATTGTATTTGAAAGTTTGCAGTGATTTGAAGGAATGAATGATTGAATTACATTATATATTTATATATTGCATTACATTTATATATTCCTGCATTTATATATTGCATTACATTTATATATTATATATTTACATTACATATATCATATATTTACATTACATATATAATATATATACATTACTAATATTTATAAAATGTGATTTCAATTCAATAATATTGAAAATTACACCATGGGTCATTTTTGACCCGAACACCTTAGATGTATACTAAATTTGAACAACGTATGAAGGTTAAATTGTTTTCCATCCATGCCAATACGGAGCCGCATTCGCCTGATAACACTTATGTGCACTCGATCAAGTTCTTGTTCGGTGATGTCACGACAACCATCTTAAAGGCGTTGTTGCACCTCTGCTTTATTTAAGGGATGCAACAGATAAACAGCTGTGCGTAAACGACCCCACAAATAAAAATCCATTGGCGTTAAATCAGGCAATCTAGGGTAAAATTCGACTGGCCCATGCAAGTCAATTCACTTGCCTGGAAATTCGATATTTAACAAGTGTTTCACAACTGTAGTATGGTGAGCTGGAGATCCGTCCTGTTGAAACCATGCATGTGGAAGTTCTGTTAGGGGCAGTTCACCCATAAAATCAAGAATAACCGCACTCAGAATCTCATTAACATATATGTCACCCGTCAACGTACCATCATATAGTATGGGTCCAAGCAGACGGTTTCTAAAAATACTACACCATACATTCACAGAAAATTGCTTCTGATGATGAATATCACATACTACGAATGGATTTGTGTCAAACCAGAAGTGTTCGTTTTGTGGATTTATGCATCCATCTTGTTTAAAACAGCATTCGTCAGTCCAAATTACGTTTTTCAGAAAAGAGGGATTTACATTTTCCTGATTTTATATATATATATATATATATATATATATATATATATATATATATATATATATATATATATATATATATATATATATATATATATATATATATATATATACATACATACATATATATATATATATATATATATATATATATACATACATACATACATATATATATATATATATATATATATATATACATATATATATATATATATATATATATATATATATATACATATATATATATATATATATATATATATACATACATACATATATATATATATATATATATATATATATATATATACATATATATATATATATATATATATATATATATACATACATATATATATATATATATATATATATATATATATATATATATATATATATATATATATATACATACATATATATATATATATATATATATACATATATATATATATATATATATATATATATATATATATATATATATATATATATATATATATATATATATATATATATATAGCTAACTTCCACTCGATAACATCCAAGACGACTTTCCCAATTATGGTAGTTAATAATATGTAAAATATTATAATTATTTATTAATTATATAATTAAATAATAATAAAATAAAATTAACAAAAATTAGAAAAATAATAAAATCGGAATATAAGATACATTATCAGTTATGTTTTGAATTTTATTTTCGCAAATAAATGGTAACTTTAAGCAGTTTGATAGTACGATTTGAGCGCCCTTATAATGGTGTTTAGTGGCATTCTCGTTTATTCATTTCTTCTATGAATCACTTGTTTAGTAAGAATTTTCATCTATGCTTCATGTTCATATTATGGTCTAATTATATGGGTAATTGTTCTGTCTCCTGCTCTGACTAACTGGACGGGTTTGGGAGGGTCACTGTGAACGTTTGTTCTGCCTCCTAGATTGTATTTCGTCATATTCATTCCGGTGCTGCTCGATATATTTCCTACTGTTGCGTCTGTTCGGTGAAAGATGAAGGAATCTTGTCTCATGGTAATACTAGATTTCATAATTTTTCTTATTTTCAATTTTTTCGCTTTTGGTGCCTGTAGTCTGTGTTTTATAGAAACGTACTATTGCCAAATCTAAAACAGACATTTGTTTGGGTTAATTAGAATTAAATACTCAGACCTGAAGACTTTTAATTTTTGTTATTCTTCAAATTTTGGCAGGTGCTGTTCTTTTCTATTATCGGTATTGTGGCCGTGGTTTTGGTGTTCTGGTGATGTTAATATACCATGATTACTTGAATTGATTATTTTTATTATCGTTTTGAATAAATTTTAGAATTAACACCTTCTTTTATATATTCAATCATATATTATAACTAATGATCCTACTGAGGACAACTTAAATGTTTTCATATCCCACAATAGAATTTCAGATTTTCCTTTTCTTACCTTCGTCCCAAAACTTTGTGGACGAACTTTATTGCCCCAGTCGGGACTCAAACCACGGATATTCCTGCTGACTAACCGATGCATTCCCACCCCCCAGTCGGAATTGCAAGCTTATATCGTCTTGCACTTTTCCCTTCTAATGTTAGATTTACGTACAACTTAACAATCTGACAGACCTTGTGATATATTTTACCTCAGTTTAGCCACTTGGTGCTATTGTTTTTATCCAAGTTTTGGTGTTTTAATATTAAGGTTCCGTGGACATACTTATTTGAAATCGGCGCCAATATGCCAGAGTCCACTGGATCCGTAGTAATCGTTCTAAGGCCACTTTCATATCTCCAACATCATTGCACTAACTTGCAATATTAATTCGTTCGAGCACCATTGCAATGAATCGTACTGTCGGAACCGTAAACTCGAACCGCGGATTTTTGTGCTGGAACCTAATTGAGCAACTGAGACAGAATTACAAGACCGCATCGGTAAAGTTGACTCTAAAAGGACTTTAACAGCAGTCTGAATGTTTACAGAAAAATGTTAGAAGCTGTTTTTGAAGTGACAAAATTTCTACGACATTCGATTATAGACACAATGGATTTTAAGGAGCTGGCCCTTTTAAGGAGCAAGACATATTTTAAGGAGCAATACGGATTTTAAGGAACGTGCGCTCACCGGAGCATGGGAGACATGCAATAATTGCAGTTTCTACACAGACAGTTTGTTTATAAATATGTTTATTTATTTGTTTGTCTCTTTCTGCAGGACATATTTTAAGGACCAAGACGGATTTTAAGAAACATGTGTTCACCGGAGGATTGGAAACATGCAATAATTGCAATTTGTACGCAAATAATTTGTTTATAAATATGTTCGTTTATTTGTTTGTCACTTTCTGCATATATATTCATGGTTTTTGACTGATTTTTGTTCAAATTTGCTATTTTTAACGTAATTATGCTTGAACCCGTGTACTTTTTACATTTGTAGGCCCACACTTGTAAAGGTATTAATGAAAAAAAAAACTTTTCAATAGAAATAATATTATGCAGGTGATCTTTCTGAGTCTTTATTTCAGAAAATAACAAAGTTCCATATAGTCATAATCACATAAAACGTGTTAATATGGCCAACGATTTTCATTTAATTTATCCTATATGAATAATAAGGATAATGATATAAAAAATCTGATGTGGGCAACACATGACTTTCCTTAATCATGCAATGAATTTACTACTTTTAGAGTCAAAAAATCTGATGTGGGCAGCACATGACTTTCCCTGCAAACTTATATACACATTCTCTTTATTTTAATTAAATTTAATTCACTATTAATTCAATTTTCGTTCTCATTTGGTAACTGGACTCATTTTCAAAGGTGGCGTAGAGAAAAAACAAAAAAAAACAAAAAAATCTCTAGAACGGCTAGTCCTAGTGTAATGGAGTTGGTCTTATTCTTTTTTACGTTAAAAATTACGTATAAGACAAGTATTTAATGGATATATTTCAGCATACGTAGTTTTTTATTTTAGATTTTGTCGATTTTTGAGGGACATTTTGCAAAAAAAAAGCAGGTTATTTTTTTCCTAATCGTACCAAAATCTAATCAGCACCAGGATTACCCACAAGGGACTTATTTATTAAATTTTGTGAAATTCGGTCCATTAGATATTCAGCTAGAATGGATATAAACTTTTGCGGGCCATTTTGCAAAAAAGGCGGATTCTTTTATCCCGAATTGTACCCAAAATTAATCAGCACCAGATTCGCCCACAAGTGATTTACCTACCAAATTTTATTAAATTCGGTCAATTAGTGATTCTGTTAGAGAGCATACAAAATCTGCACAGACAGACACACAGACAAACACACAGACAGACACACAGACCGACACACAGACACACGCACAGACGTCACGCTGAAAATAGTGTTTTCGTATTCTAGAGGTCACGAAACGTGTAGATCCGTTGAAAACTCGAGTTGCAATTTTCGACATGATTCCAATACTTTCCCTATGCATTACCATGTATTGCAGGGAAAGCAAAAATCTGATGTGGGTAGCACATGACTTTAGCTGCAGACTCAAATTCATATTTTTATTTCTTTAATAATTATTTAAATTGAGTTTAATTGCACAAAATAACACCAAATTTCCATTATTAATTCAATTTCTGTTTTTATTTGGAAATTAGACATTTTTCTAAAAGTGGCATAACTAAATGCGAAAAATCTCAAATATCTCGAGAATGGTTAGTCCTAAAGTAATAGAGTTGTTCTTATTATTTTCCTCATCAAAAATTACGTATAAAACAAGTATTTAATTGATATATATGAACATACGTACCTTTTTTTTAAATCTTGCTATTTTTGAGGGCCATTTAGTAAAAAAAGGCAGGTTGTTCTTTTCCGAATAATACCAAAATCTAATCAGCATCAGAGTATCGTACAAGTAACTTATCTACCAAATTTTGTGAAATTTGGTTAATTAGTATTTTAGCTATAGTGGATACATGACATTTTTACGGGCCATTTCGCAGAAAAAGGCGGTTTCTGTTTTCACGAATCGTACCAAAAACTAATCAGCACCAGGGTCATACCCAAGTGACTTACCTACCAAATTTTATGAAATTGTGTCTATAAGTTTTGGAGTTAGAGTAGATACATACATTGCACAGACACACACATAGACGTCACGCTAAAAATAGTTTTTTCGTATTCTAGAGGTCTCGAAACGTGTAGATCCGTCGAAAACTCGAGTTGCGATTTTCGGCATGATTCCAATACTTTCCCTATGCATTACCATGTATTGCAGGGAAAGTAAAAATCTGATGTGGGTAGCACATGACTTTCCCTGCAGACTTATATCCACGTTCTATTTATTTTAATTAAATTTAATTCATTTTAATTCAATTTTCGTTCTCATTCGGTAACCGGGCTTATTTTCAAAGGTGGCGTAGGGAAAGTACGAAAAACTAAAATATCTCGAGAACGGCTAGACCTAGTGTAATGGGGTTGGTCTTATTCATTTCGTCGTTAAAAATTACGTATTAAATGAGCATTTAATGGATATATTTGAGTATACCTAGTTCTTTAGTTTAGATTTTGACGATTTTTGCGGGCCATTTTGCAAAAAAAAGGCAGGTTATTTTTTCCACGCTAAAAATAGTTTTTTGGTATTCTAGAGATCTCGAAACGTGTAGATCCGTCGAAAACTCGAGTTGTGATTTTCGGTATGATTCCAATACTTTCCCTATACATTACCATGTATTGCAGGGAAAGTAAAAATAGATTTTTCTTATAGTAGATACTTATATTCTTTCCAAGATATAGAATTTTCGACAATTAGTCGTCATTTTCATTGATTTAACGTCATTTTAATCCATTTGGCAAGATTTTCGTTAATTTGACAACATTTGAAAAAGTCGCCAAGTTGGCGACATTCCGCCAAATTCGTTGCCAAAATCTCGCCAAGATTTACTGATGGAGAAATAAGTTATTCTTATAGCAGATAAATGATTGTTAACGTTCAAATACAAAAGTGTTACTCGAAGTATATTTTCTCATGAATGGAACGAGCTAGATCCACGAGAATGATGTCACCAAATTCATCGCATGGCATTACATATGAAAAGTGAACATGTTTCTCAATAAGGAATATATTTTTTTTATTTTATATGTCTTTTTGATAATTTTTTGAAAAATGTGCAGTATCTCGAGAACGGGTCAGGTTAGCGTTCTAAAATTTAATTAATGTTAATTGTTTTCTAATGTAAAATTACATAAGAAATGTCTATTTGCGTAACTTTATAAGCGGTTTTGATTTTTTGACGATTTTTTCAAAATTTGACTCGAAAATTTAGGGGTATTCTGAACATTCGATCATGTTTAAAAACAATAGGCTTCCAGTGTTTACGGATTGTGATTTTTGTACCTAATTTCGTTCGAATCGGTTCATTCGTTCGTCAGTTATCGTCTCCAGCGTCTCACTGACACACACACACACACACATCACTTCAAAAATGTTTGATTCGTGATCGGGGATGCTTGAAACGTGCTCTCTCGTCGAAAATTCGAATTCGAATTTTCGACCCCGTAACAATACTTTCCTTATACATTATGCAAATAAGGAAAGTAATAAATTGTTTAAATAAACTGTGTTATATTTTTGTTTGGTTATATCAGTTCCTGTCATTAGATTGCGATGAAATTAAAAAAAAATGTTTTTAAAATCCATATATTTCCGAACGTGTTTAAGTGATTGCGACAAAGAGTAAAAAATGACATGGAAAAAACTTTTGCTAACTTTTTAGTTCATTTGGCTTATGTTTATCAGATTTAATATTTTTATACGTTGGTGTAAAACGGGGCCAGAAGTTCAGATTTGCCTGTGCATATAATTTTATGTATAAGAACAAATATATTTATACGTTATACTTTTTAATAGGTGAATTAAATTTAAAGCTTTAATGGTATTTTTTAAAGGAATATGAATGCGTTTAGTAGAATTTGAACATATTTCAATTCATGAGCGACGCCGGCTATATCTGCTAGTATGCAGAACAGTTGTTAGTTATGATAGATCATTTAAACGTCATTTTTAATTAAAATTTTTAATTTACAAATAATAAAGTTTAATACACATTATGGTATCATGCATACCGGTGTTACTTTTAATGAACAGAGCAAGGAAAACAGAAACACATTACATACATATTTATTATGATTATAAATATGGCAACACCATTGCGTTTCTAAATACAAAGCAATATAGACATTCGTCATGTTCATCAAGGGAAATGATATACAAAACTATGGCAATGTAAAACATAAATTACAAACATCAGGAACTGAAATACACCCGCTTTATACGTAGTAAGAAATATGGCTATGGTTTTGATGAAAAACAAGTCTCTCAAAAATATTTGCAATCAATACAAATAAATTCATTACGTATTGCACATATTGTGTGTTCACTTATTGGTTTAAAGCAGTAATTGGCTAATTTTTATATAATATTAATTTTAATTTATATACAATTTTTATGGATTATATGTTATAATCGATGTTGTGTTCAATAAAATACAAAAAATATAAAAAAAAAACATTCACCACTTAATAAATTTTTTAGCGATGTATATATATTTGCCTGTTCTAAAATGTTACCGAGTCGAGAGTATGTCTATAAATTTTCCACTTGACGTATAATTAATTTAATTCTGCAGCACAAAAAATTAATTCTAAAATACAGACTTCTACTTTATTGTATTTTAATTCAATTGTGGAATTAAAAAGCATGAAATTCTAAACACATATATTTTATATTAAACTGGAATTTTACCCGCGTTTGTCATAAAAAGTAATTTTCTGTTTCTTCGCTTAGTATTTCGCGAAAAAATTACTAAAAGCCCCTAAAATATTCAGAATGGGACAATAGTATAAAGAAGTTCTAATTTAACTGTTATATTTTGCAGTTAAAAACTGGTATTTTAACTTAATTACAAATTAAAGTATTAAGATAGTAAGAAAGAAAAATTCTGTAGTTTGAGAATTTAACACTGGTGATAGTTTTATCCAGGTGTAATATATATTTAAATTAAGGCGTGTCAAAATAATCAATGTTGTGTTCAATAAAATACAAAAAATTAAAAGTTAATTAAAAATTAACAGTTACCACTTAAGTTAATAAACTGTTTACCTATATAAATGTTTTCTTCTTTAAAATACTACTGAGATCATAATTTATAACTATTTGTTATCGGTTTTGGTAGTTGGAAAATTGTATTCTTTCAGCTGATTTATAAAAAAATATACCCAAAATTGGGTCACACATCCAGCTCCTCATTCGTGTCAAATATGTACTATATATTTTCAAAAACTAATTTTAAATGTTTTATATTACTTCCAGTTTTATTAAACTCTTGCAGCACGATAACAAGAAATACATAATATGCATCTGTGAATTCATTTTATCTTTATGATATGTACTTTAGAATATCAATACTCAAAACTGCATGAGGCATATATAAAAATGGCTAAAAAAAACCAATTGAAAGAATATTTTTTATGTCCAGTGAATATGTATAGATTATATACTTTAACACAGCACCAGCAAATATTAGTTTCTGAGGTTGTAAATCAATGATGTCCATTATTAAGAATTTTATTGTCAAAAGCGATTTTGGAAGGAAAAAATATTGATTTACTTATAGATTTGTCATAAGCAGAGACATCTGAATAGGAATAAATAAATTGTTTGCAGATTTTCACAAGGTTATTTAGTTCATTTTTCTGACTGCAGCCTGACGTCAAATGAAACAATTTTAATTATACATAAACGCAAAATATTTTTTTTTCTTTTGCTTCCAAATATAACTATGTAAACGTTTAGTTACTATTACCGTTATTAATTAGTTATATTCAGTGTTATTCAGTTTGTACTACCTAATAGTTTATGAAAAACATTTTACTGCACTTTATTTTTACAGTAAAAATGTAATTCAAAGAATGTATAAAACACTAAAATTATTTTAAATAATGGATTAAATTAAAGCAAAACTAATTACTTTTCATTATTTTAAAATAATAAAACAATTAAATATTTTTTATGAACAATGTCAATATGCAAAAAGTATTATTTTTTTACAAAATAAGTTATCGCTAGTTATGTACAACACTGTAAATGCCTAAGGGAATTACTTTAAGATTACAAGAAAATCCTGCTCTAATATTATTTACCAGAAATAAATACACATATTTATGATTGCTGATCTAGGTAGAAAATGAAATAATAATACTGTAGCACGATATATAATATACAAATTATAGTACAATAAATATATATTTGAGTAAGTCAGAAAATAAATTATATGTAAGCTTGAAAATAATATTTACATGCCTACATATATAATCACGAATCAGAATTGATTCAACAAAATAAGGCACAATTTTCGAAAAACATCATTAAAATAGAGTTATAGATATAACTTTCTTTAAGGTCCCAGACGCGAACAATTTGACTAAACTGTTTTTGTATGATTCCAAATAAGTATTATTTTCAACAGTTCTGTATATCTTATAAAATAAAAGCAACAATCATTGTTGAACCGAAAAAAATCATTTTTAACACGTTTGAAATCTAGTCGTAGAGAATAAATAACACAATTCAATAAAAATTGTTATACTCTATATTTTTAAACATAAAATTTTAATGTTCTGGAATTATGCTCACTTTACATACACCAGGGTCCTTAGATAAGTTTCCCATTTTTTGTGCTCTTCAGCACGGTAACTGCATCGATATGTCATTGATGCAGCACGGTCTCTATACTGATACAGCACGGTACTTGCACCGATACTTCACGAATACATCCACTGTAATTTCAGGGATACTTCACCAATACAGCACAGTAAGTCAATCGATAGTTTATCGATACAGCATGGATAAATCCTGCTTGGCAGACGAAGGGGCATGGAATAATCTGCATGCCACACTGAAGACTTCAAATATGAAGATATGAAGACATCCTGAATGAGGCATGCTGCATGAGATCAAGATCATTAACACCGGAACTTTCTATAGAGAACGTCCACAAAAGTTAGTAATGTAAATTTTAGGCCAGTTCTGGAATTATTAATGCCCTATTATTTCGTTACATCACCATCACACATAACTCCAATTAATGACACAATATTTGCGTAAAATCATATGGGCAACAGCATATGATGAACAATGTATGGGATGCTTGAAACATCTACGAAGTTGAAAAATATATAAATAAGTTATATTACCATTATTTTGGGATATTTTTATATATATATGTGTGTGTGTGTGTGTTATAATATTAGCGTTTCACTCTAAATGCTTCTAAATTCATTATTTATATTAACATATTAAATAAATGACACATATGAGATGGCATTAATCGTGTTTATCCTTACTTTATTCCACTTCTAGATATTACAATTGACGAACATTAAAAGTTTATTTACAAATTATTAAGATTATAAAACGTGATTTAGTAAAATGAAATAAAATTCATTCCAGCGTTTCACTTACTTCATCAGAAAGTCACTGTATGTATTCATTTTTAGACAGTGTTCCAAATACCAATTTTTTCTAAATAAATTGTATATTTTATAGCAATTTGGAAGATATATCAATAAAATACAATTTAGATAACAATAAATTTCAGTTCACATTATTTTATAACCGAGACCAAGCTGTGTTTTAAAAGAACATTATTTGAATTGGTAATGAGTTATATGTATTAAACGTAACTTAAAATATAAATTCATAGTGATCATAATTTAAGTATCCCTTTTTTCAAGCCTTTTATAGGTTTATCAAATAGACGAAACTCGGCCAAACTTAGCAGACATATTCTTCATTTTTGTACATAAGAATTTTCCTTGAAATATATTTGCTTCTAAAATTTTTCGCCAAGGTTATATTTTGCGCTGTTGGTGTAAGAGAAAAAATGAACATGCAAAATAACTTAGGCAGCAGTTAAATTCTGGGACAATTTGCTTTAAAATTACACACCACGATATTGCCGGTCAAACAGTTATCTTGCACTTTTCTGGTAGGTCGGACGGTCTGGGTCTCAACAACAACACCTTGATATTGCCCGGCCGTAAAAACTGCTGCTGAAGTCCTAGGACGAGTCGGACGGTCTGGGTCATCGACACCACGATATTGTACGTTTTCGGTGGGTCTACCATCTTCAATTCTTTGTCTCCCCTTTTGGTACCTTGTAAACACTTATTATTATGAGATTGCGCAGCATATTTTAAAGGACATTGCTAATAACAAGAAAATACTTTCAACCCGAACTCTTCCATTTTGATAACACATGTAGGTAATGTCATGCATCCAAAATGACCAGTACAAATAAAATTTGTCAATCATTAATAAGAAAACATATTTTGAACACTAAATCAGCCATTTTTGGTTGAGCTAGTTGATCGCAATTTCGCGTTGATCGATAAATGAACACTCCATAACGGAACAACAAATTTTATTCTAAACTAGAACAAATTGCCCGGCTATGTACTGTTGAGTTTCTTCTATTAGATATCCCTAAAAATTTTATAAATCGGGATACTAATTATCATCACCATATTTATTATAATTGCATGTGTACAAATATTAGATACGATATGACAGATATTAGGTTTGCTGTTGTACTTTACTTTACACATACATGAAAGAAGACATCATTATATCGTACAAAATCATCAAATTGACTGTCGTAACATTGTTTTGCAAAACAGGATGACAAAAAATGTAATTTATGATCTGATCATGAATGAGGTAAATAATAAAAATAAATAGTCCACATGAAAATGATAAGCCATAAAATGACAATAAAAGGTACAAATATATACATGGATAAAAGGAATTACATAAAGAATTGAAGGGCCGTACAATGTAGTCTTGAAAAATAACTGGTATCTCCACGGGCTTGGCATGAAAATATTGTTTTCTACAGTACAAACAGAAACACAATTCCACAAAAATCTGAATAATAAAGAGAAAAGACACAATTTTAAAACTTAGTGTCAATGCATTTTTAAATTTTAAATAGATTTAACAGTATAATACTAGAAATTCTAAGACCCCCCCATCTCTTGTTAACAATTTAAATTTCAAATATATAAATAAAACATTCGGAAATTCAAATTTCTCATTTTATCCCGATGCTATGTTTACTCCTCAATTATTCAATGTTTACTTCGGAACATTTTGAGTTTGAGCCATTATGTAAATCGTACCATGCGATTTATTTTTTTAATCAAAATTACTTTATATAATGAATCAGGAGGTGTAATTATGATCAAAGTTGCTTGATAATTTCAAGTAAACACAATTATATCAATTTGTTAACATATATTTTTTATACTCGAAAATGCGTACCTCCTTTTGACAAAACAAAACTGCGAAATTCTGAGCGAAAGTATAAGAATAATTTCTGTTTACGATATATATATATATTATTTTCGATAAGGCAGACATATTGTTGAGGTAAATTAAACGATAAAATATAATTACGTACATTATTTTGCAAGGATACTGTTAAGAAAAGTGTTCGAATTCTGCCAGCAATAAATTCGAAGCTCATTTCGACACTATATGGAAAATTGCACATTTATAGTGGCATATTGTTAAAAGCAAAAATAAACTCTTTAAAATATAGGTTTTACAAAGTTTATAAAGTTACAGTTGTGTAAAGAACTTTTTTATCTCTGCCGGTACGCGAAGCATGGATCTTCGTAGTGACCAGCCGACGCTCTACCGATTGATGGAATTGCAAGCTCTTATCGTTGGAGTGGAGTCAGCGTTCTTCATCCTCTAATGTCAGCATGACGTGCAACTTTATATTCTGACAAACCACCCTATGCTGTTTTTAACTCAACTTAACAGTTCATCATGCACTAACCAGCAGGGTTAATTTGTTCTTGCGTTTAAAGAACCTTGCTTTCTTAGCCGATACACGAACTGAAGGTCTTAGTATGCCAGCGGACACTAACCCAGCGAGTTACTGGGATAGAACTGGAATCACTTATCGTTGAAGGTGGACTCATCATTCTTCTCCCCCTAATGTCAGTTTGAAGTGCAACGTGGCAATCTAACTAACCACACCTTGCTATTTTTAACTCATGTTAGCCTCATGATACAATTTTTCTTATCCAGGTTAGTATCCTTCGTATTCGCTCGCCTCCCGATTAAAAATGGAAGCCCAAGATGCTAAAGTTTACCGATTCTGTACTAATCGTACAAAGGTCACATTCAAACCAGGAACACCACCGCACCGACCTGCAGGATTATCTTATTCTGGCACCATTATAGAGAGCCATGTTTTTCAAGACCCGAATTGCAGAACTTCGCACCACAGTAATCCGACATTCTCCCAAATGATCTATTGCGACGGAATTGCGTCCACCTATTTTCGAAGTGGTACCTTAATTATTTTCCCTCTAATGCCAGATTAACATGCATGGGGGGCGACAGTCCAGTGGTTAAAGCACGGGAATTGCACTCAGAGGATCCAAGTTCGATTTTCAGCTCTGCATAAACTGCCTGTGTGTTCACGTGGAGTACGGACACGTTAAATGTGTGGGTCTTAAAGTCCATTCGAGAAATTGGAGGTAGGGAAGGAGGTACATTCCCTGTAGATTCTTCCCCCACTGGGTTCTGGTCTAAATTGGGGGCACTGCCATGTCCAAACAGATACCTTACATCTTCGGGTAGGTAGGCCCGTCTGAGTTAAAAGAAAATTAACTGCAGTGTGGCCCAAATCGACTTTCGCATACCGGAAATCATTTTTTTATCAAATTGTATATGAAAATTTCGGATTTTTTTTTTTTTAAATTCGACCAAAAACTTTGAAATTTATTCGAAAGTTTATGTTAAATCATACTTGACAATGTATACAAAAAATATCATATTTGACAATGTATCCTCCCCGCCTGGATATCCAAGAGGGACTAATGACGTCACGAACAAAAAATTTGTATCGTAGACAAAAAATTTGTATCGTGACTATTTTTCACAACAATGATTGAAACTATTAAGTATTGTAATCATTGACCCATAAATAAACCTTTTTACGCATATTTACGTTAAATTTTGTAATGCGCTGCCATGTCGAAAAAAAAAACATACACTTTCGAATAAATTTCAAAGTTTTTGCTCGAATTTAAAAAAAAATTATATCTAGTTCAAGATTTTTTTATAACAAATCAGTATATATTAAGTTTCGTAAAAATGCATTAATAATTGCATCGTGTACACAAGAAATTGACCACAGACATCACGCAGATGAACAGATGGACATCACTCTAGAAATAGTCAAAAAGTGTTCAGGAGGTCTTAAAAGATATATTGGCATCAATATCTCAAATTCGAAAATTTGGTGAAAACAATACTGTCTCTACACTATATCACATGACATGAGAAAGTTAAAAGAAAGAAAGTTTGAAATGCAACTTGACAAAGTGGCAGACCACCTCTGTTATTTTTACCTCAGGTAAGCTTCCTGATGCTTTTTTTATCCACCAGGTAAGCTTCCAGCTTGGTCGTTGCCCTACCGTTTTAGAAATTGGTGCCCAATGTGCCAGTTTCCAGACGTCACAGACAAAATTTCTATCTCTTATAGTAAAAGTGGAAACTCTGTAGGTTTGTAGATTAGAACACGCACTTATCAATCAAACTAGACCATAATGATTTTACGCATATTGGTTACCACTCAAATTGACCGTCCAAGAAAACTAACATGAAAAATATCTGCTTCAAATGTTTATATTTTATGGTGTGCTCAGAACAAAATTTTCGAATTTTCAAAAATACTGAATATGTAAAAATACTAAATATGTATGTTCAAAAATACTAAATACTAAATATGACGAAATCAATTTAAAACGTCAGCAAAAACGTCAGGACAGCTATTGTCAGAAGATGTGATTTTAAAATTATTTTACTTATAGGGGTTCTTAAGTACAGCAGCTTTCTGTTGAAAATATTTTATTTCAGACCGATATATAATATATATATTTAAATTCTGTAATGCAATGTATGACGGTCGATAAAATAATAGGAAGTTTCCTTTTCAAATTTATGTTTCTAAAACAGTGCTGCCAACCAAAAAAAAATGTTCGGATCATGGAATGCATACGAAATATATAGGATGTCCCGTCCTATCGATGCCCAATGGCTATTTCCTCAACCGTTAGTCACTGAGATATACTACCAATTGCAAAAATGTTTTCAATTTTAAAATATATTATCTAAGAAACAGTTTAAATCAATAAATACATTTCTGAAAGAAATACGAAATGTAAATTTTTATACGGTCCTACCAATTATATTTAGGAAAATCATCATCTTACAATTTCATGAAAAATAAAAAAAAAATTGTTTCTTTCACGACCAAAATTCACCGAGTTATGAAGCAATAAACTTTGTGACTTAAGTCGCTTTTCCACGCATAAAAATGTCCCGTTTCAGGCAACCAACCAATCAGGGACCGTATTGACCATTTCTCCAAGCAACCAACCAATCAGGGACCGTATTGACCATTTCTCCAGGCAACCAACCAATCAGGGACCGTATGGACCATTTCTCAGCACAAAAAGTGCTCCATCTTTAAACAGCTATAAGTCGGTCAATTTTGGTCGTAAAAGGATGATTTTTTTTTATTTTGTACAAAATTGTATGAGAATGATTTTCCTAAATAAAATTGATAGGACCCGGGGACTGTATAAAAATTAATATTTCATATTTAGACAATAGATTTTAAAATTTAAAACATTTTTGCAATTGGATGTGTATCTCTGTGACTAACGGTTGAGGAAATAGCCATTAGGCAGTGATAGCACTGGACACCATGTATATTACTAGATAGAGAATTAAAATATTGTTGAAGATCAGATAGACATATAAAAATGAAAAAAAAAACAGTTATTGAAATTTGATTATTTTAGGGGAACGGTTGTATGTATATAAGTGGCACTTTTTGAGGCTTCAAAAACATTCAATAAAATATACTTTGTACATAATAGAATAAGAAGCACAATTTACCCACTGTTGGCAAAGCAAGTACGGAAAATTATTCATTTCCACAATATTTTTACGAAACTAACTTTTGTTCATCTCAAAGGAAAAAGTTAATTACATCGAAAAAGATCTAAATTTGAGGTAGGACAAAATACGGCAGATTGCAACTACGACATTGTAATTAATTGTGACAGCTCTTAGGGTCGTTGAACTTAATTAGATTCTCTTGAATTGGTCAGAGCAAGGACCTTGGAAAGCTATCACTTATAGCACTCGCAGCAATCTCATTCATTCGTTTACGCTCCGGAAACGTTTGATACTAACACAATAAAATTCAGGCTTTATAATGTATTATCAGTATACCCGTTCTTCCTCGGAATATATAATACATAAAAACTTAAAATTTGCAAATGCTTGTAAATTCCTTTAGTACTTTGAATGGCATTGTTGTGAAATTTGATTAATATATGCCAAATGAAATCGGTGTGAAATTTAATCAATGATGAAAATTAAAAACGCTGTGAAATTTGATCTATGATGTCGAAATAAAAGCGCTATGAAATTTGATCAGTAATACCAAAATGAAATCCGATCGATTTTTTGTGTACAGGATAGCCATACATAATGAATTTTCACGAAATTTTATAGCTTACTATGTTAACAAAAAATCTAGAACTGGATAGAAAGTTTTGAAATTCCAGGAAAACTTCAACATGTATTCGAAATTTCATATTTCCATAACATGGCAGAATAGGCGAGATATTTTTTTCGAAAATTTGTAAAAAAAAAAAAAACGAAACGAAACAAGAAAGATCAATCATGCATAAAGAATTGATTATGAAACACTTTCCAATTGCAATGAAATTATATTTAAACATCTCTAAATTGCGATGCATTCACCAGTGATCTTTTTACTTTCCTTATATACAATAATGTATAAGGAAAGTATTGTGACTGGGTCGAAAATTCGAATTCGAGTTTTCGACGGGAGATCACGTTTCAAACATCCCTGATCGTGAATCGAACATTTTTGAAGTGGGCCACGTGATATTTTTATATAATGTGGGTGTCAGTATTATTTTAAATTTTATTTAAAAAGTACCCTAAATATTTTCCTGAAATCTTATTATACATTTTATGTGATAATTTGCATATTTCTTAAAAGTTTCAAAACAGTTTGCGAATTTTAACTTCGCTTAAAAATTGTTTGAAGAATTAGGTCCTGTAGTGTTCAGTGTATTTCACGTTTTCAACCCGGGTTCAATCCAAAACTAACTGGGTGATATTATTCATTCACATTCCCATATGTCCCACAAACCGTCTGAACAACATAGTAATATTTCATTTTTACGGCATATATTCGGTATTTTTACGGCAGTTATTCGTGCGAATATACAAACAGACAGAATGACCAAAGTCATAATAATTTTTCAATTAGAAAGTGTTAAAAAGCTATTGGGAAATGGATATCGAGGTGAGCCACACGCAAATAAATAACTTTTTGAAACACTGTACCATCCATACAAATAAAAAAAGTGTATTCAGTTTATCTTAAGGACATTTTAATGCTTACTATCTTATAATTTTGCATTGATATATATTTTGCACTTTAGAAGTAGCTTAAAGGAACAGCCCACTTCATGAAATCTGCAATAAAACTATTAATTAAGTAAATAAGGTTCCTTTGATTTTGTGATAAATTCCCAAGTTTATAGGATCTTAATAAATTACTTTTAATGACTTTCAAATGTATGCTGCTGTACTTAAAGACAAAGCCATAAAATCGTGCTGCTTCAAATTTATTTGGATATAATTAATCTCTTAAGTTAAAGTAGTTAAATTAATTGATTACAATTTAATTCAATATTTAAACTCGAAGGCAAATATTGAATCACTATATGCGTATAGTTTTGTTATTATATATACTGAACACTACTATTTTTTCAAAGAGAATTGTAGTGGATTATTAAAACATTATTGCACTATGAAGCAATATTCTATAGCTCTGTTAAATAGTGCATATTGCTTATCTAAATACAATTTATTAGAATTTATGCCTTCATTTAATTGCTGAATATATCATGTTTATTTGCTACTACTGCATGTATCTGCTATTTTATGATAAAGGGAGTATCCGATCCATAATTGGTATTATCTATATCAGATCCATAATTGGTATTATCTTTATCAGATACATAATTGGTATTAGCTACATCTCAACCGCCGATCCGGTTGTCGAGCGGTCAGGGGCTTGCGTTCGCTGGATTGCCGGATTGTGGGTTCGAATCCCGCCAGCGAGCATGGATGTTGTCATGTCGAAGCCAAGTCAGACTTCCACCTTTCGGGGGGGGGGGGGGCTCTATAAAAGTGAAGCTGCAAATCTCCTCCCCTTCGCCATGGGACATCCTGAGGGGGTCTTGTGGACGTGGTGCGTAGACGCCCCTTCACCGCTGGGGAATTAGTATACACACACACACACATCTGATCCATAATTGGTGTCATCTGATAAATGATTGGTGTTATCTTTATAGGTGATAATAAGTTATCTATATAAGATATGTTATCTTTGATGTGAATAATAAGTTATCTATATAAGATATGTTATCTTTGATGTGAATAATAAGTTATATAAAAGAGTCCCTCCAATTAACTTGCCTGCAGTTATTACTCTTCTTAAAATACCTGGCCGCATGCAGACCATACATATATGCTATGTATTACTATTATTAACTGTACGACAAGCAAATACTACAGTACTACACTCTATCAAAACGAAAATACTATCCGATCTAATTACCTCTCCCCCCCCCCCCCCAATAAAACATAATGTTTTACGTTTCCCTAACCAAATGTTATTTTTCTCCGAGCAGTGAATCTACTCGCTATAATTTGTATCTAAATTGGGAAATTCATAAATGATAGTAATTAACAGAAATAAAATTTAACTTTTGAAAATATAATATATTATAGAATACTGTACACCGTTATTCTAAAATAGCCAAATTCGATTTATTTACAAAATTTGTCCCCAAGCGTGCCAGACAATCAGAAATATTGGCTTCTCTTATGCATATATGAATAATGAGTTTTATAAACATACGTTTCATATTTGGACACTATATTTTTACCAATTGCAACCAATATTGTATTGCACAAAATTATCATTTTCTCCTTATCTATATATATTATAAAAGAAAAAGCTCGGTGCAGCCGCTAACCAAATCCTTTTTAAATATATTTTCTGTCAATTCTAGAGCCGAACCTATGTCATCAAATAATTTGCAATTTGACATAATAATTCAAAATATGTTGACATGCGTCGCCTCCTATTTTGGTTATAATCAAATAGAAATTTCTATTTGTTATATAATTTTAAAGACATTACTTTTGTATGAACCTTTTTTTTTGTATCTTCGAAATCCTAGCTTTCTGTTGCCATTACGAAAACAGTAATATTTAAATTATCGATTTCTACCATTAGGAATACATAGTTATTCAGGATCTCATTAAAATATTACTTCTTTTGAAATGGCAGCATCATTTTCCACAATGAATCGTATAGATTCATGACATTAATGCTTGCAAAACGCTAGTTTGTATGTAAGCCTGCTACGCAAGTGTAATGAAAGGGTTTGCGAAGTGAGAATCTTGGGATAAATGGGCGACTACAGACAAGGGGTGAAGATTCTAAGGCTTGGGGAGCATAATCTTGCAGGGTAGACAACGGCTTTCGTGTGCTGGCTGGGTTAAGTTGGAGCCGGTCAAGTTCGCCAATCGGTCTCTGACAGCAGTTGGTTAGCATCAACGATTGGGGAGCGGTCCAGACGGGCGAATTACGCCTACGCAACAGTCGGCGCGAGATCATTAACAACCAGCGAGTAGGAGGGAAAGCCTCCAGATTTGCGAAGCGAGTTACTGGGGTTTGTAAGCATCAGGCAGCAGGGGGTGAACCCCTAGACTATTACACATGCGTAGCTAGCCCGGCCGTCCAAACCGTTACCTTACACCTTTCTGGTAGGTCGGACAGTCTGGCTCTCAACAACATGCGTAGCTAGCGTGAAGAAAGAGATCGTTAAGCGAAATCGGGTGGTTAATCAGTGAACAGGATGTGGAGCTCTCGTGTACCGGGAGTTTGCGAGTGTAACGCTGTTGTCATTTTAAGATAAGTAATATTAGAATTAAAGATTTAAACAAACGAAACGCAAAGTTTTGTAGCTGTACAAAAAAACAAGATGGGAAACATATAGTTCCCGAAGCGAGATCTAGGGTTGGTGAGTACTAGCGAATAAGATATTGCCGCAACGGGCGTTTGACGTATGCGTAGCAAGCGGAAAGGAGCTCGCGAAGTGAGCTCTCCGAGAGCCAGCATATAGGAGAAGAAGCCTTCGACTGGCGAAGCGAGTTAAAGAGGATTCGTGAGCGTATTATAAAAAATAAATCAAAATTAAATGATAGCATCCATTAAAAGTACCGTGATATAAAAATGATTCTTATCAAATTTGTCCCAAAGGTGTTTTTTTATTACCATCTTATTGAGCATTAGCATATCTATTAGTATCTAAGAACCAAGTTTTGATAAACTCCATGACGCTGCACTGAAACCATTAATTAACTAAGTAAACGGCTTTCTTTGATGTCACGAATAAATAGGAATTATATTAAGTGCAATTAATTTGATAGAAGGTGACAATATATTTACTCTAATTTATACATGTAAACTTAAAAGAATTCTTATTAAAACAAGTTACTACTTCATTTTGATTAATATTAATTAATTACTTCCACAAGCAAGGCATGTAATGTGGGCAGAATATGATTTTCCCTACACTCGAATCCCCTTCTTCAGTGTGTCTTTATATAAGTTCCGATTATATCAGTTTAAATTTCTATGTAATAATTGTCTAACATGTTTTTACCTTTCTAGAACCCACAAAAGCCCTATTTTTATCTAGATGACTGAAAATGGGCACACTGCAAGTACCCGATCTTGGAACAGAACCTATCAAAACCGAATTTTCAATGGGGTGTATCGAAGTTTTTACGCACCTCCAGCATTCTACCCAGGACACCTAGACTGTTAAATCTTCACAGAATTTTTTTATTGCGTCCCACCCTTGCTGTTTTGCCACCATTGGGCAATTGAGCGGTTAGCACCTGGGCTGGCTGTTCCCTGGCCTGCTGGTGGGAGTTTTTGTCGTCCCCGTTAGTGTTTCTCAGGATGACTCTTGAAGATCCTGACCGCTGTCGGTGAAGCTGGGTCGGTGATCCCTTGGGGCACTTGGTGTTGCTTGGGGGACAACATGTGTTCTTCTTGCTTGCTGGTGGTCCCGTAGGCTTTTTTAGTGTTGATGGGCTCCTACGTATCAACATAAATTTGTGATCTAGACCTTTGGGAGTCCTGTTGGTTGGGGCATGGAGTATCCACCATGGGACAGAACTTAGCGAAGCCGGATTTTCGACTTTCCATCGGAGGTGGATAAACTGATGTATTTTCCAAAAAGTCTTTAGAGACTCTCCAAAAGCCCCGACTGCATCTTTGCACATTTATAGTATCAGTTACGTGATAGAATTTGTTTGTATGTTAGATTTCTCTTCCAGGAGCAAAGAAAAGGGGAATCGGGGTCAAAAAATCTATTTAGAGCCTCCAGATGTCTGCTGTGGCATAAAGGTTGAAACTTTGCACACTTAGAATTTCGACTGCGGGAAGGAACTTAACTGAGCCAATGTTTGATTGTCGACTATTTTCGGTGCTAAGCTACATACATTCTAAACAAAATGAAATTATTAAAAAAATGAAAGTTATTTTTTTTAAGTGTTAGCTTCTTTGTCTTTGACAGGCTTAAATACTAGTGAATGGATGAATATTTAATATTACATTATACGTAAAGAATTTAAGTAATTTCCGTTTACATTTGACAACACGGCGTATTTAAAGTAACGCCAGATCATCAAAATTCTGAGGAACAAAAATTGAGGTGTATTTAAAATGGGACATCCGAGTTACCTAGACCATTAAATTCACCCGAAATTCTAGAGCAGTAGGATGAGCGGTCGGGGTTTATGCTAATGTAAAAGAAGTGGTTTAATGTGTCATAATATCAATTACTAATGTGCCATAATATCAAATACTAATGTGCTATAATATCAATTACGAGTTTTAAAGTATTAAATCAATATATTGTGCGGAAAGCAATTTAGAATATGTTACATCCAAAACACATTTTTTGGTATCTAACTATATTTCAGAGCAATTGCTTAACATGAACATAGTTTCTTTTTAAAGTAAATTTCTCTTTTTTGCAATGTTGTACTTATATTTTACAAAATTTTCGAAATTTCAACATTATAATCTTAGAAAAAATATTTTTGGAAAAAAAGAACATGAAACAAATGTAGGTTCATTTTACAGAGACTAACATACCTTTCTGAAGATTCCATGAAAATATATTGTAAAGTTGCACTATCATCTTTGCGCTCAATATAAAAAAAATCATATTCTGAGCAAAGCAACTTTAAAGTTATTTCTTAATAAATTTTCTCATATATGGTCTGAGGCATTTAGGCTTACCAACTCCAGTAAATATTGAAATATTTTTCATAAGAACCATTTTTAAATGTTCAAAAAAGTTTATATTTTCATATAATTTTTTTGAATATAAGTTTTTGAAGATTTAACTGTCCTCTTAACAAGGATATTTTATTAAACGAAAACTCGATTATAACACATTAAACTTCCATGTAATTTTATTCTATTTCATTCTAACATTTAAGTTTATTCAACTATCAACTAATCACCAAATTATGAAAAATCACAAAGCAGATGCGATTTTCTACCCTGGAAACGTGATTCCAAATTCTGGAATCTTCCCAAAACGGAATTATATGACTATTCATACCTTTATCTAATTGTTTATTTGCTCCTAATATTTAAATTCATATTATTCGAATTGAAACTGATGGTGCAAGGGTTATGAAGCAAGCCACTGGAGGGTTCACAGTTGCAGATTATCTGTCCTAAATGCTTTATCTACGGCTGAGTGCGTTTATTAAGATTTTCCTAGCATTTAACAAATGTTAAATACTAGGAAAATCTCAACTTAAATAATAATAAAAATAATCATATCTTGATTTAATAAAACTTAATCATAAATTAATCTCAATTTTTCGAATTTTGTAGTTTGGTTAAGATTGTCTCAAGTTACGTCAAATTATCTAGAAATGTCCACTTATAATATATAATCTGTTCATAGTTCAGCTAAAAGTTTTAGGCGTGATACGAGTAAAAATGATGTGTAAATTCGTCAGTGTCTTTAATCTTCTGTTTTGTAGAGCAGTTTAGCATTTAATTACTGTTTTATTGTACCTTACAGTTGTTTAGTGATCTTGTAAGCCAGTTAAAGACGGCTAGAAGTTATAGGCGTGATACGAGTAAAAACATACGCGTAGCCAGGGTGGGGTGCCCGGCACCCCCCGTTCTGGTAAAGATTACCACAAAATTTCTGCATTAAAACAGTCACCAAAAGTTCTGACCACGAGATGTAAAAAAAAAAAAAAATCAAACGTTGAAAAGAACAATAAAACTCTTTACTCTCATCATCGGATTCGATTATTTTTAAAATTGAAAAACAAGTTAATTATGTATTGTAATTGTTGTATCTGTATCAGGGGCAGAAGGTAAGAACTATTTTAAAAAATGTTTGTCTCTCTTAAATGGTTGTCGATAAGGTATAATAAGTGATTCTTAAAAATTCGCCACGTGGTCACGCCGTAAATTTAAGAAAATAAAAACTGTTTCAGTAAATTAATAAGTAAATAGTAAAAAACTGTTTAAGTAATTTAAGGAAATAAGTAATATTTTCTAACAAATTGTACTCAATAAGTAAAGTAAGTTATGAACATCATAAACGCCCATAAATTGGTGATAAGAGAGGGGGGGGGGCAATTATCAAATAATATAATAAGTAATATTTAAAAAGTTATTTCCTTTAGGTGTCAAATTTTGAAATGAACAGCCTGTATATAGAACAGAGCCATAATATCCCCCATTCTCTTATCATCCATTTATGAGCGTTCATGATGGTCATAAGTAAAATTTGTTGGTAAATAATACTGATTAACCGTTTTTATTTTCCAAAGGGAGTATGTTATATGTTGTTTTCTGGAGATCTGACTATATGGATATTATATGGAGACTGAATTATTATAAATAGGAAATATTTTAAATGACTAAAATAGAGTAAAATGACCTTTCAGTTATCGCAGACCATTTCCAGATTCACGGGCTTTTTTATTTTTATTGTAATTAATAATTAATATGTGTTAAAAAAAGTGTTTTAAAAAGTTTCCTGTTTTCATTTGGAGATGAAGTTACTTATCTTGTATACAGGACCTGATGAAAGTATTTTTAATAATTTTCTTCAATTGAAATTAATGTTTTTAAAAATTTTTATTTATAGATTTCTAAAAATCTTTAAAATCGGAGTCTGTCTTATAATAGCGCTCCTGTAAGAATGTTTTCCCTTACGAATTTTTCAATCAGGGCACCTCCCCGTGTCAACAGCTAGCTACGCCTATGGATAAATGATGTGTAAATTCGTCAGTGTCTTTATCTTCCGTTTTGTGGATTCGTTTAGCATTCAATTGCTGTTTTATTGTACCTTACAGTTGTTTAGTTACCTTGTAAGATAGCTAAAGACAGCTAGAAGTTGTAGGCGTGATACGAGTAAAAATGATGTGTAAATTCGTCAGTGTCTTTAATCTGCTGTTGTGTGAATTAGTTTAGAATTTAATTGTTGTTTTATTGTACCTAACATTTATTTCATGATCTTGAATGACAGCTAAAGACCTACTAGATATATATTGTTCCTGTTTGCTTATTGACACTTTAAAAAAAGCATTGTTTACCTAAAATATCGAGCTCGTCATTGTATCCCAACCATACAACCGCAATTCCAGAAAATACGCTGTAACAGATACAAGAAAATTAAAGGTAATACATTTAAGCATATCTGTCTTTTATTTCAGATTTTGTAAATTTTAGCGGACCATTTCGATAAAAAAAAGCCGATTTTACATTCCAAATCTTACTAAAGTATGAGATCCAAGATCGACTTAACCGCGAAATTTTAGGACATTTGGTCCGATACATTTTAAAATTGAGTAGACACATATATTGTACAAATATACACAGAGAGAGAGAAAACGATGAGAAATATAGATAGATAGATAGATAGATAGATAGAGAGAGAGAGAGAGAACTGGAAAAATATAGATAGAACGATGGAGCGAGAAACAGACACACGCACACACACACACACACACACACACACACATATATATATATATATATATATATATATATATATATATATATATATATATATATATATATATATATATATATATATATATATATAAAGAGAGAAAGGGGGAGCAATGGGGATAGAGAGACAGAGAGAGCGAAAGAGAAAAGTAGAGAGTGAGAGAGAAAAAAAATAATATATATAAAGATAGAGATATATTTAGAGAGAAAGAGAAAGGTAGATAGATAGATAGATAGAGGGAGAGAGGGAGAGAGAGAGAGAGAGAAAGGGAAAGGTAGATAGATAGAAAGATAAATAGAGGGAGAGAGAGACAGAGAGACAAATATAAATAGACAGATAGAGGGAGAGATAAACAGAGAGAGAAAGAGAAAGATAGATAGATAGATAGATACAGAGAGATTGAAAGACAAACGGAGAGAGAGAAAACTATATATAAATAGATAGATAGAGAGAGATTCAAAGATAGAAAAATTATGTATATATATATATATATAGATAGATAGCGTTTGATTGAGATATAAAGAGTTAGAGATAAAGAGAAACAGAGGGGAAAACATAATGGTAATAATGATTGATTTGTCTTATAAGACCGGGTAAATCTCTCAAAATTTCGAGTTCCAATTTTAAATCCCCTTCCAAAATTTTCCCATTACCTGATCATACGTTGTAAGGGAAAATAAAAAAATATTTTCTTTGTGTCAATATTCACTAAAATTCAATAATGCAATTTTTAAAAATATATGAATATCGACAAAACTAAATCATCGAAGAGAATGCAATACAATGCCAATTAATAATAAATGTATCTCGAAGATTCAGTTAATGGTTAAGGTCGTCTTATTGTATATTGACATCTTCTTCAGATCATAAAAGTTACTAACTGATGAGTATATACTCCATGAAAGCTGCAATAAAGCAATTACTTATCTAAAATAATGATCTTTGATGCGGAGATAAAGTCAAACAATTAATATCAGTCATAATAAATTGATTTTGTCTGCAAAAAGGAGTATGCTCACATCTGTTTACCATTACTTAGAGATACTCTTAGTATAAAGACAGTGCTGTATTATATTTATTTAATAATAATTAATCACATTATTAGATAAAATTGAAATATACATGATTATAAGAAAATCAATAAAAACACAATAAATTTTTAAGGTATGGTCCATCGTGGTGCATGCCAGGACTATCAGTGAAAAAATAATCATGCACGATCAAATAAAAGTGATTGAATCTCTTTCAGCTATGAATTTAAAAAGTTAAAATAACAAACTTCGCAACAACGCGAAACCAGCAAATTATTACAGAACATTATATCAAGAGTAATAATAGGCACAAAGAACTAAAAAACAGCGGGTATGGAATTACTTGTCCAAAAATATATCATCTGTGACCCTAACACGGTTACACCCGCAATGCTTGTCGAGGTTCAAGGCCATAATATTTTTGGAATTCAAATGTGCTTTGTCTCTAACGAAAGACATGTTAAACAGGTTCTAAGCTTAATTTCTGTTCATGTGAGTGCTGTTTATTGTATTATTCCCGAGTATGGCAGAAATTCAACAATAACTGTATTCTGTCAAATAAAACCCCAATAACCGTATTCTGTCAAATAAATATATATGTTACATTTTGTGGTTGATTCTTACCCATTGACCAATACTCTACAATTATGTAATTTGTTTTCAGTCTATCTCACTTTGTTGCTAAGTACGCAATAAGCAATTTAACACTTTACAACATAGTTGAAAAGTGTATATGACTTTGTTCATTCTGTCTGTCTGTCTGTCGGTATGCCCGTTGGCATGATAACTACTGTAAAAATGACTTTATCAAAATGTAATTTTTGTATGCTATTCAGACGGTCCGTGGGTCTTATGGGAATATAAATGAATTAAAATACCCAATTAGTTTTGGACTGGACCCGGATTGAAAAATGAAATAAACTTATCCCCCGATTTACACGGCACTTGTTTTACACGGTTTATAAATTAACAGATTTCAAAAAATTGATAAAAATGTATATTCCGCTTCATATACGCCTATACAAAGATTTGATGACATTTTTGAATTTTATTCCTTTGGTAACACTGATGAAAACAACAGGGGATTCCCGGTGTTGTAAAATATATACATTTAGGGGAATTCCCGTACAGGGGAACCTCCGTATGTATTTCACAACAGTAAAACTATCTGGTTCATGCAAGTACATAGTGCAGAAACATTTTAGCAGCAAAGCTTATATTATTGTGCGTTTATCTTTTGAACTGGTAAGTTTTCAACATTTATAGTTTTTCTTGCATCTTTATAGTTTGCGTAAATTTGTTAAGGTTCTATAATGTCAAAGAATTTGAAGAAAAATCAAATGAAAGGAAAAGTTATTTATTTAGAAACTAAAATTCAAATATTAGTCCGTCTACGTAATAGAGAAAGAGTAACGGATGTTGCTAAATTTTACTCCATGAATGAAGCCACAATGAGGACAATAAGGAAAAATGAAGACTCCATTAGAAAAGTGTAGCAGCTGGAACCTGCAGCAGTATGAGTACGACTTCATATGTTAGAGATGTTACAATGGAAAATATGGAAAAAGCCTTAGTGATATGGTTAGAAGACCAAACTCAAAAGCGGATCCCGATCGATACCAATGCTGTCACAAATAAAGCTTTGAAGATTTATCAATCACTTAAGAATCAGTCGCCGTCGACTTCGTCCGATGAAAAGAAGGTATCTTTTTCCGCAAGCCATGGGTGGTTCGAGAGATTCAAACAAAGACATTCTTTACATAATCTGAGAATGAAAGGTGAAAGTGCATCTGCTGATTCGAATGCGGCACAACAATATCCGGCAAAACTTGCTGAAATCATTGCCGCTAACTCCTACACTTCTGATCAGGTTTCCAATGCTGACGAGTCCGGATTATTCTGGAAAAAAATGCCGGAAAGAACCTTTATAGCCAAATCTCACAAATCAGCTAGTGGTCATAAAGTAGCGAAAAGTCGTATAACCGTTCTTTTCTGTTGCAATGCTTCTGGCGATTATATGATGAAACCATTGGTGATTAACACATCAAAATCACCACGATCATTCAAAGGAATAAATATCAAAACTCTTCCTGTCTATTGGATGGCTAATAGAAAAGCATGGGTCACTGCCATAGCTTTGTTTGTTTAAGTTGTTTTTTTACCAAAGAATACAACTTCCTTATTACAGCAGTTAGATCAAGGGATAATTTCGACTTTTAAAGCACTGCACATCAAGCAAACTTTCAGGTATATCTTAGAACAAATGGAGAATGATGAATCTCTTACTCTGATGGATGCTTGGAAGAAATTTACAATTTTAGATTGTGTTAAGCATGTTGGACTGTCATACACTCAGATCAAACAATCAACGATCGACGCCTGCTGGAAAGCAATATGGCCGGATGTTGTTGAAAGTGGAAATGATAAATCACCAATAGAGCATGAATATTCTCAGATCACTGAGTTGGACCATACTGTAGGAGCAGAAGGTTTTGAAGATTTACCTCAGGCAGATATTGAAGAAATAATGGCTGAGAAAGAATTGAATGAAGATGATTTAATTAACATGATTCGTGAAACAAACAAACATGATGAAGACAATGAATCTGATGAAGAGCAATCTGAACCAGTTGCGTTCACAGCAAGAATCATAAGCGTAGGACTTGTTTTGGGAAGAAAATTGGGCAACCATCTCTTACAATATGACACAAATGTTGATCGAGCTCTCCGATTCCAGCGAGACCTTCGTAAATGCTTAAATCATTATGAAGAGGTCTATAAAGATTTAGCAAAAAAACCTACGCAATTGTTAATTACCGATTTCATGACAAAGGCTTATCAACCCGAGGTCTCGCCTAATTCGTCAACCATTGAGCCAGAATCGCATCAAGAAAGCTCAAGTGATAAAAGTGACATCATACCCATCAGAAAGAAAAGACTGATAGTACATGAAAGTGATGACAGTGATTAAACTTATAATTAATTTTTAAGGGTCTTTTTGCTTTTTGTTCTTTATTTCTAATGTAAAATAAATTACATTTGTAATATTACTACATTCATATGTTTGTTGTTTTATAAACTAAGTATAATTTTAAGTTTTCTAAGATGTCTTACTTTTATTTTACTTAAATAAATGACTCAATAATGCGCATTTTGGGGTTATTTTCGTTTTACACGATTTTACTTAGCAAAATTCAAGATTTCAATTTACACGGTTTTGTGCAGAACCTAGCTTCCATGTAAATCGGGGGACAGGTGTACATTGAACCCTATGGGACCTAATTTTTCAAAAAAATTTTAAGCGAATTTAAAATTCACAAATAGCTTCGAAAATTTTAGGAAATATTCAAATTATCCCTTAAAAATATGAAAACATTTTCAGCAAAATATATTCGGTAGTTTCTTAAATAAAAATTAAAATAATCATTACACCCATATTATATGAAGTGACCTTTAAATAAAAAATTGGCATCCATATTGTGTCAAAATCGTGATTTTTATAATTATTTTTAATGTATATGTAATGTTGGGTCCGTCCTAAAACCGATTTTTTCTTGCTTAATTTCTGTGCATCTACCTCCTGAAACAACGCAACAACAATATATTTGAATTTTAGTTATTATCAAACTTTAATTATTTCTACAACGAAGTCTAATTTTCACTTATGGAGAATGTAAACACGTAAAGATGTAGGATGAGTTGTATAAGAATTGCTGAATTTCTTTAACGCAAAATTATTTAGCTCTGGAGTCTGCAATATAGCTGATATGAATGAAACATTAATTAATTTTACATACAGAAGCAGACGATATTAAGGCAGACTTTTTCGGTGAAGTTTTAAGTATAGAGTTAAAATATTTGTACCCCCATGGTTTTAAGTTTTTAAATAAAATAAATTATTGAAGAATTGTGATGAATGAAAGGGATGGAATAAAAGTAAATGAATGAAATATTTACAACTTTTACATAAAGAGCCAGGCGATTTATATTTCATTAACGTCATTTGAATAAAGTTCATTTTTTTCTATGAAGTTTTAAGTTTTCAAATATAATAAATTAATGTAGTATTATGATAATTTTAAAAATATTACCGCTGAATATATTGCATTTTAGAGATGTTTAAATAATATTGCACTGCAGTTGGAAAGTATTTCATAATCAATGCTTTATGCATGATTGATCTTTCCTGTTCATTAATATTTCGATAATCAATGGACACATGGACTAAATTTTAAGTGAGGCTATTTCAACGCTACCGATAAAATTCCACCACATTCAGTTCAGCCGTTCTCCTGTGATTAAGAAACAGACAGACAAACATACAGACAGACAGATATTCAATTTTAGTTATGTAGATTATCTGTGAGTTGCCATCATAAATGTGAGAATGCTGATTTTTACTCACTAAATAACCATATTAAAATTAAATGCTCAGTTTACTTAGTTTTGATGCCAGAATGGTTTTCAAATTAATTAATGTAACAAAATTACTATGATTTCTATTCGTGCAGTATAAAGTTAATATAAACTGGCCAAATTATTGCATGGGATAAATAACAATTTACAACATTGCTTTGATAACTTCTTTTAAGAAAAGATTAAATTCGATATATATTTTTTTTTTTGCTGAAAGTTGTGAAATTTGAAAAGATGAGATAAAATTATGTATTTATGCATTTTAATAAAATATCTCAAATAAAAACCAATAAGTTCAACATACCATTCCTGAGATTTTTGTACATGGGGTTCTGACAAGTCAAAAATGAAATTGAACTGAAGACGCAAAACACAAAAGAATGTACAATAGGATGGCTTGACTCTGGAAAATTAAACAAAAAATAAAATATTATATCGGCACTATGTACAAAATAATTTTAATAAAAGCATCATAGTTAAGTGCCGTTCTCTGATGTATTTAGGAACTGTAACTAAATAAATTTACTCTTCAAAGCATGTGAATGCAATTTTCTTATAATAACATCGGTTCAAAAGTTTCCTCCAGGATTCAATTTAGTGCTGCATGTAGTGAAAGTGAATAACGTACAATGCGCAACTTCTAATGAGTAAATTTTGAATATATAGATCCACTAGGTACGTTTTATGTTTTCTGGTTTCTCTAAAAAGCAGGATAAGACTCATATTGTTAGGGACGCCTTACCGGGTGAATTATTTATTGGAAACCATGGTAATTATGTTACTTTTCATTGAAAATGAACTAACAAAGTTGTAAAATTTGCTGATCAAACATATGGGCTTAAGTTTGTGGTTAATTTTCTCAAAACTATTCACTTTAATATTGCGAATTTTTGGCATGTATTAGCATCAACAGCGCCAGATCTTCTCTGGTGGTCATTTTTCAAACTATTATTTTCATACGATTTGCTTTCACATAAACTGAAAAATAATACTTAGTTTTGTTCACTTCCAGCTAATATGTAATACGTATTTCTGTGAAAGACTTTGATTAAGTTTACCACAATTGCGTAAAATACTTTTAACTATCAATTTTTTTCATTACGTGGAAGACTTTGAAAACTAATACTCTAATAATGGAGAATACTTTGAACAATTATGATTTAATTATCCACAAGACTTTGAGGGTATTTCAATTATGTAAAACACTTTAAATAAAGATACTTTTATTAAATAGAATACTTTGAATTCTGCCTTATTAAAGGAAACTAGACGACTTTAAATAATGATACTTTAATTACGTAGAATTCTTTAATTATATTCTCGCTGTACATGTGCCTTCATAAAAAGTTGCAAGGTGAATATTTCCTGTGTCCTCCACTTATCTAATTAAAACCATCTTATGAAAAATATATCATATCAAACATTTTCTTAAGGTAATTATATCCAATAGCCATAAGACATATATTATATTACATTCTTCCCTGTAGGTCTAAATCCCCCAACAAAGCAATGATTTTTCCCACAGATAACACTTCTTTCCTTTCTTTACCCGAAAGAGGAAAATGCTGGAATAAGAAAAAAAATGGCAAAGAACAACCATCAAGATTCATGTTAAAGTGCCACTTTACAACTCCACTTGTGACTGAGAATTTGATTTATAGCATTTAATACTTCTCCTGGAGTCTCAAATAACACCGCACTCTCTGTAAGTGACAGCTACTGCTGCGATGTTTTCAATAACTGGCTTGTTTTAGGCGAAAAGAGCGAAAACGAACAAAAACTTGTAGAACAAATGGAAGTTCAGATTTTTCTTGGCATGTATGATTTTATGGCGTTAGAGAAAAGTAATGCTTACTATGACATGTTTTCAATTAATGGCGGTTTGAATGATGGGGTGGATAAAAGAAAATAAAGCAATAAATAAACTTGCAACTAGGTAAAACACTATCAATCTTGTACAATTTGCGTTATTGACATATTCCGAGTGATGTAATTAAGTACTTTTATCTGTGTAACTATGTCAGGTAACTTAAAAAATAAGACAAAATATTTTATTTTATGGAAACCAATAACAACCACTATTTACATCACATTTCCCCACTATATAAATATTTCGTGATTTCTTATATTTCACTAACAATGCTATCTGACAACTTCTGTCTAAATATTTTCTCATGTTTTTGTTGGATTCTATATGAAGCTATCCTCAGTTCCACTGAATCTTTGTTAGTAGTGAAAAATCAAAATACTATTTGAACAATAAAGAATAATAGGCTAGAACCTTTTCATTAAGAAACTAAATATAGGTTCTCGAAGTTGAGATTTATTAATTTTCACGTGGCTATATATGCTCAGCTTGTGATAATAGACGGACGTATCTTAGAAATACGTCGTTTTGTATTTTCAAGGTTGGTTGGCTTACTGTCAATGGGTAGATACTAGTTATTTTTGTCGAAAGCGCATTTAAATTAATACAGTAGATATGGAAATGACAATATGACGTACGTTCAAAATTACAATGTCTTGTTACTCGAAAACGCCGCAGATAAACATATGTCACTTTGTCGAGACAAGTATTTTAAGCCTATTTTCCACAGTTATTATGGATGATAAACGATGTGAGAAATAACGATGTGAGATATAAGCAAATTTTTCTTTAAAAATTTCAGACAATTGTGCTAAAACGACATAGTACGGCGTAAACGACGCCAAAAGTAAGAAATATGCTACTTTCATTTGCGTCCCCTGCTCGCTACGCTTGCCAACCCCCGTAACTAGCTTCATGAGTCAGGAGGCTTAGCCTCCCACTCGATGAGCTCGTTTCGCGAGCACTTTTGTACAACCTGATATGCAGGAGTAATTAATACACCCGTTGTAGATAGTCCCTTGCTAACTAACTTTCACTAACCCGGGAGCTGATTTCGCGAATTCTTCCAATCCGGTCGGCTCACACGATTGCATACGTGCTCCGTGTTCGCTAACGCACGCGAAACGCCGGAGCTCCGCTTTCCATGCGCCGTCGTCCATTAATCGGATTTTGCCGCGACCGTGACGCAACCATTGGGACTTCGGCCCCTTATCACGCTGACGCTCACCAGCTCCCTAAACTCCCTTTGCCAATACTTTTACCAAGCTAAGACCTCAGCTCATTACTTTCGCCAACTCCTAAATTCGCTTTGTGAGTTTGGATATACTACATCTTCCACTTCCTACCTGCATCGCGAACTCCTTCGTGACGCCTGCTATTAAGAATAATTCTTGCAGTATTACGAACAAACGGCAAAATTTCGAAACTGTACATTTTGCCAATTGTTCGCAATTCAGTGATAAAATATCGTGTTACGTTTTCAGCATAGACATTTATGACAAAAATAAATATAATTGTTATAAAATACAACAAATAAATCGTAATGTTTATGACAACAATAGCTGTGTTAAAAACAAAAAATGTTCACTAAAATCTTATAACTTTTTATATGATAATGCACTTTGGGAAGCCAGTTATTTTATGTATAAATCTATTAGCTTCTGTATCTATCTATCTATCTATCTATATATATATATATATATATATATATATATATATATATATATATATATATATATATATATATATATATATATATATATATATATATAATATAAAATCTGAAAAAATATATAATATAAAACCTTTGTTGAATTGATTAAAAAGCTAAAAGCAAAAAATAATTTATAATACAACTTGTAAAGCGCTATGCTTTACAAGTTTCCAAATTTTTGGGAAATTTTGGAATTTTTTTTTGGGGGGGGGGGGGGGGGGAGAGGGGAATTTTGGAAATTTGGAATTTTGGAAAAACATTTTTCTTCCCAAATTCCAAAAATTTCCCAAATTTCTCAAAAATTCCTAAAAAAGGACAAGTAACAATGTACTCGTAAATTTCTAGAAGAGTGACAGGAGTTACGGCCGGGGGGAGTTGCTACCCCCCAACACTCCGGTTAAAGCTTTTTTCCGGCATGGCAAACGCTCCCGGTAGCCAATACTCCCTACCCTATTTACTTCATGACCCTTATAAAGCCGTAAAGATTACTTGCAAACATATACACTTTCAATAATATGTAAATCTTTAAAAGTTTACTATTCTACGCTAAATCAAACCAAAAAGCTCACTATAAAATTTTTTAACAATTAATTTAAAATACTAATGTATGCAATTACTCTCTTCACTCGTGCCTATTTAATACTTTAAAATCAATATATTCATGACTAATTAAATCCAAGTCTGAGTGGTTATTTTAAAAAATGGATACAAGACTTTTTGCTACATTATCGCCATATAAATACTGATGTATGAAATTTCTTTACTCGTGGTTATTTAATCCTTTGAAAACTATATATTCAAAACTAATGTTTGAAACCCAAGTCAGAGTGGTTGTTTATTAAATTGGATACAAAACCTATTGGCAACATTTTCGCCATATAAATACTAATGCATGAAATTACTTCACTCGCGTGTAGTTATTTTAATACTTTAAAATCAATATATTCAAGACTAATTAAATCCAAGTCAGAGTGGTTAATTTTAAAAAATGGATACAAGACCTATTGGCAACATTATCGCCATATAAATACTAATGTATGAAATTACTTCACACGTGGTTATTTAATACTTTAAGAACAATATGTTCACGACTAAAGTCTTGAAGAAATTTCATACATCAGTATTTATATGGCGATAATGTAGCTAATAGGTCTTGTATCCGTTTTTTAAAATAACCACTCAGACTTGGATTTAATTAGTCATGAATATAATGATTTTAAAGTATTAAATAGTCACGAGTGAAGTAATTTCATACATTAGTATTTTAAATAAATTGTTAAAAAATTTTATAGTGAGCCTTTTGGTTTGATTTAGCGTAGAATAGTAAACTTTTAAAGATTTACATATTATTGAAAGTGTATATGTTTGTATGTAATTTTTACGGTTTTATAAGAGTCATGAAGTAAATAGGGTAGGGAGTATCGGCTACCGGGAGCGTTTGCCATGGCCGAAAAAAGCTTTAACCGGTGTGTTGGGGGTCGCAACTCCCCCCGGCCGTAACTCCTGTCACTCTTCTAGAAATTTTCTAGAAAAATATTTCAATTATATATATATATATATATATATATATATATATATATATATATATATATATATATATATATATATAAGATTCATATGAAAAAGAGGGGAAATGACCAAATGCAAGGCATAAAATGGTAGAGGGGGATGGCGACCCCTCCTTCCCGTTTAAAAGACTGCTTTTATGCCCGGGCGGAAGAAAAAAGAGAAAAAAAAAGGAAAGAGAGAGAAAAAAAAGAGAGAAAAAAAGAGAGAAAAAAGAGAGGAAAAAAAAGAGAGAAAAAAAAAAAAAAAAATTGGATAACTGTGAAATAATTTTATTTTAATATGTTTACTATGCTATATATATATATATATATATATATATATATATATATATATATATATATATATATATATATATAATTGAAATATTTATAATAACTTATAATAAATGCAACTGACCTTACGGAAAAGTCCATGAATATATGCTTGAAGGCTAACTGTTGTCACCTCGCACATAGTCCTGACACTGTTAGGAAAGCGATGATTTGCATCATTGTGAGCATATGTACGGAATAAACGAACCTTGATGACCTGGAGGTAGATGCTGCATCGTTTTGTACAGCAGCATGCTTCTCACCTAAAAATGAAATAAAACTGTTTATTTAATATTTATATCTCCTTAATAGCATATATTGGTATGTATATAGTCCTATATAGATACATTAAACATTTTTTGTGGTCAGTTCGCCTTTCATCACATATGAATGCAAAGGGGAAGCAGTTGTCTTATCAGCACGTGTATTTTTCCTTTTACCTTTTCATCATTACAATGAAGGGGTTGTTATCTTATAACAGGATTGTAAAATATAAAAAATTGCTCAACTTTCACCACATGCGTACCATGGATTCGCGGTCAATTCAACATCTCGTCAGCAAGTAATAAGATAAAAAAACAAGGGATAAGATAAACAGTTATCAAAAAACAAATTATAAGCAGCCCCAGAGAAATAAATTCTAAAATAAATACTTTTACAATTTTTATGGTACAAGAATTTTCTTTAAACCAAGTAATGATTTAAGACAATCATCGTCCACCATTAATAAAATTTTAATCGCTGGCGATTACAATGCATCGATATATGCCTTATAACGCTTAGAATTTTATTAACCTTAGGTGGATCTTAATACACTAAAATGTTACTGAGTTTAAAGAAAATTATTCTACCAAACATTCTTTACTTTAAGAAATCCTTGTTCATTTACTATCTATCTCATCGCCCGTCCTGTACTTGGAGAGTGTCCATTGTCCACATTTGGTGAAAGATGAACAGTTAATCATTATCTTACTATTTTTCAATGCCCTTTCATAGGACTGAAGTCACTTCACTATCCTTAACGCTCAGAAGTTAATTAATGCATTGACAAGTTTAATGCGCTAAATTGTTACTTTGTTCAAAAAAATCTAAAATTCTTGCATTAAGGAGCTAACGAGCGGCAATGATTGTGGAAGCATTGTTCACAGGTATTGAACGATGATCAATTGATCACTTTCTTGTTATTTTTTAACATTGCTATATACAGGGTGTCCCAAAAACATTGACCTCGGTTTTTATTCATTAAATATTAATCTTAGACACGTATAATAAATTACAAACTTGTGTAAAAAATGGTACAGAATTTTATGAAATCGATAAAAATTTTCAGGGGATTATGTTTTAAGAAATACGAAATTTAAATTTTTATACGGCCCCCGTACGAAAACATCTCCAATGAGTAAAATGTGCCCCATACACTAATAAGGTGATGTACAAAATTTCAGCATTTTACCATAAAAAGTCCCGGAGATGTGTTTAAACAAGTTGGTGAGGGATTAATCACAAATTAAAATGTAAATGTTTACAGCAAGAGTGCAAATGACGCAACGCAGAAATGCATCACATGATGCCTCTTATCTTTAATGGATCTTTGGCAAGGATGGAAAACATTTTGAACAAACTTTGTAATCTTTGTGTAAAGATATTATTTCGACACAGTATAGTTACTTTTGTACCAATAAATAGCAAAATTATTATTTATTTATGTAATCATTGTTTTCTTTCTTAATTTGTGTATGACCCCTGAAACACGATCTGCCGACATGCCGCGATCTGCCACATTTTTAAATAAATTTAAATGTTTTTTTCACTTATTATGCATTACAGTACCGTCTATGAAAGTAAATATATATCGCATATGTATTCTCCATTTTTTTAATTAATGTTTCTCATTTTTTACCCATTTTAGTTTGACATCCGATAATCTGGCAAATTTGATAATCCTACACTTAAGTTCCAAACGTCCCAAACTGTTGGAAGTTTAATGTACTTTATTATATACTTTAATGTTCTTATTACTGGTAATACAAACTAACTAACGAGGAAACTAATTAAGAGGATTACAAGACGATTGAGAGGAAACTAATGAACAAAGAAAAAAATTACGAGGAGTATAGAACGATTCAGAGGAAACTAATAATCAATGAAACTAATTAAGAGTTTATAGAACGAATAAGAGGAAACTAATTAACGAGGGAACTAATTAAGATATTATAGGACGATTGAGAGGAAACTAATTAAGAGGATTATAGGATGATTGAGAGGAAGCTAATTAAAATGATTATAGGATGGTTAAGGGGAAACTAATAAACGAGAATTCCTTTAAAAATGAAAATTAATTATACTGGGTACTTACAATTTATTTTATTTAGAAACGTTAAAAACAGTCTTTATACATAACTAACTAAACAGACAGTATTAAAAACAGTTGTTAAAAAACATTGCATTAATTTTAAAGAAATGCTATCTTGCAAATGCATATTACCATAACCTACATATATCATTGACGTATGTTCAATATGCCACCTACAGCCAATAAAAATACATTTATTTTTTTCTGTCAGTGATACAAGAAATCCAAAAAGTACAATGAATTCGAAAACATTGCTTAAAAACATTGATGTATTCAACTATTCAACACTGTTTACCTCTTAATACGTTGACGAAAATACTGGCAGCATCAGCATTTGACGGGCAGCATGAATAATTCCCAGAGTCAGAAGGTTGTGCGTTTCTAATCCTGAGTCGACTGATTGCGGTATCATTACCGGCCTTCTGCACGCTTATATCTCCTCTGGATGTGTCGTAGTTTATCATCCTGCTCCCATGATACCAGAATACGAAGGCTGGAGGCTCGGGGCACTCAGTTATAACACACGTTAGGTTGACTTCGCTTCCAACACTGACATAGAGGTTATCACCTCCCAAGATTTTAGTTTTGGGAACTGTGGAAGAAAATGACATGTTAACACACAAGTAAATAGATCAATCTATGCGTTTATTTTTATAAATCGCATGTGCATATTTATGATAAAAATTATGTACTTTGTGTGGTTTTATAAAATAAATGTTGATTTAGTAACGCCAAACATTAAGAATTTAATGCAAATAAATAAAACTGTTAATTATTTACTTTTTCTTCGATATGTCAGTTTAGAAACAGCCAGTTATGATTATAACGAGCCAGTTATGATTATGCCAGTTGTATAGCCAGTTATGATTATGCCAGTTATGATTATAACAATGAAAGGCGAGTTTTCACAGTTTTTACTTTCCCTGCAATACATGGTAATGTATAGGGAAAGTATTGGAATCATACCGAAAATCACAACTCGAGTTTTCGACGGATCTACACGTTTCGAGACCCCTAGAATACGAAAAAACCATTTTTAGCGTGACGTCTGTGCGTGTGTCTGTCTGTCTGTCTGTCTGTGTGTCTGTCTGTCTGTCTGTGTGTCTGTCTGTGTGTCTGTCTGTCTGTGCAGATTTTGTATCCACTGTAACTAAAAAACTAATGGACCGAATTTCACAAAATTTGGTAGGTAAGTCACTTGTGGGCGGGGCTGGTGCTGATTAGTTTTGGGTACGATTCGGAATAAAAGAACCCGCATTTTTTTGCGAAATGGCCCGCAAAAGCTTGTATCCACTCTAGCTGAAAAACTAATGGACCGAATTTCACAAAACTCGGTAGATGAGTCACGTATAGGTCACTCTGGTGCTGATTAGATTTTGGTACGATTCGGAAAAAAATAACCTGCCTTTTTTTGCAAAACGGCCCGCAAAAATCTTCAAAATCTAAACTAAAGAACTAGGTATACTCAGATATATCCATAAAATGCCCGTTTAATACGTAATGTTTAACGACGAAAATAATAAGACCAACCCCATTACACTAGGACTAGCCGTTCTCGAGATATTTTAGTTTTTCGTACTTTCCCTACGCCACCTTTGAAAATAAGCCCGGTTACCGAATGAGAACGAAAATTCAATAAAAGTGAAATAAATGTAATTAAAATAAAGAGAACGTGGATATAAGTCTGCAGGGAAAGTGTCTGTCTGTCTGTCTGTCTGTGTCTGTCTGTCTGTGCAGATTTTGTATCCACTCTAACTAAAAAATTAATGGACCGAATTTCACAAAATTTTGTTGCTAAGTCACTTGTGGCCGGGGCTGGTGCTGATTAGTTTTGGGTACGATTCGGAATAAAAGAACCCGCCTTTTTTGTGAAATGGCCCGCAAAAGCTTGTATCCACTGTAGCTGAAAAACTAATGGACCGAATTTCACAAAATTCGGTAGATGAGTCACGTATAGGTCACCCTGGTGCTGATTAGATTTTGGTACGATTCAGAAAAAAATAACCTGCCTTTTATTGCAGAATGGCCCGCAAAAAATATCAAAATCTAAACTAAAAAGCTACGTATGCTCAAATATATCCATTAAATGCTTGTTTAATGCGTAATTTTTAACGAAGAAAAGAATAAGACCAACCCCATTACATTAGGACTAGCCGTTCTCGAGATATATTAGTTTTTTTCGTATTTTTCCACGCCACCTTTGAAAATAAGTCCAGTTATCAAATGAGAACGAAAATTGAATTGAAAGTGAATTAAATTTAATTGAAATAAATAGAACGTGGATATAAGTTTGCAGGGAAAGTCATGTGCTGCCCACATCAGATTTTTTACTTTCCCTGCAATACATGGTAATGTATAGGGAAAGTATTGGAATCATGCCGAAAATCGCAACTCGAGTTTTTGACGGATCTACACGTTTCGAGACCTCTAGAATACGAAAAAACCATTTTTAGCGTGACGTCTGTGTGTGTGTCTGTCTGTCTGTCTGTGTGTCTGTCTGTGTCTGTCTGTGCAGATTTTGTATCCACTCTAACTAAAAACCTAATGGACCGAATTTCACAAAAAATTTTGTAGGTAAGTCTCTTGTGGGCGGGGCTGGTGCTGATTAGTTTTGGGTACGATTCGGAATAAAAGAACCCGCCTTTTTTGTGAAATGGCCCGCAAAATCTTGTATCCACTGTAGCTGAAAAACTAATGGACCGAATTTCACAAAATTCGGTAGATGAGTCACGTATAGGTCACCCTGGTGCTGATTAGATTTTGGTACGATTCAGAAAAAAATAGCCTGCCTTTTTTTGCAAAATGGCCCGCAAAAATCGTCCAAATCTAAACTAAAGAACTAAGTATGCTCAAATATATCCATTAAATGCTTGTTTAATACGTAATTTTTAGCGAAGAAAATAATAAGACCAACCCCATTACATTAGGACTAGCCGCTCTCGAGATATTTTATTTTTTCGTATTTTCTCTACGCCACCTTTAAAAATAAGTCCGGCTACCGAATGAGAACGAAAATTGAATTAAAAGTGAAATAAATTTAATTAAAATAAAGAGAACATGGATATAAGTCTGCAGAGAAAGTCATGTGCTGCCCACATCAGATTTTTTATATTCGTTTTCAAGTATTATCATTCGCTGAAACACGATTATAAAAACTAAAGGGATGCTAACAATTTTAAAAGTTTTTCTCCAGTTTAATATCATTGAAGGCAGATAATTTACTGTGTTTTCTAATTGAAATGATTATTTGTTCAAATTAATTGATTTTTTAAACATATTTAGACTATAATCTCACACAGACACATTTAAAAATAATCTTTTCAGATTCTGAATGCGACACAGTGTCTGCGAGAGACAAATTGACCAATATACCATACTAATAAGGATAATTCCCATAGATAGAATCAGGTCTCTGGGAATCAGTTCATAATCATATATGTTACATACACAGTATGAGATACTTAACAATTAAACATATATACGTAGACGGTGACAGGAGTCAAAACCTTGAGGATTCGTAATTCTGAGTTCAATACGAAATGTAACATAAGACCAGTATCAGACAAATTGACCAACAGACGGTCTAATACTGATAATTTCCTGGGTCATCAAAGTGTTACACCCGGATTTCTAGTAGTTGGAAATATAAGAAAACTCCATACATTCTTTAGGATATCTACTGGATCCCAATAGGGATCCTTAACCTCTCACCTTACCCCTACTTATTACTTCCATTTTCAGAAATTCTTAAGATTTGACTTACTTTAACATGCGGCAAGTCTTACCTATTGAAATCATTTAAAAAAAAATTAATTAAATTTTTAAGTAACAAAGAAATAGTTTACATAAATTATTTTGTTCGAAAAAAAAATAATATATCACCTTTCAATTACTATTAACAATAGACCGAAACAAATGTAGTATGTAATAAAAGTCTTGTTCAGACAGAGTCACAAATGTTATTAGTACATTTGACTAAATGAAAATAAATGTCCATAGACAAAAATATGTTGTGAGTAGCACATGACATTCCCTAAATAATGCAATTACTTTGTTTTTGCCACAGTGAAATAATTGTGAGCAAGATCAACGGCGTTCAGGTTAGTGTTCTAATAATTGAAATTGGCATGATTCATTTTCTAATTAACATATTACGTCTGAAATGATTATTTATATAACAATATTGTAAATCCTTAATTTTTAACGATTTTTTTTATAATCCGTTTAAGAAATCGTTCGATATTTCGAGAACGGTTCATACTAGCGTTCGAGAGTTTGTATCTTTTGTTTTAAGAAAAATTACGCCGGGAAGTGTTATTTATTTCAGCAAAGAACCGGCATTTTTATGATTTAAATCAATATATATATAAAATTGAGGAGTATATCGAACATTCGATTCCGTTTAAAATTAATAACATTTCTGAACTCACTGAGTGGAAATTCCGTACAAAATTATTTTCGAAATGCTACATTCGTTCGTGTCCACGGACACACAAACGATATTGCGACGATATCGCGTCCACAGAAACACAAACTAACATACACACGCACTATCATATACACTCTTTTGCAAAAAAAAAACACCCCCTAAAATATAATACGATCATCTTGAAATTTAGCATGCAAATTCCTTTATACCGAGTATGCAAATGATTAAATTTACAAGGCCAATAAATGTTAACCTCGGTCATATAGTGCGCGTTTCTACTGCACAACTAGCATCGTATAAAACATGTTAAAAATGTGGATGGTTTATCTTTGCTCATCATCGGCGTTGAAATTCCGTGGAGACACAACCGATAATGCCGTTACGACGTTGCCGAAGACCTTATAAGCAATTAGACGAGTTCGAACGTGGTCGTATAGTCAGAATGCGTGAAGCTGGTTGGTCATATCGAGCAATAACTCGCCACCTGCACTGAACGGACACTACTGTGCAAAGGTGCGGCAATGGTTACAGCAAGGAACTCATCGGCGGAATGAAAGCTCTGGAAGGCCAAGGTGCACGAATGCGAGGCAAGATCGGATGATTGTACGACACGCCCGAACTGTCCCAATGGCATCATTGTCCGCCATCCAACGTACTACAGCCTCTACCATACCACCCATAGTACCTTCCACCATCTCACGGCGCTTGGCTTAGGTGGGGTTACGCTCACGACGGCCTTTAAGATGTCTGCCTATAATCCCACAGCATCGACAGAGTCGTTTAGAGTGGTGTCGTAGCCGAGCATCATGACTCAGAGCAGACTGGCATTGCATAGTGCTCAGAGATGAATCACGCTTCAGTTTCTCAGCAGATGACCATCGGGTACGTGTATGGAGGCGCCAGGACCAGCTGTCCCAATCAACCTTTGTTTCACACATACACACAACCATTACCCCTGGTGTGGGGTGCTATCTCTTACGACAGCAGGTCGCCCCTAGTCATCCTGCTTACAACTTTAATAACTCAACGATATGTTGATGAAATCCTGCGGCTGTTTGCGTTATCCTTCATGGCATGTTATTCTGGGGACATTTTCCAACAATATAATGCCTCACCACATACGGTTCGCATATTTGTGGACTGTATCCGTGCTGTTGATACTGCTCCTTGGCCAGCAAGGTCATCAAACCTTTCGCCAATCGAACATGTATGGGACATGCTAGGCCGCCAGATTCGGGCACACCAAAAAGGAACAGATCTGGAGCAACAATTGAGGAATGCCTGGCAGAATGTACCGCAGAACGACATTAGGAAACGTTATCACTCCTTACCTAGACGTATACAAGCATGGTTTGCCGCCAAGGGGGTTTCACCAATTACTGATTTGAAAATTCATTGTGCAATTGCTAATCATTGATGGGTTCTGCGGCCTTTATTTTGTAATCATTTCACTACCTGTGTATGAGCTGTACGCATATTTAATTTAAAAAAAAAACAGTCACTTTCTTCATGGTGCTTCGTTTTTTTTTCGCAAAAGAGTGTATATACCCATAGTAACATACATACATACACAACTAATATACATACACACATACATGTATCACCTCAAAAATATTCGATTCGAGTTCAGAAATGCTTAAAAAGTGCTCTTCCGTCGAAAACTCGAATTCAGAATTTCTTTTCCACAATAATATCCCTATACATTATACAATGAATGTAGAAAAAGTAAAAATATCCAAATATAATTTCAAAATACGAATATAATTTCAAACATAATTAATTTAAAATGTGTATACATATATTATGTTACATTACTTTAAAATAAAACATATCATAAATGCAACTCCTTTTGAATTAAACATAACTCTCATTAAAGCCTGATAAATGATATAAAACTATATCCGCATTTAATCGTCTGATAAAATTTAAGCACATCAAATGGGTTTGAAAGTACCTTTTAGACTCATCAAATAAACTTTGAAACGCATCTTACCCAAAACTTTGAGGTAGACATAATGACTAGCAGGAGGATCAGAGCTCACTTGACATTCATAAAGTCCCTCGTCTGAGAGCTGCGGGTACTTGATTTGCAGAGTCCAGTCGGTTGAGTACTCATTATAAATTGTTTGAAATCTACTGTCGCTGGTGTAAGTGTATAGCCCTACAGTCAGAAGATGGAAATCTCTTAGGCGAATCCAAGATACCTATTAAAAAATAAAGTTCTATCAAACGAAAATGCTTAAATAATAGTTTATTCATTCATCCCTTTTGAATGAAATTTCGCATTATATAATGGTGAATTATATTCAGATGTTTGATGTTGGATTTTACTTTAAATTCCATGTAATTGTGAATACATATTTTTTTTTTTAAAGAGAAGAATATGACTGATTTAATAGTTATCTGATTTAATAGTTGATGCAAAGTTAACGAAAAGACTAATTTAATGTTTGTTTTTATTTAATGGTAAGTTGACAAAACGACTGATTTTATTTAATAGTTTGTTTTCTCTCTATATTAAATAAAAGCAGCTGACACCGCCGCTGTTTGGAAAATTTCGCGTTTCTCAAGTTTTTCTGTGATGTACCGCAAAGTCTATAGCATATAAAAATATGAAGGTTACTACATTTGTAGATAAATATTAGGGGAATACACTGATATAAACCGTTTCTCGATTTAAAGTTTATTTTAGGAAATATTTAATGTCAAAGTCAAAGGAAGAGTTTTTGAGCTGCGAGTTCGCGTCCTGGACAGATTAGCAATAGGAAGATCTCCAATTTTTGTTGACATGTACCTACATAGATGATTTTTTGCAGGACGGAGTCTTTTTTTAAATTTTGATTTGGTTAATGAGTTATTCAATTTTTTATGGACTTCTGAAGTGAAAATTTTCCTTCTCTACTGGGGAAGATTTAATTGGTCGAGACGATTGTTAGCTCTTTTCTGATTGGTTTCTGGCTGAAACGTTACATAATGGGCGATGACTAAGTTATTGAATCATTAAAAACTTTAAAAGTACATATATTTATTTCTAAACTTGTCTACAACGTTAGTAGTGCACTTTGGAAAGTAAAATGCTGGCAGTTATATCACTTATCGTTTATTTTGACAAACAAACAGAGCGTTTCGCAACCATTGTTGTCATGAATATCAGGATTTCATTGTTATATTTCACAACAATTAAATGTTTTATTGTTGTAAATATCTCTATACTGAAAGCGTAACACGTATTATGAAACTGTTTTATGAACAAGCAGCAAAACCTGCAGTTATGACATTTTGCCGTTTCTCCCTAATAGAGTAAGCTATCGTTCTTAATAGCAGGCTTCACGAAAGGATTCGCGATGCAGGCTCAGAGAGTGTTAGGAAGTAGAAGACGAAGCCTCCCAACTCACGAAGCGATATTCGGATTTGGCAAGCTTAGCAGATTTGGTGGCTGAGCATTGTTCGCGAAGTTAAGGGAGTTGGTGAGCTTTAGTTATTAATGAGACGAAGCCCCTACGGGAGATCACGCCTGCAGCGTGCCGCGATTAATGAGTGGCAGTCAATGGAGTCCGGAGTTCAGGGGTTTGGGGAGCTTCAGCGAGCATGGAAGATGTAGGCGATTGTGTGCGCCGTCCGAATTGAAAGAGTTCGCGAAGCGAGCTCTAGGGCTGGTGAATGTCATTTAACAAGGGACAGCAAAACCTTCAATTATGAAATTTTGCCGTTCCTTCCTAATACAGTAAACTATCGTTCTTAATAGCAAGCGGCACGAAAGGATTTGGGATACTGGCTCAGCGAGCGCCAGGAAGTAGAAGACAAAACCTCCCAACTCACGAAGCTATATTCGGAGTTGGCGAGTGTAGCGATTTGGGGGGGGGGGGTTGAGCTCAGTGACGTTATTCGAGAAGTTAAGAGATTTGGTGAGTGTCAGCAAATAATGAGACGATGCCCCCACGAGGACATAACGTCTGCGGCGAGTTGTCATTGATGAGTGCAGTCAACGGAGCGCGGAGTCCCGGGGTTTTACGAGCTTCAGCGAACATGGAACACGTAGGCGATCGTGTGCGCCGTCCGAATTGAAAGAGCTCGCGATGCGAGATCTACGGCTGGTGAATGTAAGGTAACAATGGATGGTCTCCAACGGACGCATTAGTTACAGGGGTTGGCGAGCGTAACGAGCAGGGGGCTGAGCCCCCTAGTTATTTGATTGAAAGATAACGGGACGACTGATGTAATAGTTATCCATGTTTATTATCTTAAGTGGGCTTATTTAAATGTTATCTTATGGTAAGTTAACAAAAAACTGATTTCATTGTTATCTTATAGAAAGTTAACAAAACAACTGATTTAATTGTTATCTTATGGTAAGTTAACAAAACAACTGATTTAATTGTTATCTTATGCTAAGTTAACAAAACAACTGCTTTAATTGTTATCTTATGGTAAGTTAACAAGACGACTGATTTAATTGTTATCTTATGATTAGTTAACAAAACAATTGATTTAATAGTTATCTTATGGTAAGTTAACAAAACAACTGATTTAATTGTTATCTTATGGTAAGTTAACGAGACGACTGATTTAATATGTATCTTTGTTTTCCGATGATTAAAAATTATCGAAGCTACTTATTAAATAGGTAGCTTCGTTTTCTTTGATAGAAAGTTAACGGAGCGTACATAAATTCGCTGTACAATCAACTAGTGAGAAATCAGCAGTAACGGCTGTTTGTGTTTAACAGTCCTTGTAAATATTGAACACCGCAGTGCTGTATAAAAAGACGCAAAAGTAAATAAGGTTTTGGGCATTGTAAAGCAAAATCGTGGTTTATATATACGTAAAACTAAGAAAGTGGTGAGTAAATAAACCTACCACGGAGTATATCGCATTTTACTACATTACACTTGTCCATAACTTGCAAGGATTATCCATATCCCCACACATTTTTCCAATGTAACCATATTCTGGTTTTATAGATTAAGTTCATCTTGAATGAATTTTGCACTAGAACTGTTTACTTAGAGTAAGGTTACCAGTCATTGTAATATTCGCGATATATAACAACATACAATTTTTTACATTAATCCCATAAATGATATTGCTTCTTATTTTCTTAATTACTGTGCTAAATATTTCGAATGATAAAAATAGACTACTCTTCTTCCTACCATGAGACAAATTTGCATCAATGTAATAATATGTAATTTTCTTGTGCTTAATATGTATTGAAATATCTAACAAAATTGCTCACGTGGATCATAAAGCGTATCGTGCGTAATAATATCCAAAGTGAAAATAATTATTTTTAGATGGCAGTGAGATAGAAAAAGTCTGATGTGGACCACACATGACTTTAGCTACAGATTCACATTCCTTTTTCATATCATTTATTTAATAACTAATTAAATTGAGTTTAATAGCACTAAATAATAGGGATCATTATTTGAAATTACACTGAATTTGCTGTTTTGTTTCAATTTTCGTTTGCATTTGGCGACGAGACATAAATTTTCAAAAGCGACGTGGAAAAATTATGAAAAATATAAAATATCACCAGAACATTTATTAGTCTAGAGTAATGGTGTTGGTCTAATTATTTTCATCGTCAACAATTATGTACGAACATGTAATTGATACATTTGAGCGCACGTAAACTTTTATTTGAGATTTTGCAATTTTGAATGCCATTTCGCAAATAATGGCATGCTTTTTTCTTTTCGAATTGTACCAAAATCTAATCAGAACCAAAGTATCCTGCAGGTGATTTCTCTACCAGATTCTGGAAAATTTGGTCAATAGGTTTTTCGGCTGAAGTGGATATATGCGTTTTTGCGGAACATTTTGTAACAAAAGGCAGGTTATTTTTCTCCGGATCGTTCAAAAATCTACTCGGCAACAGGGTAACCCACAAGTGATTTATCTACCAAATTTTATGGAATTTGGTGAATAAGTTTTTCAACTGGTGTAGATACATCATTGCACAGACAGACACACAAGCATATAGACACATAGATAGACATACATACATGCATGGACAGACATACATACACAGACAGACATACATACACAGACATCACCTTAAAAATATATTTTCCGGATATTAGAGTGGTTAAAACTAGTAGAATCGTGGATAATTTGAGTTGTGATTTTCGACACGATTCCAATACTTCCCCTATACATTACCATGTATTGTAGGGGAAATAAAAACTGTGAACTTTAAGATTAAATTAATAGCTCCTAAAAATTTTAACAGAATCCTCAAAGTATGAAAGTATAACTTCTGATTTCTGGGGAAAATTGCGAGACAGAGCTATGATTGTTGATGTACATACAAACTAGAAATATTATTACTTTCTTTATATACATAATGCATAAGGAAAGTATTGTGACGGGGTCGAAAATTCGAATTCGAGTTTTCAAAGGGAGAGCACGTTTCCAGCATCGATGATCACGAATCAAACATTTTTGAGGTGATGTCTGTGTGTGGGTGTGTCCGTGTGCGTGTGTCAGTGAGTCTGTGGATACGATATCTCACGAACGAATGGAGCGATTCGAATGAAATTTGGTACAAAATCCCAATCCGTGAATACCGGAAGCCTATTGTTTTTAAACACAATGTGCAGAACCGCCCTAAATTTTCGAGTGAAATTTTGAAAAAATCATCAAAAAATCAAAACGTTTAATGATCAACACTGATCAGCAAACCTTCCACTTATCAACAAATCTTACAGCAATTTGATGATTTTGCAACAGATTTGCCGAACTATTGCTAGATTGGTGACTTTTTGATAATATCGCCAAATTGGCGAAAATCCGATATCTCTGATATTGGATTGAATTTATTTGATAAATATTTTTACTTTGTGGGAAATAATAATTAATTATTCTAGTTTCAAAATATTATATTGGATTCTAAAATGGATTTTGTTTTATTACTTTCCTTATATACATAATGTATAAGGAAAGTATTGTGACGGGGTCGAAAATTCGAATTCCAGTTTTCGACGGGAGAGCAAGCACATTTCAAGCATCCCTGATCACGAATCGAACATTTTTGAGGTATGTATCTCTCTCTCTCTCTCTGTGTGTGTGTAGGTGTGTGTGTGTGTGTGTTGTGTGTGTGTGCGTCAGTGAGTCTGTGGAGACAATATATCTCACGAACGAATGGAGCGATTCGAATTAAATTTGGTACAAAATTCATAATCCGTGAATACCGGAAGCCTATTGTTTTTAAACCCAATCGAATGTGCAGAACCGCCCTAAATTTTGAAAAAATCATCAAAAAATCAAAACCTTTAATGAGGTTACGGAAATAAACATTTCGTATGTAATTTTTCCTTAGAAAACGATTGACATAAACTTTAGAACACTAGCATGAACCGTTTTCGAGATATTGCACATTTTTAAAATAAATTTATAAAAAAAATCCCATAAATTAAAGAAAAGATATTAACTGTTAAGAAACATGTTCACTTTTCATATGTAATATCATGCGATACATTTAGTGACATCATTTTTGTGGATCTAGCTCGTTCCAGTCATAAGGAAATATACTTTGAGTAATACGTTTGTATTTGAACGCCAATAGTCATTTGTCTGTTATAAGAATAACTTATTTCTCCGTCCATAACGCTTGGCGAGATTTTGGCGACGAATTTGGCGGAATATCGCTAACTTGGCGATTTTTTTTAAATGTTGCCAAATTAGCGAAAATCTCGCCAAATGGCTAAACTTGACGCTAAATCGAGGAAAATGCCGACAATTAATGAAAATTCAATATCTTGGAAATAATATAAGTATCTACTATAAGAATAACCTATTTTTTTTTCTGTGAAAGTAGTAAAATCATTCCATTATATAAGGAAAGTCATGTGCTGCCCACATCAGATTTTTTATCATGTTATCTATCAGGTTTAGGGTATGAGCGTCCAAAGTGTTAACATTTATCGCAGCGCCCCGTTTTCTTTCACAGAAATCTCAACCATAAATGCTATTCACATCAAAAATATCTTCTCTGGTAAATAGAGCGAACTAGTAAATACACGAAATAAGTGTTAACATATTTGTCTCATAATATTGCATATGAAAAGTGAACCTATTTAACGATAGTTGCTACATTTTTATTTTTAGTAATTTTTAAATGTATTCGAAATCCCCGCAATATCTCTAGTTCATGTCTAGTTCATGTCTTTTTAATGCAAAGTTTCATAAGACAGGATTATTTATTTATTATTATTAAAAGTCCTGATTCTTCGGTAAATTTCCAAAATCCCTTTCAACAATTTTGGTGTCTTTTGAGCATTCGATTACGTTTGAAATCGATTGGGTTCCACTAAAATTATCTTATGGTACCAAATTATTTCCAAAACATTCCATTCGCTCTTGAGATGTCGCGTCCACAGACTCACTGACACATATAACACACAGGCATTACCCCAAAAACGTCTGGTCCGAGTTCAGGGATGCCTCAATATTAGACACTTTGATTGTCCTTTTCTGTATATATATATATATATATATATATATAGACTAAACATCATTTCACAAGAGATGCATCGACCAAAGAATGCGGCAAACCTTATACGAACTTTTTTTATTCATCAAAATTGAAGTGTTTGTCTCATTGGCGCACGTGTGGAAATATAACATCACTTTTCAAAAACCATGCATTAAAAAACTGCAAAATACCATGTAATTCTAATGAAGCTTAAATTGAATATGCACATGTTGGCATCGTTAGAATTGAACGTAAGGCTGGGCAAAATTTACTGTCAATGAAGAATTTTCGGATGACTGAGAAATATACGGCCCACTGGGAAATGCATGGTTACATTATTGATTGTAGCCATTTATTATGTTTGTATTAAGTTACTTTGCTTCCTTTCTCGTGATTTAAACACTTTTATTTTACCGTCAGAACTTTGATATTTGGGTCAGTCATCCAAAGATAAACTACAAAATAAAACCGAAACCATACAAACAACAGACTTGAGGTATTTTCCCTTTGTTTGCAAATGAATTTCCATCTCTTTCTCTCTATGACATTCGTGTATTTAATTCTGAAATTCCGTATAGAAGGACACTTTTTCTAGAAATCCTCTAGAAAGGAACTCGGGACAAGTTTGAAATTTCATTCTTATTCGTGAAAACAGAGAAAAGCAATTGGATACTAAATTGTATTTCTTGCGAAAGAAAAACGATTAGAAAAAGGGTGTGAAAATTGTGTTTTTTCTGTTAAAGCTCAATTCATACAAAGAAAATAGGATTTTAATGTAAACAGTAGTCATTCTAAGAAATCTTATCTTGGTATATGTACACATTTCTTTCAATACGTTGCAATCTCCCGATCTATGATCCACATAGAAAAATGGCATTAATCTTTAACCATCTGCATCTTGTGATCTATGATCCACATAGAAATATGTCATTATTATTTAACGATATGTGTATTTTGTGATCTGTGTATCTTGGGATCTATGATCCACATAGACATATATGTTATTAATATTTAACCATCTGTTTATCTTGTGATCTATGGTCTACATAGAAATGTATGTCATTAGTATTAACGATATGTGTATCTTGTGATCTGTGTGTCTTGTGATCTGTCTGTCTTGTGATCTGTTTATCTTGTGATCTCTGTGTCTTGTGATCTGTGTATCTTGTGATCTGTGTATCTTGTGATCTCTGTGTCTTGTGATCTGTGTATCTTGTGATATGTGTGTCTTGTGGTCTGTGTCTTGTGATCTATGATCCACATAGAAATATATGCCAGTAATATTTAACGATTTGTGCATCTTGTGACTTATGATCCGCATAGAAATACATGTCATTAATATTTAGCGATCTGCGTATCTTGTGATCTATGATCCACTTAGAAATGTATGTCATTAATAACTAATGATCTGTGTATCTTGTGATCTATGATTCATATAGAAACATATGTCTATTAATATTTAACGATCTATGTATCTCGTATCTATCATCCCTATTGAAATTTATGTTGTTAATATTTAACGAACTGATATAGGATCCACATAGAAATATATATCATTAATATTTAACGATCACTGTATCTTGTGATCTATGATCTTCATATAAATATATGATTAATATTTAACAATATATGTATCTTGTGATCTATGATCCACTTAAAATATATGCCTTTACTATTTAAAGATCTGTGTATCTTGTGATCTATATTTCTTTAAATTTGCATTTCATTTGGTCCGTATATATGTAATTAATGATGATCGTAATTAAAGTTCCCTATTCAACGCTGTCTACAGCAGGTGACCACAACCTTTTACCATATGCGAGTATCGGAGTTTAAGAAATTTTTCAATCGATCTGCGTATACGTAATTAATGATGATCTTAATCACGGTATTCATTTTCTTTGTAGTGCACACAAGAAACACATTACAGACCTCTGGTATTGAGTAATATTTAGTAGTCAAAATGTAACCAAAATTGGTAAGGTGACATTTTAAGACATGTGAAAGCGATTTTGTATAAGTATTATTTTTAATAGTCTCCACTAGTTGATATTTGGGTGCTGAAGTTTGTAAAATTCGCTACAAACGAGTGATTACAAAACGTGTAATTTTAAAGGTGATTAAATCAAAATTTTAATTTGTGGGAATTTAGAATATGGAATCAATAAATTATATTGATTTATTTTAATTTTGTGAGCACATCAACATTTGTGCCGTTGCTTTTATTGAACTGATTCTCAAGTACAGCATTTCAACCTATGTGGGAGTCATCGTAGGTTTTCCAAAAGCAAAAATAGCATAAAAAGTCAGTAGTTTGCTTAAAAATTCATAAATTGAACTTTAAAAGTTGTACTGTATGCAAATTTCACTCATTTTCAGCAGTCGCTGAGTTTAATTGACTTCTGGCGATAATTTTTCAAATCAATATTTTTTCAAGTAAATAGCTTTCACATTTTTAATGCTATTTCCACTTTAAGTTTGGTTGAGTTTTGACTGATAGATATGTCTTAAGAAGAGTCTGAACAAGCCTGATTTAATTAAGATGACCCTGTATTTCGATCTATACCAACAAAAGCCAAATAATATCTGTGTACCGCAGCTAGCCGGCTTGTATGTAACTTCGAATTGCGAAGCCAATAATTGGCCTAGAACCTAAGGTTTTTATATAAGTTTACATACATTTTATGTACAGTTAAAGACTATGGTGATCAAACTGACGTATTAACAGAAAATGCTGAAATTTTATTCTCAGTGTTAAAACTCTTTATGTCTTATTGGCAGAAATCAAACTAATAATTACTTACGGCAAATTATTTGCGCTTCAAATTTCAACTATGGTTTTACACAGACAGTAAATAATTCACTACATATTACTTATAAAGTAACTGTGTTAAGATCAGAATGCAGCAGAAAATGAATAGTATCGATCGGTTTCAAAGATATCTCCTTCAGGACACACAGGAAGTGCAACCTTCAATCGGTGACGGATGCATGGACAGAAAACGTGACTGAATCAGAGAAAATGTGAGAATAACAGCGATAGAAGGGGGAAAAAAGGTAAAATAACCCAAGTGGAAGAAAGAATTGGGCCACATTAAATGAACGGTAAAATACCAAACAGGAAAGTAAACGTCAAAGAAATGATTTAAATCACTTATACAGTTATTTATGAAAACCCAATTAAAAATAGTTAAACCAGCTAGAACAAATAATTCAATACGATAAATAATTGGAATAAAAAATGATTTTTGAAAGCTGAAGGCGATAATATCGTCAACAAAACAAACAAAAATGAAATTCAGTAAAAAGATGAAAAATCATAAATAAGGAAGCAAACTAAATTGACAAAATTAAACAGAGATTTCCAACCAGAACAGAAGATAGGGCATATGTCATTAATAAGAGAATTTGATTGAAGAACAATTGATTTATTTTGCTGGGCAGTCAAGCGTTATGGTCTTAAAACTGCATTTGAATGTCCATTTTGCAGTTCATTTAGCACTTATCCGAAATATGTTGTAGATGGGGTCTTACAGTACCCTCGTTCTAATTTGTTTATATTCTTGTAATATTATACCCGATCCCATGCTTTGTTTTTCAGGTCTGCTCTGAGATTGGATGTTACCGGCAAACTACTTCTAGAGTGTTTTCTTAAATATTTGTATATTGCAGACATAAAACTATTATATTTTTTCAAAGCTTTACTTCAGTATATATATTTTGTTGTTATAGTAATTGACTCTTTGCAATTATAACAAAGTTTGATTACAGTAGACCCCCCCCCCTATAACACGGGTTCATATAAGACGGATTCGTACAACACGGCGGAAAAAATTATTCCACATTTTTAAGTAAAAGAAGATTTAGAAAGTAACAATAATAAATTGTTGAAAGCACAAGAAGATACCCTTTTAAACAACGAAAATATCAGAGAAGAAACAAGTGATGAATCTTCAAGCTATGAAATAGCACAACCAACATTTAAAAGATGATGTCGTTGGAACCTAATTATGGATAGCTCCGACAGTGAATAGATGTCAAAAAAAAGTGTAACTGCTTCATTTATTTAATGCAAAATGAATAACAAAACATTTTTAATTTCAATATTTGTTTGTTTTGCAGAGAAATAAAAAAATATAAATATTTATTTTACATCTTTGTTAAGTATCTGTATAAGTGTATGTTTATGCATAAGTAAACTGTATGTGAGCCGATCATTTGCCAAAACGATTAAGTCCATAAAAGAAAAGGTAGAAAATATGCATTGATAAATTTTTATACATTTCTTGTGAAAAAAAAGCATTTATTATTCAACGGCCATAAAAATTGTTGTCATGTAGTGTCTTAAGCCTGATTATTAAAGAACGTTATTTTAAATATAACAAGTACTAAGTTAATCTTACTGTGAACGAACGGCTCATGTATGTGTATAATCTAAGTGACTCGTACAACACGGATTCATATAACACGGAACGTATCTACCGTGTTACAGAGGGGTCTACTGTATATTAGCTTTGTGCTTACATTATCATGTATTACAGCAAAACTAATATGAATATTAAGCTTAAAATGATAATATGAAAATTAGTTTAATATGCTAGTATTCATATTAACACTTATTGCATATTACTTAATACGAGTATGATATAATTGTTAATATGGTGCTTGACTTTTTTATTGCATCACCTATAGGCTGAATGGCAAAATGTTTATTTTATGACAACTCCAACTTTTAACAGCACTTTTAGGGGAAGCAAAAGTAGTCAGCTGAGTGGTATGAATAAATTTGATGGACACCAAATATATTTGCAAATTTGCAGCATATTCCAAGATTACAGTTTATACAAAATTCAAAATGTATTCAAATTTAAATTATAACCATTTACAGATCACGTCGGTCCCCAGCGCGTTCTTGGAACTGCGGGGATGTTTTCCATGATTTTATTTTTAAGGGCGGAGATCATACTTGAGTTCTAAATAGAATCATGTTTTTCTTTATTAATTGAATAAAATGCTAAACATATTTAAAGACCGAAATTATGAAAATATTTTAATTAGAACGCGTTTAATAATAAAATAAGCGCTTAAGGAATAAAGTAAAATACTGGAAGTTGCAAAACATAAAAGTTCCGCTACCTCAGAAGTAAAATAAAAAATATATATTTGCTATTTCATAGAGCTACTTCATACGTGACATCGATGCTATTTGATATTTTATACATTATATCGATGTCAAATTTTCAGAGAACTCTTATATTGAAATAATTATATACGTCAAAACATGATAATTAATCTTTTAAATTCACGACTGTAGCAAATAGCACATAAAATAGCACTCAAATTAGCACTCAACATAATAAAAAAAATCTGTAATATCATAAGCTGGTCACCTGCTTCTGAAAGCCACTATAGATACATTGATTGGACTGACTTTTATCATCTGCTCAGAGAAAAACTGATTTTTTAAAGTAAAAATTTTGACGGATTTTCAGTTTCAAATGTCCATTATTCTTAAACTAACTTGAATTTAAAAAAAAATTCTCCCAGGTCCACATTACAGAGGCTTGAAGCACCTCTGAAGCAAGTTTTATCGTTGACTGATGCTTCGATTTTCCACTACAGCGGACGCAGACAGATAGGCAAAAATATATATCTTCTTTCATTTAAGATGACTGTTCTTTCTTTTAATTATTTAGTTTTCTAATATTATATTAATTCTCTTCTTTTCGACTCAGTTTATGTCATTATATTTCGAAAAGTATTTTTTTTTACCAATTGAGCAACTGATAAGAACTTAAGATCAAAGCAATTCTATAACTTCAACTATAATATATAACTGCTGTTGATTTTATAAATTTATTTTTTTAATGTTACATTACTTTTCCCCCGCTCATCTCAGTTTAATTCGTTACATTTGAAGAAAAAAATATTTGTTTTATCATTACAACAACTCGTAAAATCATAAAAAGAACAAAGTAATTCTAAAACTTCAACCCGTTGCTTGTAAACGAATTTCCATCTGGCATCTTTGTGTCTTTCATTTCGGATATTGTTACAAAAGGAAAACCTTCCTTCTGCTTCAAATGCTCTGAGAGTGAACTGAGGGAGAGTTTCGAATTCCTCTCTCACTTGAGAAGACAAAGAAATGCCATTGGCTGCAACATTGAATTTCTTGCGAAATGAAAATGTTTAAAAGAATGCCGTGAAATTTCCGGATTCTATGATAGCTATAAACAAATTAAAAGAAAGTGTGTACAGTTATGGTTGGACATTTAATTGACATTTCAGCAGCATTTAACTTCATAGTATTAAATTTTCACTTTACACATTTAGTTTTGCTATTCCGATAGCCTTGGTGCTGGATTGTATCTCTGCTTAATATAGCCGAAACAAGTGTGGGAGTAAGTCAAATGAAACAGACGCAAGAAATTATTTTTTCTTTCTCATACGTAGTATTGAGAGAGTATTGTTTTCACTAAAATTTTCAATTTTAAGATTTTGATGCCAATACATGCTTTAAGACCTTCTGAACACGTTTTGACTATTTATGGAGTGGTACCTAATGTCTGTCTCTATGTCTGTGGGGGATTTCTTGTATACACGATATCAGCCACAGATACTAATGGATTTGCCCCATATATTAATGGATTGCCTCCTTCAAGGGAGGTGGGAGGTTACCACCGGGGATATATTGTCAAATATTGTGCCAATCAACATATTTTGTCATGGCCTTTCAAGTCAAAGGTAACATGCTATAATTGTAATCATTTGAATCAATGATACCAATGTTTGGAAAAAATTATCGTAAAATTTGAAAAAAAAGCCCCCACAAGCTACTTAAGATTGAATTATGGTATGAAAAAGTCCATTAGAGCCACACAACAGTTAATTTCTTTACTTCTTACAGCAATTTCACTTTTTTGTGGGACTAGAAATCTCAAAGTTACTAAATCAATAAAGTGCAAGTATTTGTAACTTGATAATCAACGATACTTAACACAAAAATGAACCTGAGTGGCGCCAACAAGGACAGTAATTTAAAGAAATAAATTTATGGGGCATGAATCCGAATCAAAAACTTGACTTATAGAAAGAGTAATTCCAGGTATGAAACATACCAACGTGCATGAATCTGTCCATCTGCATGTCACAGCAAATAGACTGGTTATCTCATTAAATGGAGACCAGTCCAAGGAACCTTTTCTTCAAGACCAATCAAAGCAAAGAGGAGAACTTGCCCAAAGCAATGTTGTAATGGACTCTACTAAAATATACGAAATTCAGGTATGGAAAGAAAAATAGAGAACAATGCTGTGCTACAAACTCTGCTGTAAATGTCCCATAGTCTACAAATTAACCAAAGTATGAACTAAATCCTATAAAAACTATTTGACAACATCAGAATCAATAATTTGTACAACTGTTCTCACAGGCAATAAAGTAATTAATTACTAAGAACCAGGATCAATAAAAACATGATTTGAATACAGAAAAGTATAGACAATGACTTTAATAACCTTCACTTTTCATTCACGTAAATATTTTGCGACTGCCATACCTATATCAAATAAACATTCCAAAGCAATAATTATAATAATTCCAAGGATTACATAGGATAATTCCTAAGCATTAATTGTTCCAAAGTATTAATTATTCCAAAGCATTATGTGTAATAACGTATCCACTGTACGATTTAACACGGCATATTCAATTCGTCAATTATATTTACATAAACAATAAGATTTATTTACCACGGTAGTAATATATGCATATACATCGTAATTTTATAATTTCCCGTTGCCACTTTTTAGGGAAGTAGTGACTTATTAGCCACAGGAGCATTCAGATGCAAAATTATATTGAATAAAAAAGTCGCAATAAAAGTAAACAGACGACAATTTCCTAAACGATAATTAAACAATTATTTTATAATTGAAACGTTTCCATTGCATACGGAATGTCCATTTAATTTTAATTCTGTTAAGGAAAATATGTGAATAATAAATGAAAAAAAAATGGGAATATACAAAAATTAGTCTATGGAAATAATACGTAATCGTACATATTAACAGAATACGTATGTTTCGTATACACATCTGTGTCAACAGTAACTGAAAATTGAAGCTTCGGGCAGCGGCGAAATTCCGTACAAAGGTACTTCAAGTCGCCGGACAGTACATTTTTTTTACTTGTGTTAGTTTAAAAATTATGAGCATATACCGACGAAAGTCATTCGAAATTACGACTTCTAAATCAGCTTTATTTAAAGAAGCTTTCTATATGCAAAATATATGAATATTGCAGCATGTCACCTGAATAAATGACAAACACAATGGCAGTAAAGGCAACGTTGGACAAATCGTTTTGGTAATACATAAAATAGCTACACAAGCCAGCAAAAAATCAAATGGGGTAGTAGACACAATCAACTAACTGTATCTTTTAAACGCAATAGACGTTTTTTGTTAAATTTTAGACACCTAAGATTGTATATATATTTTTTTTCTAAAAGTCACTTGCAACTAAGAATGTAAATGTATATAACATATGAAGTTTTTCTGACAAGTAAAAGTTTATTTTATGTGTCATTTTTTAATAAATTATTGTCTGAAATATTTAGTTTCTGAACCTTAAATATCGTTCAGGACTCACAGAACATAAACGTCAAAAATGTCCGTCCATTTAATGCTTGTAACATTTAAGAGAAATTTTTAAGTAATTAAATGTAACATTTAAAAGTAAATATGGTTAAATTAGATAATGTGTGCAGTTAAAAAAATTTAAAGTATATGATATGAAAAAAAATCCAAACTATGTACGGAATTTCAGAAATTCATAGACTCAAATAGAGCAAAAACTGAACATGATGTTCATAAATAGATACCGTTTTTGAATTCAAAGCATTAAACTACATATACATTTGCTGTTTTTTCATTTGCCACATAATCATTGCCAGTAATAATTAGTAATACCCAAAAATTAATTTAAAAAAATAATTAACGATTCCTATTCATAGCATCAAATTTGTGATTGATCAGATTTGTGCATGTATATGCGTAGGTGTCAGTGATATGTGTGCGTGTATGCGTGTGTAGCTACGTCTTTGTGCATGAGTGTGTGGAGATGTGTGTGTGTGATTTTTAATCTGGACTTCAAGATTTTCCAGGTACTTCTTACGTAATAAAAGATGTCGGTGTGCGTGTGTTTGTATGTATGTGCAGTGTGTAGCGGGAAATATAAGCACCGTACAACCATGAAATACGGTGCAAATGTACTTCAGGACCCGAGTAGGTGCAATTCGGCGTTATTTATTTTTTTATTGATAATTAGATTTTAGTTTTTTATGTTTTAATCCGATTTACAACCATTTTGGATGATATTCACACAAATTGATCCCTTGGCTACCTAAAATATTTACCCACAATTTCCATCTTGACATCATCAGACAGATCGAAAAATTATCTTTCGAACACCTTTTGAATGGAATCCATGTGATTAATAGACAGATTTTAATAAATTTAAAAATATACATATACTTTTCGTGAGTTGTTTATATTATGATATAAAATGTGCCATATGGTGTTTATTATTTAACAACAGCTACTAAATATATCAGCGATTATTCTAGGAATAATAATTTCATAAAACCATCCATTGATTGATCATAAGTGTTTTAACGGAGACATGTCTTAGAATTTTTTTAATGAAACGAACTCTTCTCCGCGTACATTTTTCCGGAGCTGTTGCACCTCTGGCTGAAGCCACTCTTACTTTTCCATTGTTATCTCATACTTTAAATACTGAGCAGAGATTTTCAGCAAGCAGTGAACTACTTATTTAGCCATTTTCAAATTGTGCTATATAATTGGATTGGTTGCGAAAGGAAATAATAAATTACCGGAATGATTTTTGTTCAATACATGCAGTTCGAAAAATTGAGTTGTGTTATATCCATCCCTAATTTTACTTTTTACACAGAAAGCGTATACTTAGAACCCGGGTGAATTCGGATAATCGTAAATAAATTTATCCCAACCCTGACATAGAAGTTTAGTAATATTGCAGCACATTGTAAGATTTCCTGCCGTCTGTGCTGTTATTAGTGCTGTAGAATGTATTGGTGCCACCTGTGCTATATGACTATGTGCTATATTGGTGCTATGACTCTTGTTCCAGAGCAAGTTTTCATGTGTTGGGTTTCTTCCTTATAAACGGCTTATAGGGCTATATTATAACGAGAAAAAATTAAAAAAAATTCCTCTTCCTGGCAGTTTACTTTGTGTTATTTCGAAAATTGTTTATTTTACCATTTGAGAAATCCGTAAAGTACAAAGGAATTCCGAAACTTCTAGGTGTTGTTTGTAAATGGATTTCTTTTTGGCATTTGTGTGTTCTTCTTTTCAGATATTGTTACAGAAGGACAATTTCCCTTCTGCTTCAGATCATCCGAAGAGATCTCAAAGCAAGTTTCGATTTACCATTTCATTTGGAAAAGCAAAGAAATGCCATTGGATGTCACAATGGATTTCTCGCATTATGTAAATGCGTTTAAAGAACACAAGAGATTTGATCATTTTCTAAGACAGATGTGCATAAACTCGAAAAATAAATACGTATTTTAAAGTCAATAATTATTTTTTTTATTTTAAGAGATACAGTTAGGCATAGTTACGGAAGTGTATTCTATGTAAATCTAACGAAGCAAAATCAACAATTGCCTCAATTTTGATGGACCTTTACTCTAGAACCTACAATAGGTAGGGAGATGAAAATTTGAACACATACATAAAATTGCACAGTGATGTACAAAATCATGATTTCAATAATTAAACGGAAATGTAACAGGGGAAAATGACTGATTTTAAACTGCGCATGCTCACTATGCTTTGTACAAATAACAAGTAAACAACTTTTAAGCAGCTAATCAAAGCCCGTGCATTTGCATGTATAGTGATTTAAACGTAGTCCTATACATTAAATACGTTTCTGAGATTTAAATGTGTTACTTTTATTCCATTGTTTTCCTGTATTCTAATTTATTTAATTTAATAATTAAATTCGAAAACCGTATATGATCTTTTGTATTAGGATTCTCAAATATTAGCATTAATGTTTTATATTTATAATTTCATATTTATTTGCGAAATTAATTTTCAATTTAAAATATTTCGCAGTTCGCCTACGTTTCACATGTTCGAGTTCAAAGTCCGGCTTTTTGATAAATTAACGTAAATACAAATATTCGAATCGCTAAGCAAATTTTATGTGTACACTTTAAAGTGAGTAAAAACAAAGCATTTTTTTTTCAAGTTTTAACGGTGGTATAGAAGCCATAGTGAAATATTGAAGAAGAAAACAAATCCAAAAAAGAACAGTAATGGAGTATGAAATATAAACAAGCGATAAATCCTATAATCGGTAATTACACAAGTGTTCAAATAATGCATATTATCATACGTTGCCATTGCATAAATAATGAAGTTTAATTTAACATTTGAAGTACATTGGCGACAACTGTATTGACAGCAGGAAATCTTGGTAGATACAGGTAGCCACTAAATGTATAATGATTTCCGAAGTTAATCGTACGATGTGGCCAAGTTCATATATATATACTATATATATATATATATATATATATATATACTATATATATATATATATATATATATATATATATATATATATATATATATATTTATATATATATAAAATATTGAAATCAGAATCCCAGAACATTGCAGTCATGTACCTGTGAATCCTCCGATATAGACATTTTGAAGAATTCAGCACATAATAAGTTCAATTGATGTCAGTGCAGTTTTTCATGTTGAAAAGCGCAATAAGCGCAACAGTTACACCAAGAAAATATATGATAATTATTAAAATTTCCACCTGTGAGTTCTATATAATCTTAAGTTATTATTTCTCTGAATTTCGTCATAATGTATGTTTGACTTTATATGAACAACTTCTGACTGGTTCGGTTATGTAGACCAGTAGCCGAGCCATGTAACATTATCTGTCCATTAAACCGGCATTGTGAAGCATGTCACTATAGCCCAGTCAAGGTTAATACGTCCAAGGAAGGGATTGGGTATGCAACGGTGATTTATAGCTCTTACACTGATTACTTAATTATAGAATATCACCAACATCTGTGTTTAATTCATTTTCTTTTCGTTTCTTTTGCCATTATAGCAAAAAAAATATTTTAAAATTCCACCTCTTTGTTCGCAAATAAATTCTCATCTGTCACTTTCATCGAATTTTTAAAGCCACTAAAACAGCAGACAAACAAATATTGTACTTTATTATTTAAGGTAAGTGATGTTACTTTACTACTATCCTTTCTTTGAATATTGTATATCCTTCTCTTCCTTTCATCTGAGTTTTATTTTTTCCCCTTTGTAAGCCATTTCTTTTGCCATTATAACAACTAGTAAAAAAAGCAAAATTATTTTGAAGCCCCCAGCCTTTTGTTTACAAATGAATTTCTATCTGGAATTCTGTGTCCTCAATTTCAAATATTGTCAAAGGAAATTTATCTTCTGCTTTAAATTCTCCAAAAGTGAACTCAGGATGAGTTTCAAATTCTTCACTCAAAACTAAGAAATGCAATTGGCTGGTTGTAACAGGGAATTTCTAGTGAAAAGAAAATATTTATAAATAATTTCGGGAAATTGTCCACTTTTAAGGGAAAGCTGTAGATAAACGGAAGAAAGTAAAATTTTAAGCTTAGAGTATTGTTTAAGATCATTTAACTTACTACTTTACTTTACACCAATACGTTTTACTTTACACTAACGCACTCATATTTACAATAAATAAAAATTTATAAAATTGTCAGCAATTTTCCTGTCATCGCATTAGACATGTAACTTTAACTAAACTTCTGGTAAACGAGCCTTATGTAAATTATAAGTAGTACCGAATAAATAATTGATTTAATAAATAGATTGATTATTAATGTGCATCACATAAAAATATATGATTCAGTTATCTCTTGATATAATATCACAAATGTGCAGTTTTATCTTTAATTTGAAAAGCATTTTGAATATCTGTGGAAAACATTTTAGGTAGTTGTTCATTTTGGTAAATAATATTTCAATGCTATGTACATGCAAATAAATATGTAACTACCATGTTGATGTCACATGCGAATATTTGAATTTCGGCTGCTTGCTTTTGAGGACGTCATGCCGTTTCGATATCGATAATAGTTGGTAATTTTGATAAATAATGTTTCAATACTATGTACCTGCAAATAAATATGAAACTACCATGTTGATATCACATGCGAATATTTGAATTTCGGCTGCTTGCTTTTGAGGACGTCATACCATTTTGATATCGGCAAGATTAAATTAACAGGTCTTTAGAGAGATGTGCAAATATGTAGCATTACGATTTTTCTTGTTGCCACTGCAAACAACTTTACTTGTTAAACAAAGCTAAGAAAATTCGAAAACGATCCACGAATGGAAGTATATGCAGTGGTGATGCGATCCAATCAATAGTTCTGACATTGTTGAAATTCCCTTAAACTCCAAAGATTTAAGACCCGATAGCGTGTGCATGACCATAGATAGTAGTTGATTTCTAAATCATTCTTGCTCAAAGTTACTTACCACAAATGGTTGTGCAACATCAATATTGTACGGAAAAGGCAAGCGGGAGTGATGTCGGCCCTATTGCAATTATGATCTTCGCATATTTATTAAATGCTTTTTAAGTACCATAAGTGCTAAATATACCCACCCCACTTAGTCAAGGATACTGTTGCGAAATCTCAATATTCTGTTTCAAGTCTCCTCTTTTGTCTGTCTCGAAGGCCAGGAGAAGAAAATACAGTGCATGAAGTCATGATGGCGTGGGGATGACGTACCCGAGGCTTGCCAGGATTTCCCGGTTAGAAGAATGGTTTCCGGATTTGCCGATTTATCACCAATTTGGCGACGTCTTGAATGTTCCATAAACTCCTCGATTTAACGATTATTCATTCGATATAGCTATTTCCAGAAGTTCTATGATAGACTATAAAAATGACTCACCCCTTCGTTACAGTGGACTTAACGAATGGATGTGACACGAGCTATATTGGCCTGTGATATTTGCCAATGTTTTGAGTATAGTAGCAGCTGTTTTGTAAAATTACCTTTCGTCACCATTTTAAGAATAATATCACTTATTCTGTGAAATTATTGGATTATTTAAGTGCTGTTTGATTGTATACAGTTCCTGTTTACTTTGTTCTTGTGAATAAAAGTAAATTATCCAGAAACTTAGACTCGTTCTGGTATCTGCGTATACGCACACGATTCAAGATGATATGTTCGTAACAATATACTCACAATTATCATTGTAAGTGTTCAATTCTGGATGTCGAATGTGGTTAATACCTTAAAATATCAACTTAGAAAAGAATACAGTTGAAGCTATTCAGGATATTGTGGAAAGTAATTTGAAAGCACCTGAAAAACCCACCTGAATATGATTGCACTATTGTAAACAATCTTACTTAATACGAGAAGGACGTTGTATTTGTGTGGTGTGTGTGTGCAGTCTGTAGCGAAGAATCAAAGCGTCGTACGGTCGTGGAATGTAGTGCACAAGTACTTCAGGACCCGGAAATTAGCACATCGGCGTTATTTTTTAAATGTCGAATTAGTTTTTCGGTTATTTTATATTTTAGCCGGATTTACAACGATTTTGGGAGATATTCACACATACCGGCTCCTTAGCGACCAAAAATATTACCACAGAGTTTCCATCTTGACATCATAGGAAAGAGCGAAAAATTAATTATCTTTCAAACAAGCTTTGAACGGAATCTGTGCGATTAATAGACGAATTTTTCCGAATATTTTAAAAACATAGACTTTTCATGCATTTAAAACATCCCAGATTTTAAAATTGCGATATAAAAATGCCGTTTAATCCACTATTCACTATTTAACGCAATCAACTTTACATATCACACACAACTCCAAATCAGAAAATAATTTCCCTAAGACAACTGTTCATTACTTTTAATTTTTTTAAGTGAGTGAACGCTTCAAATATTTTATTTATTTCCTTCCGTGAGGACCATGCCATTGAAGTTCTTCAACCTACTGAAACCATGTCCCACGTCTACATTTGCGCATGCGCATAAGCGGGAGGGTCAGAGCCATTTACTTTCATTCGCGTTTACATGAAGGGTTTGCGGAAGATATGGCCAATTGCGATTCTCATTTTGTGATTTGGAGATTTTATTTACATCGCGAGAATGAATGATTTTAGTTAGAAATACGGGATTTTGGTAATTGAGTATAGTGTTATTTGTATCTGTATCCTTTATGTAGCGGTCATTTATTTAGGACTCGTGAAACATCATGTGAAACATACTAGCATTTGAATAAAGATTGGATTCATTCTTCTAGTGTTAAAACTAAGCAATGACACAGCAATAATATGGCTCCCACTTCGACACACTTCATAATGACCGGCCACACATTAAACTGCAGTAAACATTCGGGTCTGTCGTTTGGTCTGAGTTTTTAACACCTCATAATGCGGGGCGCTGTAGCCCAGTGGTTTGCGCGCGGGAATTGCACTCGGTAGGCCCTGGTGTACTTATTTCCTTCTTTATTTCCTTCCATGCCGACCATGCGATTGAAGTTCTTCGACCACAGAAACCAGGTCCCATTCGCGCATGCGCATAAGCGGGAGGTTTTTTTTCAACTGCCATTGCAGATATCGGCCATACCACGCTGACAAAAGCATAAAATAGTGATATCAGTCCACTGTTGCTTTTCTTTGCAATGGCAGGGCAATCCTATTTTTAATTGATTAAAACCCTTAACAACAGAATATCTGACACCCAAGTTTTGCGAAAAAAATGGGAAGAGTACTAAAAAAAAACTGGGTCGCTCAACTCCCCAGCAATTTGCGGTCCTTTATTCACACGAAACCTGCGTGTTTACTCACCAAGCTCGACTCCAAAAACAAAGCTATTTTTGTGTTGCGAATTCTTCCTCTCCTTGGGGCGCTTATTCATAGTTTTTCGAACTCAGTTAATAAAAGTGGCTCTGGAAAGGGATTGGCGCCGTGAAGTTGCAGGCGTTGAGTTGGATTTTCAACGCGCAAGACACCAGCTATTTGAAGATTTTACGGCCTAACTTAGGCCGTCATGGCGTTGGCCTCGATGTTTCTGAAGCGTGCTTTGGAATTTTTCATTCATTCATTCGTTAAGGCAGTTTTAAAAGATCATATACTAGTTTTTAAACATCATATACTTAGTTAATCATTGAAAATTATACTTGGGGTCTGATCTGCCCATTTGGGTGTTCGAAGCGCAAGATTTTAAAAGGGAATTCATTCGGAAAAAAAATTGTTACAAAATGTAAATTTGCTTATTATTCGAATCATTTATAACCAATGAGTATTTGATTAACCGAGTTTGGATATTTGGACCACTAATTTAAATAGTTAATTACGATATTTAAAAGCATAAAATATATTATTTTTTCCGATATGTATTGATCAATTTTATAAACTAAAGAGAATGTATTTAGAAAAAAAATCTGATGTGGGCAACACATGACTTTCTTTATTAAATGCAATGAATTTACTACTCTTACAGTTAAAAAAATGTTATTCTTATAGTAGATACTTATATTCTTTCAAAGATATTGAATTTTCATGAATTAGTCGTCATTTTCATTGATTTAGCGTCATTTTTATCCATTTGGCGAGATTTTCGTTATATGACAACATTTAACAATGTTGCCAAGTTGACGACATTCCGCTAAATCCAAAATCCATCCGCATCACCCAAAATCTAGCCAAGCGTTATGGATGGAGAAATACATGATTCTTACAGCAGATAAATGACAATTGCGTTCAAAACAAAAGTATTACTCAAAGTATTTTTTCTCGTAAATGAAACGAGTTAGATCCACGAGAATGATGTCACCAAATTTATCGCATGATATTACATACGAAAAGTGAACATGTTTCTCAACAGTAAATATTTTTTTTAATTTATGGGACTTTTTAATAAATTTATTTGAAAAATGTGCAATATCTCGAGAACGGTTCATGCTAGCGCTCTAATATTTGTGTCAACCGTTTTCTAAGGAAAATTTACATAGGAAATGTCTATTTGCGTAACTTTAATAAAGGTTTTGATTTTTTGATGATTTTTTCAAAATTTCACTCGAAAATTTAGGAAGGTTCTGAACATTCGATTGTGTAATTAAAACAATAGGCTTCTAGTAATTATGGATTGTGATTTTCGTACCAAATTTATTCGAATCGCTTCATTCGTTCGTGAGATATCGTATCCGGAGACTCACTGACACACACACACACACACAGACACACACAGACATCACCTCAAAAATGTTCGATTCGTAATCAGGGATGCCTGAAACGTGCTCTCCCGTCGAAAACTCGAATTCGAATTTTTGACCCCGTCACAATACTTTCCTTATACATTATGTATATAAGGAAAGTAAAATATAGTTAGATAGTGAGAATAAACGTCAATATTTCCTTAACATTTCATGAATATGATTTTTTTTTTCAGAATTATACTCGATTGCTAATTCACTTCTTAATTGTTCTTTAATCCTTTCAAAATATCGGTTTTCACTTGAAACAAAAGAACCAGCCTCTTTCTGCTTTCACTTTGAACTAAATAGCCTTCGGTTTTCACTTGGGACAAAAGTATCCATCTCTTTCGCTTTTCAGGCATCGCTCGAATCACACAAAAATATACCACTTTAAGGAAATATGAGCTATGAAATATCAGTTGTAAATAAACTGCCGAACCAAATTGCACCTTCATTACATTATTAATCTATTTTTGGTTTTCTTTGTCCAAATTTATCGTTTTCTTCGTCCAAATTTATCATTTTCTTTGTCGCAAATATTCCCTAGTTAGTAGATAATTCTGGGAAATATATATTTAATAGTATTAGTCTATTTCCTCAACATTTTACCCTGTGTAGACAAAAAAAAAAATGACGTGTCCGGATATCAGACAGTTCGAATAATCAGGGTTTGAATAATTGGCGCTGTACTGCATTTATTTGAAAAAAAAATGCATTTTTTCTCTTTTTATTACTTTCCTTATATGCAATAATGTATAAGGAAAGTATTCTAACGGGGGGTTCGTCGAAAATTCGAATTCCAGTTTTCGACGATAGAGCACGTTTCAAGCATCCCTGATCACGAATCGAACATTTTTGAGGTGATGTCTGTGTGTGTGTGTGAAAGTATGTGTGTGTGTGAACTGACGAACGAATGGACAGTTTCGAACGAAATTTCGTATGAAAATCAATGAAAATCATGAATCTGTAGATAAGATGACTGACGAACGAATGGACCGATTCGAATGAAATGTGGTACATACATTACAATCCGTGAATACTGCAAGCCTATTTTTCTTATACGCAATAGAATGTTCAGAACCCCCCTACATTTTTCAGTAAAATTTTGAAAAATCATCAAAAATCAAAACCTCTAATAAAGTTACGCAAATAGATATTTCTTAATGTAATTTTTGATTAGAAAACGATTAACATAAATTTTAGAACGCTAGCATGAACCGTTCTCGAGATATCGCACATTTTTAAAAAAATTTATATAAAATAAAAAAATATATTTCCTATTGAGAAACATGTCCACTTTTCATATATAATATCATGCGATAAATTTGGTAGTTCTCCTAGCTCCTTCCATTCATGAAAAAAGATACTTTGAGTAAAACTTTTGTATTTGGACGCCAATAGCCATTTATCTGCTATTAGAAAAAATTATTTATCCCTTCATAACGCTTGGCGAGATTTTGGCGACGAATTTGGCGGAATGTCACAATCTTGGCGGCTTTTTCAAATGTTACCAAATCAAAGAAAATCTCGCCAAATGGATAAAAATGACGCTAACTCAATGAAAATAACGACTATCTGACGTAAATTCAATATCTTGGAAAAAATATAAGTATCTACTATAAGAATAACCTCTTTTGTCCTAACTGTAAAAGTAGTAAATTCATTGCATTACATAAGGAGAGTCATGTGCTGCCCACATCAGATTTTTATTTTAGTAGTGGTCTATATTAATATCGAAAATATAAATATCGATGAAGTCTGCAAATAAATACCGGCAAAGTTTGCAATTGCGGAATCTGTGCAAGTTTGCATGCATCATAAAAAAAAATCAACTTATAGAATTATTCAAAGTCACTTTAATATCATGTTAGTTATTGAGGAATTATGTTTTACAAGCATATAATTGACTGCATTACATGAAGAATTATAATCGAAGATATAATTTAAATAGTTAAACCTTACCCTTTTTTTATCGAAATAATAATAATCACCATATTTATTTATTATTAAATTTCATAAATATCGATTATGCCATAAATATCGATTCATGATACTTTTAATAGTTTTTATGCTGTACCGTAGGAGTATACGCTAAATACAAATAAATAAAAAATAGGAATAATTATTTCCTCGCGTAAATTTAGAAAACAAAGAAAGTAAACCAATCCATAAATATTTACTTCTACTTATGAAGTCATTGATTCGATGCACTATTCACATTTTAAAATCGCTTAAGAAAGATATTGTTACTTGAAAAATTAGGGTCTCTTGCTAAGCAAGAGATGAAGCAGCTATTTTTAACGCATCATGGTAATTACTAGACTTACATATTAACATCCATTAATTAAATCCTTCATATAAACTGATAGAATGGAAAATATAGTTTTATATATGCTATATCAAAATATTTACTTTCGCTTTCAGTCAAATTTTTAGTACAACTGACAGTATGGAAATAATCCTATATTCCAAAATTTTCAAGCTTATCTTAAATGTCCACGAACTTAAATCGCAAATATTATAGCACTAAAAAATCTAAACCTCCGCATCCTACGCAGGACACTAGCAGTAGAAATTGCTCGTAAAAATAAATGTTTTCGTCTGGTCAATAAATTTGATCTAAAAATGGTTAAAACTTGGTCGAATTTCGAATTTTTATCATAACCTTTAAACTAATTTGAATTTTAAACAAAGTCGAAGAGGTAGGTAGGCCCAGCAGTTAAGTTACATCGAAAATATCGAAATTCTCTACCGAGTGAAGCTTCAATTTTCCGTTCAGCGGTTCAATTTCCCGTCCAACAGGCGATTCGCACAGATAGTCAGGCACACACACACATACACAAATATATAATTTTATAAATACCTTTTTCATTGATCTCTGGTGTCCTTCAGATTTACATGAATGTTTTTACTTTCCTTATATACATAAGGAAAGTAAATATGGTGGTATATATATAAGGATATATACGTGGTATATATATAAGGAAAGTATTGTGACGGGGTCGAAAATTCGAATTCGAGTTTTCGACGGAGAGCACGTTTCAACCATCCCTGATCACGAATCAAACATTTTTGAAGTGATGTCTGTGTGTGTGTGTGTGTGTCAGTGAGCCTGTGGAGACGATAACTGACGAACGAATGGACCGATTCGAACGAAATTTGGTACAAAAATCACAATCCGTAAACTCTGGAAGCCTATTGTTTTTATATGCAGTCGAATGTACAGAACCTCCCTAAATTTTGGAGTAAAATTTTGAAAAAATCGTCAAAAAATCAAAATCTGTAATAAAGTTACGCAAATAGACATTTCTTATGTAATTTTTCATTAGAAAACGATTGGCATAAATTTTAGAACGCTAACATGAACCGTTCTCGAGATATTGCAAATTTTTGAAAAAAATTATCAAAAAGTTATATAAAATAAAAAAAAAATATATTCCCTATTGGGAAACATGTTCACATTTCATATGTAATTCCATGCGATAAATTTGGTGACATTATTCTCGTGGTTCTAGCTCGTTCCATTCATGAAAAAATATACTTTGAGTAATACTTTTGTATTTGAACACAAATAGTCATTTACCTGCTGTAAGAATAACTTATTTCTCCGTCCATAACGCCTGGCGAGATTTCGGCGACGAATTTGGCGGAATGTCGCCAACTTGGCGACATTTTTAATTGATGCCAAATTAACAAAAATCTCGCCAAATGGATAAAAATGACGCTAAATCAATGAGAATGACGACTAATTGAAGAAAATTCAATATCTTGGGAAGAATATAACTACCTACTATAAGAATAACATTTTTTTTAGCTGTAAGAGTAGTAAATTCATTGCATTATATAAGGGAAGTCATGTGTTGCCCACATCAGATTTTTTTCATCTCATGATCATTTGATAATTAAGCAATTATTTATCTTCCACTTAGCAAAGTTTTCATCTCATCACATAATTCGCAAAATGTCATCACGCAATTTGCATCTCACAGTTGCTATCAATCTAGTCAAGAAAACGGGGGCTAAATGTTTGATATCCGGAGATTGAAGCCTGGATCTAGTAGCTCGCTTCTAGTAGTTGATTAATTAGCTTCACACGGTCACTTACTTTAAACCTTATTTTTTTTTCATTGATCCGTGATTCCCCTCATATATATATGACTATTTTTTTCATCCCATGATAATATGATAATTTAACAATTATTCATCTCCCATTTAGCCAAGTTTTCATCTCATCACATGCAATTTGCACAATTTCATCATTCAGTTTGCATATCACAGCTGCTATCAATCTAGTCATGAAAAAGGGTGCTAAATATTTGATATCCCAAGAGATTGAAGCCTACATCTAGTAGTTAATTGATCCTCTTCAACTAAACCTAACTTTTTTTAACACAGTACATTTTTTGTTGTTTGTTATTATCGGCACTATAAATATGGAAACACATTTTATTATGTAATATTTATTATTATTATCATTATTATTAATAGAAGTATTAAGATTTTATCGAACCCTTTCCTCGAGAAGCGTATTTCACAAAATTCTCGACTTCAATGAAAATAAGTTGTGAATGAAATGCTTACTTTAAGTTTCTTTTGAGTAGTATTTTCACCGCACGTCCAGCTATTTTAAGAGTCTGTAATCTTTCTACACTTGGAACTTCAAGGTGTGTAGGCTTTTGATTTCGAAACATTTTTGGAATATATTATTTATCAGTTAATGTAATGCTAAATGTTAACGGATGAAAGAAAAAATTTACCACTTAGCATTATATTCTAATTCTGAAATCACGCAAACATATGAACTATACTTAAAATTTTTTATTTTATGCACAAAAGGCAGTTTTGGCAAAATTAAGAAGTTCATTTCAAAATGACAATAGCATTTATGTCCGGAGGCTTTGACATTGAGCTTCCACGCAGTAGTTTCTTGTTATAAGCGGGCGTATTGATAAAGCGTTCTTCGGTTTTCGAAAATTTGCTGTAAGATCCGTTGAGCTAAATGTAAAGAACGCTTTAATAAAATGATGACAACAAAAAGAAAATTTCGTCGAAGCGCATTATCTCGGACCCTAAAGTACCTGTGCACCAAATTTAATGGATGTTCGACGCTTAGCGTTCCTGCTATAGACTGCACATACACACTTTTTATTATGAATAGATGTATATTTATTTTATTATGCATAGCTATACCCGCGCAGATCACTGCCCATGAGCTGAATATTGGGCACATTTTATCTATCTTACAACACTGGTTATTATAGTTTTGCATTTTTGTGTATTTACGCACACCGGGAAATAAAAGTGCCAATAGTTGGCGGTAAATGGCCTAATTGAACATTGTGGATTTTTTTAAATTCAATTGAAAAATATAATTAAAATTCCATAAAAAGTTATTCGAGGTGCATCAGTTCGGGTATAGCTGCAACTGCGTGCAAAACCTCAGACCTGTAATTGCGGTAGATATAGCGCAACATAGCAGATAAACAGACATATTCTGTCATTTCTTAAGATAGAACTTACTTATAAAGTTGTTGACAAAATTATATGCAAACAGATATTAGGCGAATTATCTAAAGTTATGTGTGTCTTATCAGCATATAAATGTTGTCAATAAAAAAGCATTTGGAACAGTGAATATTTAATACTTACAAAATAGGAAAATATCAAACATTTTAATCGTATTTATCGAAAAATTACAAAGTTTTTATGAAATATTTTGAAAATCGTACTACAGATTGAAATGAGTACAAAAGGGACATTAACTGAATGTGCTTGCACTGTTGTAAACAATCTTACTTAATAAGAGAAGTATCATGTATGTGTGTGTGTGTGTGTGTGTATGCAGTCTGTAGCAAGGAATCAAAGCGTCGTACGGTCATGGAATATGGTACACAAGTACTTCAGGACCCGGAAATTCGCACATCTGCGTTACTTTTTAAATGGCGAATTAGTTTTTCAGTTATTTTACATTTTATCCCGATTTACAACGATTTTGGGAGATATTCACACATACCGGCCCCTTAGCGACCCAAATTATTATCACAGATTTTCCATCTTGACATCATCGGAAAGAGCGAAAAATTAATTATCTTTCAAACAAGCTTTGAACAGAATCCGTGCGATTATTAAACGAATTTCTGTTTATATTTTAAAAATATATACGTTTCGTGAGTTTAAAACATCTCAGGTTTTAAACTTATGATATAAAAAAAATGCCGTTCAATCCACTATTTATTATTTAACGCCATCGACTTTACATATCACGCACAGCTCAAAATCAGAAAATATTTTCTCTAAGCCAACAGTTCATTACTTATAATTTTATTAAGTGAACGAACGCTTCAAATATTTTATTCACTTCCTTCCGTGCGGACAATGCGATTGAAGTTATTCGACCTACTGAAACCACGTAGCACGTCTACATTTGCGCATGCGCATAAGCGGGAGGTTCGTATCCATTTACTTTCTTTCGCGTTTACATGAAGAGTCTGCGGAAGATATGACCAATTGTGGTTCTCATTTTGTGATTTGGCGATTTTATTTGTATCGCGAGAATGATTTTAGTTAAAAATACGGAATTTTTGTAATTGCGTATAGTGTTATTTGTATCTGTCAGCAGTCATTTATTTAGGACTCGGGAAACGTCATGTGATTCATACTAGCATGTGAATAAAAATTGGATTCATTCTTCTAGTGTTAAAACTAAGCAATGTCACAGCAATAATATGGCTCCAACTTCGGTACACCTCATAATGGCGTATTTTCAGACTACCGTTTAAATAGTTTCAAAGTAATAATTTAAAATACTAATAATAATAATAATATTAAATATAGTTATAATTTTAATAAATATTTTTGACTTATAATAATAATAATAATTAAAATTAACAATATCACTATTATTGTTATTATTAATTATATTATTATTAATACAAACTTGAAATTTTAGAACAATTTTAAGGGTAGAGTGTTTGATAAATAGTTTTTATAAATATCTACGCAAATAGATGTATAAATATTTACAAACATACGAGTGCCCATATAATTATGCAATTTCTAGGATACTACACCAATAACTTTTTGCATTCCGAATTAATGTATGCCTGTATTCAAATAATTCTCATGACTTATTATTAAATATGAATTATTGCATACATTTAATGCATGATTACGCATTTTGGTAAACATTAGTCGATATTCATAAACAATATACTATCCAAACGTATATTATGTACTCTGTCTATGTTTAGAGGTATGTTCAAACATCCTAGAACAAGAAAATTTAAGGAATTCTCATTCTTTATTTACAACAAAGGATAATATCAAATATATGTCTACGATATCTGCCGAGAAAGAAAAAATATCGCAAAAATAGTGAACAATGCGCAAATGAGTTACGCGAAGAAATGTCTTCTATTGTTTGCTCATAGCCGTCTGAAACAGAACTACTTAGGAGATATCTTCCGTTCTTATTGACGCGCTTACAAAAGAGTTATGTAGACACAAAAAAGACCAATAAATAAGTTTCTTAGAATCTCAGTGAACGCTTTGCCGTAGATGGCGTTCGTGATATTTTTTGGAATGCCTGAAAGACATGAAAGAGTTAGAAGGTATATTTTTGCTTTGGTGGGTGTTGGTTTTTATTTTATATTTTTCAATATTTTTCTGATTTTTGCTTTCTAATGTGTTTTATACTTTGCTTGAACGAATTACCCAGCGTTTTCCGTGTTCAAAATAAGCGTCAACTTCGTATAAATAACTAAATAAGCATCCGTTGCTTAAATTATTCATTTGAATATACTTTAAAATGGCTTTAGGTCGAAAATTGCACGAATCGACTCACACGAATCAAATTGCACGAGTTAAATTGCACAAATCAAATTGCATGAATCAAATTTCACGAATCAAATTGCACAAATCAAATTGCACAAATCAACTCGCACGAATCAAATTACACGAATCAACTCGCACGAATCAAATTACACGAATCGAATTGCACGAATCAAATTGCGCGAATCAAATTGTACCAATCATATTACACGAATCAAATTACACGGATCAAATTGCGCGAATCAAATTACACGAATCAACTCGCACGAATCAAATTGCACGAATCAACTCGCACGAATCAAATTACACGAATCGAATTGCACGAATCAAATTGCGCGAATCAAATTGTACCAATCATATTACACGAATCAAATTACACGGATCAAATTGCGCGAATCAAATTACACGAATCAACTCGCACGAATCAAATTGCACGAATCAACTCGCACGAATCAAATTACACGAATCGAATTGCACGAATCAAATTGCGCGAATCCAATTGTACCAATCATATTACACGAATCAAATTACACGGATCAAATTGCGCGAATCAAATTACACGAATCAAATCTCACGGATCAAATTACACAAATCAAATTGCACGAATCAAATTGCACGAATCAAATCGCACGAATGAATCAAATAGCACGAATCAAATCTCGCGAATCAAATCTCGCGAATCAAATTACACGAATCAAATTGCACGAATCAAATCGCACGAATCAAATTGTACTAATCAACTCGCACGAATCAAATTACACGAATAAAATTGCACGAATCAACTCGCAAGAATCAAATTGCACGAATCAAACAGCACGAATCAAATCGCACGAATCATATTTCACGAATCAAATTGCACGAATCAAATCGCACAAATCAAATTGCACGAATAAAATTACACAAATTAAAATTACACGAATCAAATTGCACGCCTTCAACGCAATAAAAAAGTCTGATGTGGGCAACACATGACTTTCCTTATATAATGTAATGAATTTACTACTTTTACAGTAAAAAAAATAGGTTTTTCTTATAGTAGATACTAATATTCTTTCCAAGATATTGAATTTTCGACAATTAGTCGTCATTTTCATTGATTTAGCGTCATTTTTATCCATTTGGCGAGATTTTCGTTAATTTGGCAACATTAAAAAATGTCGCCAAGTTGGCGACATTCGGCCCATTCGTCGCCAAAATCTCGCCAAGCGTTATGTACTAAGAAATAAGTTATTCTTACAGCAGATAAATGACTATTGGCTTTCAAATACAAAAGTATTATTCAAAGTATCTTTTTTCATGAATGGAACGAGCTAGATCCACGAGAATGATGTCACTCAATTTATCGCATGGTATTACATATGAAAAGTGAACCTGCTTCTCAATAGGAAATATTTTTTTTTTATTTTATATGACTTTTTGATAATTTTTTTGAAAATGTACAATATCTCGAGAACGGTTCATGTTAGCGTTCTAAAATTTATGTCAATAGTTTTCAAATGAAACATTACATAAGAAATGTCTATTTGCGTAACTTTATTAATGGTTTTGATTTTTTGACGATTTTTTCAAAATTTCATTCGAAACTTTAGGGGGGTTCTGAACATTCGATTGCATATAAAAACAATAGGCTTCCAGTGTTTACGGATTGTGATTTGTGTACCAAATTTGGTTCGAATCGGTCCATTCCTTCGTCAGTTATCGTCTTCACAGTCTCACTGACACACACACACACACACACACACACACATCACTTCAAAAATGTTTGATTCGTGATCAGGGATGCTTGAAACGTGCTCTCCCGTCGAAAACTCGAATTCGAATTTTCGACCCCGTCACAATACTTTCCTTATACATTATGTATATAAGGAAAGTAAAAATATGAGAATCACAATTGATCATATAATCAACCACTAATAAAACAGGCGATTTCGCGAAAATCCACATGATCCCTAATAAATATAAAGCGCCATCAGTCTGGCGTTCCCGGTTTCCCGATTGAAACGCTTTTCCACGATCTTTCCACCGTGCCTCGAATGAAATTCGAGCCACATTTTCCCACACGCATTTTATTGAGTTTTTAACGGCAGCAAAGGAAATTCGAGCCTATAACATAAATAAGAAACTAATTCGTAATTAACAAAAATAACGACGAGGTGCACCTATCTGGATCCTGAAGTACCTGTGTACTAAATTTCAGACTCGTACGATACTTATATTTCCCGCTAAAGACTGCACAGCCAGACACACACAGAGACATACATGCTGTTATTGTTGTTGTTGTCGTGTCCCTAACATTACATTTAAGGAAGAATGTGTGGACTGCTTCTGTTTAGTCTAATGACCCGGGGCACCCGAAGGTAGAAGTCTGACTTCTGCCCCAAATAAGACATTACAACATCCATGCCCGCAGGCGGGACTCGAACCCGCAATCTGGCAGCCGAGCCGTCACGAGGAAACGCCTGCCTCTTTGACCGCTCGGCCACCACATCGGCGAGACATACATGTATGTTGCTTTATTAAGTAAGATGGCACATTTTATGAGAACAGTTTATTTATGTAGATGAGGTCAATGCAGCTTCAAATGTTCGTAACAAAATTATTCTTTTTATAAACAGGACTAGAAAAAAATCGCGTATGGTTTACTGATGTGAAAAACATTTGATTTTTAACTTGTAATAATCTAGGTTATTATTTTTAAAGTTCAGATTTAGTGCACAGAAAGTATATACAATTAAAATAACACAAAGCTGACGTTAAAATCCCAATAGTTAGGCTATGTATATTGTCCCTATTGTTATTGTAATAGTTATGCTATGTATGCTATGTATATTGTTATGCTATGTATATTGATTTGTCGATAAGTTTATCTAAGTTTATAGCCACGTCGGGTCCACATACAGGTACAGATGGAAAGAACGAAATTATTCCCACAAAACAGCAGGGATTAGCAGAAACGGAATTTTATTTTTAGAGATATTGAATAACTTGGTGGAATTTCCTAAAATATATTGACTAACTTGGTTGCATTTCCAAAAAGCCCCCAAAATGGCAATATCGGGACATATTTGTGGTTAAATTCACCAAATTTACAAATAGAAAGAAATACGATTTGATAACGCAGGAAAAGTCATGCACTTCCCTCATCAAACTTTTCAAAGGCGGACCACACGCAAAAAGATAAACACCCACTCAAGAAGATATTTTTGCGGTTTATAGTGCCTGGGTGGGGAAGTCAATCCCGCCTCAGTCCATTATAGTCCTTAAAGGACTGTGGTTTGTTTGAGACTTTCGCAAAAAGGGCAATCCCTGGAGTTCATTAAGACGGAAAGAAACCGCGAAAGAAAACATCCAAGTAAATTTCTCGGAAAACTCTCGCCCAAGTAACGGAAACGACTTCCATTACATCAGGCACTATTAAAACTAATTGAAAGAAATGAGTGGAAAGTCACTTGTGGTTAAGGACACAGAATGGTACAATCCCTTAACGCCTCGTAAATAAGTATATTCTGGAAGTCATTTGGAAAGGATTGTTCAAAATAAGGGAATAATGTGTAGGGTTTCATTGCATGTATCAGATTTTCGATATTAAAATTATTTATACACAGGTAAGCTCTGATATAAAAAAAGAAGATAAAAAAAAAGATTCAAAAGAAAAAAAAACATTTCCTAACTTTTCTAAACATTTCCTATTTGGTAAAGAATTTTAATGAAATATTTTACACCGAAGACGTAGACTGAAATATTGTTAAATATTTGAAGAATATGGTGTCACCAATCACATGAAATTCCTTTTACAGAGCTTGTTAGACAGATATTGCAAGAAAATTTGATGTATTTAATATATGAGTACATATTGAATTTGATGTATCTAATATATGAGTACACATTAAATTTGATGTGTCTATTATATGAGTACACATTAAATTTGATGTACCTAATATATGGGTACACATTAAATTTGATGTATTTAATATATGAGTAATGTATTAAATTCGATGTTTCTAATATATGAGTACATATTAAAAATATTTAGATATTGCAGAAAAACAAAAATAAAATTACATTATTCTAAACAATGGTTTCCATTCATTTCTCGTTAAAAGTAAATACAAAGCATTCACTCATTTCAGAATAATAAAACTATTTATTTTTATGATATTCTGATATATATGTTAAGAACGACGATATGTTAAGAACGACGATGTTAAGAATTCGATATGTTAAGAACGACGATATGTTAAGAACGACGATATGTTAAGAATTCGATATGTTAAGAACGACGGACATATTTTAGTATCCTATAAATTATGCCATTTGCTTATAAATAAACTAATTACATAATAGGGTTCCTCAACCAGTTGAAATGAAAAACATTTTTTGTGCGTTTAAAATTCAATCCTGAGAAATAGTCAAATAGTTAAACAATCTATAAAGACCAAAGCATCCACACTAAAATCTGCCGGACTCCAAGTCGCATCTCAATTTAGAGCATATCACAATAAATTAAATCATAAAATGTATATAGTTGAAATAATATATGATTCCAAAACATGGCCAATACCATTTTAAAAATACTTTGAAATTTTTTGTCTCATTGACTTTACAGAAAAATTAACTTTCAACTCATTATAAGTCGTATCAGAAAATCAATTTTGATATGTGGTTGAAGAGTTTGTATTGATTTTGAACTTCTTTCCAAGGGTCTTTGCTAGATCCAATTACTTATAGGGCAGAATGTTTGAAAGTTTCGCTATTTATAATAAACAGTGGGAAGGTAAAGGAATTCTTAGTGAAGACAAACTTTATCTATGATATTTATTATCTTCTCACTTCGAGTATTCTGATACGTTTTACATTAGCTTCCAAAATACATATTTACACAATATAGTTTGCATACGTATAACGTACATTTATTTCAACTAATTAAGGAACCGTATTATGTAATTAGTTTTTTTTATAACCAAATGGCATAATTTATAGGATACTAACATCTGTGAGTTGTTCTTAACATATCATATTTATTTCAACTCTATGATAAGTATCATAAAATATAAACGTACATTAAACATACATATTATTTAAACATATGTACTTCTAAAATACGTATGTATGCAATATAGCTTGTTTGCGATACTGATAATATACATATCACAATATACATATCGCGTAATATGTTTCAGTATATTTTGCTTTTCAAAATACATAAAATATTTTTTCCAGTAGTATTCATGCATACTGAAACATTTAATATAAACAAGCTATTTAAGATACAGTTAGAAACGAAAAGTTTATGCTTATCTATGCAAGCATATAATTTATCTATGGATTTTGTCGACAATAAAGTGTAGATATTGTTGGTATTTGCAGTGCTCATTTAATGCAATGTAACTTTTATACGGTAGCCATGATTTAATACAGTTATGTTACTATGATTTTCATATATGATACATTAACATGATGCACGTTTAACTATATTTATAAAGATAAATCATTGAGAAAAGCAAAAAGTAAACTGCAGAAATACATATAAGGACTGCACATTGATTTCTTCTCCTATCTCTGACAGTCACATCTTGTAATTGTATTTGTCAAAGATGCTGTATATGTAATAAAATATATGTAAAATACAGATAATATATTACAGATTTATAAAACATAATTCAACAGCACAAATCACACATTTTAAGATATATGTCAAAATGTTTGACAAGCAAGCAAAGAAAACGGTTTAGGAAAAATACCACTAAGGGATAGGAAGGAAAGCAAAATTCTTCATAGGAACATGCTACATCTGTTTTTGCAGGACGCCAAACTCTCTTAATCGGGGATGAAGTTTAATACTGATCTCGTCCAGATCATTGTAGTTTGCTTAGAATATGACATCATTCAAGCTGTTTTCGTTTAATTATGGACTTTTACATATGATACATTTACAATTTGCATCATTTTCGTTTTCAGTGAGAAGATATTAATTAGAAAATTACAATTACAAAAATCAGAAGGTCGACGGGAAAATGGCTGCAAATATCCCACCATTTTATCTTTATGTTTATTAGTTTATCATGCACACTTTGAACTATGCAATATTGCTAGTGATTTATAAATTGCATCGTAATATATTTGTGTGCCCAAATGTAACATTCAAAACTTTTGTCCTACAATTAGTGTTTCTTTTAGTCATACATCCGGGAGTGATTCCTCCCCACTCCGGGAAGTATTCATTTGCCGCCAAAGCTACCGAGAGTAACTACATTTAGGCTATAATTAAAAAAAAAGTTTCGTCTTTTAGAAAGTCACACAACGCGATGCAATATTTTATGTGAGTACATTTTTTATGCAAAGACATATATTATGTTAGTACTAATCCATTTATAAACTCCTCAACTCATTCCAACTGGAGTTTTTATCTGCAATTTAACGTGTGTATTTTAAATTGCAATTGTTAAATCATATGGAAAAAGCTATTTCGCAGTGTTGGTCTAAATTGTGTTCGATCTAAATTATGAAAATTGCGTTCGTCAAACGCAAAAGCATTTTTATAGAAAACTTGCAAGGTAAACTTCACATTTGCCTAGTTTCAATTTTTGTGGCAGCATTTATGTCACTTTATATTTTTATTTGGCAACTAACTATTTTCATGATGAGATTTTATGGCTGTAATCAAACTTCACCATTATGAAATCGCCCCACTAATCAGTAAGCAAAAACACTTTGTGCAAAGAATAAGGAAAACTTGAGCAACGTATTTCTAAGATAAAATGCAGTATACAGCCGTTACGAGGATACGCTGTATCCCCTACGTCACTGCAAGAGTACCCCTCCCCTTCATCAATGCGTCTCATGTACTGACGAAGTGGAACCAGCATATCCCCGTAACAGTTATGTGCTGCTTTTTTCCTTATTTTTGCTTAAATAAGTTGCTGCCGCCCAGACGGTGAAGTGGCATGGTTATATATCGAGGTCAGTCTTCAGCCTACTAGGTCCTCATCTACAATGTAAAGCTGCACTCCCTTTGACCTTCGTCAGTGATTCTTGTCCGTAATAAACTTTGTTCTCTGGTATTGTCGTTTTCGTTCTTTCCTGTGTCACTGGTCCTGTGTCGGCTATGATTCGATTACAGGAGGTCATCAGAAACAACAAAATAAGTTGCTCATGTTTTCCTTATCTTCCTTAGTCTAGCCAGGGAAAGTTTCTTTGAAAAATTGAGGTTTAGCCAGAGAAAGTTTGTTTGAAAGCCCCCGGCAAAAGCTCCCTTCGCCACCCCACACACCCTTGACCAAAAGATCCTGAATGAAACTTTGCATAAAATGTGTTCCAAATGCAAGCAGAGAGACAGTTAATAGAAGAAAGACCACTAGGTATAGAAAAGGCAGCAAAATGTGTTCTGAGAACATGCTTTACCTGTATCTTTATTTGCAGGGGAACTATAATTCTGTCTTCCAGTCTGTCAACGATGAAATTGAGTGCTGTTCTTTTTGTGTGAATGCATTTTATTTTGCTTTCAATAAGCAAAATACAATCAGTTTTATTAAATATGGTTCAGCATACATGTAATATCTAAAAAAATATTCTTACATAATAAAGGGAGATGTTATATATGTTTTTGTTTCTGTGTATGTCGCTCGTATCTGAGAATTTAAGCTACCTACAGCTGAGAATGGTGCTACAAGAGTAGCTAAATTCACTGGATAATACGACTAGGGAATATTTTTTCATTCGAATTAGTTTGAAAGCAATAAACGTTTAAAGTAGAAATTCAGTCGAATTTTCTTCAATTCCAAATAACATTTATTAAGCAGATGATTCTTAGAACAAGATATGTGAGAGATATGACAATCAAGAGTATCTACAGGTAAAGAAATGACCTGTTTTTAAAATCCAACATTCTAACTTGGATTTTAGAGATAAAATTTAGTGTTTTCAACGTGTCATCATTTTATCTCTATGGTGCGTGCTCAAATATTGTGCTAAAGAAAACCAACCACAAAAACTTTACCGTTTAACTTCTGTTTTTTTTTTACTTTAATTCTCTCCATAAAGAACCTTTTTGTCATGTAGTTGCGATGCGAGTATTTGTATTTATTATTGAGAACATAGAATAGTATTTTAAGAAAATTTAGCGTCTGCGATTTGCATGCGCGTTTGGCGTTTATTTAAAGAGCATTACGTCTGCGCACAAGGCTCATACATAACAGGCGCTTAGTTTTAACCTTGACAACGGCTGATAATTCGCTCTAATAATTAAACATAATAAAGTGATCAACCTATTAAAAACACAAGAAGGCCAAAAGTCTAATAAAATACAGTTTTGATGCACCATTTTTGCCTGTCTGCACGAAGCCAAATGTTTCCTACATATGCTGTTAACAATGGTAAATAATAAAGTACGCATTGTAAATTATTATATTCTATTTGAAATAGTCCTCATCATCACGGCTCGACAGCCCACTATAAGCACTGACTTGTTCTAAATTATGCAACGAATACATATCTCATTATTTCTAATAAACTAAATATTCATATTCGAATAAAGTACTTCTATTTCAAACGAACTTAACTCATTCTAAAGTTTCTTACCTCTGAAATTGGAATGTTGCTAAAAATAAAAAATGTCACGATGTCAACGAACGCCATCTTGGAAGCACATTTCATACATTACATAGCATAAGAAAATATCAGCCAATCAGAAAGGCCTATTCAGATGACGTGTGTTTCCTTACTTTTTGCGGCATATAACATTCAAACTTTAATTCGATCTAAAAATATTTCAAAGAAAAAAATGCTGTAAAATTTGTGACACTCATTAATTTGCTTTTGTATGTGAATTTTAGATGTTTGTGTTTACTGTGTGGAAGACTATTTCAAGCTGTCCCTATGGACCAATGCTTCTTAAATTTTTAATCTTTAATACATCAAAGTTCTTGTCCACACAAACGACCCATCTGAACTTCAGTCATTTGTTAGGTCTTTTCCGAGCAAATGTCCTGCCCATTGCATTCTGTTAATTTCGATGAGTTTAATTACGCCAGAATCTTTGTATAATTTGTATAGTTCAAAACTGTGTCTTCTTTTCTAAATATTATTTTTATGAATTCACCAAACATGTTGAGAATTTTTTTTTTGATCAAAGATTCGAATAGCTTTTTCGCTATGTCCTGTCAGAGTCCAGGTTTCTGAAGCATAAATAAAGGTAGATCTTATAAATACTTTATATAGCTTCAATTTTATTCTTCTCCCAATCAGGTGCCCTGTAACGTTTTAAATCTCAACATGTTGCAACAATTGTAAGTGTTCATTGTTGTTTGCTATAATTTGTTTGCAATATTACTAATGTATTATAAATTATTTTATATATGTGTATACCTGTAAATTTGATGCACAAGCAAGCATAGAGACAGTTAATGAAAATATACCACTAAGGAAAGGAAGAACAGCAAAATGCTCCTAGGGAACATGCTTTACCTGTCTTTGCAGGCCACCCACCGTTTTGTCTTCTAATTTGTCAACAATGCAGTGTAGGTAAGTTGTCTGCGCTACTTGTGTTGTCACATTTCGAGTTGACACTGGTTCGATGGCAAATTTGCCATCAAGTAGTGCTGCAGGAGGAACAGCAGAAAGTCCAGAAAATTTGGAGTAGGAAAACACTGGCTTTGGATATATTGGAAGGTAGGGCTGTTTTACAGGAATAAATTGTTTACACGTTACACCTGCAAGTAAAAGAGAATATTAATTAGCCATTGGTATGAATTACATGAGGCAATTCCATTTTAAAAAATCTGATGTGGGCAGCACATGACTTTCCCTTCAGACTTATATTAACGTTCTCTTTATTTTAACTAAATTTATTTCACTTTTAATTCAATTTTCGTTCTCATGCGGTAACCGGGCTTATTTTCAAAGGTGGCGTTGGGAAAGTACGAAAAACTAAAATATCTCGAGAACGGCTAGTCCTAGTGTAATGGGGTTGGTCTTATTCTTTTCGTCGTTAAAAATTACGTATTAAATCAGCATTTAATGGATATATTAGAGTATACCCAGTTCTTTAGTTTAGATTTGGACGATTTTTGCGGGCCATTTTGCAAAAAAAGGCAGGTCATTGTTTTCCAAATCGTACCAAAATCCAATCAGCACCAAGGTAACCCACAAGTGAGTCATCTACCGAATTTTGTGAAATTCGGTCCATCAGTTTTTCAGTTAGAGTGGATACAAGCTTTTGCGGGCCATTTCGCAAAAAAGGCGGGTTCTTTTATTCCGAATCGTACCCAAAACTAATCAGCACCAGACTCGCTCACAAGTAACTTTACCAAATTTTGTGAAATTCGGTCCATTAGTTTTTTAGTTAGAGTGGATACAAAATCTGCACAGACAGACAGACAGACACACACACAGACGTCACGCTAAAATAGTTTTTTCGTATTTTAGAGGTCTCGAAACGTATAGATCCGTCGAAAACTCGAGTTGTGATTTTCGACATGATTCCAATACTTTCCCTATACATTACCATGTATTGCAGGGAAAGTAAAAATGCTATATTGAGTGCAACGATGTTATGAGTAAAATGTTAAAGCTGCAAGTGGTCTTTTAGCTCAGCTTCGTCTCCATACGCTCATTATGAATAAGTTAACTAGATGGCTACTGTAATAACATGTAATTCCTCTGAAATTCAGCTAAAATGCATCAATAAATGAAAGGCATATTAGTGGAATTTTTAATTCCAGTTTCAGAAAGCTAATGTTTTAGCTCAAGTCCTCTCATGAAAAAATATTCTATAATTTTTTGTTACAAGCGTTAAATACATGACTTGCAAATTTACTTTTGCCTGTGGCATCAAGTTAGCTTTGCGTGGAGTATACTTTCTGATGAACTTGGCGCATTGTAAATATTATGTACCTGTATAACAATAGTTTTGCATTTATATTTAGGTACCAATGAATTAAGAATTGCTGATATTGTATAATGATATATACGAATGCAAAAGTATATTATCCATATACGCTGGAGTTTGAAATTATTAAGACACAATTACGTTACAATTATTGCAATAAAACAGTTCACAATTATAATCGTAGATAGCAAATACTATATTGCCAACTGCTTACATTATCTTGTTGTGCACATACTTGTAGACATATTGATCATATGAATTATTTGCTTACAGCTGTGTCTAGAATAGCAACAAATGTCCCCTGTTTCTAGGGCATAGCTCCAGACTCTTGCAAGAACTTTTTGTGATTAATGTTCATGAAACTATCCTGGAAATCACATGTTCTGGAAATCATATGCTTTCCTATGAACCATGTATTAAAAGAAGTAATTGGCAGTTTCCTATACCGTCTACATGCATAAAATGGGAATCAAATCACATTCGAAAAACTGTATATGTGTTAAAAATTATTTAAGGAGCAGCAATTACTATAAGGAGCAGTGAGCGATTACTAAATACAATAAGGAATATCGAGTACTAAAAGAAGCAGCGATTACTATAAGACGCAGCGACTACTCTAAGGAGCAGTGAGCGATTACTAAATACAATAATAAAAATCGATTACTATAATTAGCAGCGATTACTATAAGAAGCAGCGATTACTATAATTAGCAGGTATAACTCTAAGGAGAAGTGAGAGATTACCACATACAATAAGGTGCAACGGTTACTATTGTACTATATACAATTGCAGAAATATGTATAAAGTGTGATTTATTAAAAATATAATGTATGCTTTAAATTATAAACTCTTTTTATAATGATTGTTTTTTAACTATATTTCCTTACCATAAATTCGACCTTGACCTGTATACAATGTTACATCGAAAAAAAGAGGGTTAAAAATACGTTGATCGATCCTTTGTTAGAGTTTTTGTTTTTAATTTTAACGTAACATACGTAGTTAACTATTGAAAAAAACTGAGCTGCCTATTTACCAATAAAAAATACACGAAAGTATCGGATTCTGTTATTCCTTTTTTACTTCCAGAGACAAATGCAGTGTCCTGTATTGAAACGTATGTGGGTTTTTCACGCAAATAAGTCGTTAATGATTTTTGAATAGTTGAAATCCATTCAACTTGTATAACAAAGAATCAAAATAAAATGGGTATATGTTGCCCATGCAGCATCCAGGCACCTTCTTTCAGAAAATAATCTTGCAATTTTTTTTTTTTTTATTGATTTTCCTTTTCGAAATACAAGAAGCGCCTATAGAATTAGGGTATATTTGAATTTTTTATGTCTTAATGATTGTTTCACTCCAGTGAAATTCATAAATATTAGTTCTTTATCATGAATATTTAATATTTATCGCATGAGGTGATGTTGAATGCAGCTGCTCGTAGAAAGTATAACTTAAAAATTATGATATTTTAAAACGCTTATTAATATAAGTCATAATTTATTATATTTCAAAATTTAGTATATTAAAAATTTCCATATTTCAAAATACTCATACCAAAAATAAAAGTTGAAAATTATATGCTTAGAATATAAATTTTCAATTTTCAATTCAGATTTGTGCCTAAGATTGCGCGTATTTATTACTTTCCTTATATACATAATGTATAAGGAAAGTATTGGTAGGGGGCCGAAAATTCGAATTCAAGTTTTCGACGGGAGAGCGCGTTTCAAGCATCCCTAATCACGAATCAAACATTTTTGAAATGAAGTCTGTGTGTGTGTGTGTGTGTGTGTGTCTGTCAGTGAGTCTGTACAGCCGATAACAGACGAACGAATTGACCTATTCGAACGAAATTTGGTACAAAAATCACAATCCGTAAACACTGGTAGTCTATTGTTTTTATACGCAATCAAGTGTTCAGAACCACCCTAAATTTTCGAGTGAAATTTTGAAAAAATCGTCAAAAAATCAAAACCGCTAATAAAATTTCGTAAATAGACATTTCTTATGTAACTTTTCATTAGAAAACGATTGACATAAATTTTAGAAAGCTAACATGAACCGTTCTCGAGATATTGCACATATTTCAAAAGTATTATCAAAAAGTCATATAAAATAAATGAAATATATTTCCTGGTGAGAAACATGTTCACTTTTCATATGTAATACCATGCTATAAATTGAGTGACATCATTCTCGTGGATCTAGCTCGTTCCTTTCATGAAAAAATATACTTTGATTAATGCTTTTGTATTTGAACGTCAATAGTCATCTATCTGCTGTAAGAATAACTTATTTTTTCGTCCATAACGCTTGGCGAGATTTGGCGACGAATTTGGTGGAATGTCGCCAATTTGGCGACTATTTTAAATGTTGCTAAATTAACGAAAAACTCGCCAAATGGATAAAAATGACGCTAAATCAATGAGGACTCATTGATGATGACGACATGGAAAATTACGACTCATTGACGAAAATTCAATATCTTGGAAAGAATATAAATAACTTCTATAAAAATAATATATTTTTTTACTGTAAAAGTAGTAAATTCATTGCATTATATAAGGAAAGTCATGTGCTGCCCACATCAGATTTTTTTATATAAAAATAATGTATATTTAGTTTGCAAAGAAGGACAGGAAGTGCATGAAATACTGAAATTTATTAAAATGTTTTCTATATTTTATTATATTAATTCCCAATAGGTGACATGAACTAATGGTACATTATAAGGTGAAGTATAATGTGTCGCATTGACCTGGAACGCTTACTGGCACCTACTAGCCTATAGGGAGTTGCAGTAAAGCAACTTTTGCCTTATAACAAGGCAATGCATAAGAGCAAGACTGATATTAATCCAGCAAGATTCTGATTATATACGAGCACAAAACAGATCACAATCAAAATTCATACATCAAAAACTGACCATTATCAGTATTGAAACATCAAAGACCAACAAACAACCCACGGTTATCTAAGCCCCACGGTTATAAAGCAAAACCATTCTCTTACTCACAATGCAGTGATAACAACTTATAGGATTGGGAATACACATCTGTGTGGGGAACTAAAAACTACTTGTTAGTGAGGCTAATCGGGAAAATAAACTTCAGTTTTTCAGGAAACATAATGACTGGATTGTGGACCATTAGAAAAAGTTCATGGGGTCTGGTAAGTCCAGATTAACTTTGTTCCAGACCTCTGGTCCGATTCAGCTAAACATGAATCACAAGGAGCAGTTGGCTCCTAATGCATTGTGTCTATTGTACAAGCCTCTGGAAATAGTGTTATGATATGAATTTATGTTCAATAGTTTGGCCTAGGCTTAACAATGTTATGCAGCAATAGAATGAATTCCGCCGATTACCTGAATGTACTGAATACTCAAGATATCTCATAAATATATTTTTTCTCAGACGACACTGTCATATATAAAAAAAAATCTGATGTGGGCAGTACATGACTTTCCTTATATAATGCAATGAATTGACAACTTTTACAGTAAAAAAAAATAGATTGTTTTTATAGTAGTTATTTATATTCTTTCTAAGATATTGAATTTCCGTCAATGACTCGTCATTTTCCATGTCGTTATCATCAATGAGTCGTCATTGATTTAGCGTCATTTTTATCCATTTGGCGAGTTTCTCGTTAATTTAGCAACATTTAAAAAAGTCGCCAAGTTGGCGACATTTCACCAAATCCGTCGCCAAAAGCTCGCCAAGCGTTATGGACGAAGAAATAAGTTATTCTTACAGCAGATAAATGACTATTGGCGTTCAAATACAAAAGTATTACTCAAAGTATCTTTTTATGAATGGGACGAGCTAGATCCACGAGAATGATGTCACCCAATTTATCGCATGGTATTACATATGAAAAGTGAACATGTTTCTCAATAGGAAATATTTTTTCCTTATTTTATGACTTTTTGATAATTTTTTTAACAAATGTGCTATACCTCGAGAACGGTTCATGTTAGCGTTCTAAAATTTATATCAATCGTTTTCTACTGAAAAATTACGTAAGAAATGTCTATTTGCGCAACTTTATTAGCGGTTTTTATTTTTTGACGATTTTTTCAAAATTTCACTCAAAAATTTAGGGACGTTCTGAACATTCGATTGCGTATAAAAGCAATAAGTTTCCAGTGTTTACGGATTGTGATTTTTGTACGAAAATTTCGTTCGAAACGGTCCATTCGTTCGTTAGTTATCGTCTCCGCAGACTCACTGACACACACACAGAGAGAGAGACGTCACTTCAAAAACGTGCTCTCCCGTCGAAAACTCGAATTCGAATTTTCGACCCCGTCACAATACTTTCCTTATACATTATGTATATGGAGAGTAACAACAATGTAATATATCGCGATGATTAAGCTAAAATTGTGAAACAATAATTCAGGCAGCAAGAGGAATCATTTTCACACCTGAAACTTTCACCTCCATGGCAATGTACTGAGATGCTGTGAAGAAGAATTTACGAAGTTGTCCAACGTCAAAATAATATCACTGCAATCACAGCAAGATTAAAGTAAATCCGAACGAATACAGACATTTAGACGCTGTATGAGCTTGTAGAGTCAATGCTACGACGAATGTGCAATTTCAAGCTAAATGCACTTCAAGGCAAAATGGTAATTTTATTCGCCATGATTTTTCTTCCCATGGTATGAGAAGGTGTTGACTTACCACGTTTAATGTAACATTAAACGTTCTTTTGAACAGTAAATTGACATACTGTTATACAGGAGAACAATAGATATTTTTTCGATTTTTTCGATTCGAAGAAAATAAACTTCAAACGTATGAAAAAAAAAACATTCCTGCTCTGCAGCATTGTTTTACAAATGACCAAGGGCGTTTAGATGGAGTTTGAAGAAGCATATCTAATGATGTGGGTTAAAAAAACCTTTGCAAACATAAAGTTCGAACGACATTTCCAAATGGGCTATGATACATAACTACGATAACTGCTGCACTAAGATTCAAATAAAACTTAATTACTGTCCTTATATACATAGTGTAATGTACAAAGAAAATATTGCGGCGGGGTCGAAAATTCGAATTCGAGTTTTTCGACGGGAGAGCATGTTTTAAGCATCCCTGATCACGGATCGAACATTTTTGAGGTGATGTATGTGTGTGTGTGTGAAAGTATGTGGTATGTGTGTGTGTGCATGTGTGTGTGTATGCATGTGTGTACATGTGTGTGTGTATGTGTGTGTATATGTGTATGTGTGTATATGTGTATTTGTATGTGTGTGTGTGTGTGTGTGTCAATGAGCCTGTAAAGACGATATCTCATGAACGCATAGAGCGATTCGAATGAAATTTGGTACAAAAATTACAATCAATGAACACTGGAACCCCATTGTTTTTAAACACAATCGAATGTTCAGAACTCCCCTAAATTTTCGAGTGAAATTTTGAAAAAAATATTATAAAGTCAAAACCTTGAATAAAGTTACGCAAATATATATTTCTTATGTAATTTTTCCTTAAAAAACGATTGAAATAAACTTTAGAACGCTAGCATGAGCCGTTCTCGAGATAGTGCACACGTTTTGAAATAATTTATCAAAAAATTCCATAACTTAAAGCTAATAACTAATGAGAAACATATTCACTTTTTATATGTAATATCATACGATAAATTTGGTGACATCATTTCGTGGATCTAGCTCGTTCCATTCATGAGAAAAGAATCTTTGAATAATACTTCTGTATTTGAAAGCCTATAGTCATTTATCTGCTATAAGAATAACTTATGTCTCCTTCCATAACGTTTGGAGAGATTGGCGACAAATTTGGCGGAATGTTACCAACTCGGAGAAATTTTTAAATGTTGCCAAATTAACGAAAATCTCACAAAATGGATAAAAATGACGCTACATCAATTAAAATGACGATTAATTGACGAAACTTCAATATCTTGGAAACAATATAAGTATCTACTATAAGAATAACCTATGTTTTTAATATGATAGCATAGGACAAAATTTGATATAATTATGCATAAAAGCGTATATTTCTCGCTCAGTGATCACAAGACGCCATAATTTCAATAATTGTTGTGAAAAATACCGCGAAACAAATGTTTTTTTTCTTGCCATCATTAGCCCCGCTTGGGGGGCTAGTTACTCTCGGGGGGTATATTGTCAGGAACGGTATCAATCAAAATATTTTTTCAGTCCCTTTAAAGTAAATGGTAACATGCTGTAGTTGTAATCATTTGGACCCATGTTACCGACTTTTCAGGTTTTTCTTGTAAAATTTGAAAAAAAAATTGTTCTGGTATGGGAAAGTCCAGTTGAGCCACACTCTTGTTAATATTAACTAATTATGTTATAAATGAAAATGATATTTCTTTAATAATATTGCAGGAATTCTTAATTTTATACCTATTTTCATTTTTTTCTCGCATTAAACTCCTAGATTCGTATTTTAAAATGTTATATCCCAACATAAGGAGAAAAATAAACATATATTAAATTCATGTCACCGTGAAAAAGTTATTGAAAAAACCCTAGAATATTTATCTTGTTTCATTATTTAGGAAAGCAGAAAACACGCATTCTTGATAAAATGAGTAATAGACGTTCTCTGCATTGTAGAATGATTGATGATAAAAAACCTGCATGAAAACTACAAAAATGTATTTCAAATATTTTTAGCTATATACGTGGTGGTCCAAAAGGTCTCAAACAAACATTAAGGGTAGCCCAGCCACACTAAACAGACACGTTTTGCATAGGTACATCTGTCCGCAAAAGCTCCCGTGGGATACTACAGATGCAGAAAGAAACAAAAAGAAAGGCATGCAGAGAATAAAACACAGTTTTATTCGACATAACAATTACAAGTATCACTTACAATTGTTTATCATAGTGTTAAAGTAGGTGCCTAAATCTCTTGCCATCGTAAGCTGTGCATCTCTAGTAAGAATCAAATATTGTTCCAATATTTGCTTTTCATTGGCTCCAATATTCGACCAATATGAAAAAGTGAATATTTCGGCGGAATTGTCCCGATATTGGCTTAAACTATTGGGATAATATTACGCCAATATTTCCAATATAACCCCAATATTGGTATATTATTTTAATGGAAATATTAGCCAATATTGGACGCCAATGTAACCCCAATATTTTCCTAATATTGGGATTGTATTGAAAATATTTCCAATGTAATGCCAATATATACAATATTTTTATTTTATTTTATTTTTTTATATTATTTTATTTTTTATTTCATTTTATTTTTTTATTTTGTTATTGGTCCAATACTCGACCAACATTGCATGCTACTGGTGATGTTTCAGCCAGGATGTGCCAGGACTATATCAATAAGATCTTTCGTGCAAATGAATCAGCCTTGCCCCCTATTTATTTCTTCCTGTGGGGCTACCTCAAAAGCTTGTTTATGAGAACCCTGCAATATCTGACTCTGACCTTGGCTCTAGAGTCGTCGAAGCAGCAGCACGTATCCGCGAGCGTCCTGTCATTTTTGAACGTATTCATTAATCCATGTGTCGACATTTCCAGATATGTTAATATGCGGATGACAAGACCTTTAAACACCTACTTTAATATTATGGTAAACAATTGTAATTGACAAGTGTAATTGTAATTGACAAGTGTAATTGTAATTGACAAGTGTAATTGTAATTGACAAGTGTAATTGTAATGTTTTGTAATTCACTGTAAACCTGGGCTGTATTATCTGCATTTCTTCCTTTTTACTTTTTCCTGTATCTATATCACCCAACGGTGGCGTTTGCGGCCACATATACCTATGCAAAACGGACTTGTTTTTGTATGCCTGAAGTACCCTTAAAGTTTGTCTAAGACCTTCTAGACCCCCATGCATGTTTCTATTACAATAAACGGAAAAGTGAATTGTAGGAAAATTTCCAAAGCTTCCTTTACTGTAAAGGGAATTGTTCTAATTCCATAAGTTATCTACGAATTGATACGCACGTTGCGAATTACGAAAGACTATTAAATATATACTGTTATCACTAAATCTAAAAATCCCAAAATCTTTGAAACGTTCTATTATTTCTCGAACCTGTTCACATACTTGAATATATACATTGTATCTTCGTTTAAAGAACAAAGTCTTAAGTTTATTATTAGAAAGAGAAATGTAATTTATTGACTGCTACCTCAACAAAAAGAATGAAAATAATAGCATCTACTTAGACGAAACACACATTTAAACCCCCTACCGGAAACCATATCCATTAGATTCCGTTTCTGGAACATGATAATAACCATCTTAAGGACATCTTGAAGATTTATTTATATTAAGCAGTTAAGCACAACGTGTCTTAAGGCTATTTATGTGTAACGGCACCGCTGGATATAATGAAAAAGGCAATGCGAAAGAATCAAAGTAAGTTCCAGAGAGGAAAGGAACGAAAAAATGTTTGGTGATATAATTTCTAATCTAAACACATAAGCGTCACCAGTGATCGAGAGGCGGATAAAAGTACACCGAAACTACGGTTTATATACCATATACTTGAAACAATGAACATTGAAAAAAGGAAACTTTCTTTGGAAATCTTATGGACATTGGTGAACTGGCGTTAGGGATACGGGCTATTTCATCTGATATCAGAGGGAAATAGTTGGCATTGATTTTTGTTTTCTTTATTGTTGTCAAACATTTTTCCATACTATTGTTTCACTAAAAAATATTTTTAAAGCATCTATTTCTCAGGATTTACGATAGAAATTTGATTCTGACTGTAACAGATTTATCATCAAATTTCGGAGGAGGTAGGGTGTTTATTGTAAGAATTTCTACTTGCGGTTATTTCTTAATTTAAGGTTTAAAAATTTCCAATTTGCTTGAAATATATATTTCTAAAGATTGGCGATAGATAGAGCTTAAATGATAACTGATATGAATTTAGCTTCAGATTTGAGTAGGTGGAGGGAGTTGTTCGCTAACATCACAATATAATTTTACACTATGTTCAAAATGATTTTTTGAAACATATATATCTCTAGATTAGCTATAGCTAAGGTTTCGATGATGACTGATATTGTTTCAGCATCAAATTTCAGAGGTAGTCGAGAAATTACTAAGGAATCCCACTTCGGATTCTGGAAATGTTTTTTTTCCAATTCAGAAATTTACATTTGTCTTGCAATATCAATTTCGCAGCCAAAGTTATAGATAGAGCTCAGATGATGACTGATATGAATTTAGAATCACATTCTAGAGATGTAGGGGGATTAATAAGTATTTCCTCTTCCAGTTTTTCACATCCAATGAAACAAAAATTGTTTGAAATCTATCTTTCACGATTGGAAAGATATAGAGTTTAAATGATGACTGATATGATTTCAATATAAAATTTCGGATTGGTGGAAGAGTTCACTCTAAATTTCCACGTCTAGTTATGGAAATGCCACTTTCGGTTTTTCAAAACATGTTCTAGAACTCTAAGTGATAAGTGGTCAAAACTTATAAATACTTATACTTAATATATCCATCAAAAATGTAGTGTGCACAACATTTCACGAAGGACCCTTTATGAATTTCTTGTCACAATTTAGGTGTAGTGACAACATCCAATGATTTTTGTTATTTACGGTAATTAGAACCATTAACCGTTCAACATATTTTCTCGATCTTTTTGATAAATACCTGCTAATAAACGTCATTTATTAAATAGCATACGAATATACCACAACATTTTACTTAGACATCAAATGACTTTTCCGATACACTAGTATTTCTTCCGTTATATACATGAATTTGAATCAGTTTAGTTTTATTATGTTTGTTTTGTTTTGATAATGATTTTAAACGCCTTAAAAATCAAGATCACCTATGCAGATACGCCCTATATGTTACTGCACACCCAGTGTAAATCATACGTTTAATAGTTGCCAATTTCCATGGTATGCAATACTGTTTAAAGTAGGCATAAGAATTTTCTGAGTTCCTGTTTAATTGAATATTTGTTTCAGTATTAAAATGATTCATGAGTATATGGATATTATACTAAACGAATTTAGCGGTATATGTTTTAAAACTATTTAAACATACACATGTATTTATCCATCTATACGATTTTAAACGGTTGTCTAAAATAACCTAATCCCAAGAAGGTAGTCCTGCAGTTTCCTTAAGAGTACCCTCAAGAGTTTCATTTGCAGCTCTTCTTTAGCTGTTATCTATTGCGTTATCAACCACATCCGTACATCCAGAATGTTGGGCACTTGCAATGTCAATTGTGAGTGGAAACTTGATGGGAGATATGAACAGGACTTCCAGTACATGAAACGGCGTTTAAGGAACTTGTTACACTAAAGTTAAAACAAATGTGATGAGTCCCAGGCCTTTCTTACAGATCATCACATTTCGTTTTACCACATTTTGCTTCATCACATTTCGTTTAGTATGAAAGAGATTTTTTGGTTTCTTGAAAAATTATCTTCATTTCGCTCAATTTAACCAAGAGATAGCTTACGTTCTGTGTTAAATGTAAACGTAATAATACTTGCAGAACGGCTTAATATATATATAATATATATATATATATATATATATATATATATATATATATCCCTGTATATGTATATATATATAATATATATACATATACAGGGTGTATATAAACTAATGGTCAGAAATATAAGGGGTTATGGAACTCCCCAAAACAAACAACTATCACAATACAATGTGGGGTCGAAAAGCAACCGGCGAGCCGTGAGAGGGCGCTTTCTCTGGAGTGGATGAAACGTCGCATAAAAATGGAGAACACAGTTAATCCGCATACTACACTTCCAGATGCCCCCAGCAAAAGTTCTCTGTGAATGTGAAGGCAGGGATTATCCACGACCAATTAATTGGCCCGTATCTGTCACCAGACCGCCTAGACGGACAGAAGTACATCACCTTCCTCCAGCAGGTACTGCCAGATTTACTACGTGTTATACTAGCGAGTTGTACATCGAGCAATTATGTGGTTCCAGCACGACGGAGCTTCAGCATATTACACCAGGATTGTGCGGAACTGCTTGTACATTGCCTTTCTGAACAGATGGATTGGCCGCGGTGGGCCAGTCGCGTGGCCTCCCAGATCTCCCGATCTTTTCCTGCCTGGATTTTTTCCTCCGGGGACAGCTAAAAAGCGCCGTTTACAAGACGCCCATCGAGTCACCAAAGGACCTGGTCGTCCGAATTAGGGTCGCAGCTACAGACGTTAGTGAAATGCTAGGAATCTTCCAAAGTGTACACGATTCACTCCGTCGCCGCTGTGACGCCTGGCTCGCAGTTGGTTGTAGTTCATTTGACCATTTGCTCTAAACATTTTGTCAATAAATTTCCATTATTCTTCTTCACTGTATTCGTCTTCACTTTACTCCATGTTGACGCGGCGTTTCATCCACTCGCAGAGAAAGCGCCCTCTCGCTGCTCATCGGTTGCTTTCCGACCCCACATTGTATTGTGAAAGTTATTTGCTTTGGTGAGTTCTATAACCCTTATATATATATATATATTTATATATATATATATATATATATATATACATATATATATATATATATAATTTTCAAAACCATTCAATATCGATTCATGCTAACGTTCTCAAAATTTTGCCATACCCTTTTAATTAGACTTCATTTAATTAGAGAAAAATAATGTTACTTTTTAGACAGCATGTTATTTTAAAATGTCTTGACCATATTATGACTCTTAGTTGCATTTAATATTGGTCCGATACTTGACCAATACTGTATGTCTTAGCATTACATTAGAAATATTTCCAATGTAATCACAATATTGGGAAAATGTTGGGTTTACATCGGCCTCCTCATCATCATCATGGTACTACAGCCCTTGTAGGGCCTTGACCTCCTTTAAGATTTTTGACCATTCCTTTCTATTGGTCGCTTTCCTCTTATAATTGCTAATACCAAGCAATTTCAAATCCCCTCCTACCTGCCCCTTCCATCTAACCCTAGGTCTTCCTCGGGATCTTGACCCGCCTGGGTTTCCCTCCACAAGCCTTCTACTAACTTTCTTCCACTCCATCCTCGTCATATGTCCAAGCCATTAAATTATTTTTTTCCCTTATAGTTTTAACAATATATATTTCCTTATATCTTTCATAAACCTCTTTATTTGTTTTACTCCTACAATGTCCATCTTCAGATATTGACTCAGATATTGTCCATCTTCAGATATATCCATCTCTGAAAATTCTCCGCAGAATTTTTCTTTCTCATATTCCCAGAAGATCAGTATCTCCTTAAATTAAAGACCAAGTCTCCGATCCTTATAGAACAATTGGTCTTATTATCCCTTTATTGATGAGTATTTTGAGTGTAATATTTACATAGCTCGACCTCAATGGTTTCTGTAAGGCAAAATAACATATGTTTCCAACAGAAATTATTGCTCTAATTTGTAGTTTAATCCCATTATTATCAGTAACAAGTGAACTCAAATATTTAAATTCCTTAACACTTTCACAGTTTATTCCATCATCATCATATTTGGCACGACAGTGCAGGATGAGCCATGGTCTTCCGCTGAAGATTCCTCCAGGACTGTCTATTTCTAGACCTGGTCTGCCAGTCTCTTGCTCCAATCATTCTAAAATCCGAATCAACTGAGTCAAGCCATCTCAGCTTTGGTCTTCCTCTTTTTATACTAGTAAAGGGCCTTGCAGCAAACATCTTCTTTACCGGGTGCCCTTCATCCATTCTAGCAATATGAGAGGCCCAGTTCATTCCCTTAATTTTAAAATATTTAATAATATTGGGTTTCCTAAAAGATCTATAAATCTCTGAGTTAAAACGCTTCCGCCATAGGCCATTCTCCCTCCATAGGCCATTCTCCCTCCATAGGCCATTCTCCCTCCAAGGATGTCCCTGTGTACCCTACGCTCAAAAACAGCAACTTTACCCTCTCCATTTTTTGTTAAAGACCATGTTTCCGAACCATACATTAGGACCGGCCTAATGATAGTTTTATAGATAAGGAACTTTGTTTTTCTAGAGAGGAAACAAGACCTTAAAATAGGGCGAAGTCCAAAACATGCCTTGTTGGCCAGTGAAATACGATTTTGAACTTCAGGGATAATATCATTTTTTGCATTAACAAAAGATCCCAGGTATTTAAAACCAGAAACAGTTTCAAACTCATGTGTGCCAATTTTCACAGTTTATTCCTTCACAGTCAAAAAGTTTAATACCTGGAAATCTTACATCGGCCTCCAATATTGGCTAAATATTGTTCCAACATTATTCCAATATTTTACGACAATGTTGGACCAATGCTGTCAAAATCGCCACTTTTCCATATTGGTCCAATATGTCCAATATTAGGCCAATATCGGTTTTCTACTAGAGTCCATTTCAGACATCGCACACCAGAACACAGGGTTATAAATATGCAAACATTCCCGCAAACTAATACGTTTGCTTACCAATTTTCTTTCAAGGAAACTCTCCACCAGCAGTTTATCGCAAGAGTGTCATCGTGACTCCTTCTCGGAGAGTGCCCGCTTAAGAGCTATTTTTGCATCTCTTTTCCTTTGCTGTTATCTTTTGAGTAATGAACCAAATCCGTACATCCGGAATGTTAAGCAGTTGAAATGCCAATGGAGCGCGGAAACTTGCCGAGGTCTCTGAAAATTCCACCGTTTTAAATATTCTTGTAATAATAAGCGCAATGATGTTAAAGCTAGAATTGTGGGTTTAAAACTTATGAGCATTACCTATACTTGTTTTCTAGAGACAAGCTAAATTCATGAATTATCTAATTTTATGAGAAAATTTTGAAATTCAAAATTATTATTGTTATCTACTTAATGCAGTAAGTGTTCAATGAATGATCTCATTTTTACTTTCCTTATATATATAATGTATAAGGAAAGTATTGTAACGGGGTCGAAAATTCGAATTCGAGTTTTCGATGGGAGAGCACGTTTCAAGCATCCCTGATCACGAATCGAACATTTTTGAAGTGCTGTGTGTGTGTATGTGTGTGGGTGGGTGTGTCAGTGAGTCTGTGGAGATGATATCTCACGAACGCATAGAGCGATTCGAGTGACATTTGGTACAAAAATCACAATCCGTGAATATTGGAAGCCTATTGTTTTTATACGTAATCGAATGTTCAGAACCCCCCTAAATTTTCGAGTGAAAATTTGAAAAAATCAATACCTTTAATAAAGTTACGCAAATTGACATTCCTTATGTAATTTTTCCTTAGAAAACGATTGACATAAACTTTAGATCACTAGCATGAACCGTTCTCGAGATATTGTGCATTTTAAAAATAAATTTATCAAAAAAAACCATGAATTAAATAAAATCTATTAACTGTAGAGAAACATGTTCACTTTTCATATGTAATATCATGTGATATATTGGATGGCATCATTCTCGTGGATCTAGCTCGTTCCATTCATGAGAAAATATACTTTGAGTAATACTTTTGCATTTGCACGCCGATAATCATTTATATGCTATAATAATAACTTATTTCTCCATCCGTAGCGTTTGGCGAGATTTTGGCGACGAATTTGACGGAATGTCGCCAACTTGGCGACTTTTTAAAGTGTTACTAAATTAACAAAAATCTCGCCAAATGGTTAAAAATGACGCTAAATCAATGAAAATGACAACTGATTGACGAAAATTCAAAATCTTGGCAAGAATATATGTATCTACTGGAAGAGAAACCTATTTTTTTTTACTATAAAAGTAGTAAATTCATTGCATTATATAAGGAAAGTCATGTGTTGCACACATCAGATTTTTTTTTCACGTAGGCGTTTATTGATACAATAGTAATTAAGATATCTTCAAATAGAAATAAGGCGTTACCTGAAGGACATTGACAATGCAATAAATGACATGGACAATTGAATGAACGACATTCACTTGCTTCAACAAACAAATGGTACTCGATTAATTAATACTCCGAAAGTTTTGTCACCTATCTGATTAGTATTATTCGCTACTATTGACTGCCTGTGATGTTCTTATTCGCTTTCTTATTGATAGTCTTCTATTTGCAAGCCCAAGTGGGAAAATAGTTAATGGTTGAACACATTATTTTATTTGACGTTGATTTTACTTTTTGAGTAAGAAATCTTAAAATTTACAATAATATACTTAATAAAAGTCAAATCCGGAGTCAGATTTACAGTCGGGGAAACTCAACTATACAGTTAAGGTTTTTCAAAACGATTAAATGTCATAAATTTTTTTAACTGGAATTACGCCATTGAGGCCTTTAAGAATTATGGGACATATCATCTCGTTTGCTAATTTCCCTGCCCAAATTCAGCTCAATTTTTATTGTGCATTATAAATAGAAGGGCAAAATCTAAAATTACGTAATGTTGCTTATAGAAAATATGAACTTGTAGATGTACAAGATGGGCTTATAATTTTGACTTTACCCTAATTAATTGAATATTAATTCATAAAAATTAACATTACCAGTATAATCAAATATTTAATGGATCAAGCCGATTTCCAGGGCGGGAGGGCACAATGGTTAGTGCGCAGGAACCGCACTCGAACGATCCAAATTCTATCCCCCACTTTGTTCAAACTGTGACCATGTTCACGCGGAGTACGATCACGTTAAACATGTGGGTTCGCATGTCCTTCTGAGAGGTCGGTGGTAAGAGACGAAGGGTACGGTCCCTGTGGATGCCTTCCCTACTGGGTACCGGTCTAAATTGGGTAGAACTTCCGGTCGTCCAAACATATACCTTACAATCTCGGGTAGGTCGGACGGTCTGTGTTGAAGAAGGGGAAGCCGACTTCCAACTGTTTTTTAATTGGCTGCTGTTAGACACGTCACAAAAATGTCTGAAGGCAATTATATGGCTCATATTTGGTTCATATAAGCAGGGCGTATCACAAGTATGTAATAAACAATTACAATTAAAATGCAATTATTACTGCAGCTAACAGTTATATGTATTATTGTTGATTCTTAAAAACTATTACACGAAAATATATCTTTCGATTTGGAAAACGCAGAAAGCAGAAGATAAGGCGCGAGTATGTATTAAAATATTAAAATAAATTTTAGATCAATCTGTTTACAAGGGGGATCAGGATGCTTTAGATCTACCTGCAAAAATCCCATTTTAAGAGAAATAAAATATTTTAATTGAATATTTTGAATAAGAATATCATTAAAAATACTACAAAATTTCCACATTATTGTGAATTTTAAGTTTCTTTATATTTGATATTCCGTACGAAGCAAAAATATACTGCTAGTGATGCTATAAGGCCATCTAGAAAAAATATAATATAGTTTCTAGTTTTATCACTTTTCTGAAAGTTATAACATACAGATATAATAAAGTATTTTAGAAATATTTATGTATTCTTTATGCTGTAATAACTATTGCATTTATCACCCACAATTACTGCATCGCTGCATGAAGCGCCCTGATCATAAACAGGCAAATATATATAATTCTGTGACTCAACATCACACTAGGCACTAAAGAGATGTTACTCAAACAAAAGGTTTGTCGATCTTTGTGGTTTATTAGGGTGTGGTGAGTCACCAGACCCCACGAAGAGTTGATTAGGATATCTGACTCATCATGGGACGGTGGATTTTTATGGTTGGCATAAATAAACCCTATTATTTCGTCACTACAAAATACGATGCGTAAAATATAATCTCCAACAAATGTATGCAACTATGTTTAAAATAATTGAACTACGAAAATTGAACATGATGCCACTTTTCTGTCACTGAAAAATAATGAAATCATTAAGTTGGTTTAAATAATTACTATTTTCTCTTTCTACTAAATGTACAATTTATCGCAATGTAAGTTTAAAAAGCTACATTTGCGTAAACGCCTCTACTCGTATTACAATTACAACACAATAAAATATCCGAGGCTGAACAGAAATCCAGCATTCATTGTAAACGGCAATGCAAGAATAATCCTAACCTCAGTCCATCTGCCTATCTATAGTATTTAAAAATTTGGTGACGAATGTTTCAAAATATCATAACCTTGGCGATTTTTCAAATGTTTCCAACAAATAAATGAAAATGTGGTCAAATTGATAAAAATCAACGGTGGTTTCAGTCCGATTAAGCTAAAATAGCTACGCAAATAACATTTTGCAAAATATAAATCAATTTTTGTAATATAGAAAAGAAATGCACTCGATTCAAGATATGGTTATATACACTTACAGGGCTTTCAAACAGCTACAAAATCTTGCTTATTGTTTATAGCTATCACTTTTAGTTTTTAAGATATAAGCATTATAAACTTGAAGAAGGTAAAATTTTCACACTTCTTGAACTTGATAATTACTTGAAAACTAAAAGAACTTCGTTTAAAAAAAATTATACATTTAGAAACTAAATTTTCTCATATATATATTTCCGTCGCTAACTATTTATATCTACCTTGCATGGTTTCAAAAATATTTCCAGTGAAAATATAAAACAAGAAAAAAAAACTCGTTCAGACACATATTTTTTTAAGTATTTTTCGAAAAAAAAAATTCAATTATATACACTTCTGGGACGTTCAAAGAGTTATAAATTAATGGTTATTGTTCAAAGTTAACACTTTTAGTGTTTTTGATATAAGTATTACAAACTTCAAAAACGGAAAATTTTCTATCTACTTCACCTTCCCAAGATAATTACTCGAAAACTCTAAGAGCTTATTTTAATAATAAATATAGATATTAACACTAAATTTTCTAGTACACATTTTTGTCGTTATTTATATCTATAATTTATAGTTTCTAGCTAATAGCTATTTATATCTATAATTTATAGTTTCTAGCTAATAGCTATTTATATCTATAATTTATAGTTTCTAGCTAATAGCTATTTATATCTATAATTTATAGTTTCTAGCTAATAGCTATTTATATCTATAATTTATAGTTTCTAGCTAATAGCTATTTATATCTACAATTTATAGTTTAATATATATTTCGATTAAGATATTAAACTTCCATTTATATGTTCATAATCTGGACCCCATTTCCAGTAAAACTCATTTACACTTTTATCTATTAGTGTCGGGGTATAAGCGCCCGGACTCTGTTTGCATTTTCGTAATACATGAAAAATACGCATATAATGACTTTTTATATAGCAGCATTAAGAGTTCCTATTTGTTATGATTTTCTTCTAACAATTTATTCGAAAATCTCAAGAACGGTTCATGTTAGAGTTATACTATTAATTCATTTTCTAACAAAAAGTTAAGTTTCATATAATATGAATATTTATTTATATTTATTGATTTTTTTTATATTTGGATATTTTTTAAATGTCATTCAAAAATTGGATCTTGGGGTGTATTTTGAACATTTGATTGAGTTTAATGCTAATAGTCCATAAGTACAATGCACTGTATGCGAAGGATAGGAAAAGCTTGATCAACGTATAAAAGCACATGCTGCTGATTGGCCACTCTTAATCCAAGTATTTGATATATAATATCAATGCTTATTTCCTTTCCTCGCGCCCATTCCTCTTTGAACTCTTGCTTCTCTTGGTTCTCGGTTCCATTTCACTGACGAAGGTGATCCAGCACATCCTCAAAACAGCTGAATACTGCATCATTGAGTAATTTGTGCTACGTTGCTCAAGTTTTCCTTAATGCTAATAGTGTTCAAGTATTTACCGATTGTGATATGTGTACTAAATTATTTTTGAAACGTTTCATTACTTGGTTAATTCCTTTTTAAAATTAAATTTGATGGCAGAATCTTCAAAAGAGAAAAGTTAATGGTAATGTTTCTTAATTTATCTATTTACTTTTTAAGAACTTTAAAAATTTTCGACATTTCTGTTGCAAAACATACTAATTATCGTTATTTTAACACTAAAATTTGATTTTGTTATATATATATATGTATATATATATATATATATATATATATATATATATATATATATATATATATATATAAAATAAATGTATTTAAAATGCGCGGCGAATTTTTTAATTTGATTTCTTTTAATATGTTCATTAAAATCTAAGTTTAAATTACATGCATTATTCACTTATGTTAAGAATGTCAAATAATCCTTTTACTGTTTAATTAAAAATTTGAGAAGTGTAATATAGTTTACAACAATTAAATAAATAATAAATAAAATGATTAATTTTAAGTTAAGAGTTTCAGATTACGTTAATACTAACAATGATGCTATGTTCTGGAACATAAATTATTGAATGATACACTGCCGCGTACAGATGTTAAGCTGAATTGGTAATTCTTTTATTTTATACCGTTTGATTTCTGCAGTGAATTTATCAAGAAACCCCTGGAACACTGTCACGAAACCCTAATGTTCTGCAACACACATTTTGAAAAAAGCTGCTTTATACTATGTATATGTTACCGCCAAAGTGCAGAAATAAGTTATTCTACAGATTATCTAAGTATTGTGCAGATTAACTAGGGTGATCCGTTAAAGTGCCGGAAATTGTTTCATTTCTCAAATTACCTAGATAATCTACACATTATTTACTAGGGGCGCGGTAGCCCATTGGTTAGCGCGCTGGAGTTGCACTCGGTAGGCCCGGGTTCGATTCCAGCCACCGCCAAAACTGCCGCCGTGTTCATGCGGAGTACGATCACGTTAAACATGTGGGTCCGAAAGTCCTTCCGAGAGGTTGGTGGTAGGGGAAGGAGGGTACGGTCCCTGTGGATGCCTCCCCCTCTGGGTTCCGGTCTAAATTGGGTGGCACTTCCCGACCGTCCAAACAGTTACCTTACACCTTTCTGGTAGGTCGGACGGTCTGGGTTTCAACAACAACAACATTATTTACTAGGCACTCGTTAAAGTGAAAATTAGATATTTGCTGGAACAACATCAACGTTTCTAAAGAATCAAGTTAATACATACAAACAATCAACAAATTAGTTGATAGAATCAATCATCAATCAATTAAAAAACTATAATACAAAAGAATCAAACGGTTTAAAATATTACAATTAAGGAAACGAATTTGCAAAACATATGATAAAATTATGTTTACTTATTAGTGCAATCTAAAGATTGGTGACACTTTGAATTACATAGCAATAGGTTTTTGCAACAAGTACGCCTATTTGTGGTACATTTAGATTTGCAGTCACATTTTCAACAGAACTTTAACGATACGAAAGCTTTTAATGTGCACATTAGCTTGGTAAATGCGGAAAACTTTTGATTCCGCACGTTAACGGAGCAAATCAGTTAATCTGCAGATTAGCTAGGTAATGTGCACATTACCCAAGTAGCACCGGCACGTTCAGAGTACGTTCAGAATGCGTTCAAAGATAGTGTTATAAGTGTTATAACGTTGTTTGGTGTTATTTGCACGTGATGTTCGACGTTCTACAATGGTACAATATAAGACGTTCTTTATCTGTGCCAAAAGAACGTGATATTGGAAGTTCTATAATAGTTCAACATAGAAAGTTCAATTTTTGTGCGTATAAAGTGTACTGTTTGACGTTCTACAATAGTTCAATAAAAACGTTCCGAAGACCGTGTCAGAAGAACGTGATATTCGGCATGCTATAATAGTACAACATAGAACGTTCAATATCTGTATCGAAAGAGCGTACAATTCGCCGAGCAATAGTAGCACGAATAGCACGTAAAGTATTTTAGACCAATGTACTTTTCAATTTTCTCTCTCTTTTTCCTTCTTTCTCAAAGGTTAAGATTTCCTTTGAGTTTGTTTGCGATTTTCAGCCTTAAATCAGTAAAAATTTAAATATTAAAATCTATTGTTTCTATGTGTTCCTGTATTAATGTATTTTCATCTTTATTTTCTCATACTATATAATATAATATAGAGATGGTATTGTTTCCACAAAAATATACGTATTCAAGAGTTTAATGCTAATATATGTTTTAGGACCTCCTGAACATGTTTTGATTATCTTTGGAGTGATATCCCTCTGTCTGTACTGTGGTCGATTTTTTGTATACTAACTGCAACAAATATTAATGGATTTTTCGCGAAACTTTATATTCGGGTTTGTTATAAAAAAACCTAGAACTAGAAGGAAATTTTTTAAATTCCTGCGAAAACTTAGAACTTGATTCGAAATTTTATATTTTTATAACATGGGACAAAATTTGACATATTCATACATAAAAATATTTATTTATGGTTCAATAATAAATACCATTGTTGCGAAAAGAAACTGCGATACAATTTTTGTATGAGTGAAGTCATTACCCCAGGTAGACTCGCACATTTTCAAGTATGGTATCAATCAAAACATTTTTTCAAGTCCTCTAAATTGAAGGGTAACAAGCTATAGTAATGATTTGGCACAACAATTCCAATTTTTCATTTTTTTTTCTTAATTTAAATGGGAAAAAAACTTGAGCTACTTAAGAATGGATTATGGTACGAATTGGGCTACAATTTAGTTAAATTTTTTTGTTTGTGGTGTGATTAAAATCACGTCCAATCACGATTTTGATCCATAGTTTATTCCAGAAATTAAATGTTCAAACCTATTTTTCTGATGTATTCTTTTAATGTAGAACATACTGTAGAACATACTGTATTATTTTAATGTAGAACATATTTAATGTAGAACATCCCTGATATCGAAATGGGACAGGAAAGGTATTATTTACCCCTAAAAAGAACTGAAAACGTGATGTCAATCGATAAACATCAAGGGTTTTTTTTTAATCAAAGTGCTTCAGAGGTTTTTTTTTCTTTTTTTTTTTTTTTTCCCTGCAAAATGTTCCTAGAGGATGTATTTTCTTTTCAAAACAATGTACATTGAACAAAATACGGTACTTGATTTTTTTTTTCTTTCTTTCTTTCTTTTTTAAATTTAGGGTGTGAAGATTATGATCACAATCGCGTCCAATCGCGTTTTCGACCCATAGTTCTTTCCAGGAAATAAATGTTCACCCTTATTTTTCTGGTGCATTCTTTTAGTGTAGAATACGTAGTGCATTCCTGATATCGAAATGGTACCGGACATGTATCAGTTTGCCCGTGAAAAAGAGCTGAAAACGGGATTTCAGTCGATAAACATCGAAAGTTTTTGTCAAAGTGCATGAGTATTTTTTTAAAAAATGTTCCGAGAGAATGTATTTTCTTTTCAAGATACTATACGTAGAACAAAATAGGGTGCTTAATTTTTCCTTTTTTTTTTTTTTTTTTTTTTTGTTACTTTAGGGTGTGAAGATTATGATCACAATCGCGTAAAATCGCATTTTTAACCTATAGTTTTTTCCAGAAATTAAATGTTCAAACATAATTTTTTGATGTATTATTTTAGTGTGGAATACATAGTGCATCCCTGATATCGAAATGGTACCAGGCAGGTATTAGTTTGCCCGTGAAAAAGAGCTGAAAACGGGATTTCAGTCGATAAACATCGAAAGTTTTTGTCAAAGTGCATGAGTATTTTTTTAAAAAATGTTCCGAGAGAATGTATTTTCTTTTCAAGATATTATACGTAGAACAAAATAGGGTGCTTAATTTTTCCTTTTTTTTTTTTTTTTTTTTTTTTTGTTACTTTAGGGTGTGAAGATTATGATCACAATCGCGTAAAATCGCATTTTTAACCTATAGTTTTTTCCAGAAATTAAATGTTCAAACATAATTTTTTGATGTATTATTTTAGTGTGGAATACATAGTGCATCCCTGATATCGAAATGGTACCAGGCAGGTATTAGTTTGCCCGTGAAAAAGAGCTGAAAACGGGATTTCAGTCGATAAACATCGAAAGTTTTTGTCAAAGTGCATGAGTATTTTTTTAAAAAATGTTCCGAGAGAATGTATTTTCTTTTCAAGATACTATACGTAGAACAAAATAGGGTGCTTAATTTTTCCTTTTTTTTTTTTTTTTTTTTTGTTACTTTAGGGTGTGAAGATTATGATCACAATCGCGTAAAATCGCATTTTTAACCTATAGTTTTTTCCAGAAATTAAATGTTCAAACATAATTTTTTGATGTATTATTTTAGTGTGGAATACATAGTGCATCCCTGATATCGAAATGGTACCAGGCAGGTATTAGTTTGCCCGTGAAAAAGAGCTGAAAACGGGATTTCAGTCGATAAACATCGAAAGTTTTTGTCAAAGTGCATGAGTATTTTTTTAAAAAATGTTCCGAGAGAATGTATTTTCTTTTCAAGATATTATACGTAGAACAAAATAGGGTGCTTAATTTTTCCTTTTTTTTTTTTTTTTTTTTTTTTTGTTACTTTAGGGTGTGAAGATTATGATCACAATCGCGTAAAATCGCATTTTTAACCTATAGTTTTTTCCAGAAATTAAATGTTCAAACATAATTTTTTGATGTATTATTTTAGTGTGGAATACATAGTGCATCCCTGATATCGAAATGGTACCAGGCAGGTATTAGTTTGCCCGTGAAAAAGAGCTGAAAACGGGATTTCAGTCGATAAACATCGAAAGTTTTTGTCAAAGTGCATGAGTATTTTTTTAAAAAATGTTCCGAGAGAATGTATTTTCTTTTCAAGATACTATACGTAGAACAAAATAGGGTGCTTAATTTTTCCTTTTTTTTTTTTTTTTTTTTTTTGTTACTTTAGGGTGTGAAGATTATGATCACAATCGCGTAAAATCGCATTTTTAACCTATAGTTTTTTCCAGAAATTAAATGTTCAAACATAATTTTTTGATGTATTATTTTAGTGTGGAATACATAGTGCATCCCTGATATCGAAATGGTACCAGGCAGGTATTAGTTTGCCCGTGAAAAAGAGCTGAAAACGGGATTTCAGTCGATAAACATCGAAAGTTTTTGTCAAAGTGCATGAGTATTTTTTTAAAAAATGTTCCGAGAGAATGTATTTTCTTTTCAAGATACTATACGTAGAACAAAATAGGGTGCTTAATTTTTCCTTTTTTTTTGTTTTTTTTTTTTTTGTTACTTTAGGGTGTGAAGATTATGATCACAATCGCGTAAAATCGCATTTTTAACCTATAGTTTTTTCCAGAAATTAAATGTTCAAACATAATTTTTTGATGTATTATTTTAGTGTGGAATACATAGTGCATCCCTGATATCGAAATGGTACCAGGCAGGTATTAGTTTGCCCGTGAAAAAGAGCTGAAAACGGGATTTCAGTCGATAAACATCGAAAGTTTTTGTCAAAGTGCATGAGTATTTTTTTAAAAAATGTTCCGAGAGAATGTATTTTCTTTTCAAGATACTATACGTAGAACAAAATAGGGTGCTTAATTTTTCCTTTTTTTTTTGTTTTTTTTTTTTTTGTTACTTTAGGGTGTGAAGATTATGATCACAATCGCGTAAAATCGCATTTTTAACCTATAGTTTTTTCCAGAAATTAAATGTTCAAACATAATTTTTTGATGTATTATTTTAGTGTGGAATACATAGTGCATCCCTGATATCGAAATGGTACCAGGCAGGTATTAGTTTGCCCGTGAAAAAGAGCTGAAAACGGGATTTCAGTCGATAAACATCGAAAGTTTTTGTCAAAGTGCATGAGTATTTTTTTAAAAAATGTTCCGAGAGAATGTATTTTCTTTTCAAGATACTATACGTAGAACAAAATAGGGTGCTTAATTTTTCCTTTTTTTTTGTTTTTTTCTTTGTTTTTGTGTAAGTACCGGAGTATTTTTATGAAAAATGTTCCGAGGAAATGTATTTTCTTTTCAAGACAATATACGTAGAACAAAATAGGGTATTTAATATTTTTCAATTTTTTTTTATTTTGTATAGGGCGTTATATAATCTCGTCCAATCGCGTTTTCGAGCCATACATTTTTCCAGGAATTAACTGTTCAAACCTATTTATCTGATGCTGTATTTTAGTATAGAATCTATAGAATAACCTCGATATCAAAATTGGACTGGAAAGGTATTATTTTGCCTATGAATAGGACTAAAAATGTGATTTTAATCGAAAAACTTCGAAAATGGAACAAAATATATTAATAAAAATTGAAGTTATTTTTAATTTAAATTATTATTATGTTATTCTACGGCGGATATTGTATAGAAAAGGTTTAGAATACAAATCAGGGATATTTGACAAAATCTCTAGTTATACCACTAGATATATGTATGTATTCTTGTAGTATGAAATCTATAAATTTTCTGCCCTATCAAATTGAGAAGGAAAATTTTCGATTTTGGTGTGAAACGAAACCGAAATCATTTTTTAATTTTAATTTTCTCTTTTCTGTAGCCGTAGGATGTAATTCATGAAGTTTCAATATTCAGGAAGAATGTATTTCTTTACAAGATTATTTTCGTTGAGCATACTTCTTAAAAGCCTCGTTTACGATTTATCTCGCATTTGAAACCTTAGTTTTTCCGAAAAGTGATCACTTTGAATGTGTTATATCTTGAAATGTGAAATTTTTAATTTTTTGAAAGAGCGCTTTTCCTTTTATGGTAAGGCAAAAATTATATACATTTTAACCGAAATTTTGATTTCATCACAGAGAACCGTATTTTGATCCTCAATATCCCTAGGAAATGATCTGAAATACAGTCATTTGCGAAAATTGTAAACCACCTATTCGTATTCACTGACCGTATTGCTTCCTGCGGTGTTGCATCATCTTACAGAGACATATGTTGATGGGGGCAAAAGTTCAAGGGTCAGTTTTCTTCTGGTTTTCAGTCTGAGATAGCAGAAATGTGAATGTTAGAACGACTGATATCTATAACATTATCACGAAACATCAAGATACAGGTGATGAAGTGGATGCAAGATGAAGTGGGTGCTCTAATAAACAAGCCCATCCGGTAACAACATTATACGGCGAATTGTTATGCTTTCTCTCAAGAGTTCGTACACGAAAATAAAGTCTTTTCTACATTCAAAAGGATATAATATTAGTATTAGCGCTGTTTCCCGACGTCTCATGAATGTAAACTAAACGCTATAATGATAAAAAGAGACTTTACTTTGCAAAACGTGGACTGTTCAAGATTGGTGTCAAGCTCAGTTTTCCTATAAATCAACTTTGTGTCAATTTGCTTCACTCAAAATCATGTTGTATGACCAAAGGCAAAAAGTTTAATGAAAAATACATTGTTATCGTAGTGAAACATCGCCAAGTCAGGTGATGTGGGGTGCTATGTCAGCTTTAGGTACTGCTTTATTGTTCTTTTAGCCGAGAGGCCCTACCATGAATGGTTCTATTTATATGAATATGTTACGAAAAAAGTTAGTAACTCATATGCAAGTGCACAGATGCACATGCATGATTGTACTTCATGCCACAGATCAAGTGTAGTATAGGATTACCTGCAGAGGAAATACATAAACGTGCTTGACTGGCACGACTAAAACCCTATCGAAAATTCAACAAAAAAAAATCCCATCAAATTTCGAATCTTTGATTGACGCAGTAAAGTACATGTGGCCCTTGTGCAAAGACATTTTAAGCGACTACTGCAATTTTCTCATTGACAAAAGTATGTCACATCGTATTCTGTTCATAACAGGAAACAAAGGTGAGCACACAAAGTTCTGATTTCGGTCCTTTCATATACTAAAGAATGTAACTACTCATATGTGATGTTAGTTGTTTCTTTGAAATAGTTAATTTGCCATAGAATGACAGTTGGCAAATATAATTAGTGTTCCAAGCATATGAACAATAAGCTGTGAAAAGCAATTGAAAAAGTCGTCTTTTGTAGTCATTCGACCTTCATAAGCGGACGGGTTCTCTTATTATGAATCGTAACACCAAATTAGAAAATATTTTTTTCTAAAAATTTTCTAATTTTTAGGGTTTTAGCAAAAAGTTACAATATAAGACGTATTGAACATGTTTGTGTCACTTTTAGAGTAGTTATCACCCTCTTTTCCCTGTCTCTGCGTGTGCAGTAGACGGGCGAGTTCACACTTCACACAAAAAAAATTATATTTTAATAACCTACAAAAAAATTAAACTATAAAATTGTCGTAATACGGAATATGTGATTAGATTAAAATATTCCTGAATTTCTACATTAGCTTCGACAGAAATTGCTTCTCTCTCTCTGTATGTGTGTACGGGGGGAGTGGCAGTTTCCAAATATTTTGTTTACCATTTTCCCCATATATCGTTTCTATAAAATTCAGTGGGTTCGATGGATTCTTGAGGAGACACAATCCCCAAATACCCCCCCCCCTCCATTGCAGACACCACTAATGTTCTAAATTATCAGTTCAAAAGTATAACCACAGCCGGTCTACACACGATGTAGACCGGCTGTGGTATAACACATGATTTAAAAAAAGTTACATTCAATAAACATGGTTCTCCTCGTGTTTATTGAATATATTTATTGTTGTAACTTGGGTAAATATAATTATGTTTGAACTGGAAAATTTGTAGCTAGAAAAATTGAATTCTGAGATATTTCGGAAACAGTCCCCAAATTATTTTTCAAAATTTTATTTTCATCCATAAGATTTTCTTTTACAGTTAAATATTACTAATTAGTTGTAGTTCTTAATATAAATATGCTTCTGCATGAATGTAACGTTCGTTAAAAAATAAAATAAAATATATGCATCTTTGGAGAATCCTTTTCAGAATTTCTAGTTGGTATCTGGCAACACTTATTCCGTGTTTACAAATTTGAATTTGTTATTTGTCGTTGAGTTGGATTCCCGCGCGCGCACGCATTAACTGGTTCCACGGCCACTGAAGTTATCTGTTGAAGGTAAGTGATTTCATTTCAAATCTAGTTAATATAAAGTTAGGTTAGTTATCTAGTTAAGGTTTTTCTTGTTTTCACATCTTAAAAGCACAAATAACTTACGTGCATTTTCTGCATAGATATAATAACCTTGGAGTTGGTTCTACGGCAACTGAAGTTATCTGTTGAAGGTAAGTGATTTTATTTCAAATTACTAATTAGTTGTATTACTAATTATAACCGGAGTTTAAAACAAATTTCTGCCAAATTAAGAAAAATCGACCATAAAACTTAGGCAAAACCAAATGCGATATCTTCTACTTTTCATTCCATATTTCACAGTTATTTATGTGCATCTAAGAGGAAGAAATAGGTGGCTCCCAAAATTGTTCGTAAACTTACGAATTTCAAAGAAGTACTGCTCTATCCATTAATAAAAATTAATATTTCAGCATGGGAATTTTTTAATGATATCTATAACATGTTCTTAACAAAACTATATATTTTATACATAGTTTTACTATGTATAAAATATTTTAAATACATAGTAAAACTTTTTTTTAAAAAAATTAATAATCAAAAAGTTACGTCACAAAACTCTTCGTACCTACAGTTTAAAAAAAATCTCTACATACAGTAAATATTATAATATTGTTGTAAATTAGTACTTAGTAGGATAACTTCTATATCCACAACAGCTTTTTAACATCTGTGAATAGCGTTTACTAGTTTTTTGCAATTTCTGCATCAATGTACCTCCATTCTTCGATCATTACTGTTTTTAGTTCGCTTCTCATTTTAATGTCATGTCTTCGTACTCTAACCTCCAGTTCTCTCCAAATGTGTTCTATTGGGTTTAAATCCGGTGACTGAGGTGGTGTTTTCAGAACTTGTGGACAATTATGAAGACACCAGAGGGGGGTGAATATTAAGGCACAACTTTGTGGACAATTATGAAGACACCAGAGGTGAATTATATACTTGTTGCCAAACACATATTCATTTGCTACACATACTCATTTGCTGAAATTTTTTAGTATTTTATAAAAAAAATGTCCTTTTAAAATATCAGGGATTACAAATTATCAGTGTGTGTGTGTGTGTTTATGGACATGTTTAGCAGTTTACAATAACTGAAGCAACAAATAGAAACTATTTAATTGAATTTGAATTATCTTAATTACCTTAAAGGGTGTTTTTATCCTCTAGAAAAAAAAAATTCATGCAAACACTGCCATTAAGAAATTTTGAAACAATCTTAGTTGATCACTTCTGGATGTTTGTTTTTTTTTCTTTATGATTGAAATTAATGAGTAGCAAAATCTCTCATATGAAAAATTCTGAATACAGCCTTTTCCAATTTACAGCTTCGTGTTTACAAATGTAATTATTTAAATGTTTAATTTGTAAAAATAAATTATGTTCCTGTTTATAAAATCACACAATTAAAAATAAATCATTTAACATGCTGAGTGCTGCATCAGTCACCAGTGATTGTCAATATACTTTCCGTTTAAGCCGTGTTCGTCACCATTGATCTGACTATATATAATTTAAAAAATTATATTCTTAATTAAAAATTAAATAGTTTAAATATTATAAAAAATGTATCTAAATATTACTTCTTATCAGAAAAATTATTTTAATAGGTATTGTTGAAACACTGGATACACATAAATAGTTGTCCTGTGCAGGTTTCACAGAATGTTGTCACTTGTTTCGTCAATTTTCTGGCAATATCTCTTCTAAATCATGTGCATTGTCTTCGTAGCATTTTTTACAATATCTTTGAACTTTCGATGCTCTTCCAGATCTTTGTTGTAATTTGTGACAAGATATTTGAGGTGTATAATTGCAATATTTCTACTTGGAAGTCCTTCATAGCAACAATGTGAAAGATAAGACAGCTAATTTCTTTTGAAATTCTGTGATACTCGTATTATTTTTGGTTATATTTTAAAATAAAATATGAGCATTTAGAACTGATGAAGTATTTAGTAGGAACTCAAAGACTAGCCAGCATATTGCAGCTTGAATGGAAAAGAAAACAAAATAGGCTCAGCGCTTAACGTGTTATGAAAAGACTACTTCATACCTGCCAACTTGTACGATTTGTCCGTCACAATGTATGAAATTTGTTTCATTTTTACGATTATACGAAATAATCAAAAAATGTATGAATTTAATAGTTTTATTCGTAGGTTAGCGAATTCTAGTGACTGTGCTAGATTTGGCGGAAAACCACTAGTTTTAGTAGAAAATCGCTAGTTTTGGTAACATCAACTTGAAAATCGGAAAAACATTAATTGCGTTAGTGTTGCCGGTTTTAGGGAAAATTGGGCTTTTTTTTCCAGTTTGCTAAAAAAAGATCACTAAGTTTGGCAACAACATAAAATCCATAAATTCTATATCAATGTTGCCAAATTGAACCGATGTGCGCAAATTTGGGTACTTTTCGGTAGAGTTTTTCCAAGATAATTTGGGATAGTTTTGAACAAGTTGCGTGGCAACGCCTCACGGAGTAACCAACACAGCTGCCGTGGCTTCCAAGATAATTTGGATGGTTTTAAACAAGTTGTGTGGCAACGCCTCACGGAGTAAACAACACAGTCGCCGTGGCGCCATTTGCATCTAAAATTACGTATGTGGATCCAACCCTCTGTAATTCACTTATAGTGATCGTGTCTTGTGGCAAAATGTCCAAAGTAAAGCCTGAACAATATTCCCAAGTGTTTAAACAATCCTACATTCAGGAGTTTTCCTGTATTATGCAGTCTCGCAAAGGTGTGCATTTTGCCTTTTGTTCATTGTGTGCAAGTGATATAAGCATTTCACATGGCGGCTTAAACGATGTAAAAGTACACGTGCGTTTCAAAAACGTTGTGATTTTGCATTTAATTTTGAAAAGAATTCAAATGTTGGATCTTTTTTTCATCAAACAACTGGAGATAACGATGTTACTAAAGCAGAATGCCTTTTTACTGCATTCATTATTGAACATAACCTTCCTATTTCTGTTGCTGATCATGATGGACCATTTTTAAAAAAAATGTTCACTCGCTGTGAGACTGCTAAAAATTATGAGTGTGGAAAGACAAAGATTAGTGCTGTTCTGAATAAAATGGCTTCGAGTGGAAAGGAATTATTGGTGGACTTGCTAAAGTTGACTCCATTCTCTATTGCAACTGACGGAAGTAATAGCAATGATGGTCAGTTGTAACCAATTCACAGATTCCCTATTATGTTGCATATCAGAGATAGTGAGTGAAGAAGAAGCGATAGACAAGCTGCATGCTCAGTTTTCTGTGTTTCAGGTAGGTGATATACCAGAACATATTGAAGAGGAAAACTAAATGGTCTTACATAAAATTGGCAAATGGTGCTTTAAAATACGATAGGCTTGGCAGAGTTATGTTATCAATTTTAACTGCTACATGGAAATGCTGAATGCGAGCACATGTTTAGTCAAATAAAGAAAAATGAGACACAATTTCGTAGCTCGATGTCTGATGCAAATTTAGAAAATTTGTTAATTAAGACCATGCAAAGAGGAAAATGTTACGAGCAAAAATATGATGACAAATTCTTAAAAAATGCAAAGTCACACCTATGACATGCTTAAAAACTCTAGCAATAAAATTCTTGGCCAATAGATGTCATTTTTATGTTACAGTGTTGAAAATTAATTGAATGTCTATATCAAGGTACAATAAAGGTTAATTTCATTAATTTCCTCAGTTGTATTGCCTAATGTTTTTGCATATGAAAATTGTACTCTAATTTTGTACTAATTTTAGATGTCAATTGTACTAATTTCAACATTTTGAGGTTGGCAGGTATGCTACTTCATCTTTTCATATTGCATTTCAAGCTATTTGTCATTCACCATAAATCTGCTTTCAGACTTTCTTATAAAAGATAAACTGGCAGGAATCATAAACAGGGTACTTGCTGCCCTTAAAAGCTTCTGGTTTTGATTTTTAAGGATCTTGAAACTACTTAAATTTGTACTAAAATTCTTAATTTTCTTACATATCATGGTTAAAAAAATACAATTAAAGTAGGAAAACTTATCTCTTAAATCCAAGAATGATCATCTGATTGTAAATTTGAGCATTTTTTCCCATCACCATATGGAACAAGATCATCAAGGTATTTCATATATTCCGATTCCTGTTTCTTCCACTGTCCATGATTACTTGAGTCTAACAATAAATTGCTGTAGCATCCATATTCAAGGTGTATCTGAAAAGCTGCAGGACCTTTTTGTATAGCATTTATTTCATTTTGCTGTATAATTATATTCATAACTGTCAAATCATTCAATCAGGAAAATGTTCTTCCATTTTTACGATTTTTTTGTGTCTCTATCTCATTAAAAGCTCATACCTTTCCTTACTTGTGTTTATTAACATAAAATTTCTGCTAAGAGTCTGACAAAGAATCTTTTCAAATCGGATTGATCCAGAATATGTCATTTTCCTTAAATTTAAAGATATTTCATATTGGTCACTGGAGAAATTTTTTATAGGCATTCCTTGAGATATTTGATATAGTGTTGAAATGAAATTATAATTATATTATGTGAAATTTGATAAAACTTCAATTACCTAATATTAATTCAATACTAACAACATTGTGGTATTAGTATTACTTTATTAATTTATCCTTGCATTTCACGTTTTATACAGAATGAATGATTAGATGGTTATCTACTTTGAACGAACACTGTCAATTTTTCTAATTGTCAAGTTGGATTTGCATGAAATATGAGTTAATTTGATACTTTGAAGTACAGGGTGATTATAAAAAAACTTAGCCGATATATATGCTGCCCCTAGAGCTCATACCTTTCAAGGAAGTGGAAAGAAATTTTGGATGCAGGTATTTTAAGGTATGCACTCAAGAATAATGTGAAAAAACAAGTCCTGCTCTCACAGTTAGGGTTACACTACAGTGACACAATTTTAAGATTTTAAAATGGCAACACCTGCTTTTTTTTTATTGGAATGTGATCTTCACTGTGAAAAACCATAAATGGCATTGAAACGGTACCTGCAGCATGAAAAATGCCTGTGCTAAGCAAAGACTAAAAAAAATCATAACAACTGTGGCGCTCACCAGAACACGAATTTTTGTTCCATTGACGTCACATTTCACACTGTGTGTTCGGCTCAGAACCCAGCCTGCTGAATCTCCTTCGAAAGGAGAAGAGACCAAGGTATGCAGATTTCCAAGTTTGGTGTAAGACACCGTCATGGTTGACGTCATCGCCTTGAGAAAGAAAAGGCATTGTGATTTGAGTGCTGCTTGCTTTCTTGCACTTTAACTTGACCAACATGACGCTTACAGTGAAACAGCGAGGTGAAATGGTAAAGCTGTATTACCTGAATGAGCAAAATGTCGCAGAGACATCACGTGTCTATCGCACAAACCATTGGCTATGATGATGCCTGTGTTCTGTGCAAGCTGTACGGGACTTGATGCACAAATTTGAAGAAACTGATTGCACATGCGATCGATCTCGGTCTGGACGACATTCCATTCCTGTCAAGGTTGTTGCAGAAGTGCATGAGACAATAAACGAAGGTCATATTGCAGGTGCACATGGTGTTTCACAGATGCTGGATTTGCCGAATTCTACGGTCCGCAAGATTCTGTGCTATGTTTTCCACATGTTTCCGTATCTGTTCCAGCGTGTCCAGATGTTGCACAAGTGGATGATAAGCAACTAGGTTTAGATTTTGCTAATGAATTCCTCATCCGGTGTGACGATGATAACAGATGGCCTTTATGCATTCTGTGGGCGGACGAGGCACATTTCTCCTTGACTGGTAATGGGAATTCTGAATGCATTGGACTGACCAAAATCAACATGATGGGGTAGTCTCACTTGCGTTACTCCACGTAAAAGTGACTGTGTAGTGCGGGATAACATACACCTTAAGAGGTTACTGTCGCAGGCCTATGTACGTGTACAGTAACGAGTGACTGACCGCTATGAAGCAATGTTAACCAATTACATCATTCCTGAATTGCAATGAGTGAAATGCCCTATCTGACGTCGTGTGGATGCAAAATGGCACTCCACCACATGTGGGATCTTCTATGAAATGTTTATTGACAACAATTTGGTGACAAAATTATCTCCTGCCATTTCATATTTCCGTGACCACCCAGGTCCCCCGATCTCACTCCAGTGGATTTTTGACTGTGGGGATACATGAAATCCGAAGAGTATACAGGCAATCCGCAAACTCTATTTCATTTGAAAGATACCATCACATATGAGGTTCAACAGATTTCTCTTGCCATGGTATGTGCTTCAGTGTTATCCACCATCTGTTGCATGTAAAGTGTCATCGTGTGTGAAGGCGAGCACATAGAAAATTTATGATATACAATAAAATGTTTTGTTTTTCTGTCACTGGTCTGATCTTATTTGTTGTTTTCACTTTTTTCTTAGTCTGCCTAGCTCCGACGTATTTTGTGTTGCAGATACCGTTTCAACTCCATTTATGGTTTTTCACTGTAAAAATCCCATTCCAATTAAAAAAAAGTAGGTATTGCAATTTGAAAATTTCAAAATTGTGTTACTGTAACCCTAACTGTGAGAGCAGGACTGTTGTTTTTTCACATTATTCTTGAGCGCATACCTTAAAATACCTGCATCCAAAATTTCTTTACATTTCCTGGAACGGTATGATCGCTAAGGGCTCATATATCTGCAAAGTTTTTTTTTATAATCACCTTGTATATTTACATGTTGTCATCAAGAAAAGTGCCAAATGTGAATGTACAATTCAAAGCCCAAACTTTGTGCTATGAATCTGTATATATTATTGCAACTGTAAAAAAGTGAAGTCATTGCATAATGGAAAGGAAACCATATGTTGACCACATCAGATTTGTTTTCCGTCATACTTTTATTGCCAAATACAAATATATTTTATGTATATATATATAATTAAATAGTAATCTTTTCCTTTTTGCTTTTATTTACATAGGAAAATTTTTTTTGTTGACAGACATTTTCTACCTTTGTTGGAGTGGCGGCTCTGTCTCATTTGCCCTTTCGAAAAACTTTGTTTTTGCCCCTAAAACTTGTGGATATGCTTGCTTATTTGTTACAGGTAATGTTATAAATGGAGTAGTATTTGCTTTACAGTTATATATTTACTTTAGTTTGAGAATAATAATGCAAATATAAATAATTAAAAAAAAAATGTGCTGACCAGTCAAGGTCCGTAGAATATCTGATATATAAGGTTGTCTCATTCGTGGAAAAACTTGTCCCCGGAAAGAAAGACGAGTGACATCACTGCTAGACCCGTTTTCTGACAGACAAGAAAAACTGAGAAACTTTGATCGAAAACTATTTAAATATTTATCCAATAGTAACTGTATGCAAGCAATATAGAATAAAATAAAACAGTATATGCATAGTAATGTGAAGTTTACGAAAATAAATTCTGTCGATATGAAAAGAAATAGCAAATTTTTGATGAGAGGGGAAGCTATTAAGATTTTAACATAAGAGAAATTTATACAAAGATTACTGAATGCTGTGTTGACAGATAATTGAATGGTCAGAGAAGAGCCAATAGTTGTTAGGTGCGTTATGGGAATCGGTTTGAGGATATAAATATATATTTCTAATCTAAATGGGGCAAATCAGTCGTCATTTAAATATTGATTGTATTTCCGAGGTTTACAGGCATGAATAATGCAGTATAAATTAGAATAAATATTTTCAGGCAATGCATAGCTTTTGTGTAGTTAAAAAATGTTACATGTTTTTGAAAAAATATATTGTCCGGATTTGAGATAAAGTCAGGAAACTTTCAAAATCATCTGAAGAAAAAACAGTAATTGATTTAAATTTAAAAACACATATTTTATCAAACCATTGCAATAATAATTATTAGTCACGTCAAATGTAGTTTGTTAAGAATTTTTTTTTGTTAGTAAATTTGTTAATAAAGTTTTTGTTATGGCATTTATATCTTGATCCGTCAAATTGCAGGGCTTCATCCTGAGTACGACAGAGTAGTTTCGATTCAATAAAAATGGTTTTTGTTCAAGAAAGGGATATTCATAAGTTAAAAGAAACTACTGTAATTTTATGAATAATTTTGTAAAAACAAAATATATTTACAGTCTCATTAAAATGACACAATTACCCGTATTTATTTTAAAGCAAACGTTGAATGGAATCTTTTTAGTTTGAAGCTACCTTCCACATTAGTATTAGACAAATTTCGGAGAAAAAAGAAATCGTCTTCGAATAAAATGATAAAAATAGCCTTTGTTTCTTTTAGCATAAAATTCCAGATGATACCTTCGCCCCCCCCCCTTTTATTTTCCACAATTATCCAACATTTTTCTACGAAGTGCCGCTTGTTTACAGATTGGAAGGTCTAGCAGTGACGTCACAGTTCATCCAGAAATGTTACCATGGGGGGAATAGCGAACAAGACAACCTGTTAATATTCTATTAACCTTGCTAACCAGTAAGATTTTCAAAGTTCATTTTCAATTTTTCTAAAAGTTAATAGAAAACAGTTTTCCATCACCAAAGCACAAACACCTTCCATAATTTCAAGATTCCTGTTTGTTGATTGCATGCCTGAACTGTGATCATTATGAACAGACGTTTGTTCATCCTTGAAACAATTGCACCAGACTTTTGTGTCATCTCCATAGCATTATTCCTGAAAGCGTGCTAGAAAATCTTCCTGATTGTTTCAGACTCGGCATCAAGATTTTTACAAGACTTACTGAATGGACGTTAGTTCATTGTGGTTCAAGATGGAGATACAGTAAGTATGAAAAACATAACAAACCCAGGTGCTTGCCTTCTTGGTTGTAACTAAGTCAAGCAGTAATGAAAGAATTCATGCATGCCCATTAAGGTCAAATGTATCTGCTGACACTGCCCTGCCACAGAGTTCGCACTAGTTTACATGAAAGGAAATAAGGTTGAATACTTTTTGATTACAGTAGTATGTCTATGATCGAATCAATAACATAAGTCCAGGCTTGCTTTTAACTTTGTGAAAGACCATTTTTGAAATAGGACATTTCTAAACAGTTTTCATGGCTTTTGTATTTTTTATAATTTAAACAAAGTTGACAATGTGATTGTTAATTTGTTATAGTTAATGAATTCTTTAATTTTATTATAGTTTTTTTTCTTTTTTTTTTCAGGATTCTTTTCAACTAAAATATAGAATGAGTACTTTTCTAAAGGAATGCAAAGGAGCTCTTCCTTGTCAAGAATCTGAAAAAATATTAAAATGTTTAAAATAGTCGATTTTTTCATATTCTGTTAGACCAAAATATACACATGCTTATTGTACCTTAATAAAAATGAAAACTATGTAAACATTTTCTCATCTTTTTATTTAAAAGTTTATTAATGTGATTTTTTTTCAGCCCTTGGTGTTCAAGCAACTTAAAAAGAGTCATTAGATAAATTTTGAAATTCATTCTTGATTAAAATAATTTTTTTTTTAAATTTCTGTTATACAGCTGGTAACTGTTTAACATTTTTAATGCTTCCATGTAAATGATGGACATACCATTGTATTTTTTGGTGGTGTGCACAGAAATGATGGCTATAGCTGTCTTGAATATTATCCTATATTACAACGCATCATATTTTTATATATTTGTATCTTCAAAACTTGCCTAAAAATTTTTATGAAAGGCAGTGAATCTACCATTAGCAGGTACAAGATAAAAATTTAGCGAGGTCTCAACTTTGGAAAAAACTATTTACACCCCCTAACTATTTATATCCTCTTTAATTGTTAGGCTAGTTAAAAAGATTCCAATATACAGCCTCCAGGGATGTATCTAGAGAAATGTGAGTGGTGGTTGATTTCCAGAACAATTATAATTGAGAATATAAAATTTCGAAACAAGCTTTACGTTAATTCGCACACATAAACAGTATTAGTATTGTATACTTTTATATTAAAGAAAAACATTTGATAAAATTGAATATAACTTTTTTTAAATGTAATTATAATATGTATATTTTTTTGGATGAGTGGTGGTCGGCAATTGAGTGGTGGTCGGAAATTCTGAGTGGTGGAAACCCCGACTACTGTAGATACATCCCTGAGCCTCACTTCATTTGTGTGATCCAGGTGGATCGAGATCAACAATTAAAAAATTATTAGATACATGCTAAAGAGCAGTTATGATGCTACTCAATCTACTTAATGAATCAGTTGCTAGTGAATGTGATATTTATATTTTGTCAATTGGAAAAAAAAAACTGAAACCAAGATGCTTGAGAATGCTGAACTAAGATGCCTTGTGGACAGACACCCTAGGGAACATGACATTGTTGGAAGAAGACTGATCCCGTGCCAAAGGCATACCTTTCTTTGAAGAAGATAAGCCTACAATGTTTACAAAACCAATGTGAGCAGCTTAAAATATTCACCACTATAAAAAAAATACCTTTACTTTAATACCATAAAACATTGATTAAAACTATCATCCAGTTTTAGAGGCAAAGGCAGTTCTTGCCTTCATTATTGCTAGTTTTTAATTTGAAGGCCTCCTAAATTGGTTGATAATTTTAATCAACCTTGTATGCTGTTAAATAGGAAAATAATTCTTTTCTGCATGTGTTTGTGGATTATTCCTGACAGCTGTTTGAGTAATTTTTTTTTTCTAAGCATTAGCTTTCCCCTGATTAAATTAATTTCAATCAAGACTGGACAACTTCAATCGGTGGTGTGGAAGGTATTTAGGGGCCTGGAGATATTATCAAACTCAAATACAATAGAATTGTAAGAAGAAGCTGGGACCTAAATTATTTTTTCACTTCAATCAAGTTTTGTCCCTTTGGAAATAACTTCTATGAATGGTATTCTTCAAATGTTAATATTTATAGGATGAATTAAATAAAATGATGACAAAAATGTCCATCCCTGAGAATCAAAAGACAACATTTAAATTTTGTGCAAGAAAATCTTTGACACATTTAACTAAATGTTTGATTGATTAATATTGCTACTTATTCATTTTTTTATCTTATAAAATGTGTAAACGTTACAGAAAAATGTTTTAAAATTGAATAACAGGAAAATAATAGATAAGTTGAGGCTTTTATTTATATCTGAGTAAAAGAACATAAGTAATAATTTGCATACATATTATTTCAAAATATTAATTTTGATTGATTTTCTGCATTCTGAAATAAGTCATTATTTAAATTTTAATGTGACATTTACATAATTTTGACTTGTAAAGTGAAACAAATATTTAACATTATCATAGGATTTAAAGAAGTGGGGAGAGATTAATTAAGTTAATCAAATTCGAAGATCGTAGTTTTAACCTCCACTTGGAAGCACATCACACATATATACATATATTAGACATGTAAATTAGTGAAAGTTAATTATAAAAAACCCTAACACCATTTCTGTTAAAATGAACTGGTTTACAACGTAAAATGCAGCGCAAATCAAGATTAATAAACATAGTACGTTTCGAAAATTAACTGGATTTTCTTCAGTGTAAAAATACTTTTTACATTGAAGACGGAAATCCAATTAATTTCCGAAACATACGTAGGTGTATATATCTTGATTTGCTCATCATTGTACGTCATAAACCAGTTCATTATTGGCTTTGCGTGTGTCAAGTCACGTGCCTTACCAATCTCCGGGGGGGGGGGGTTCCAATCTAGGTGTCTTAACATGCTTATTCGACGTGCAATATAACGTTATCAAATGGTTCTAGAAACACGTGCTTATCTATAGTACTATAAAAGTTCTCTGAACAATAGTATTCGACGTGCTATACCACGTGAAAAAGTTGTGTTATAGCACCAATTCTGTACGTACTTTTCGACGGTGTTTTGCTGTGACAGATAGACGTCATTCGGCACGTGCTACTAGAACGTGCTCTGTACGTATCCACAGTACGTACTGTGTACGTGCCCGTAGTACGTGATCGAAACGTTTTCGTAGTACTAAATCTGTATGTGCTGTGAACGTGCCTGTGCTACTTGGGTAACGGCTTTCGAGCTTTAGCGGTACCATATATAGATAAAGAAACAATTAACGTTTTTTTACTTTCTTTTGCAGTATATATATCGCAGGGGATTTTCTTACAGCGTAATTGTCAACTTATTTCCAATGCACTTGTCTCATTGAAATATTTTAAAAAGAAATAAAATGTTTTATACTTACAGAACCTGGCATTAGAGGGTGGTTTCACAATTATAGTCACGATCCCTTTGCAGATAAGAGAATGCATCCAAAAACCAGTTTCACATATATTATGTGCTCATCAGAAGAGAATAAACGAAACATGGAATCCAAATTCCTTTGAAATTTACTGGAGCGCTGCTCCACTGGACTTTCTCACACCAGAATTCTTTTTTGTTTTCTAATTTTACAATTAAAATATGAAAAATCGATTTCGCGGTTACAAATGACTACAACTACAGTTTGTTACCCTCCTTTTTAATGGACTTCAAAAAATGTTTCGATTGATACAATACTTGACAATGTAACCCCCGAAAGATGATTTACATCCAAGAGGGACTAATGACGTGACGAACAAAAAATTTGTATCGCGGCTATTATTCACAACAATGATTGAAACTATTAAGTTTCATAATCATTGAGCCATAAATAAATCGTTTCATGCTTGATTATGTCACATTTTTTCCTATGCTGCCATATTAAAAAAAATCTGATGTGGGCAACACATGACTTTCTTTATATAATGCAATGAATTTACTACTTTTACAGTTAAAAAAATGTTATTCTTATAGTAGATACTTATATTCTTTCCAAGATATTGAATTTTCTTCAATAACTCGTCATTTTCATTGATTTAGCGCGATTTTCATCAATTTGGCGAGATTTTTGTTAATTTAGCAACAATTAAAAATGTCGCCAAGTTAGCGACATTCCGCCAAATTCGTCGCCAAATTCTCGCCAAGCGTTATGGATGGAGAAATAAGTTATTCGTACAGCAGATAAATGACTATTGGTGTTCAAATACATAAGTATTACTCAATCTATCTTTTTCCAGGAATGGAACGAGCTAGATCCACGAGAATAATGTCACCAAATTTATCGCATGGTATTACATATGAAAAGTGAACATGTTTCTCAATAGGAAATACATATTTTTTATTTTATATAACTTTTTGATATTTTTTTTAAATATGCAATATCTCGAGAACGGTTCATGTTAGCGTTCTAAAATTTATGTCAATCGTTTTCTAATGAAAAATTACATAAGAAATGCCTATTTGCGTAACATTATTAGCGGTTTTGATTTTTTTCAAAATTTCACTCGAAAGTTTAAGGGGGGGGGGGGGGTTCTGAACATTCGATTGCGTATAAAAACATTAGGCTTCCAGTGTTTATGGTTTGTGATTTTTGTACCAAATTTCGTTCGAATCGGTCCATTCGTTCGTCAGTTATCGTCTCCACAGACTCACTGACACACACACACACACACACATACACACACACACACACACACACATACACACACAGACATCACTTCAAAAATGCTTGATTCGTGATCAGGGATGCTTGAAACGTGCTCTCCCGTCGAAAACTCGAATTCGAATTTTCGACCCCGTCACAATACTTTCCTTATACATTATGTATATAAGGAAAGTAATATATAATTTGAAAAATAAATCAACTTTTTCGCTCGAATTGTAAAAAATCCCATCTAGTTCTAGATTTTTTTGTAACGAAGTCGGATATGAAATGTCGTAAAAATCCATTAATATTTGTGGCTGCTATCCCGTACACAAGAAATCGACCACAAACATCAGAACATCAGACAGACATACAGACGGACATCACTCCAAAAATACTCAAAACGGGTTCTGGAGTTCTTAAAACATATGTTAGCATCAAAATATCGGAATTGAAAGTTTTAGGGGAAACAATATTTTCTCAATACTACGTATGAGCGTATATGAATGAACTGAGGCAGCGTAAGGGTGGAACGGATATTTTCATACTCACAAAACCCGCCAAAACTATTATCTGCAAAGGGTGCGTGATCCTAACTGCAAAAACAACCTCTAATTCCATTTCAAAATAAACTTCGCGTCAAACACATATACACTTTGCTAGCTTGATGTTTCTAATAAACATATGCTATCAATTATCCTATTACAGCTTTAATGTCTGCACACATAGCCGCAAAATAAATGTATAATTTGCATCAACCGCAGAATGCAGTTGTGCAGTGAACAGTCACATATAGCTCCAATTATCACTAATTTAACAGCTGTCATTGACGTGGTTTTGAACTCAGTGTGGTTAGCTTAATTAACGGTTGCGTTAAATCACATAATATCCATTTTAATTTGATGATTTACATCGCCGATTTGAATATTTCTAGATATTCGCTGTTTATTTTACATGTGCGCGGAATGAACAATATAATAATTAAATGTATTTTAATGATTAATGTATATCATATGCCAAGCATTATTCTACACTAAAACGAAATACGAGTCTGCTACGTAAATAATGCAAATACAGATAATACCACTCATTTTCTGACTCTCCAGTTTTGACGCAAAATAATTCCCTAGCTCCGTTTTTTCCATGCACAACAATGCCAATAGTAATAAGCTGTAAATAAGCACATTTGATAGCCATAAATAAAAACTAAAATACTTGAAATCGCAAAAGAAGTTGTTTAGTTGAAAAAGCTATATTTTTATACAGGATGTCCCAAGCAGATTGAAACGCGCTTTAATTATTTAGCTGTTGGACATACGCGGACAATGTAAATTGCAAAAATGTTGAAAGTAAGGTAAGAAATAATACTACATTAACAAAATAATCCTCCCATTAATTTTCCAAAAGTTACACTTTTTAAATTTTTCTACGGCTCCCTTAGATAAATTTGGTCAATCAGAAAATTTTTAATTTTAATGCAAGAGGATCATTAAAAAAAAACCGCGTATCTGTATCTTTAAAATTGAGCGAGTTATATTTAATTGGAAATTGAATATTGTGAATGGGTACCGTATATTAACTTAGAAATGCAAATTTGTGACATATCACAAAAAAGATAAAACTGGATGATAATATATAGGATACCCAACCGCGTAGTGAGTACCACTGATTTATATGATATCTGTCTGTGTAATGCTTTATATAGATGCATGTGTGATAAAAAAATTTGACACATATTAACGTATTTTTTATCTACACAATTTCCATCATCAATTTGTTTATGATCCCTATTTTCACTGATAAAACAGCCGTTCACATGGTACGGAAAAGTGTCATAAGTCAGATTTTTCCCTTTATCATAATTCAGTTGATTTTAAAGATACAGATATGCGGTTTTTTTAATGATCTTGTTGCATTAAAAATAAAAAATAAAATCTAATTGACTAAATTTGTCTAAGGGAGTCGTATAAAAATTTAAAAAGTGTAATTTTTTTGAAAATTAACGTAGTCTAATTTCCTACCTTACTTTCAACAATTTTGCAAATTACATTGCTTACTTATCTCCGGCAGGTAAAGAATTAAAGCCAGTCTGAATCTTTTTGGGACACCCTGTATACTCAATATCTCATACTACTATGCAATGCAGTATAATTTTTCCCCAAATTTTCAAATTCGAAATTTTGATTCCAATATATGTTTCGAGACCTCCTGGACACGTTTTAACTAGTTTTGGAGTTATGTCCGCTTGTCTATATGTTTGTTTATCTGTCTGTGGTTGATTTATTGTGTACATGGATAGCCGCAAATATTAATGTATTTTCACGACATTTTATATCCGGCTTTGCTATCAAAAAAATCTGGAACTAGATATTCGAGCGAAAACTTTCAAATTAATTCGAAATTTTATATTTTTGGCAATATAGGATATTTGGCATAATATTGTATAAATGTATATAATCATATGTGATATGTGACATAATCATATGTGATATGTGACATAATCATATGTGATATGTGACATAATCATATGTGATATGTGACATAATCATATGTGATATGCGACATAATCATATGTGATATGTGACGTAATCATGTATTTGACATAATCATGTTTATTTATGGGTCAATGACAACCAGGCTTAATTGCTTCAACCACTGTTGTGAAAGGTAGCTGCGATACCATTCTTTGTTCGTGACGTCATGAGCACTGTGGTGCTCGCGAGAGACAGGTCGTGGGGGAGAACTAAATGTTTCGTGAATTTGACATGTATCTATTAATATTTATATGCAATGTTGAATGAAATTATTTGTACTAAAAATCATTTTTTCGGAGATTATTTCTATAAGCTTAATAATATCATGTGGGAATTAATACGGAACGAAGATGAACATACACTGCTTTAATATTAACCATTTATTGTTACATATATTATTAATAGTATTTAAAATTCCTAAATTCGTTTGTACAAACAATATTTTAAATCAAACATTCACAATTTTCTCTTTAAAGTTATTAATAATACAAGGTTGAGCTCTAAACTATTTCTAAAGAAATATATATGACATCTAGGAGGTATGTCCGTCATATGACGGAAATAAAAATTTACAAAGCATTGCCTCCCATTTAGCCTTATTTTTTTATCAATTTGGTGTTTTTATCAATTTGACAATATTTAAAAAAGTTCCCAAGTTGGCGCCATCCAGCAAAATTTTTCGCCAAGCATTACAGACGGGCGGAGAAATGGGTTCTTCATATAATCGATTGTTATGTTATTTCCAAGATATTGAATTTTCATCAATTAGTCGTCATTTTCATTGATTTAGCACCAATTTTATCAATTTGACGACTTTTTCGTCAATTTAGCAGCACTTAAAAAGACTCGCCAAAGTGGCGATATGCTTCCAAAATTCGTCGCCATAATTTCGCCAAGTGTTACAGACGGAAAAATAGGTTAATCTTATAGGATAATGGTATATTTTCCCAAGATATTGAATTCTTATCAATCAGTCGTCATTTTTATCAATTTGGCTCCATTTTTTATCAATTTGACTCCATTTTTATCAATTTAGCTCAATTTTTATCAATTTGGCGACATATTTGTCAATTTGGCAACATTTAAAAAATATATTTTCGCCAATTTTGACACCAAAATTTCGCCAAGAGCTTTCCAGATAAACAGACAGATAAATCAAATTATTTATATTATAGATTGGCTTCATTTTAGACAAAAAAAAGGTAGCAAGCAGATGGGACTATTTTGTTCACCTGCATAGTTTTCACATAAACGATGCTGAGAATCACCAGTAGTTTATAAGAAATTTGCTATTCAAACGCATCGTAAGAAAATATACCTTTAAATGAAAAAGTATTTAACCTACTGTACATACATATGTGTAGAAAGTATGTTATGAAGTGGTCAAAAATTGTAATATAAGATTTTATTATTACATATGTAATTGATACGCCTGAACGCAAATCGAATGTTGTGAGGTGATTTATGTGTGTAAGTGATTGTGTGAACAATATCATCATTGAAACAAATTAAGCTATTCCAATGATATTTTTGCTTGATTTCAACAGTCAGTGTAAATACTAAAATAATGATAAAAAATCACATTGAATAAACAATCATTTTATATATTTTTTCCTCTGCGAAAAGATTGAAGTTTTCAAAATATGGACTTTAGTCTTTTCGGGGTAATGTAGGTTTTTGCAAATGATTCCTTTAATAAATACGTGAAATATAAATATTTTTAACATCCCATTCATTTTCAAATGTCAAATTTTGGGTATGTATTTATGTAATTTATATACATTAAATTATTATATATTCCGTTTGTCGTAAAAAATAAAAGTTTACTTAAAACTGTATCAAGATATTAGTTTTCAATTATTTAATTTTTACTTCGTGATTTTGTTGTTTTCATTAACTTGAAATCCTTAAAATAACTTTGTCAAAACGGTTCATATTTATAATAATTGATTGGCTGGAATTTCTCATAAAAAGAACACTTTCGAACAATTTTACAGAGCACTGTAATTTGCGATATATAAATGTGCATAGTATATATTTTATTTGAATATTTTGAATTTTTGGTAGTTATGATATAAAAGAGAGCTTTTTACTTTCCCTGCAATACATAGTAATATATAGGGTAAGTATTGGAATCATGCCGAAAATCATAACTCGTGTTTTCGACGAATCTACGTGTTTCAAGATCTCTAGAATACGAAAAAACTATTTTTAGCGTGACGTCCGTGTGTGTGTCTGTCTGTGCAGATTTTGTATCCACTCTAAAAAACTAATTGACCGAATTTCATAAAATTTGGTAGGTAAGTCACTTGTGGGCGAATCTGGTGCTGAGCTGATTAGTTTTGGGTACCCGCCTGGGATAAAAAGACCCGCCTTCTTTTGCAAAATGGCCCGCAAAAGCCTGTATCAACAGTAGCTGAAAAACTAATAGGCCAAATTTCACGAAATTTGGTAGATAAGTCGCTTGTGGGTCACCCTGGTGCTGATTAGATTTTGGTGTTATTCGGAAAAAAAATAACATGCCTCTTTTTTGCAAAATGGCCCGCAAAAATCGTCAAAATCTAAAATAAAAAACTACGTATGCTCAAATATATCCATTAAATACTTGTTTTATACGTAATTTTTAACGAAGAAAAGAATAAGACCAACCCCAGTACACTAGGACTAGCAGTTCTCGAGACATTTTAGTGTTTTCGTATTTTCTCGAAAATCTTCAGGGAAAGTTATGTGCTGCCCACATCAGATTGTTTAATTTTTACGAAAACCCAAATGGGCATCAGAATAGCACCAACTATAAACTTCAAGAACTTAGAATAATTCTTATGTCCTTGGCATTACATTTCAAATGCACGAATAGCCACACCATACGAGCATATACAAAATCAGCCGTACCTCTGAAAATAGTTAAATCGCGTTTTAACATTTATTCAATCTGTAACTCTAACGAAAACTCGATTATGAATCCTCAACTCTATTATAATACTTTTCCTATACGTAACATATAATGTATAGCAAGAAGTGTAAAATATTGTCAAGTAAATAGCTAAACATAGTTCAGTTCTCAGGTTCAAAGATGTTGTTAATATGGCAAGGAAAAGACATCTTAAAAATTGCAAACCACCAGCATTATTTGACTCCTTTATCTACGATCAAATACGGCTCATTTGTTAATACGATCTTATTTTTTGAAATAGTTGAGATTTTATCATTCGCGAATTTCTTTCGCAAGCGAATTTTCGAATCATTTGCGAATGTCTTTCATAACATATACATCCTTAGTTGTTGCTGCTATAAAAGTGCCTGCTGCACTCCCAAAAAGTCACAGTTCAATAAAATAACCTCTAGCTGCGTAAACCGCAGTGAACAAATGTTAAGACATGTTTTAAAAAGTCTGATGTAGACAGCACATGACTTTCCCTACAGAATTGTATTCACGTCATCTTTATTTTAATTATATTTAATTCACTTTTAATTCAATTTTCGTTTTCATTTGCTAACTGAACTTATTTTCAAAGGTGGTGTAATGAAAATACGAAAAAACTAAAATATCTCGAGAACGGCTAGTCTTAGTGTAATGGGTTTGTTCTTATTCTTTTCTTAATTAAAAATTACGTTTAAACAAGCATTTAATGAATATATTTGAGCATACTTATTTTTTTATTTCAGATTTTTGCGGGCTATTTTGCAAAAAAAGCAGGTTATTTTTCTCCGAATCGTATCAAAATCTAATCAGCACCAGAGTGTCCTACAAGTGACTTATCTACTGAATTTTGTGAGATTCGGTACGTTAGTTTTTCAGCTAGAGTGGATACAGGCTTTTGCGGGCCATTTCGCAAAAAAAAGGCGGGTTTCTTTATCCCGAATCGTACCCAAAACTAATCAGCACTAGATTCACCCACAGGTGACTTACCTACCAAATTTTATGAAATTTGGTCGATTAGTTCCTTAGTTAGAGTGGATACAAAATCTGCACAAGCTAAAAATAGTTTTTTCGTATTCAAGAGGTCTCGAAACTTGTAGATCCGTCGAAAAACTCGAGTTGCGATTTTCGGCATGATTCCAATACTTGCCCTATACATTACCATGTATTGTAGGGAAAGTAAAAAAGACAGAAAAAGAACAAACTAATCGTGAAGTTTTGAATAACATTTTACTAATATTTTGGAAATATTAGTAAAATAATAATTAAAACATGAATACAGTCCCCGGATAAAAGTCACGTAGAAATGTTGCTGATTTATAGAATGTCTTTCAGAATTCGTAGAAAATCTAAATAATTATATTTACTTATATGTTTTATTTAAAATCATGCTGGGTTCACAGTGTACGAATTTTTTTCAAAGGCATTATGCGGTCGGCACGTGATCGGGACTCAAATGTGTAGCCATGCAGAAGCATAGAAATATAGTATATGCAACATATAAAATATTTAAACGATTATTATTAACGACATTTATTATTATAACGATATTTAAACGATTCTTATTAACGATATTTATTATTATAACGATATTTAAACGATTTATTATTAAAATATTTAAACGATTATTATTAACGATATTTATTATTATAACGATATTTAAACGATTTATTATTACGGAGCTAAATTGCTATTTCTACAAAATAGCAATTTAGCTCATAATTAACTTTGGAAAGATTTTAAAACCTACACAGCGGATTTTCATACCTCGAAAAAATGTTTTCTCGTAGGTTAAATAAGTGTTCCTCTGGGATTCGTTTCTGCCATTTCATTTCCTGCGGCCTTACTGGGCGCAGATTTCTGGATTTAAAGATCCCCCCTTCCAGGAGCACAAATTTATTGAAAGTCGAGTGTCGTACAAAACAGAGCACCAGGCGCGAAACGCCTTTAATCTCCAATTTCAAAATGTGGTTCTTATCGTCATACTGTGACATTAATTCAGTGACCCTAACAGGAGGTTCGAGGTTTTTATTTACTACTTTTTTATTATTTATCCTAGCTCTTATTGTGGCAGTTTGTTGCACATTTAGAGTTTAAGCAGTTTGGGTGGTTGATGCAGATCTGAGGGTTACCTAGCACTTTAACAGCTTAGAGTTTTGAACACTAGTCGCGAGTTTAATTTGATATCAGATGTTTGAGGTGGGATCTTTTAATTCCGATTATCGATGTTTAGAACAGCGCGGGGTCTCTTACGAGATTTGGCCTTGCGATGATCATAATCCTGCAGATTGAATAACAGTTCATTTGGAACGGATGGCAAATTTTTGTAAAATTTAAGCGCTAGCTTTTTAATTTGGGCTCTAACAGTTTTTATTTTGAAGTCATTCCTAATTACAGAGTTCCTTAAATACCTGGGAGCTTTCCTGATAATCCGTAGGATTTTGTTTTGTTTTGTCTCTAGGAGGTCTATCGTAGTTTTACAGGCATATCCCCATACGGGTGTTGCATACAGCATTCCCGGGCGGATGACCGATTTGTAAATTAGCAGTTTGTTTTGATGACTGAGATTTCCGTTTCCTATCATTGGATATAAGGCTCCTGTAGTTATATACGCTTTTTTGATTAAGTTCGTTACGTGCTGTTTCCAGGTTAGGTGGGAATCTATCGTTACACCTAGGTATTTAGTAGATTTTTCCGCGCGTAAGGCATGATTGTTTATATACAGTGGCGGCGGCGGTTTGTTTTTCCTCGAGAAATAGATCCAATGACATTTGTTGGGGTTTAATTTTATTCGCCATTTTTCCAGCCATGTTTGGAGTATGTCTAAGTGTTGTTGTAGCTGTCTGTGCATTACTGAGACATATGGGTGTTTTGCAAGTATCGCACTGTCGTCTGCATAGAGTGCCAGCTCTGTGTTTGGAGTCCTGGGGATGTCGTTCAGGTATATGTTAAAGAGTGTCGGGCCCAGGATAGAACCTTGCGGTACACTACTTTTAATGAGCTTGGGTGTTGATAAGTTACCTCCTACTCTGACTTGAAAGTGTCTGTTATTTAAGTATGAGATTAAAAGTTTGACAAGAGCGTCAGGGACTTTTAAAGTGATCAATTTGTACGCTAATCCACAGTGCCATACTTTATCAAAGGCTTTTTGTATGTCCAGAAAAATCGCAGCTGTGGGTGTCTTACTATTAAGTCCAGAAGATATGTACTCTACCACTCTCAGCAATTGATGAGTGGTGGAGTGCTTTGGCCGAAATCCAAACTGCTCCGGAATGAGGATGTCATTCTCACTAAGGTGCGTGTTCAGTCTCTTAAGAATTATTTTCTCAGTAATTTTACTAAGTGTCGGTAGCAGGCTACTTGGTCTGTAGTTGGCTGGAATTGTGGCATCCTCACCTGGTTTGGGGATTGTTATGATTATCGCTTCCTTCCATTCTTTGGGAAAGTAGTTTAGTTTTAATATTTTATTTATTAAGATAGTCAAGTAACATATTACGTTTAGGGGCAGGTTTTTAACCGCAATATTTCTGATTTTGTCGTGCCCTGGGCTTTTACGATTTTTGATAATTTCTACTATCTCCTGCGGGGTGGCTGGGTTAATCTCAGCCGTTACCGGGGAATTCCTGAAGTTATTTAAAGTTTGGCTAACCATTCTTAGGGTATCCTGACACATTAGATCGTGGTTTGGTTGGAATTGTTTTTCATAATGGCTTGCGAGCGCCTCGGCTTTTTCCTCGTCTGAGTACGCGATTTTAGTGCCATCCATTAGTGGCGGGAGCTTAATTTGAGGTTTCCTGAGTCTTTTTGCGAATTGCCAGAGCGATACATCTTCTGGGCTAAGGGATTCGATTAATTCTTTATACTGTTGCTGCTTTTCTGCGACAATTTTCCCCCTGACTTTACACGTGAGTCTGTTAAGCTCCCTTTTAAGGGCGGGATCTCTGTTAGCCTGCCATGTCTTACGTAATCTATTCCTTTGCCTGACTAATTGTTTGACATGGTGGGAAAGTGTGGGTAATTTTGGAGACTCACGGTGTGTTGTGGCAGAGGCAATTGCTCTCTTGATTTCTGTTGTGAGTGTGTGCGTGGCAGAGTCAATATCCGCCGTGCTCATAATGTTAGGTACTGCTAAGTGCAGCTCGAAGAGTGCTCTTTTGAATACTTCTTAGTTGACCCTCTCTTGTCCCAAAGAGGCTGGAAGAGGTGTGCTCAGGTCAAATGTCACCAGTACCGGCAGATGATCCGAGTCAAATTCATCCAGGGTACTAATAGTGTGAGCGTAGTCTATGTTTCGAGTTAGGACAAAGTCTATGAATGTGCCGCTGGCGCCTGAGAAACAGGTTGGTGTCGACGGAGCAATAATGTTAGTATTTGTGGTGTTCAGCAGTCTATGTATCTGTGTTTCGCGTGCATTGGCTCTCCTACAGCCCCACGCTCGGTGATGTGCGTTGAAGTCGCCTGCGAGTATCGTGTTGGGATATCGCGAGAAAAGCAGTTCCAGCTGCGCAGCTACGTCTACTCTACTCATATTTTTGACATATGTTGAGGTTAGGATAAACGGGCTAGTATTATTAATTTTAATTTTTATGCTAGTATTTTCTATACTTTGAAGATTTATGCTTTTTAGTTCCTCGTGGGGAATATTTCTTTTAATGTATATTGCTGTTCCTCCATGGGGCGTTCTAGCATTAGTATTTGAGCTAAGATTATGATAACCTGAGTAGTTGGCTATGTTTAGTTTTTTACTTTCTCTAACTCTAGTTTCCTGAATTAGTAAAGCATCTACGTCATTTTCGTTTACATAGTTCCTAAGTTCATTTATTCTTGGAGATATGCCGTTCGCATTCCAAAATAATATTTTATTGACTCTTTTTGGGACCTAGCCATGACGGGTTTGATTCTCACTGTTACTTTTAAAGTCCGCGATTATTTTAAGGGCCTCAAAGACCATTACCATTGAATCGCTCTTTTTTTGCACTTGTTCTGCGAACTGCATCAACAGACGTTTTATGTCGTCTAGACTAAACATGCTGATAAATCCTCTGATGAGGTTGAGGATATCCTCCATCTTTTCAGCATCAGATTAGCCTGTTCAGTCTCGGCTTCCATTTCCTCAGCCTCAACCGCGGTTTGCACTTTTTTGTGAGTGTCCTTTTGGAACTCGATAGTTTTTTGTTTTTTTCCATCCGTTTTAGCTAACGGCTGGGTTTGCGCGAGCTCTTCTTCCTCCCTGACTCGTTTAGTTTCTTTCCATTCCTTAACTTTCCCATCCAGTCTATCCTTTGCCTCCTTTGCCTGTCTGGCTTTTTCTGCCTCTGATCTCATTTTAATTGCAGCTGTAGCTGCTCTAACTTCCTCCAGAGAAGAAGTCCTCTGGAGGTCGAAGGTTTGGGGGCCTGCTCTTGCACCGATCTGGTAGGTGCTGAAATTTGGTTCCTGTTTGCCTGTGGCACTAAGTGCGAGGAGCCCTGAGGGGGTGCCTGGGGGTTTGGTCCGAGGGCCTTTTGCCTCCAAGGGGGTATCTGATTTTTTGGGGGTGGGGGGCATACCCCGGTGCCTTTCCCTTGTTCCAGGGGTTCTTCGGGCATTGCCTGAAGTTCGCCGGGTGGTCTCCATTACAGTTAGCACACGTCGCCTTCTCTGTCCTGGGTCTCTGGCAGTCTCGTGTGAAGTGTCCTTCACCACACTTCAGGCACTTTGGTGGCATACTGCAGTTCTCTGACGAGTGGTTGAATTGCTGGCACCGGTAGCAAATCTTAAAGCCCCTAGCTCTGAAGGCCTCTACCTTCACAGCCAAGTACCCTAGTCTTGTGAGTCTGTAGACCCTCTGCCAGTCATCGGTAGGCCTAAGGCTGACTAAAAAGATCGGCAGGGGTAATCTAGTTTTGGTGTTTCTCAGTTGAGAAACCCGGACTACATCTAATCCATTGGATGTTAGAGTCAATTTTATCTCCTCAATATCATAGCTAGTTGGTAGCCCCTTCAAAACTACCTTTTTCGGCCTTTCAGTTTTGAGGTTTAAACTATGGAAGGGGATTTTCTCGCTAGACAAATGGCGCTGAACAACCCTATAGGAGTCAGCGTCATTAGGTATAAGTTTGAGCATATCTCCTGAGAGTTTGCCAGATACTTCATTTCCTGTAATTTCATTTAGTTTCTTAAGGAGAGCCTGGTAGTTATCTCTGAACTTTATGAAGAAGCATTCCGCTTTTGGTTCTTTTTTTTCTACCTCCATACTATTTTCTCTACCAATATTTTTAACCGCTTTTGGTTTAGGAGCACTCTTAAATTGCACAGGTTGCGCGCAATTTCAGCATAAGTCTTAGTTTTGACAATTTCATTTACAGTTACATTATCACTAACAGCATTACATTTTACTTTTAAATTTTCATCCTGGTCTTTAGTAGTAGTTCCCTTAGTGGGAGACTCCTCTATCCTAGCCCTTTTACATGGATTTACAACCGTTTCAGTTTTGTCAACAGGTTTAATTTCATTTATAATTCCTAACTCTAACATTTTAGCTCTAATTATTCTATCATTATACACCTCAACTGAGTTAAAGATTACATAAATATCACTATCACAATTTCTAAATTTACAAATGTCACAGCACAACAAAAAAGAATTTACAAAATTGAACGAACCTAGAATCCGGGAGACTTGGTCCTTGTCCTGGCCGAGGAGTCCATTCTTCAGCATATCCCGGATATGCAGGGTCAGTACGTAGATGATCAATCCACAGTAGTTTACAGCATCCTTCACCTCTTGGGTCTTCGCGGCAAGAAGTCCGGCGTCCAAGATATGCATCCATTGCATCCTTGAGAGGCCGAGCATCATCACCCTCCAGCTCACCAGCAACCTCCTTCGTCTTCTCTAAAAGGTCACTGTCCAAATCCATCATAGATCAGGGCCAAAGTAGTGTAGCAGAGCCACGTGGTAAAAACGCACGTGTTAATCAAAATGGCGGAAAACCGCACGCAATAAAGTTGAGAATTACTTAGCCCGACGTGCTCTATCGTAACTTGATATAACACGCCCAAGCGTAAGCAAGAAAGTCACCACAAGGTAAAAGCAGCAGCTTCGCAAAATCACAACCTCACACTTCGAAGTCAGAGCTCCGAATGAATGAATGTATGATCTAATGAATGAATGAATGACAAATTTATTTTATTGAAATCATTTATTATATAAAACGTAATTTTGTAATATTATCGATATATATAGAAGGTTCTTAATTTTATTTTATTTCAATTTTTCGTAATCTCATTCACTGTCCAGAAATAGAATAATGTTATAAGCTTTGGACTTAACTAAGGAATATCCAAATAGATTTAGATGAAAAGGGCTATTTATGAACTGTCGGTTTATAAATAAAATAAAATGATAATTAGTCGTTCAATGACATAATTAGTGTCAATATTAAATCCACATCGAAATGTTATTTTAATTCCAGTATTTCCTTTTCTTAGACACCTGCGGAAGTAGTGGTCTGGAATAAACTATTTACTCAAAAATTTAACCCAACTGTCATATTCATTACAAATAATTTAGTTAACCTTCATTTCATTTAGTTAACCTTCTTACCAGTGTTCAAATTACATCTAGCAATGTTTGTCGTAATAATTTTTAGATCCTTATGAGCTACATACTTCTCTCTTCGTTCTTATTTACTAAAATAGATTATAATTAAAGTGCCGATCCGGTGGTTGAGCGGTCAGGGGTATGCGTTTCCGTCTGATCGCTGGACTGCCGGGTTGCGGGTTCGAATCCCGCTAGTGGGCATGGATGTTGTCATGTCGAGGCCAAGTCAGACTTCCGCCCTTCGGGGTACCTCTATAAAAGTGAAGCTGCAAATCTTCTGCCCTTCACCATGGGATACCATGGGGGGTCTTTTGGACATGGTGAGTAGATGCTCCTTCACCAAGGGGGAATTAGTAACGAACGAATGATTAAAGTAGACCGGAAGAGGACCAAATTAAAACAGGCTTTGTCATATAAAGGTAAATACATCGTAATAAGTGCTCCTACGGTTTTTGAAACCGGTTAAAGACAGAATTGATTGAATTTTGATTGAATGTACTACACTGTTATCCCCCAAAATTTGCTATATTGTCTGTTGACATGACGTTTTACATTTGTTATTCTGCAATTCTCAAATAATGAAAATTGTCCATACTTTTCACATATTTTATACAATGATATTTATCAAAGATAACATATATGTTTTGCAAAACATAGTAACTTAAAATTTAAATTAAGTAAATGCAATCCTAATTTTCCAAATGACAATGAAAATGTTATTTTAAAATGCGTGGAATAATAGTATATAGAAAACCCTTATTTTTCAAAATTAATCTTACATAATACAAGATGTTTTTATATATGTCTGTCTGTTTGTGTGTGGCATCAGTAGCAGAAAATCGAAGTTTCAGAGTCGAAATTCAGGACAGAGGTATTTCAGATACCCGAATGATGTCGCTCGTCAAGATATTTTAAAAATTCGAATGTTCTTACAAATTATAAACATCCATCGAAATTTTGGCTTCAAAATCCGTTTGTTCCTGTTTACGATTTCCGAAAGTGTAATATACGAAAGCGGACGTTCTGCAAACGATGTCTCAGACTTTTGGTCTGAACCAGAAGTTCGCAAACTTTTATCACCTGCCAGCACTCACGTACATATATGTTTTCTAGCGACCACTCACATACATGTTGTTACGAACTTGTAAAATTTTGTGGAGTCTCTGTTCCCCCTTTCACTTTCGTCTCAAACGGCAAAAACGGAACAAACGGAAATAACACCCGTACAGGTACCTTTTCCCATAACGTCAGTCTAGGATTTCCACATTCCGAAATTCGAAGAAGGGATTTCAGATTCAGTGATTTTTTGCCAATTTGTTGACATTTGGACCTTTTTCGAAAATTCGAGAAACACCTCGAAATAACCAATATTATACGAAATATGATAGATTTCCAGAAGTTTCTATATAGAGTCTATAAAAGGTTATTTTTTGAAATTGGTGAAGCACTTAAGTGTTGTTTTACTGTATATTGTTCCTGTTTATACTTGTGAATAAACGTGTCAGTTTTCCAAAAATTTGCGCTCATTCTTGTATCCTGAACGCACACCCATGATTCCTGAGGTTACGTCGTATAAATATATATTTTCTGAGGAGAATCCGATAATATTTTATATATGCTTACTTAGATGTGAGTACATAATGAATATCTATGCCTGTATGCTTAGATGCATATATGCCTGCTTAGAATTTGGATGATTTAAATTTGCTTATAAACAAACGAACATGAACGTAAAAGATGAATGTCACTATTCACTATCATCAAATTAAATAAAGAATATAAATACCTGAAATAAAATTTTAGAATCCTTATCATACTGAAGCAAACAGCATAAATGCATCGTTTCTATAATTAAAGTTCTGCAATGACGAATTGTCATGTAACTATGGTTTTGTAACATTACCGTTGTATCTATTGTAACATGAAAATGTACTGTAATTTGCAAAATATCATCATTAATGTGGTTAGTCTGATTTGTACGATTGACGAAAACAGTGTAACCTTGCAAAATCTTCCAGTGCAATCAACGGTTACTCGTGGTAGAAGAATCTCCAATAAAATAAAATATTGTGACATCCGTTCTGTTGCATCACTGAGAATATGATCTTAATGCCCATTTCAGTAGTACTTTTGGAATACAAAATAAAACTGCTGTTATTTTTTAATACTGCATTCATGCATTTTCTATATTTTAAAATACAATTTATGCTTATTGCCTTATTTATTTAAAAATCGTGCTTATTTTTAATTCGTTTTATATAGCTAAAATTGTGCGTCTGTATTTAGATATTTTTACAGCATAATTAATTATTTTAATTATGCATTTTACAAAAATGAATAAATACATTAAACTGATTGTTGTATGCACAACAGTTTTATAATAAAAATAAGGAAAAATAAGTGTTTCTATATTCATATGTATATCGATAAAAATAAACTCAATAGGAAAGTGAAACCTCTGAGATTCTTGCCATCTACTGAAATACTATTGATACATTTATAAACAACTTATCATATAGTCCGTTTAATTGTTACAAAATGAGTGTTGTACTCTGCTTTTAATAGAATTCCAAGAAAAGGTTACAGCGCTCCTGACTCCACTAATAAAATAAACAAATTGAAAAGTCTTACAATTTTGCTCAATTATTGTAAATTAGTAATATGCAGAGACTTTCTTCAAGACTTACTTTTGTATAGCTGGGACATATTTAAATTGTGTATATAGCCATGTCCACATTTGTCCGATCCCATTTTTAGTATTCCGAGTTTTTGGTGGACATTGAAATAGTATTTATTTGTTATAAATATAAAATACGAGGACAACTGTTTGAGTAGAAGGTTTCATTCAAGATCACTACTTCCGCAGGTGTTAATATGTCCAAGATAAAATACTGAAATTGAACTAACATTTCGGTGCGGATTTATTATTGACACTAATTATGCCATTGCAAATCTAAATATCATTTTATTTTATTTATAAACCAACAGGTTATAAGTAGCGTTTATAGACTACAGCCATTTGGATAGCTCATAGATAAGCACGAAGCGAATAACATTATTGTATTACCGGACAAAGAATGAGATTACGAAGTACTGAAAGAAAAAAAAAAATAAAAACTTTCTATATATACCAATAATATTTCAAAATTACGTTCTATATAAAAAATGATTTCATTAATATAAGTGAACGCTTAACATACGCCTTCGTTTATATCCAGATATCTGCGCCCAATAAGGCCGCAGCAAATGAAATTGCAGATACGAGTCACCGAGGAGCACCTACCTATTCTGCGAGAAAATGTTTTTTCGAATTATGAAAATCCACTGGGTAGACTTTAAAAAAAAATAAGAATTTTCTATATATATCGATAATATATTAAAATTAATTTTATATAATAAATGAAATCAATAAAGTAAACAAATTTTAGAAGATCCCATTGCAATCCTGAAATCAGCGTTGGATGAGGCCGGGATAGAATAATTTGCTAAATATAAATGTGCATACTGTATTTTTAACACTTTAGAACATAGTTGAAAAGTGTTTATGTCTTTGTTCATTCTGTCTGTCCGTCCGTTCGAACGATAACTGCCGTTAATATAACTTTATCAAAATTAAATTTAATTATGTTGTTCAGCCGGTCTGTGGGACCTATGGGAATATAAATGAATAATATCACCCAATTAGTTTTGGATTGGACACGGGTTCAAAAAATGAAATACATTGAACCCTATGGGACCTAATTTTTCAAATAGTTTTTAAGCGAATTTAAAATTCACAAATTACTTCGAAAGTTTAAGGAAATATTGAAATTATCCCATAAAATATATGAAAAAATTCAATATATAATCAAAATATATTCGATAGTTTTAAATAAAAATTAAAATAATAATTACACCCATATTATACGAAGAGATCACATGATCCACTTCAAAATGAAATATGACATCCATCTTGTGTCAAAATCGTGATTTTCAAAGTTATTTTTAATTTATATTTAGTGTTGTATTCGTTCTAAAACGATTTTTTTTGCTTAATTTCTGTGCATCTATATTCTGAAACAACGCAATCACAATATATTTGAGTTTAAATGATCAATGCCATCCATCATGTTAAATTCGTGAGTTTTAAAGTTATTTTTAATATATATTAAGTGTTGTATCCGTCCTAAAACCGTTTTACTTTTGCATAATTTCTGTGCATCTATATTCTGAAACAACGCAACTGCAATTTATTTGAGTTTAAATGATCATCAAACTTTGATTATTTCTACAACGAAGTCTAATTTTCTCTCATAGAGAATGTAAACACATCAAGTGATAAGATGAGTTGTATAAGAATTGTTGAATTTCTTTAACGCAAAATTATTTAATTCTGGAGTCTGCAATATAGCTGATATGAATGAAACATTCATTGATTTTACATAGAGACGCAGACGATTTTATAGCAGACTTTTTCGATGAAGTTTTATGCATAAAGTTAAATTACTTTTAACTCCGTGGTTTTAAGTTTTTAAGTAAAATAAAGTATAGTTTTGGGGTGAATTAAAGGAATGGAACAAAAGTGTATGAATGAGATATTTACGGCTTTTACATAGAGACCCAGACGATTTATATTTCAATGACGTCATTTGAATAACGTTCATTTTTTTCGATGAAGTTTTAAGTTTAAATATAATATAAATTATTGTGATAATTTTAAAAATATTAACTCTGGGTGTATCGCATTTTAGAGATGTTTAAATAAAATTGCATTGCAGTTGGGAATGTTTTATAATCAATGCTTTATGCATGATTGATATGTCTTGTTTATTTCAATATTTTGAATTATTTTGGTCGTTATGATGTAAGAAAAGGCTTTTTCTATTTTCTTAATTTTAAGAAAACAAAATTGGCATCAAGGTGTACCACCAACAGTACATTTAAAGAAAATAGGATAATTATGAGTTCTTGGCACATATGTCCACTGCATTTCAAATGCACAAATAAGCACACCATAAACGCATATCCAAAATCAGCCGTACCTCTAAGAATAGTTAAATTGTGTTCTGATATCCACAAAATCTGCATCTCTAACAAAAACTCGATTTAGAATACTCTACTCCATTACAATATATTCTTTCTATCGGCTGTCCAAACAGCTGCCCATGTCCTAGGACAAGTCGGACGGCCTGAGTTTTCCACAATACTCTCTATGCTTGACAGTATTATGTATTGCAGGAAATGTAAAATATTGTCAAGTTAATAGCTGAATATAGTTAATTTCGCAGGTTCAAAAGTGTTGCTAAAACAATCCAAACATATATTAATACGAAATGTGGATAGGGTAAGCGAGTGATTGCAAGCCTTCATTTGACAACTTAACCTATGATCAGAAACGCCCTATTGAGAATACGATCTCTATTGTCAGCTAGTAGAGAGTTTATCATTCGCGAATTTCTTGAGTCTGCGCATAGTGCGATATCTATCGTCAGCTGTGGCTGATATGAAAGTGCCTGTTATACTCTCCAACAGTTACAGCTAAGTCAATTTACCGCTAGATGCGGCAACTGATGTGAATAAATAATAAAACATGTTTTAGATATGGATTTTAAGACAATAAATTAAAAGTTAACGTTTGAATAAAACTTACGAATAATTTTTAATAAAATATGAATTATAATTAAAACAAGAATACAGTCCCCTGATAAAAGTCACAATTACATGTTGCTAGTTTACAGAACTTCATTCGGAATGTGTAGAAAATACAAATAATTATATTTATTCAATATGTTTTTTTTTAATCGTGCTGGGTTTACTGTTTATAAAATTCTTTTAAAGTCCGAATGCTGCCCAGAAGTCTAGCCCTGCAGAAGTTCAGAAATATAATACTCGTATATGCAGCATATATGATATTTAAATGGCTTGATTTAATAGAAAATTAGCAGAAATACTTTAGGCCCTACGCAGTGGACTTTCATGCCTCGGGACAGGTTATATTTCTTCTGCAATTTCATTTGCCTGCAGCCTTCTTCGGTACAGATTGCTGGAATGGAAAAGCTTCGCAAGAATTTACAATCATATAAATGAAATACAATTATTATATAAAATAAAATTTTGAAATATTACCGGAGTATATAGGGGTTCTTATTATTTTTTTAAATTTTTTGAAATATCATTCTCAGTCCGAAAATAGAATGATGTTCACTGTTTACTGCGGAACTTAAATGCTATCCAAATGATCGTAGACTAAGAAGACCACTTATGACCTGTCGGTTTATAAATAAAATAAAATTATATTTAGATTATCAATGGCACAATTAGTGTCAATATTACATCAACACTGAAATGTTATTTCAACTTCAGTAATTTTTTTCTTTTAACATTTTAACAGTTGCGGAAATAGTGACCTTGAATGAACGATCCACTCAAATATTTAACCTTGTATTTTATATTTGTTAAAAATAAACACTTTTTCAACGTCGTCCCAAGAACTCGGAATGTTAAACTCGGGCGTGACTAAATATGGGCGTGGCTTTTTACACAATTTTGACATGTCCCGGCCATTCACACTTACATCTTGAAGGTATTGTCTAAAGAATGCTAATTTACTATAATTTAGCAACATTGTGAGAATTTTCAATTTGTTTCTTGTACACACTTTTGCAAAAAAAAAAAAAAAAAGAAACCGAATCAACATGAAGAAAGATACTGTTTTTATTGAAATTAAATAAGCGTACAGCTCACACACAGGTAATGACATGATTGCAAAATCAAGGTCGCAGGACCCATCAATGGTTAGCAATTCACATTGAATTTTAAAATCAGTAATTTGTTAAACCCCCTTGACGGAAATGCATGCTTATATACGTCTAGGTAAGGAGTGATAAAGTTTCCTAATATTCATTTGGTTGCAACCTTCTTCGATGCAGATTTCTGGAATATAAAATTTCCGCATAAAAAGATGATAATGTAAATGAATTACAATAATTATATAATCCATAATTTTAAAATATTACCGGTGTATATAGGGGTTCTTCTTCTTATTTTTTTTTTAAGTTTTTGAAATCTCATTCTCAGTCCGAAAATAGAATGATGTTCACAATGGAACTTAAAGGGTATCCAAATGATCGTAGACTTAAAAGACTTCTTATGACCTGTCGGTTTATAAATAAAATAAAATTATATTTAGATTATCAATGGCACAATTAGTGTCAATATTACATCAACACTGAAATGTTATTTCAACTTCAGTATTTTTTTTCTTTTAACATTTTAACAAGTTAACAGTTACGGAAATAGTGACCTTGAATGAAAAATCCACTCAAATATTTTATCTTGTATTTTATATTTGTTACAAATAAACACTTTTTCAACGTCGTCCCCAGAACTCGGAATGTTAAACTCGGGCTTGATTAAATGTGGGTGTGACTTTTTACACAATTTTGACATGTTCCGGCCATTCACAGTTAAATCTTGAAGGTATTGTCTGAAAAATGCTAATTTACTATAACTGAGCAACATTGTGAGAATTTTCAATTTGTTTATTGTACACTCTTTTGAAAAAAAAAAGATGAAGAAAGTTACTGTTTTTATTGAAATTAAATAATCGTACAGCTCACACGCAGGTAATGACATGATTTCAAAATCAAGGTCGCAGGACCCATCAATGGTTAGCAATTGCACATTGAATTTTAAAATCAATAATTGGTTAACCCCCCTTGGCGGAAATGCATGCTTGTATACGTCTAGTTAAGGAGTGATAAAGTTTCCTAATGCCATCCTGCGATACATTCTGCCAGGCATTCCTCAATTGTTGCTCCAGATCTGATAGACTTCGGGGTGCCCGAATCTGACGGCCTAGCATGCCCCATACATGCTCGAATGGCGAAAGGTCTGGTGATCTTGCTGGCCAAGGAAAAGTATCAACATCACGGATACAGTCCACAGATATGCGAGCCGTATGAGGCGTGGCATTATCTTGTTGAGAATGGCCGCAGGATGACGTGTCATGTCATGAAGGGTAACGCAAACACTGCAGGATTTCATCAACATATCTTTGAGCTGTTAAAGTTGTACGCATGATGAGATGGGGCGACCTGCTGTCTTAAGAGATAGCACACCACACCAGGGGTAATGGCTGTGTGTATGTAGAAGACCCAGACCGTCCGACTCATCCAAAGGACACGAGCAACGATTTGGACGGCCGGTGGCTGTGTGTATGTGTAAAACAAAGGCTGATAGTGACCGCTGGCCCTGACGCCTGCACACACGTGCCCGATGGTCATCTTTTGAAAGACTGAAGCGTGATCCTTCGCTGAACACTATGCGATGCCAGTCTACTGGCAGCCACGATGATCAGCTACGACATCACTCCAAACGACTCTGTCGATGTCGTTGGGCCAGTCGCACAACCATCCGATCTTGCCTTGTATTCGTGCACCTTGGGCCTTCCAGAGCCTTCATTCCGGCGATGACTTCCTTGCAGCAACCATACCTGCCAGCAGTGTCCGTTCGGTGCAGGTGGCGGCCTATTGTTCAGTATGACCAGCCAGCTTCACGCATCCTGACTATACGACCACGTTCGAACTCGTCTAATTGTTTATAAGCCTTCGGCAACATCGTGACAACATTATTGATTGTCTCTACGAAACTGCAACGCCGATAACGAGCAAAGATAAACCGTCCACATTTTTAACATGTTTTATAGGATGCTATTTGCGCAGTAGAAACACGCACTATAACCGAAGTTAACACCCATTGGCCTTGTATATTTAATCATTTGCATACTTTGTATAAAGGAATTTACATGCGAAATTTCGAGATGATCAGATTATTTTTAGGTGTGCTTTTTTTTTTTTTTTTTGCAAAAGAGTGTATTATTGGAGGCAAGGCCGTTGCAACATCTGTCTGGAATTCTATGTAGATATAAAGTACATGACCCCCTTGTAACTTTTAAAGATGGCATATGATACTATATTTATAAATGTATCAGTAATATTTCAGCAAATGACAAGAGATTCAAAGATTTCACAATCCCATTGAGTTTCATTCTATCTACGCACATATGAATTTAGAAAACATTATTTTTCTTTTCTTTTACTATAACACTTTTATGCATGCAACACACAGTTTAATATTTTCATTCATTTCATTAAAATGCACAAGTAAAATATTTAATTATGCTCTAAAATTATCTAAATGTAAGCGCACAATTTTAGCTATATAAAATGCATTATAAATAATCATAATTTTAAAATAATTTAGGCAATAAGCATAAATTGTATTTCGGAATATAAAAAAATGCATGAATGTAATATTAAATAAGATCAGTTTTATTTTGTATTCTAAAAATACTACTGAAACTTTCATTAAGATCAAATTCTCAGTGATGCAACAGAACTGATGTCTCCATATTTTATTTTATCTGGGATACTCTGCAGCGAATAACATTGTGTTACACTGGGAGAATTTGCTAGATAAAACCCTCTTTGTTAACTGTACAAATCAGACAAACCACATTAATGGAGATATTGTTGCGAACGTGTAGTACTATTTTTCTTCTGGAGTCTTTCGTCTCTTTGGAAGACCAGACGGATAAAAACCCGGCAGCATTTCTCGTGACGTGAGCCTAGGGTTGCCATAAGCCGACGGTCGAAAAAGGGTTAACAGATTTGGCTGCAGACATTATGCTGAAGGGTCGAGAACAACCGCGAACTAACAATTATTCTACGTGCTATGAGAGATTTCCAGAAGTTTCAATTGAGAGCCCATAAAAGAAATCACCACTCAATCAGGGAGCAATTGAAGTGATTTAAACTTCATTGATCTGTGGTTTTTGTCAATGTTTTAAGAATAGTAACAGCTGTTTGTGAAATGACTTTCTTCAGTGTTTTATGAATAATATCAGTTATTTTGTGAAATTAGTGCAGCATTTAAGCTTTTTTTAACTGTGTATGGCTCTTGTGTACGTTGTGTTTGTGATTAACGCGTCAGTTATCCAGGAATTTGGACTCTTTCTTGTATCCTTAGCGTACACCCACGATTTCCGAAAATACATCGTAACAATACTTTTCACATTGTAGTACATACCGGGTGATTCAAAAGTTCGGAGCAAAATTGAAACACTATAAAAAATATCTATGGGTCGGAGAGATATGCGGTTTGTAGATTAATATTCACCGTGGTGGGGGATTTTGTGTGACATGAAAAAAAAAAATAGTTCAAACTCTCGACACTCAGGGGGATGCGGCAGAAAAAGCCATGGAGATGACTTATGCATGGAGGTGATTGCACACGACTGGCCTGCGAGATCCCCAGATCTCACACCCGTGATTTTAGGTATCCCCCACAACGAGAAATCACAGGGTCCTCCATGCATAAGTCATCTCCATGGCTTTATCTGCCACAGCCCCCCCCCCCGTGTGTCGAGAGTTTGAACTATTTTTTTTCATGCCACACAAAATCCCCCACCACGGTGAATATTAATCTGCAAAACCGCATGTGTCTCCGACCCATAGGTATTTTTATAACGTTTTACTTTTGCTCCGAACTTTTGAATCACCCGGTATATATTTTTGTTACTATAGTTATTAACAATTCGTTAATGCAGAGATTTAATAATGGAAAAGACCCATTTTCGCAGTTTGCTTTTACATGAACAAGATTCTAAAACTTCATTTCTGGTAGTTGAATGTATATTCTATATTTAAACTGATGGTAGTGAATAGTGGCAATTATTTTTCAGATTCATGTTTGTTTATAAGCAAATCTAAATCATCCAAATTTTTATGCATGTATGCATTTATGCATACAAGATACTCCGATGAATTATGTTTCGCAGATGATAATATAAATAAATATTTAACCTCCTAGAACCCGAGTTAACGGAGGGGCATGTGGAGAACTTGGATTGGCTCTTCGAAAATTTTCATTTTATTCATCTCCTGAGGAAGGAATCAAATATTCAGCTGTATATTATGTTTCGAGGTATATTTTATAAATCTGGGAAGATTCAGTCTTCTACATGACTGGGGGGACTAAAAAGACGAAAACATGATAAGAATATGCTTTTATTTTCAAAACAAATAGCTAAAAGCATCAAGTAGTAGTATATTGATACAGAAGTTATATTTATACTTGTTCATTCACAATAAAGATTACATCATCTCCAAAAAGCGCTCCAATCTCTTATTCAGCGATTGTCTATGCATACAATAGTGCAATTGAAATGATCGATTTCAATGACAGAATGATCAACGATGCAATCTATGAAATGGAACAGTATCAATAGAACTGTCTCTATGATTATTGGGAGTTTTCTTTCTTCATCTACAATTTAGATATTGCAAGCTAATATTGAAAGAGGATTGGTGAATAGAAATAGGAAGTTGTAATATTATTTTTACTTTTACTGCATACAAAGTATAGTGAAAGCATTGTGACGGGTTCGACAATTCGAATTCGAGTTTAGGATAGAAGAGTACAATTATCCCTCTTGATATTAATAATTTATACGTTTTATAGATGAATATTATTAATTTTATACAAACATTAAGTTGCAAATTTTTCGAAATTCAATCGGCTCGATATTTCGATAATTGCTCTTTTCCTTGCATGTTTGCTATTCAAATAATGCTTTACCCTCGATAACAATATTTTTTTTTAATTTTTGAAAATTGGCTCGAGGAGTTAGAACGTAAAGTAACTTGTTAAAAGAGCAAGATTATTGTCAAGAGCAAGTCAGTTTCTGTTGCGTTTGTGCCACCAAATCGTATCTAAAAATCGTAGCCTTTGTACGACGGTGTAATGCAAATTTTTAAAATGAAGTATCGGCGCAAAGTTGTAAACATTGAAGAAACTGTTAAGTTTGTTATAAAAAACTTATTAAACGAACAGTTATAGAAATACGATAGCTATGCATTAAGTTTGCTAGCCAACTTAGGCATATGAAGAAGCGCAATCTTCAATGAAAATCGTGCAAGCATTTATCGAATCAAGACCAGATATGAATTTTGACACTTTCAAGCTATTGCGCTAAAAGAAACTTTTAGAGGACTTTTTTACTAAAGGAAACGAACGGCTTTTGAGATTTTTTTCAGACGTTAAAATGTGTTTGAATACATACGCGTCCGTAGATAAAATCAATTCAAAATATACTCAAATATAGTACGAATATATTAGTACTGTCCAAAAGCGTGTCCTATTGGTATCATTAAAGCATTCGGAATGATCGGGATATTTTCTCAGTAGGGTAAATCAATTACACTATACAATACGTTAATTAAATAAGTTAATTAGTAATTCATTTATAAGTAATTTATTTACAAGTCAAATTGGCTATATATTTATGGATTTATTATATATGTTCTTATATAATTAGAAGCACTGCCCCTTTTTAAATTCTTTATAATTATCGAAATGTTGACATATCGAATAATTTTTATCGTTCCTTCAAACTAAAGATATAGATTGTAGCATTGCAGAATGTGTACAAAACGTCTAAATAAAATAAAATGCAAAGATATACAAAAAGAGTGTTTAAAATTTTAAGCATATTGTTGAAAAATCCATAAATCGCTTTTTTTTCATATTACTGAACCTAAGCCAATTGGCTAAGCCAATTGGCAATCCATAAATTGGCTATATATTTATGGATTTATTATATATGTTCTTATATAATTAGAAGCACTGCCCCTTTTTAAATTCTTTATAATTATCGAAATGTTGACATATCGAATAATTTTTATCGTTCCTTCAAACTAAAGATATAGATTGTAGCATTGCAGAATGTGTACAAAACGTCTAAATAAAATAAAATGCAAAGATATACAAAAAGAGTGTTTAAAATTTTAAGCATATTGTTGAAAAATCCATAAATCGCTTTTTTTTCATATTACTGAACCTAAGCCAAAAATATTTTTTTGCTGTCCCTGCAACGCTTGAAGCTGCGAAATAGAAAATGGAATGAAAAATACATAATGTGCCGCTAGAAGATACTGTCACATACAAACAATAAAATAACATTATTCAATTTCTTTCTAAAAATGATGATTTTATTCAATTCTTTTTCAAGAGAGAAATCGCTGAAAAAGTAAATGAAGCTAAAAAAGAAAAGCAAAGAAAATATTCGCTTGGAAACAAGACTTGCCCCAAGACAATTAGCGAAACTTTTTTTTATCATCTATGACAAAAAGCCGCAAAAAACAATTTATAAGCAATTTAGAAAAGGCGGAAATTTTCTTACTGTTTCTATCTGCTTTTAACCACAATTGCAGTTTTACGTTTTCTTTAATTGCTTCGCGGGCATTTTCCATTTTAAATCTTTCAAACATTACGCAAGATTAATTCGGTTTATTTTCTCGTTTTTACTTTCCGTAAACTACACTGCAAACAATAGTATAATTTATTAATATTAGATTATATTCCAGATATTTTTGCAGATAAAAAAATTAAAAGTTTCTATGTTTGGTTTTTGAAAGTATCTTTATTGGTAATTTTATTAAGGTATGTAAAAATTTACTTCCTTTAAGGAAAGTAAAAATAACTCGATACTATTGTATTATAGTCCTCTACTACTAATGTATCTTATGGTTTCCTTCACGTATTATTATCGAAAAATATACAAACGTTTAATCAAAGTGCGTTGAATTGAAAATGTTATTTGAATGATTTAGATACTTTAAGTGTCTAAATAATAACTATACATTTAAATTGTCAATTGATTGGTGCAAAGTTAGACACTAAAAAATCTCTGTTTTGACATTCACTTTCATTGTCTAAATAATGGCAATGGACAATTTCGATATTTTTTAAACTCTTTCTTTGTTCTGATTTCAATTATCCAAGCGAAAATCTCTTTAAAAATATTTATTTAAATATCAAGAAATTAAAAAATTAAAAATATATTCAAACACAAATCACCCCGTGATTAGCTGTGATGTCATTTTCCCCGTTCGACCTGTGATGCAACATTCTATCTTGTGTTTTGCTTTAGCCCTGTGTTGTTTCTGTTGAGATATTTTCAAGATAGTAGGCGTTTTATTTTGTTTACAATTGAACTATAATAGTTTTACACATTTGTACTTGGTATGCTTGAATTAAGAATATTTGTGTATAATTTTATTTTATTTTAGAGATGAATCCTGTTTTTGTTAAATAGCAATCGGACAATCTGCTTAAGAACAATTCTATTGTGATGATTCTTTATTTCAGGAACAATAAATATTTTGTGATAGTTGAAACACGAGGTGTAAAAGTTAATACACTTTTCTTGATTTGTCATTGTGTTTTTCATTATTATTATTATAATAGTAATGTGAATAACATCTACGTTAGGGGTATCTGTGGTGGAAATCGGAGTATTACGAAAAATATAAACACTTTGGACGCTAATATCTACGTACCTAATAGATAAAAACGTAAATATTTTTCTCGTTTTGTCGGAAAAAGGGTCTAGGTTATGAATATGTAAAATAATTTTGATATTTTGAAGTTATTTTGAAAACATTTAAAGGATCTGCCCGAGCTAGTAATTTTTCTAATTTTTCTTACTTTCACTCAAACTTTAAAATATAGATATAAATAGTAAGCTATGAACATATGTATTAGAAAATTTAGTTTTGGAATTTATATATATTTAAAAAAAACTCTTATAATTTTCGACTTATCGTCTTGTCAAGTTGAAGAAGATTATTTTTTTTACAAGTTTGTAATGCTCACATCTCGAAAACTAAAAGTGCTGAACTCAAAAATTCTAACTAAAAGTGCTGAACTCAAAAATGCCAACTGAAAGTGCTGAACTCAAAAACTAAATGTGATGAAAACTCAAAATGCTTATATCTGAAAAACTAAAAGTGATGAACCCAAAAACTAAACGTGATGAAAACTCAAAATGATTATATCTCAAAAACAAACTATGAACAATAACCTATAGAATTAATTAAACAAAGAATCAGTTTGTGCGAATATCGCCTAAAATCGTTGTTTATCGGGCTAAAACATTAAATAACTCGAAAATTAGTTTGAAAATAAAAAAAAACCCGCCGAGTTGAACTTTTTTGGGTATTAAAGTACCTGTGCATCAAATTCCATAGTCAACCGACGCTTTCCCGCTACAGACCGCACACACAGAACCACCCCTTCACACACACACACACACACACACAGATTTTTCTTTATTATGTAAGATACATTGTGAATCTTCTGAATTTTTATAATGAATCTTGGCTTTTCCTACTTTAAGTATATAATGCAATAATGTCCTACAAAGGCACAAAATGTTTGCAGAATATCAGTTGGTACTTTAATTAAAGCTACTACTCTACATATTTACCCTTGGCATCTAATTTCGTTTGTTAGCTTGACGAAAAATATGCGCTGGATTGTCAAAGTTAAGATGAGCCTGAAAAAAGTCATTTAGTGGAAGAGGAATTTAAGTATTCATATATCTTTCGAGTTTAATTTCCTAGGTTCCTTGTTTATTCTTAACTCAAAACTTAAACGAAATTGTGCAGAAGTTAGAAAGTCCATGGTTACTTTCAAATCTAATTAGGTAATTAGGAGTGAGCTAAAAATTCTACCTGCACAGAAGAAATTTTAATTTACGTATAATTAAATTTTACGTATATATATATATATATATATATATCCTTACATAGTTATATAGTTTTTGAGCTAACCGTCATACACATTAGAAAACTATAAAATCTTCAATATAAATGCAACTTAAAATATAACACAAAATTAAGAGTGTAGGATTTTTTCGATAATGGAGGAATGAGTATGAACACCAGGAGAGATTGCCAATGATATGTTGTTGTTGAGACCCAGACTGTCCGACCTGCCAGAAAGATGTTGTTTTTGTTGAGACCTAGACCATCCGACGGGAAGTGCTACCCAATTTAGACCATAACCCAGTGGGGAGGCATCCACAGGGACCGTACCCTCCTTGCCCTATCACTAACCTCTCGGAAGGACTTACAGACCCACGTGTTTAACGTGATCCCATTCCATGTGAACACGGCTGTAGTTTTGAAAGTGTCGGGAAACGAACCCGGGTCTACCCAGTGCACTTCCCGCGCTCTAACCACTGGGCTACCGCGCTCTGCCGATGATATGTGTTGTTACTAATCTCACTTGTCTGGTACAACTAGAAATATGAGACTGAAATCCCTAATTTCAAAAAAATATTGAAGCTTATATTGGTCCAAAACCCCAGACGCACCATGGTAGAAGTCTGACTTTTACCTAATACAACCCAATTTAGATGCAAACCCTGTGGGTATAACTTCCACAAGGACTATACGTTCATTTATCTGCCACTAACCTCTCGGAACAACTTTCGAACAAACATAGTTAATGTGTCCGTACTCCGCGTAAACACGGGGATAGTTGTGGGCAGCTCAGAGAACATGACTCGGGTCTTACGAGTGCGATCGATACCAATGCCACCACTAGGCTATTCTGTGCCCCTGTTGGCATATTTATACATTTAGTGTGTGAAAAGTTTGATGATGATGAGATCAAAAGTAGGCTTTGGAATTTTGCAGGGCCTAAATGTAATTAAGACTGCGATACATAGAGCATCAAGATGAAAGTACGCCCATGTATATGTTGTGTGGCAGCAAACGACTCTTCTCCTGCCAAAGACATCAATCGAAGATGCTAGGATACCCGAATTGTAAGTTCGGAGTCGAAGCTAACTTTTGCTCTAATCTTATAACATCGGTCTTGTAAGCACCGGGTCCCTGTTTCGGGCTTGGCAACATCAGTACCTACAAGCGATGACCCTGGACATTTAAAACACGCAACCTTCTCTCTCCAACGATCTCATCATCTCAACACGAGATGGCAGCACCAGACGGAGCCAGAGGCCCCACCACTCCCTTCCTGTTTGACCACAACTGACATCACGCCCGAGGTACGACACGCCATTCAGCTCCTCGACTGAGTTTCGGGTGGGGACGCGCGGGGGTTTTCTGGTGACCCCCATCCTCTCCGAATTGCGACAGGGGCTTCTCAACAGGTGGGGAAGTGGGTGGAAGCAGACGACTCTGCTCCTGCCAAAGACATTAATCGAAGATGATAGGATACCCGAATTATAAGTTCGGAGTCGAAGCTAGCTTTTGCTCTAATCTTATAATGTCGGTCTTGTAAGCACTGGGTCTCTGGTTCGGGCCCAGCAACATCCGTTCCTACAGCAGTATGTATTTAGCAATTAAAGCATAGTTACATATTTATTTGTTGAACACATTAATTTCTTTACAGTAGATATTTTCTTGTAGTTATGAATGCGATATATCCTATAATGGAGGAGGAATATTGTCGCAAGGTCAGATCTAAATTTTACAGTACAGTAAAATAAGCGTTATCTGTCTTATTTGAGTTTGACAGCATCGGGAGTTGTTCTGTGTTCACACTAGTACGAATAATTGGGACTATATACTATACTACTTATTGTCTTCTCAAAATTAATTTTAGAATATATCGTTATAAACTCTAAAGTAATAAAAATACTTAAGTACTTAATGCACTTAAATAAATGGATACAGTAATGATTGGAACACAAACGCTTCTTAAAACTCTCTGTTATAATATGGATCAATATATCAAAACTAAACTTCATGAATTTCCACGATGATTTTAATTAAGCTTCTATTTCTCAGCAAAATCGGTGAATTTGAATTCCATTTATGTGATTCTGCACAATATTTTATTAAACATTCCAACATTTTAAATTTATCAAATATATTTTAGCAACTTCTATGTGAGATGATTGGATAAACTAAACAATCTAAGTGTAACAATGTGATAGGGATGTTTCGGTATGGAAAAGAAAATCTTAATTTTCTAGTATGTGAAAATTGAGTTCCCTATAGTTTAACTATAACAGAAAGAGGAAAAAAAAACTTTTTATAGCATGCCGAAAATGTAAAAGTATATAAAAAAACACATGTAAGGATAACGACACTTTACAAAAAAACACTGTAGCTGCAAGGGATTTTTTCCTCGAATCTTTTATTTCCAAAAACATTTCCTTCTAATTGTTTTTTCAGTTGCGACGAGTATGTGGATACAAAAAATGACATTCGAATCTAATGCGAAGGTCGGCAAAAAAAATCTGAAAATGTAACTGAAACCTTTACTGCTTTGTATTTATTTTTTACTCCTGTGAAATACTCTCTTAAAAAGTACTGTGGAAGATTAAGAATTGTAATGATGTGTGCAACACATTACTGTCGCTACAAAGTATTTATTTTTGATGAAATCGTCAAATATTTTTAAAGTTCTAAATATATTGTGCAATTAATATATATAAATATTCCATCTTATGAGTATTTTATAATACATACTTTTGATATCTAATTTGTAATTCGAATATTAGATCTAATTATTTTATTTCAATAGTTTACCGATGGAATGCCCATTCAGTACTCCGTTTCATAGGCTGCTGTATTTTTAACACTTTCCCCCATAATTTTAAAGTGTTTATGACTTTGTTCATTCTGTTTATTTCACTGTCCGTTGGCACGATAATTTCAGCAAAAATAACAAACTTAAATTTTAGTATGTTGCTGAGACGGTCTGTGGGACACATTAGAATGTAAGGAAATAATATCACCCAATTAGTTTGAGATTTAACCCGGGTTGAAAAATTGAAATACATTGAACTCTATGGGATCAAATATTTCAAATTTTTTTTAAGCGGAGTTAAAATCACAAATTTTTAGAAAATATTCAAATTATCGCGTAAAATGTGTAAAAAAAATTCATAAAAATATGTAAAACAGTTTTTTTTAAAATAAACATTGAAATAATAATTACGCCTATATTAGATGAAGAGATCATGTGACTCTTTGCAAAATAAAATATGGCATCCATTTTGTTTTTGCTGTGTGGAAATCGAGATTTTTAAGGATCGCTTATATTTATATTTAGTGTTGCATCCGTCCTAAAACCGCTTTATTTTTGCATATTCCCTGTGTATTTAAATTCTGAGTCTACGCCATTACATTATTTTTTAAATTGAATGATCACTAAACTTTGATTATTCCTACAACGAAGCCCAATTTTATCGAATGCAGAATGTAAACAATTCAAGCGATTGTTAGATGAGTTACATAAGAATTGAATTTTTTAATGCAAAATTATTTAGTCTGGAATATAAGTAATATGAATGAATATTCATTTATTTTACATAGAGAAGCAGGTTATTTTATAGCATTGTCTTTTATGATGAAGTTTTAACTTTTCAAGTTTATTATATTATTATAGTGCTGTGATAATTTAAAAGATATCAACTCTGAATGTAACTCATTTTAAGGCTGTTTAAATAAAATTGCATTTTAGTTGGAAAGTGTTTCATAATTAATGTTTTATGCATGGTTAGTCCTTCCTGTTTCATTTTATCATGACTTTGGCAAGCAGTCATTTACTGACTTTCTTTAAATAATGGAAAAATACCAGAAATTCCTTGTGGTAATTTGCTTAGGGATGGAGCTTAATCAAACCCGGGTTGTTGTTGTTAAGACTCAGACCGTCCGACCTACCAGAAAGGTTTAAGGTAACTGTTTGGACGGCCACCCAATTTAGACCGGAACCCAGTGGTTGAGGCATCCACAGGGACCGTACCCTCCTTCCCCTACCACCAACCTCTCGGAAGGACTTACGGATCCACATATTTAACGTGATCGTACTCCGCGTAAACACGGCGGCAGTTTTGGCAGCGGAGGGAATCGAACCCAGGCCTACCGAGTGCAATTCCCGCGCGCTAACCATTGGGCTACCGCGTCCAATCAGACCCAAGTGAAATGGACCTGTCATATTTACCAATTTTGCGATAATTCGCATGGATATATTGATCTACAGTCACTAAGCATATGCATGTGTTTATGACATTTGCAGATTTCGAATTCTTCCCATTCTTATGTGCAGCTACGTTGAGCTCTATACTTTGGAATCGCAGATCATTATTATTATTATTATAATTATTTTTTCAGAATCCACAAGTAGTGTATTAACTATAAATAAAGACCAAATATATTTTTTATTTATACAAAATACAAAATATGTACTACAAGTAACAACAGTATAGAAATAAATCAATTTGTGAAAATAAATGATTTCGTAACTAATCGATAAGATTTTACTTCTTTATAAATAAGTTCATTTTACTTCTAAAACCGGTTTATACAATGGCATTTTTTATAGGAGGATAAGTCAATAATTATCCACAATGTAGGCGTATTTGTGTTCCTGTAAACAGTACTATAGCTTTGGCACACTTTACTAAGCGATATTTCTGTCTTATCACGACTGCCTAGGTTTGAAATTGATTGCTTTGCTCGGTTGTTTGTGGGCTGAATGTATATCAGGGGCAGAAATCCATTAGTGACTTTCAGCATAATATCAGTCCAGTGTTATGGAAACAGTTTTTAAGGCGACATAGTGCTTATGTGTGGATTAAAAAGTTTAAAAATGTATTAAATATTTTTTTTAAATGTGGACTGAATGTATATCAGGGGTGGAAATCCATTGAAAACTTTCAGCACAATATCAGGCCAGTGTCATGGAAGCAGTTTTTGCAGCAACGTAGTGCTGATGTATGGTTTTAAAAGTTTAAAAATCTATTAAAAACATTTTAAAATGTGGGCTGAATGTATATCAGATGTGGAAATTCATTGAAAACTCAGCACAATATCAAGCCAGTGTTGTGGAAACAGTTTTTGTAGCAACGCAGTGCTTATGTATGGATTAAAAGGTTTAAAAAGTATTAAAACTTTTTTAAAATGTGGGCTGAATGCATATCAGGTGTGGGAATCCATTGCCAACTTTCTGCACAACCTCAGGCCAGTGTTGTTGAAGCAGTTTTTGCAGCAACGTAGTGCTTATGTATGGATTTAAAAGTTTAAGTATGTATTAATAACGTTTTAAAATGCTGGCTGAATGTATATCAGATGTGGAAATCCGTTGAAAACTTTCAGCACAGTATCAAGCCAGTGTTGTGGAAACAGTTTTTGTAGCAACGCAGTGCTTATGTATGGATTAAAAAGTTTAAAAAGTATTAAAACTTTTTAAAAATGCGGGCTGAATGCATATCAGGGGTGGGAATCCATTGCAAACTTTCAGCACAACCTCAGATCAGTGTTATTGAAGCAGTTTTTGCAGCAACGTAGTGCTTATGTAAGGATTTAAAAGTTTAAAAATGTAATAAAAACGTTTTAAAATGTGGGCTGAATGTGCATCAGGAGTGGAAATCCATTGAAAACTTTCAGCACAATGTCAAGCCAGTGCTGTGGAAAGAGTTTTTGCAGCAACGCAGTGCATATGTATGGATTTAAAAATTCAAAATTGGTCGAACAGTTGTCTTGTGCATGACAAGGAGCTGGATGTCTATTTAAGGTACTGACTCATTCTCCGTATAATTCCGATCTTGAACCTCCAAACTATCATACATTTGGTCTGCCTATAGACACATTGCGATTGGTTGGTTTACACCGGAAAACCTAGTTTAAACGAAAAAATGGTTTTTCGGTTTAAATCAATGTCGTTTAAACCAGCAAACCCTGCATTAAGACGTTGTTAATTCACCTCAAGCTATGGACTTAAAGAAGTGATGCATGCATTATGAGGTCTAAATAACCTTTCTATTATTATTTCCCTCAGTTTGCATTATAATTTATGTTTCCTTAAACCAACCATTCTAAAAGCTTCGGTTGTTAGACGAATCACCAAACTAATCAACATTTTCTACATTCTTACGGTAGAATAAGAATATGTTTTGGATCATGAGGTTTTCAGTCTTGAGTAGAGTGTTCTTGAGTAGGGGGTTCTTGGAATGAAAGAAGGGTTCTTGAGTAGACGATGAAGTATTCGCTTAATGAATGTAATGACACCCCATGAGATACAACGATGACTAGGACGATTCTAGTATTTGGGTTGTGGCCGCCATCCAATGCGAAGCAACATAATGCTGGGGTAAGAATATACGCTTTGTAAATGTGTATCAATATAAGTATTGTCACTAACCTAGTGTATTGCAATACCTTGTATAATTGTCATCTATTCTGAGAGCGTGCAATAACGATTAGTATATATGTTGGCCATTGCCCAACAGTAAGCTGCTGTAATTTCTATGAAGTCCCCAGTAAACTGAGTTATATTTTAAACAGTGCCGTTCTGTGTTATTGTCCCTGGACCAAAATATGGAAACATCAAGGACTCTAAGTTTGAGTTCAGTCACTTTTGACAAATTAAGTAAAAATCCTCTACAAAGACATCTAAAGAGGATAAAGCGACAATAAACTTTACAATGGCGCCTGACCAAATCAACCCTGTAGGTTAGTGCAAAGATGTCGGAGATCTGAAAGTGACCCAACTACGATTAGCACGGATTCAATGAACTCTGGAAGATTGAGCGCCGATTTCAAAATTGAGAGGATAACGACCACGCAGGATACTAACCTTTGTAAAAATAGTAGTGTCAAGGGGCCAAACTGGGGTAAAAATAGCAAGAGGTCATCAGCCTGATTGTCATTAGAGGGTGGGAATGCAAGTAAACTTCGACGATAAGAGCTTGTAATTTCGTCCCAGTAGCTCAACGGTAGAGCGTCGGCTGGCAGTCAGTTCGGAAATCCAGGGTTCAATTCCCGGTTGGTGCAGAAATGCTCTTTACAGCATGACTATCTGCTGAGACGAAAACGGTTTTTTTCGGAGGGCATAAAAAAGCTTGTGCAAATATGGCATAAAAATGCTGGAGCAAAAATGGACCGAGTGGTACTGGAAATTCAAAGGAAAGGATCAAAAGGAAATATCGGCTAAAATCAATGTTATTGCAATTATTGTTATTGTAAGTCCATTGTGATTGAAATACAGTTTATAGCTTGTTGGTTATTACTGATACACCCTAGTTTATACTTCTTGGAACTACAGTAATGGTATTTTAACACCACATGCATTTTACGCAACAGCGTCAGTGAATGTCATTAACCAATTCGTTATCTTCTTTAAATAGAAATACAAACAAATTTACCAATTAGAAAAAAAATCGAAACATTCATATCCAGAGTTGCACGCAATTATTCTATACTTAAAAATATATATTTCTTTATCTTAGGCTTCGGTTCAAGCCGTTCTAAAGCCTGCTGAAATCATCAGGTCTCGAATAAGCAAATGACCTCGAGAAAATATTCACACCAAGAACGATACGTGAACGAATCAGTTCATGCTGTTAAAATTAGAGTGATTTCTGAAACGAGCATCAAGTTCGTAATAAACAAACAAAGAGGAAAAGATATTTTGTTTCTTTACTCTGACTGTGCCAAACATCGTAAAAGGTTGCCAAGATTTGACTCATCCCAGCTTCCTGATAGAGCCAATTACGTTTACTCTTCGGTGAGGGACACTGCCCTCCCCTGATCTTGAATGTTGGCAATAATAAGTAGCGATGTTTGGCATATAACAATGAGTATAATTATAGAATTAGGGACTTGTTTATTTGGATACTTGTTGAGTATTTGAAAAGTTTAAAGGCAAAGGACGTTTTTATTTTTGTTTCAATTGAATAAATAGAAGCAAATAATTTATTTTTCGGAATACTCAGAAATCATTTATAGTAATAGTATTAATAATAACAATAAAAATAATAATAATAATAACAATTATAATAATATTAATAATAATAATTACTATTATTATTATTATTATTATTTTAATAATTTAATATTCTTAAACTGTGTCATTCTCTGGGAAAAGATACCGATATTTGAAGTTATAAATGCTTCTTGATAGTACCGATTATGTTTGATTTTCCGTAGCAACACTGCTCTATCATGAACTTCAACATTGGCAACAGTGAATGGCGCATTCTGGCACATAACAATGCGTATATTATTACAATGAGTGATTCGGCACTTGTTAAATATGTTGGTTGCTCAAAAATAGATGGGCTATGTTTTATTTTGCAATTGATTAAATTGTAAAAGATAACTTTGAAAGTTCATTATTCTGTAATAAATATAGTAGTAGTAATAATAATAATAATAATAAGATTAATAATAATAATAATAATAATAATAATAATAATAATAATACCTTATTAATTTTCATTATTTTTATAGTAGTAGTATTTGACAAAAATATTAATATGAATTAAAGTAAATATTTTAAATGTACATAAGAAAACCAACATATGCTTGTAACCTCTACTTGGCGATCAATTTGGCGCAATTGGTGTTTTAAATGTATAAAATTCAGGAATGTAAAAATGCATCATAATCAATGGTAGGGCGAATATACTTATGGATTGTAATTGATACTCAAAGCAAACAACTTGCTCCGAGAAAGAACCCATTAAAGTAAGTACGTCATTTTCGTATGTAAATAGCGACATCTGGAGAGCCTGGATATTTTCTTAACCGTTTCAATGTTCATTTATTTTTCACACTCATATTTTGCGTCACAGTTAATCTTATGTGGCATTAAAATATGCATTTCAGGCATCAAAAAGCTTCTTGAAATCAAATCGATTTACAAATTGTCATTAACGATATATATTTTGCGTCATTTAAATTAAAATTAGGAGATCATTAAATGCAGAGAGTTTTGTGAAATTGCATTTATACTTCACTCGTTTGTATTGTAACAATAAAGGGAGGAGGACCCATTTTTCTATGAGTTCCTATTTAGCGATTTAACGTATAAATTATAAAGTTCAACTGGTATAGTGATAATTCAAGCCAGAATTGTTTATTTTTAGCGAATTTAATTCATTTTTCACAACTTGATTGTAATATTTGGGTTTTTCAAATCTCTCTATATTAAAAATATATATATAGCCGTCTTCGCTGCCGCCGCTGTTTGACAAATTTCCCGTTCATTGAGTTTATCTGCTTTGTACCAAAATACTATATCATACAAAAATATAAAATTTGGTACACTTGCAGAGAAAGGATTGGGGGACACGCTGTAATTAACCGTATTTTAGAACTATATTGTAGTTTAAGAAATATTTAATGTCAGAATCAAAGACAAAATATTTGAGCTGCAAGTTCGCGTCCTGGATAGGCTAACAATAGCAAGACCACGGATTTTTGCAGGCTGGCACATACATAGTTCGGTACATACAAAGGACATACAAAGGGGTACATAGGCTGGTACATACAAAGGACAGAGTCATTTCTTAATTTCGATGTAGCGAAAGGATTGGGGGACACGGTGAAATTAACCGTTTTTCAGAACTATATTGTAGTTTAAGAAATATTTAATGTCAGAATCAAAGACAAAATATTTGAGCTGCAAGTTCGCGTCCTGGATAGGCTAACAATAGCAAGACCACGGATTTTTGCAGGCTGGCACATACATAGTTGGGTACATACAAAGAACATACAAAGGGGTACATACAAAGGGTACATAGGCTGGTACATACAAAGGACAGAGTCATTTCTTAATTTCGATGTAGCGAAAGGATTGGGGGATACGGTTAAATTAACCGTTTTTTAGAACTATATTGTAGTTTAAGAAATATTTAATGTCAGAAGCAAAGACAAAATATTTGAGCTGCAAGTTCGCGTCCTGGATAGGCTAACAATAGCAAGACCACGGATTTTTGCAGGCTGGCACATACAAAGTTGGGTACATACAAAGGACATACAAAGGGGTACATACAAAGGGTACATAGGCTGGTACATACAAAGGACAGAGTCATTTCTTAATTTCGATGTAGCGAAAGGATTGGGGGACACGGTGAAATTAACCGTTTTTTAGAACTATATTGTAGTTTAAGAAATATTTAATGTCAGAATCAAAGACAAAATATTTGAGCTGCAAGTTCGCGTCCTGGATAGGCTAGCAATAGCAAAACCACGGAATTTTGCAGGTTGGTACATACATAGTTGGGTACATACAAAGAACATACAAAGGGGTACATACAAAAGGTACATAGGCTGGTACATACAAAGGACAGAATCATTTCTTAATTTCGATGTAGTTTACGAGATATTATACATTTAATGACTTGTGAGGTGAAAATGTTTTTTCGATTTTCTCCGTATCCACCGTCCATCGATTTTCTCCGTCCCTTACAGCGAAAACTATAGCATACAAAAATATAAAATTTGGTGCATTTATCGAGAAATAATAGGGTAACACAATGAAATGAACTGTTTATCGATTTAAACTTTAGTTTGGCTTCAACTATTGCGACTCTGCGAGTACAGTGAGTGGGAGGCAAAGCCTCCAGACCCTTGCAGCTTGTTATGGGGGTTGACGAAGCGTAGCGAGCGGGAGCAGAGCCCCCTAGTGTTTAAAGAAAAAGATCCATGTAAGATTCAAATCTTTGAACAATAACTTATGTAACTAAATCTGATGTCAGCATTAAAATATTCCATGTATGAATAAATGTCATACAAGCTAAACTAAACATCAGACAAAATACCGAGAATTCCTTTCAGTTATTATTATCCCTAAAAATATGGAGATTCTTATCACGAAACAAAACTTAATTAAACATGAAAGGAAACATCACTACAAAGGGGAACACGGTTTTCACCTTATTATAAGTATAACTTCTTTGAGACATGCCTGTTTCATGATAAATAATCAGACAAGTATGTGACAGAAATTCTTTCAAAAATCAAACAAAGAATATTTACAGAGATCTGCATAAAAGTATCCCATTCATTTATTTCAATATGTAGACATCTTCACCGAATTCAGCTGTGTCAATGTTTATTTATTTCAATTGAATTATATGTTCCAACCCTTGTGCTATCTCTAATGAATCAGTTGATTATTGTTTTCCGATCATCACTTCTAGAGAGAGCAGCACGTTTCTCTTAACAATTTAACACATGGTTCCTCCCTGGCTACGAATAAAGGACATTAATCTCGTTAATGGATTTGCGTGATTAGAATGCATTTTACATCTTAAGCTTTCACCATCTATGTATGGTTCCGACTACATCTATACCACTTACTTATTCTATGAGATGATAAAAAATAAGGCTCCAGTGTAAAACTATTTATAGTAAATATTTTGTGAATGCATTGTTGACGCACAAAAATGATAGAAATTTAATAGCGGGATGCAATAGGATTATCCAAAACGAAATGTCATTGGTGAAAAACATTGCCTTACAATTATTTTTACTAAATTTTATAAAGCATCTATTTCTCGGGACCTACTTTAGACATAGCTTAGATTGTAATTAATAAGAAATATGCGTCAAGTTCCGGAGGAGGTAGGAAAGATCACTAAGAATTTATATTTTTACTTACTTTTTCGTTTCCTGTTCAAACATTTTCATATTACTCAAAATATCTATTTTACCTATAGATAAAAATAAAGTGTTAATTGATTTAGCATCCAAATTTTATAGAGATAGAGGCATTCACTTGGTATTTTTACTTAGATCTCTATTCCATTTCCTGTTTAAAAAAGTTTAATTGAAACATCTACTCATGAGTTTTATGTGTAGATAGAGATTAGATGCTGACTGACATGAATTCAGCATCAAATTTCAAATCAGGTAGATGGTCTAACTCAAGATAGATAGGTCTTACAAGATAGGTCTAACAAGATCTTCCGCTTCTGTAGATGTCATTTCTAATTCAAAAATGTGCATTTTCTCTGAAACATATGTTTATCAGATTCGGCCAGAGATGGTGACTGTTATGTCTTCAGCATCAAATTCTGTAGAGGGTAGAAAATTTTCTAAAATTTTCTACTTCCGGTTATTTTCCGCTTGCACTTTAAAAATGTTCCTTGAAATATCTATATCTTAGGATTGCCTATAGATAGAGATTTGATGATGACAGGATACGAATTCAGCATTTGACTTTAGTGGAATTTCCACTTCTGGTTCTTGATATGTGTTTTCTGTTGTTGTGTTTAGAAAATCCATATAACCGTATGGAATTATCTTGCAAAAAAACAAAAATGCTTAGTAGCTTTGTCTAAAGAGTACACATCGCTTCCCACCAACGCCAACGGCCGTACCGTGCTGAAAACACCGGTTCTTGTTAGATCACCGAAGTCAGGCAGCATCGAGAGCAGTTAGCACTTGGGTGGATGACCACTTGGGAACACAGCGGGCTGTTTGCACTTTTCGGGCTTGGTTTGCGCACTGGATTTGAACGCTGCCACAACTGCCGCCGTGTTCATACGGAGTACGATCACGTTAAACATGTGGGTCCATGAGTCCTTCCGAGAGGTTGGTGGTAGGGGAAGGAGGGTACGGTCCCTGTGAATGCCTCCCCCACTGGGTTCCGGTCTAAATTGGGTGGCACTTCCCGGCCGTCCAAACAGTTATCTTACACCTTTCTGGTAGGTCGGACTGTTTGGGTCTCAACAAAAACAACATCGCTTCCCACCATATAGAAGCTGCTACTCAATAAATTTCTTGTTTCAAATATAATCAGCATCAATGATTTCTGCTACAGGCCATGACATTTCAAAATTCTCTGATATCAGGAATTTTCAAGCTGCAGTATAAAATATTCGTACATATTCTTGACATAATTTTATTATGGTTTCGATATAACGTTTTGACATAAATGACATTAGCACTTTCACTACTTCCTTAAAGAAAGCAGACATACGCAAATTAAAGACAGTTCTTGCTTGGAGTTTGTTAAATAAAGACATTGTTTTGACATGGTAAAGAAGAATCAAAACTCCTTCTAAACAATGTATGTCACGCAATTTGCATATGTCTGTTCGCTTTTAGGAAATATTGAAAGTATTATTCTCACAGACAGTAGTTTTATATTAGATTGATAAATGGTATTACCATGCTAAATATAACTTTAAACACTTTTCTTTCTGTTTCCGAAACATATAAAAAATTAAAAGTCTAGCTCCACCTCCATAATTTGAAAAAATAAATACACATATTATATTCAGCGAGTGTAATAGCCGTACGGATTTTCTTTCGATTTTCCAAAATTTGGTCGAGATATAACGTGTCCACAACCGCATAGCCGCAGTTATACATCAATTAAAAAGTGGCTGATTCATTTTTATTAACACTTTACAACAAAGTTGAAAAGTGTTTATGACTTTGTTCATTCTGCCTGTCTGTCCGTTAGCACGATAACTGCCGTAAAAATGACTGAATCAAAATGAAATTTTGGCATGTTGTTCTGACGGTCTGTAGGACCAATGGGAGTATAAATGAATAATATCACCCAATTAGTTTTACATTGAACCGGGATTGAAAAAAGGAAATACATTGAACCCTATGGGACCTAATTTTTCAAACATTTTTTACGCGGATTTAAAATTCACAAATTGCTTCAAAAATTTTAGGTAATATTTATTAGGTAATATTTATTATAATTATTCCATAAAATATATAAAAAAACATTCAGCAAAATATATTCAGTAGATTTTAAATAAAAATTAAAATAATAATTACACCTCTTATATGAAGCGATCACGTGACCATGATATGAAAATATCACGTGACCCACTTCAAAATGAAATACGGCATCCATCTTGTCTCAAAATCGCGATTTTTAAAGTTCTTTTTAATTCATATTGAGTGTTGTATCCGTCCTAAAACCGCTTTATTTTTGCTTAAATTATGTGCATCTATATACTGAAACAACGCAATTACAATATATTTGAGTTTAAATGATCATCCAAATTTGATTATTTCTACAACGAAGCCTATTTTTCATTTATGTAAAATGTAAACAGCAAAATATGTAGAATGAGTTATATAAGAATTGCTGTATTTCTTTAACGCAAAACTATTTAGCTCATGGAGTTTGCATAGCTGATATGAATGAAATATTCATTGATTTTACAGAGAGATGGACGATTTTTTTGATGAAGTTTTAAGCATAGTGTTTAATTACTTGTAGTTCCATGGTCTTAAGTTTTTAAATAAAATAAATTATTTTCGTACTGTGATAAATGAAATGAATGGGAAAATGTTATGAATGAAATGCTGCTTTTATAGAGAGAGCCAGGCGTGTTACTTTTTCTATAACGTCATTTGAATGAATATCAGTTGTTTTCGATGAAGTTTTCAGATATAATAAATATTGTAGTATTATGATAATTAAAAATATTAACGACAAATGTATCGCATTTTAGAGATGTTTAAACCAGGCAATTTACATGTCAATGCCTTCATTTGAATTTAGTTCAGTTTTTGCGATGAAGGTTTAAGTTTTCAAATATAATAAATTAATGTAGTATTGTGAAAAGTTTTAAATTATTACTTAGGAATGTATTACATTTTAGAGATGTTTAAATAAAATTGCATTGAAGTTGGAAAGTGTTTCATAATTAATGCTTTAAGCATGATTGAACTTTCTTGTCACTTATGTAAAATGTAAACAGCAAATTATGTGAAATGAGTTGTATGAGGATAGCTGTATTTCTTTAACGCAAAATTATTTAGCTCATGGAGACTGAATAGATGATATGAATGAAATATTCATTGATTTTACAGAGAAAAGACCGATTTTTTTCGATGAAGTTTTAAGCATAGAGTTTAATTACTTGTAGCTCCATGGTCTTAAGTTTTTAAATAAAATAAATTATTTTAGTACTATGACGAATGAAATGAATGGGAAAATGTTATGAATGAAATGCTGCTTTTATAGAGAGAGCCAGACGTGTTATTTTTTCTATGACGTCATTTGAATGAATGTCAGTGGTTTTCGATGAAGTTTTCAAATATAATAAATTAATGTAGTATTATGATGATTTTAAAAATATTACCGAGGAATGTATCGCATTTTAGATATGTTTAAACCAGGCAATTTATATTTCAATGCCGGCATTTGAATGAAGTTCATTTTTTTCGATGAAGATTTAAGTTTTCAAATATAATAAATTTTTGTAGTATTGTGATAAGTTTTAAAATATTACTTAGGAATGTATTGCAATTTAGAGATGTTTAAATAAAATTGCATTGGATTTGGAATGTGTTTCATAATCAATTCCTTATGCATGATTGATGTTTCTTGTTTTACTTTCCCTGCAATACATGTTAATGTATAGGGATTGTATTGGAATTATGTCGAAAATCGCAACTCGAGTTTTCGACTGATCTACATGTTTTGACACCTCTAGAATACGAAAGCACTATTTTTAGCGTGACTTCTGTGTATGTGTGTGTGTGGGGTGGGTCTGCCTGTCAGTCTGTCTGTGCAATGTATGTATTCACTCTAACTCGAAAACTTATGGACCAAATTTCATAAAATTTGGTAAATAAGTGACTTGTGTATGCCCCTGGTTCTGACTAGTTTTTAGTACGATTCAGAAAAAAGAATCTGCCTTTTTTGCGAAATGGCCCGCAAAAATTGCTTGTATCCGCTCTAGCTGAAAAACTAATAGATCAAATTTATCAAAATTTTGTAGATAAGTCACTTGTGGGTTACTCTGGTGCTGATTAAATTTTGGTACAATTCAGAAAAAAAGAGCCTGCCTTTTTTGCGATATGGCTCGCAGAAAATGACTGTATCTACTCTAGCTAAAAAACTAATATACCAAAATTTCACAAAATTTGGTGGATAAGTCACTTATGGGTTAACCTGGTGCTGATTACATTTTGGCACAATTTAGAGAAAAAGGAACCTGCCTTTTTTGCAAAATGGCCCGCAATAATCGTCAAAATATAAAATAAAAAGTTCGCCACCAGTTTTTGAAAACGGAAATGGAAGTAAAATTACAAATTTAATGTAATATAAAATAATGGAGGGTGTTATTTTGTGCAATTACATTCAATTTAGCGAATTATTGAAGAAATAAATCGAACGTAAATATGAGTCTGCAGAAAAAGTCATATGCTGCCCATATCAGATTTTTTAACTAGAGTGCATACAAAATGTAGAATAATGGAAGTTTTGACGAAATCAGTTGAAATAAATTTAATTTTCAATAAATACTGCATGTGTTACTTCATTCTTTTTGCTCTAAATGCATAGAAATAGATATATATTTTTAATAATACTTTTATTTAAATATCCAGAATGCTTCATTTTTAAAAATAAGGGCGAAACAACAAATTCGATTTTTGGAAACTTTAGAGGTGATTTCCTCCCATAATAATCAGTCAGGCCGCCAATTGTATGATATACATTATTAGACACTAAATAGTAAAGCTGCTTAAATAAACTACACCATTCACAAATATACACACATAAATCCACAAAAATCAAAACATTTTAATGAATTCAACTTTTACTAAATGAAAATATTTTCATAATTAAATATAAATATTCCGCAATGCTCGCCATGCAATTACATACATTAATTAATATATACACCAGCAGATGTCTTGGCAGATGCATTTGTAAAATTAAAAACTCAAATTGAGTGTTTTATTCTAAATTGCACAATTAATGACCGAAAAAAATGTATCCCTCCGTAGTGTTGTTTTAAATGAGAGAAAGCTAATAAATAGTATATGCTTTAATTAACGAAAAGCACCACTTTCTATCCCTTATTATATAATTTACAGTTAAGAAAATGAGAGTGTGTATTTGTTTCATTACATTTTCTTTCATTTATTGGATTGAGTATCTTCACATAGGCAGTATTTGTGCTTAATTTACATTTTTCTAAACAAATATTGTAATTATCTCTTTGGAATTCCGAGAAATATTGTAGAATGCTTTTCGAGCGAACTATTTTAGCTGACTATTTCTCATTCCCTCTGATAAATAACTGGGTATTATGATTAGCACAATTAATGCATTGTCTTTATAGCTTTTTACATTAAAATATTCAATTGTGAATTCATTTGAAATGTATTCAGAGTTTAATATATTTTGTTATCGCTGCATAAGGAGTTGTTGGAAAGCTGATTTTTTTCGTAATTATTTATTTGTAAAACTTTGACTTCTCCAAAACTACATACAGTATGTAATTTTGGAATTAAGTACTAGCTAAGAAGTATATGAATTGTCTGATTCTTATGACTTTAATAAATGAGTATATTTTATTAACAAATGTTATTTTCATTTGTATTCTATATATATAAAGAAGAAAAGTGTGTATGTATGACTGGAGAACGGCTGAACCGAATTCCATGAAATTTGCCTTGGTAATCTTGAAATCACCTCACAAAAAATATAGGCCATATTTTGAGTTTCTACGACCAGTGATTCTAGAGATATTTATGAAAAACGACACTTTTTCCTAGGAGTTCTACTCTCTAACTTCATGATTCACAACGAAAAAGGTTGGGCATTGTTGGTTTAAAGCGTGAAAGTCAATTAAATCTCTGAGTTTTGTGGATGTTTATTGAACGTATCAGACACTTTTGAAAATCGCAGGTTTGAGACATGAATTCACATGGAAACTTTCGCCATGGTTTATTTCTCACAGGCTTACTCAACATTAATTTTTGTGGGAGTTCATTGAACGTATTAGACAATTTTGAAAATTCCAGGTTTGAGATATGATTTAAATGGAAACTTTCACCATGGTTTCTTTCTCACAGGCTTACTCAACACTGGGTTTTGTGGGAGTTTATCGAACGTATAAGACACTTTTAAAAATCGCAGGTTTGAGATATGAATTTAAATGGAAACTATCAACATGTTTTATTTTTCACAGGCTTACTCAACAACGAAAAGTATTAAGAAATCACAAGAAAGATCAATCACGCATAAAGCATTGATTATGAAACACTTTCCAACTTCAATTTTATTTAAACATCTCTAAAATGCGATACATTCAGCGGCAATATATCCCAACCTGCCCTATATGTTCCGGTATACTTTTTATCATAGTTTTGCATGGTAAATACCGAGCAACGCCGGGTAATCGCTGCTAGTTTCAATATACATTTTGAAATTTTAAATGTTGATTTTGATTAAATCATGCCTCGCAATATGACTCAGCCATATAATACAAATTAGTGGACACTCCCGATAGTAAATCCGATTAGATAAAAACTTACCAATCTCAAGTATGCAAACATAAATCCACAAAAATAAAAAAAATCGAATTAAATCAACATGTACAAAGATCACCACCATAATTGAATGTAAATATTATATGATGTTCTCCATGGTACTAAGAGCGTAATTAATGCATCACAATGTAATAATGGAATACATCATAATTGGAATAATCAGAGATACATTTAAATATATAAAAATATATAAAAAAATATATAAGAACTACTATTATTACCAATAAATGATCTACTACTTATATTACCAATAAATGATCAAGTATGAGTACCGGAAGCAACAACTCCAACGGTTGATAATCAATATGATATATATCAGCGTACAAAAAGTAAACAACCAGTAATTTCACTGATAACGTTAAAAATCAGTTTTAACAATCACGAACAAAATTTTCATGTAACAATGAGGAACAAATCATAATTAGAATTATTAGAAATAAATATAAATATATAAAAATATATAAATAAATATATAAATATATAGTACGTTATAAACTAGTAGTATTATTTATTATATATTATAATATATTATCGTCTATCACTGAATGTTTCCCTATATTCAACACTTTTGTTACAATATAAGCTAAAAATCAATTAATAGATTAATTGGTTTAATGTATAGCCAGTAAGGGATATAGGAATTTCAAATGTAACTAAGTTACTATAGTTGTTACAATATAATTTAAAACTTATATTCATTGTAAAAATATAAAAAAATCTGATGTGGACAGCACATGACTTTCCTTATATATGCAATGAGTTTACTACTTTTACAGTAAAATAAATAGATTATTTTTATAGTAGATATTTATATCCTTTCCAAGACATTGAATTTTTGTCAAAAAGTCGTCATTTTCATTGATTTAGTGCCATTTTTATCAATTTAACGAGTTTTTCGTTAATTTAGCAACATTTAAAAAAGTCGCCAAGTTGGCGACATTCCACCAAATTCGTCGCCAAAAGCTCGCCAAGCGTTATGGACGGAAAAATAAATTTTTCTAACAGCAGATAAATGACTATTGGAGTTCAAATACAAAAGTATTACTCAAAGTATCTTTTTTCATGAATGGAACCAGCTAGATCCACGAGAATGATATCACCAAATTTATCGCATGATATTCCATATGAAAAGTGAACATGTTTCTCAATAGGAAATATTTTTTTTTATGTTATATGATTTTTTGAGATTTTTTTTTGAAAAATGTGCAATATCTCGAGAACGGTTCATGTTAGCGTTCTAAAATTTATGTCAATCGTTTTCTAATGAAAAAGTTACACAAGAAATGTCTATTTGCGTAACTTTATTAGAGGTTTTGATTTTTTGACGATTTTTTCAAAATTTCACCCGAAAATTTAGGAGGTTCTGAACATTCGCTTGCGTATAAAAACAATAGGCTTCCAGTGTTTATGGATTATAATTTTTGTACCAAAGTTTTGTTCGAATCGCTCCTTTCGTTCGTCAGTTATCGTCTCCACAGGCTCACTGACTGTGTGTCACAGAGAGAGAGAGAGAGAGACATCACTTCAAAAATGTTCGATTCGTGATCAAGGATGCTTGACATGTGCTCTCCCGTCGAAAACTCGAATTCGAATTTAAGACCCCGTCATAATACTTTCCTTATACATTATTGTATATAAGGAAAGTAAAAATCGGCCACTGTGAATATAAATTAAAATCTCTCAATAACGGTTGAGTATGCCAATAAAGTTAATAAAATAAATGTATCATAATATTTTCTACGCATGGTAATAAAAAAATAAATTTTATATGCTTCACCATTCTTGAGTTATGGCTAAAAGAAAGTTAAAACAGAAAATTCCGGAATTTCTAATGGGTAATGTCTTTTGGGTCAAGTTCCACGTGCTTCCAAAGCTTCAAGTTTCTACCTTTAACAATTTGGGCAGCGAAATTTAACCATTTGCCATATAGTCTCACTCAGTCGTATAATATAGAATTATAGTATTGAAAATATGCAATTTTAAATGTAAAAAATGAAAAAACTTAGTAAAAATTAACTTATATTAAATACAAAAATATCCATCATAGATAAATATAAATATTTTGCAATATCCTTCATAAAACTATAAAGTTAATCGTAAATGTATTACCAAGTGCACACTAATCCTCTAATGTTAATTTATGAATTAAAATCTTAAACCGGCTGTTTAATCCTACACAAAACAAATGATGGGTGAATAAAAATAATTTATCTCTCCCTGGCGTTGTGTTAAATGACTGTAAGATAACACATATTACACACTTTAATTAACAGATATTACCAGTTTATGTTTCTAGATACAAATAATTCTGAGTTAAAAAGATGCATGTGAGAGTTTTTTTTTTCTCTTCATTAAATTTTGCATCATTTATTTGATTGTGTTTCTTCTCATGGGCAATATTTGCGCTTAATTGACTTTTCCGCGCAAAATTATAATTATCTCTTAGAAACTCCGAAATCAGACTTTCGAATGTTTTTTGAAAAAATTATTTTTATCTACCTATTTCTCATTTTCTTGGATAAATAAGTGAAGATGATAATAATTATAATTAAATCATTGTCTTTATAGCCTCTTACATTAAAAAGATTCAATCAGGTATGCCTTTCATGTATTTATAATTTAATAATTTGCTTTTAGAAAAAATATTTTCTTTATCTGCGAAAAAGATTGTAAGACAATATAAGCTTATTTTCAATATTTTTTTTTGTGTAAAATTTAATCTCCTTAAGCAAAAAAAATTTTTTTTGAAGGATTTATTATTTTAAAAAAATCACGTTTCGTGTGATTATTGTGACTATAATTTCTAAGTAAATTTTATTAACAAAATATTTAAGTTTCCTTTCAGTACATACATAGTATTCAGCTTTCCCAGATAAGTTTTCAGCATCCTAATAACTTTTTAAGGACAAATCTATGAGTGTACAATAATTTTTAAGGAAAAATCTATGGGTGTACAATAACTCTTTAAGGAAAAACCTCTGAGTGTGCAATAACTTTTTAAGGAAAGATCTATGAGTGTGCAATCTATTAAAGTGAACATGCCCGTTCGCCTAAAGGTGATTGCTACGCCCTTATGGGAGAATAAAATACATAGTAATATAAGCTCTGCAACAAAGCGAGATAGAAAAAAAATACCAATTACAAAGTTGTAGGGGAGTATATAGTTAGCAGGAATCGACTTCAGGATTGCACAGAATACGTACATGGAAGGCAGCGTGATAAAAAATCGTATCATTAGGCGATGTAACACGGTGATACCTACAATACTTGTCAAAGTAAGAAGTAATATTCCTTTTCGATTTCGAGTGAGAGTTGTAGCTGTTGGAAAGCAGTTTGAACAGGATGTACATTATAATGTTGTACATATAACTGTTGCTTATTTTAACCTTATTTAACATGACAGCAATTCGCTAGTAACTATGGCATATGAAATAAATGTATCATATAACCGTTTTATTGTCGATTTCTAGTTATACAATGATCTACAACTTTATTATTGGCTTTTAAGTCTATCTCCCTTTGTTAACGACGATATTTTAATAATTTAATGTGATTTTAAATGGCATTGATTTGAACTTACTGAAATATTTGTATGGTGTAAATGGCGCTATGGAGTTATTATATTACTGTATTTTAATGCTATTAATGCGCTAATCCAAAGTTTAAGTTTATGAACAATAGATTTCTTAAATGGTGTATTCCGGACTTAATTTGTGACATTAGATGAAAAGCGATTTATAGAAAGAAATATTTCAAATGGAGTGATTCTGCTGCTCCTGATAAATATAAAGAACTTAAAACTCCATTAAATTCAAAATAAAATATGTTTATAATAATTCCATTACTATAATATTGATAAATATTTAATTATTAACCTTAAGTACTTCTGGAAAGTTTATAGGCCAAAAGGCGGAATGCTGTGATTGAAAGTAAAATGATTTATGAAAGTGTTAATCTTCTGAATGCTTATGATATAGCTGCCGCTTTTTCTAGTTATTTTAAATTTGCATATGTGGAAAGCTCTTTTTTGATATTGACTGTGTGCTTTATTCTGTAAATGTTAATTGCAATCCTGAAAATTTTTACATTAATTAGTATTCGAAAAAATTGTTGGTAATTATAAACTAGTTGACGGATAATTGTCTTAATTCTAAATGAGTTGAATGTATTTAGCATTTTCTTCTCAAAAAGAATGATGAATATATCGTATGGTGGTTGCAACTCTGATATTTATTTTTAACTGGAGTACCAATAGATCTTTATCGGGTGCGTTATTCATTCTGTTCATTAATGATTTATTTAGTAATCAGATGAATTCTGTTTGGTCATTATTTGCAGATGATTTTAACATGCTTAATTGGATTTGTAACATGGTGATTGTACTGCTTTTCAGTCTAATCTGTATCGATTATCTTTATGGCGCTTAAAAATAAGTTATTTTGAAATTTCAGTAAATGTTCTGTTGCAATATTTTGGCACAAATTAAATATTACTTCTTATGATTATTTAATAAACTGTAATTTATTAGAGCATAACCGAAATGTTATTGAGCGGAATGCACATGTTGAGTATAAGTTAACTTTTAAGGATTAATTTCATACCACTGTTTCGAAGTCGTTTAGATATCTAGGGTTTCTAATTAGAAAGAGAGAGGTTCCAATATTTAGAATTTATGTGGACAACACATGACTTTTACAATATAATTTAATTAATTTACTTCTTTCAGAATGAAACAAAAAAGATCAATCATGCTTAAAGCATTGATTATGAAACACTTTCCAACTTCAATGCAATTTTATTTAACCATATCTAAAGTGCGATACATTCTTCGGTAATATTTTAAAACTTATCACAATACTACATTAATTTATTATATTTGAAAACTTAAACCTTCATCGAAAAAAATGAACTTCATTCAAATGACGGCATTGAAATATAAATTGCCTGGTTAAAACATCTCTAAAATGTTGTACATTCCTCGGTAATAGTTTTAGAATTATCATAATACTACGATAATTTATTATATTTGAAAACTTCATCGAAAACAACTGAAATTCATTCAAATGACGTCATAGAAAAAATAACGCGGCTGTCTCTCTCTATGAAAGCAGCATTTCATTCATAAGTAATTTCCCATTCATATCATTCATCACAATACTGTAATAATTTATTTTATTTAAAAGTTAAGACCATTGAGCAACAAATTAAGCTCTATGCTTAAAACTTCATCGAAAAAAATTGTCCATCTCTCTGTAAAATCAATGAATATTTCATTCATATCAACAATGCAAACTCCATGAGCTAAATAATTTTACGTGAAAGAAATACAGCAATTCTTACACAACTCATTCTACATATTTTGCTGTTTACATTTTACATAAATGAAAAATAGGCTTCGTTGTAGAAATAATCAAATTTGGATGATCATTTAAACTCAAATATATTGTAATTGCGTAGTTTGCGTATGTAGATGCAGAGAATTTAAGCAAAACTAAAGTGGCTTTAGCACGGATACAACACTCAATATGAATGAAAAGGAACTCAAATCACGATTTTGAGACAAGATGGATGCCATATTTCAGTTTGAAGTGAGTCGCGTGATTTTCTCATATCATGGTCACGTGATCGCTTCATATAAGAGGTGTAATTAATATTTTAATTTTTATTTAATAAACTATTGATAATATTTCGCTGAATTTTTTTTTATATATTTTATGGAACAATTTGAATATTACCTAAAATTTTCGAAGCAATTTGTGAATTTTAAATCCGTTTAAAAATGTTTGAAAAATTAGGTCCCATATGGTTCAATGTATTTCATTTTTTCAACCCGGGTTCAATCCAAAACTAATTGGGTGATATTATTCATTTATATTCCCATCGGTCCTACAGACCATCTGAACAACATACTAAAATTTCATTTCTATTAAGTCATTTTTACGGCAGTTATCGTGCTAACGGTCAGACAGGCAGACAGACAGACAGACAGACAGAATGAACAATTTCTTAAACACTTTTCAACTTTATTGTAAAGTGTTAAAAAGAATGATATATCTGATACATGGCACAATGTTTTAATGTTGTACATTTTGCAGTTTTCCAGATAAAACACGTAAATATCTTTCGTAGTACATATTTAACTTATATTTCGCGCAACTTTGAATTGACAATTATCAACATTGATTACATCCACAATAAATATAAAGTCCATACATTTAATATTTTCATAATTGTTTCTTCAATTTGGCGTCATTTGCGTTAACTTAACGCCAGTTTTGCAATTTTGAGGAAATAAATCTTAGAAGAAATATCGGCAAGTTGGCTATAAGCTGCTCTTAAGATTAAAAAAAAATACCATTTTCTTCCAAAAGCGCTATACTTTTAGAACAAACTAAACAAATTGCATAACATTTTTCACAACTACTTTCATCAATGCACTACAGAGATCTATGGATATTAAAAAAGATCAAACCACGTTTATATCTTCTAATTTTCATAAATGTGTACTCAAAGAATACCAAAACGTTTTCTTTCGATTTATAGACCAAAAGAGACAATTCATATTTTAAATTTTGTAACATTTAAAAATTTATTTCATTTTCTTATTTATTTATTTTAGTATTATTATTCTTTATTATTATTATTTATTTGGGACACGTTGAATTTTTACTTTCCTTATATATATAATGTATAAGGAAAGTATTGTGACGGGGTCGAAAATTCGAATTCGAGTTTTCGACTGGAGAGCACGTTCCAAGCATCCCTGATCACGAATCAAACATTTTTGAAGTGATGTCTGTATGTGTGTGTGTGAAAGTATGTGTGTGTATGTGTGTGTGAAAGTATGTGTGTCAGTGAGACTGTGGAGACGATAACTGACGAACGAATGGACCGATTCGAACAAAATTTGGTACAAAAATCGTAATCCGTAAACACTGGAAGCTTATTGTTTTTATACGCAATCGAATGTTCAGAACCCCCCTAAATTTTCGAGTGAAATTTTGAAAAAATCGTCAAAAAATCAAAACCGCTAATAAAGTTAAGCAAATAGATATTTCTTTTGTAATTTTAAATTAGAAAACGATTGACATAAATAACGCTAACATGAACCGTTCTCGATATATTGCACATTTTTCAAGTAAATTCATTGCATTATATAAGGAAAGTCATGTACTGCCCACATTAGATTTTTTAATTGCAGTATGATGTAAAAAATTTGAGAATTTGCACATATTTAAAATAAGAGGAGTAACTGGATGTACATCTGATAGTAACTTAATGCAATTAACGTGTATTAAAAACATATATATTAATTATATATGTATATAATGCATATTACAATTATTCACCAAAGTACCCCATCCACCAACAATTTTAATGAATAAATATATGCGTAATCACATGCTAATGCTCCAGTGTTCATTTATGTAATTAAAAACTCAAACCAACTGTTTAATTGAAAATGAAACAATTGATGAGCAAATGAAAAAAAATCATTTATCACTCCCTAGTGTTGTGTTTAACGAGAAAAAGCTAATAACTATTACACACTTTAATTAACAAAAAGCGTTGCATTTCTGTCGCTTGGCATAAAACAATTCCGACATGAAAAGAGTCCTTTGAATATCTTTGTTTCATTAAATTGATTGGGCTTCTTCCCATGGGCATTTCTTGCGCTTTATTGGCTTTTACTAGAAAAATTATAATTATCTGGTCACAACTCCGAAAATGATTTCCGAACGTTTTTCGAGGAAATGGTTTTTAACGTCCCTGCTTCTCATTCCCTAAGAGAAATAAGTGGGAATGATGACAATTATAATTAAAGCGTTGCATTTTTGACCTCTTTGATTAAAATGATGCAATCGTGAAATCATATAGAAGTTTATTTATCTCGCCATTAATTTTTTTATGACAGACTTTTCTAGCACAGCGTAATATGTAATATGAATATATAAATTGCGTTTTTATAATATATAATACAGGGCGATTGATGTCAGTATATACAAACGAAACGTAAAAGGTTCAACCCTGAGTCAGAATAAAAAAACAAATGTTGGGCTAGTCCAGAAACGCTGATTCTATAAAGCTTATGAGATAATAATCGTTCTGAGCTAGTTGAGGTCAACACTGTGCTAGTTGTGGTCAACACTGTGCTAGTTGAGGTCAACACTGGGCAAGTTGAGGTCAACACTGCTAGTTGAGGTCAACATCAACAACAGTAATAATACTGTGTGAGTTGAGGTCAATATTTGTGCTACTTTAGGTCAGCACTAGATTATCTTTAAAATTTCAGATCTAAGAGAAACTGTATAGGTAAACAGCGTTTTCATTATTTTGTTTTGTTAAATGATACCATATTTTTTTGTTATATTCGAGAACTAAAACCGCTGCGATAAATTGTAGATCCTTATAAAAATCGCAATTTTTTATTTTTTATATAGAACTGCATCAGTGTGTCATATAGAACTGCATTGTTTAGAACTGCATTGTCATTTGTATAGAACTGCATTGTCATTTTTATATAGAACTGCATCAGTGAGAACTGCATCTAGCTTGCAACGGATAACTTGTGATTTGAATATACTTTTACAAGATAAGAAAATGGGCTTTCTTATAAAAATACACTTGTTTGTGCTACACAAACTAACACTAATAAACACTAGTGCCTATACCATTAGTGGCGACACGATTAACTTCAAATCACTGAATCAACTAATTGCATGACAAATCTTAAAACCCAGATTTAAAGGTCACTTGATTAAAAAACCATCCTACAGACGTACAACAAATAAATAATTTTAAGCCAAAGCGCTTTCGAACACCTTCCTGCCCTTCCTCAGTGGCGATAGAATTCTAACAGATGCCAGCATGCCTAAATACATTCTAATGCCGTCAAATTTTGCAAATTATGCCTGCCGTAATAGTTAGTAAAATGTTTCCTTTGTTATTTTGTAGTTTCAATACCTCTATTTGATATCAAACACTGCAAATATAGGCTTGATGAACTATTGACTTCATCAGTTCTCGAATATATTTACAATGAAATACTGCTATCCCGATAGGTGATAATGGAGTAGTTGAAAAACCAAGTCGTTTCTTCATAAAACTCTACAGTTAGGTGATTTGAAATTTAATTATTTTAAATTTCAATGCTGTTTTATTTAAACTGTTCAATTTACTGTTGTTCAATTTGGACTGTTCAATCAATTTGGACTGTTCAATTTAAACCAAATCCTGTAAATGTGTGTTTGAGAAACTGTTGATTTCATAAGCCCACAAAGATATTTGCAGTGAAATATTTCGTTTCAGGTAGTTGTGATAATGGAGTAGTTCAAACACAGCGACGTTTCTTCGTATAAATATCTAAAGTTGTGTGATTTGAAATTCAATGATTCCAGATTGAAATGCAGTGCCACACTAGAATTTACAACTGTTCATTCAATACCAAAGTCTACAAATATGTGTTTTGAAAACTGTTAATTTCATCACTGTTGCATCAACTGTTGATTTCAACTGTTGATTTCACAACGATATTTACATGCATTTTTTTTCAGGTAGTTGTGATAATGGTGCGGCCAAAACAACTTCGAAGATTCTTCATGTAAAATGTATTTTAAATTCAATGATTTTCAATTAGACTGCAGTTCCATACTGGAGTGAACTAACTCTTGTGATGGAAAATACCAATAATTACATAACTCAACCCCAAAAATATTGGTACATTAAATTGGTAGAATATTAGTGGAATTAAAATATGTACCAGGCTCGTTGTTGGGTAAATATCCCTTATTGCAGGAAACAACTTTTCCTTATTATTCAGCCTAATGGATTTATTATCAGTCTTACGTAAATAATTTTCTTTTAAATATTGATTGTGTATTATTAATTTACATCTAACACTTTTTTGCAATTATATATTTTCTTAATGACCTTTTTAGACTTAGTAATAACGCTCATTTAGTAGTTTAATAGTAACATTCTTTTAGTAGTAACGTTCTTTTAGTAGTTTAATACTAACATTATTTTAGTAGTAACGCTCTTTTAGTAGTTTATTAGTAACATTCTTTTAGTAGTAACGTTCTTTTAGTAGTTTAATAGTAACCCCTTGCTCTGCTTCGTCTTTGTATGCGGAATCTGATAATTTATAAAACATTGATGGGAAAGAACCTAGTTTCTGATTTATAAATTTTACATCGCATTTACCGAAATCTTCTGGAGCTTCATCTTCAAGAGAAAGCGTCTTGTCCAGCATATTTATCACAAGAAACAATTCTGCCAGTATAACATTATGTATAACATCACTTACAATTTTTACTTTCCCTGCAATACATGGTAATGTATAGGGAAAGTATTGGAATCATATCGAAAATCGCAACTCGAGTTTTCGACGGATCTACACGTTTCGAGACCTCTAGCATACGAAAAAACTATTTTTAGCGTGACGTCTGTGTGTGTGTCTGTCTGTCTGTGTGTCTGCCAGTGTGTCTGTGAAATGTATGTATCCACTCTAACTCAAAAACTAATGGACCAAATTTCATAAAATTTGGTAGATAAGACTCTTTGGTACGACTCTGGTGCTGATTAGTTTTTGGTACAATTCGGAAAAAAAGAATCCGCCTTTTTTTTTTGTGAAATGGCCGGCAAAAATCTCATGTATTCACTCTAGCTGAAATACAAATTGACCAGATTTCACAAAATTTGATATATAAATCACATGAGGGATACTCTGGTAGCTGATTAGATTTTGGTACGATTCACTAAAAAACAATCTGCCTTTTTTTACGAAATAGCCCTCAAAAATCGCCAATTTCTAAAAAAAGACTAGGTATGTTCAAATGTATCAATTGATTGCTTGTTTTATACATAATTTTTGACGAGGAAAAGAATAAGAACAACTCTATTATTCTAGTACTAATCGTTCTCGAGATATGAGATTTTTTGCATTTTTTTATGCCGCCTTTGGAAGAATGTCCAATTACCAAGTAAAAGCAAAAATTGAATAAAAATGCAAACTTAGTGTCATTTTGTGCAATTAAACTCAATTTAATCAGTTCTTAAAGAAATAAAGAAAAAAATAAATTTGAGTCTGCAGGTAAATTCATGTGCTGGCCACATCAGATTTTTCCATTTGTAAAGATTATTAATTTTTGTTAATGACTAGTTAAAAATCAATTTTAGACATTGGTTTATTGCAGAAGTCAAGTGCTTATATAAATTATATGACACATTTAAAAAATTCACAAATGGATATTTTGAAAAGTTAGAAAACATTTCAAACTTCAGACTAGCGAAATTGAACACACTTACTTAACAGTGTTCTGTTGGATGTAAACAGCACAGTTCTATCGTTTTGATACAAACTGCTCAGATTTAATATATTCCAGCAGAAGCATCTGTTCAAATACATTGAATTGATTTCTATTCATATCGCATCCTAGTGCAAAATGGATTTTACTCGGGGAAAAAAATCACGCATTCACAAATCTGAAAATGATTTTCTTTTTATTTCCCCCAAAGAAAATGACCTTCATCTGCCATTTCACATTTCTCGGGGAAATTAACTAGAATGGTAATTACTCTAATGGAAGTTCTGTCTTGATTGCCTCTTAAATTAAAAGCGACCAATCGTAAATTCATTTGAATCTATTCGGTGTTATGTTAAAATATTTCTATTTCAAAATAATCGCTGCGTAAGGGGCTACATTAAAGAACCGTTTATATAATAAGCCGTTTATATAATAAGCCCTTTAGATATTTTATGCTCGAAAACAAAAGTTAAAAATATATCTCAAGTTCTCCATAAATGTTTTATTTTTTTTTTCTTTGCCATAGTATCATAATAGTTTTGAAAATTTTTAGTACCTAAGCCATTTTAATCTTCTTAAATCCATTTAAGTGCTCGAAACAAATATGCATTGGAAAGTTATATAATAATTGTCTTACCTGTCTGCGTCTGACTTATCAGATAGATCTTCTGGAATTTTCCAGATGATCCACAAGACTGAAATATTGTACACTATTATTGTGCTGAAATATTGTGAAATATTGTGTGTGTGTTTGTTCATATTCATCGTCTTTCTCTTTCTTTCATAATTCATTAAATGGCACTAAATAACCAGGATAATTATTTGAAATTACTCAGAAATTGCAGTTTTAATTCAAATGCCATTGCTATTTCAAGAATAGGGGGTATTTCCAAAGGCGATGCGGTTAAAATGCAAAAAACTGACAAAAATCCTGAGAACTGTTAATCTTAGAATTATGGGGTTGATCGGTTTTCGTCGTCAAAATTCCGTATGAAATAAGCATTTAATTGATACATTTAAGCATATGCAGTCTTTTATTTTAGATTTTGACAAAGTTTGCGTGCCATATTGTAAAAATAACATGCTCCTTTTTCCGAATAGTACCAAACTCTAATCAGCACCAGGATAGCCTATAACCTAGACGTGACTTATCTACCAAATTTTCTGAAATTTGATCTAATGAGTTTTTTAGCTAGATACATGCGATTTTTGCAGGCCATTTCGCAAAAAAAGGCAGATTCTTTTATTCCTAATCATACCAAAATCTAATCAGCAGCAGGATCACTCACGAGTGACTTATAAAATAGTATGAAACTTGGTCAATTAAGTTTTGAGTTAGAGTGGATACATACATTGCACATACAGACAAATACACACGCAAACGTCACACTAAAAATAGCTTTTGCGTCTTCTAGAGTTTCTAAAACGTGTAGATACATCGGAAACTCAAGTCGCGAATCCCAATACGAATCCAATAATTTCAAGGAAGTCCTGGTAACAATATGGGGAAAGCTAAAATTTGAGGAAGTTCTAATGGCAATATGAGGAAAGCTAAAATTTGAGGAAGTTCTGATGGCAATATGAGGAAATCTTATGAAATTTGGTCAATTAGTGTTTTGGAATATATACAGATATTTGACTGACATAGACACACACAGTCACACACACACGCTAAAAATAATTTTGCGTGTTCTAGAGGCCCCAAAGTGTGTAGATCGTGAGAATTGAATTGCGATTTTTCACACGATTCCAATACTTTCCCTTCACATTACCATGCATTGCAGGGAAAGCAATGCACAAAATAGAAGGTTGTTCTTTATATCCCTCAGTTATCCCAATTCCACGTAATTCATAAAGATATAGTAAGACGAAATTCGCATAATAAAATCAATAAATATTGCATAACACTATATTCTTCTAATAATTACTCTTTGAAACAACAACATTGAATAATGCATCTATATTCATACGGATATCTAATATAATAAGAATCACTGAACATATTAAGAAAGATTATACAAAGTATAATCATAAGTAATATACAGAATCATACGTTTCTCGCGTTTGTGTTTAATGAGAAAACGCTAATAATACGATTCTGCAGTTTAATTAAGAAAAGCGTATTCTCCCTGCTCGAAGTGTAAAGCATTTTGAGTTAAATATTCAAGACTTTTAAGAAATAGACTTTTGTTTCATTAAACTGATTAGTTTTCTTCCCATGGGCATTCCCTGCAGTTTAATTAACTTTTCTTTAATAAAAATATAATAATTTCTTCACAACTGAGAAGTATTTTCGAATATAATATCAAAAGATGGGTTTTTAAGTTGGCTATTCCAAGAATGAAGGATAAAGCTTTTATTATAATCAAAGCTTTGTATTTAAAATTAAGGTGATTATATCATGAAATATGTCTTAATTCAGTGTTAGGTTATATTTATAAATATCAACTTTAAATTACTTTAAAATATATTTAATGTTATTAAATAAATTTTGGGTCACTGACACAAGTTTTTAAGTCTTAGTCTGTGACGAAATTCTTGTATCTGATGTTTGTATATAAAATGTTGGAAGCCCAAAGCTATTTTTTTAATCCCAAGGGTTGACAGATTATTCTGTGTATTAGTAAATGTGTTTACCAGAAGATAATTGCATCCTTAAATAGGTTTTATACTTTTTATATACGTTTATAAGTATGGAATAAGTAACATTTAAGTAATAGCAATAAAATTTAGAAATTGATCATGCACCTCTCTGAGTCACTGTTATCAATTGTCACACAGCCCAGCAACATAATTACTCTACAACCCACGCCCATCCTTTACAAAATGCAAGTATTTTATATCATCTTAACAAAATTCAAGTACTTTATGACATCCTAACAAAACTCTATTTTATGACACATTTAAAGAGCAAAAATATTTGTTATTCCCTAACAAAACGCAAATATTTATGACCCCCTAATTAAACGCAAGTACTTCATAACTCCCTAACAAAATTCACCCAAGCGAAACGCAAACAAGTTCTGACACCAAAACAGAGCTCAAGAACTTTATGACACCAAAACAAAGCTCGAGTATTTTATGACACCCTTAGCAAAACACAAGCAAGTTCTGACACCAAAACAGAGCTCAAGCACTTTATGGCACCAAAAGAAAGCTCAAGTATTTTATGACACCCTTAGCAAAACGCAAGCAAGTTCTGACACCAAAACGGAGCTCAAGCACTTTATGACACCAAAACAAAGCTCGAGTATTTTATGACACCCTTAGCAAAACGCAAGTAAGTTCTGACACCAAAACGGAGCTCAAGCACTTTATGACACCAAAACGAAGCTCAAGTATTTTATGACACCCTTAGCAAAACGCAAGCAAGTTCTGACACCAAAACGGAGCTCAAGCACTTTATGACACCAAAACAAAGCTCGAGTATTTTATGACACCCTTAGCAAAACGCAAGTAAGTTCTGACACCAAAACGGAGCTCAAGCACTTTATGACACCAAAACGAAGCTCAAGTATTTTATGACACCCTTAGCAAAACGCAAGCAAGTTCTGACACCAAAACGGAGCTCAAGCACTTTATGACACCAAAACAAAGCTCGAGTATTTTATGACACCCTTAGCAAAACGCAAGTAAGTTCTGACACCAAAACGGAGCTCAAGCACTTTATGACACCAAAACGAAGCTCAAGTATTTTATGACACCCTTAGCAAAACGCAAGCAAGTTCTGACACCAAAACGGAGCTCAAGCACTTTATGACACCAAAACAAAGCTCGAGTATTTTATGACACCCTTAGCAAAACGCAAGTAAGTTCTGACACCAAAACGGAGCTCAAGCACTTTATGACACCAAAACGAAGCTCAAGTATTTTATGACACCCTTAGCAAAACGCAAGCAAGTTCTGACACCAAAACGGAGCTCAAGCACTTTATGACACCAAAACAAAGCTCGAGTATTTTATGACACCCTTAGCAAAACGCAAGTAAGTTCTGACACCAAAACGGAGCTCAAGCACTTTATGACACCAAAACGAAGCTCAAGTATTTTATGACACCCTTAGCAAAACGCAAGCAAGTTCTGACACCAAAACGGAGCTCAAGCACTTTATGACACCAAAACAAAGCTCGAGTATTTTATGACACCCTTAGCAAAACGCAAGTAAGTTCTGACACCAAAACGGAGCTCAAGCACTTTATGACACCAAAACGAAGCTCAAGTATTTTATGACACCCTTAGCAAAACGCAAGCAAGTTCTGACACCAAAACAGAGCTCAAGCACTTTATGACACCAAAACAAAGCTCGAGTATTTTATGACACCCTTAGCAAAACGCAAGTAAGTTCTGACACCAAAACGGAGCTCAAGCACTTTATGACACCAAAACGAAGCTCAAGTATTTTATGACACCCTTAGCAAAACGCAAGCAAGTTCTGACACCAAAACGGAGCTCAAGCACTTTATGACACCAAAACAAAGCTCGAGTATTTTATGACACCCTTAGCAAAACGCAAGTAAGTTCTGACACCAAAACGGAGCTCAAGCACTTTATGACACCAAAACAAAGCTCAAGTATTTTATGACACCCTTAGCAAAACGCAAGCAAGTTCTGACACCAAAACGGAGCTCAAGCACATTATGACACCCTACAAAGCTCCAGTATGTATATTATGACACCCTAACAAAAAGCACCTGTTTCATAAATAGTAATACTTGTCATATTTTGAAACTAGAATAAAAAATTAATAATTCCCACTAAGCAAAAAAAAGAGATTTTCATTAAAACTAAATTTCATTTCCAGATATTTAATTGCCGCTAAGTTGACAGTATATCCATAAATCGCCAAAGTGGCGATATTACGTTGACTTTGCCGAAAAGCTTAAGCAAACAGACAAAGCTATTGGTTTCTTTCAACATTCAAAGTAATATACAAAAGTAAAAGGTTTAAACACACAAGACCATTATTATTTCACTTTCTAGAGCAAAATATTGTACTTCGCGCGAAGCAAAATCTTCCTCGAAAATTACTCAAAAGGTAAATACGAGTAATGGAGCTGGTTTTTCTTATTATGTATGCAGAAATTGCGTGCTCGCAATGTAATTGTGTAATTTTGAAAAGTTAGGGAGCCTCTAAGTAGGAGAGCTTTGTAAGTAAGGATTTAAAGAGTCAACGTAAACGAGCCTTTCCACTAAGATTTGGTAAATCGTGCGAAGAAAGTGAAACGTAATGATAGTGCATAGAGAAGTAGTTTATTTAAACTTATAAGCACCGTAAAGATGAATTGGTATATAAATAATTACGTTTTAAAATAAACTGGTAGTTATCGTGACGGCATTCTTGTTATTTTAATAAAAATAAAATATATAAATTTTGAAACCAGCAGAATTACTTGTATATGTAAAAATAAAGAAATGTGCCTGGTTGTCCATCTGTTTATCTGTGTTATCTGTATCGGACAGTCTAAGTATCGTACGGACATAAAATTTGTACACGGGTACTTCAGGCCCCATGAAGGGGCACCTTGTCTTTTAGCATCGAAAAGAATAAAAAATTATCTTTCAAATGAACTTTAAACGGCACACACACATATAATGGACTAATTTTCCAATATATATATATATATATATATATATATATATATATATATATATATATATATATATATATATATATATATATATAATCAATATATAAACGAAAAAAAGGTAAAAGAATAACAATATGAATTAAATTAAATTAAGGTGTGCTTACGGGGTATTAGCAATGCCAAGGGGGATTGTGACCCCTTACCCTTGTTAAAGCATGGTTTAAATCCCGGGAAACACTCCCAGAAACAACTAATAAACATAAAAGTTAATTTTATGTAAATTTCAGCGACTATTATATTTACGACAAATGTATATGCACGAATCATAACCGTAACAGGTTATATATAGACATGCATGAACGGAACAGTCAATGTTGGTCCGGGAATGTTACGTTGAATGGACATTCCGGTTTCCTTTTTAGCTTCCTATTCGAATAGTTACACTGTATTCATCTTGGTTTTTATGTTCAATTTCCCTGGTGGGGATTTTGCTTTTTCCAATGTCGACGGATAGAGGATTGCTTCGGGCAAGTACTGGTTCCGGGAGTGTTTCCTTGGAATCAAAGCATGCTTCAACCGGGAACAAGGGATCACAATCCCCCTTGGCCTTTCTACTTCCCTGTAAGCATCCCCTCCTTCTTTCTTTTTTCATTTCTTATACATATGATTCCATATATATACATATGCTTCCATATATATATATATGTATATAATAGTAGATTTTTCATCTTAATCCCGCTTTTTATTGCTGCTGTTAACGTCCCGGTGATGCCTGCTATTTAAGATGCAAATGTCTAATAAAAACTACACCGGAACTCACAGCGAATTTACGAAAGCCAATAAACGTTTCATCAATACATTTGCTTACACAAAATATAAAAAATGTGTTACGTTAGTACACACATGACTAGGCCACACCCGCTCATCTTAAATCCCGGAAAACGCTAGGTACATTTTATAGTTCATAATAATTCTGACGTTCCGCACAGTATATACTCTATAGAGCTTTCATAGGGAAGGGTTTAAGCACTACATTTACTTTGTAAGGAAATGTACGTGATTGCACATGTTAGGTGCAACTATAGTAAAGTGGCCTTTCACGATTGAATAAAAGTGATTACGCGCGACCTCATAAAAGAAGTTAAAAAGTTAGAATGACAAAAACGGCAAGAAAGTGAGATAGATGAAGAAAGTCAATTTAATATGTGATGTTGCCGAATTAGTAAGAATTGACGCCCAGGAATGAAGGAAACACACATATAAGGCAATACATACCTATCAAAATGTGTATCACAAGGGACTCCAACACATTGACACTTGCACTATTTTTATATATTTTCTGGAATATATTTGGTAATATATTTTTCGGAATTTAAATGTGCATTGTGTCTGAAGGGGGAAATTTTAAATAGGTTCTGCACTAGGTTACTGTTCATGGAAGTGTTGTTTGTTGTATCATCCCTGCATACGACAGTCATTAGACAATGCCCATACTGTGTCCCATAAATAACTATTTCAACAGTTTTATTGCTAATTCCTACTAAAAAGACAGCGCCTAACAACTTTATAAGGTGTTTTTATCGTCCATATTGCTTTGATGACAGGTTATTTCCCTTTGTTGTCGAGTTCTTTCAAATTATCCATTAGGCTCGCTGCAATCACTCTTATTTGATCGGAAGTAGTCACTTAACAATACATATAACTAACATGTACATTCATGAACCTTCCTCCTTTGTTATTGAATTATCTAAGGTATTTCCTAGGAACCCTGACGCATATTTAATGCATTATCGTGAAAGTAAATTTTTTCTATGACCTTGAACATGTATACGTAAACACATGTATTTTGGTTAGATAATTGCCTGTTAGCAAAACCATAACACATCTGAATGTGACCTTCAGCGCAAATGAAGAATTAATACAAAACATTCAAAATTCCTTCAGAGACAAGAAAGAGACACACAGTGCAAATAGTCATGGATTCCAACAGGAACGAACCGCTATTAATATGAACAATAAAATCTGACAAATGAGTGGCATTCATGTAATGAAACTGTCGCTCACTTTGAACAGTGGTTGTCATGCCGCTTATAACAATGGCAACAACATCTTTCAAAACTTGTGATAAAATGTGTTTCATACTGGCTATACTTTAGTAAGTACGTACTGAAGAATAATTCTGTCTATGATAAATGAAGCATACATATATATATATATTTATATATATATATATATATAATTCGAGAAGGGCGCAAAATTTAGATTTCAGGAGTTTGACCATGCCGTACTAACTGTTAATCAGAATATAAATAATTTCATTTATAACACAGCTGTTGATTATAGTATACCAACTGAGGTATTCAAAGAATGGAAAAGTAAAGTATTGAATGGGGTTTATTACTGGTATAATAGGTACAGGGGACATGTCGAAATATTACAATAAAGCAAAACTGAATTGGATGAATTGCAGAGTAATTCTGTAATCATTTATGTTGACAAGGTCACAAGTAACTATGCATTCACATGTAGAAAATACTACAACGAGTTACTACAATGTAGTTATAATGACGAGAGTATGTATCAACACGTAAATTAATCTAGAAATTGAAAATCGAGTAAAGGCAATGTATAAACAAACCGGTATCTGTATTGGAAACTTAAAGTTCCCTCATCTCACGCTCATTCCTAAACTGCACAAGAGTCCAGTTAAATTTCGACACGTAACAATAGGATGCACATCTTATTTAACAATTGCAAATAAAAAGTTACTGATGATGCTTAGGCATGTCATATCAGGACTCTGGATACAGCTCTGGTGAAATTGGTCCTTTTCGAGATGGTGCTTTACAACGGTATAGGGTATTACAAGCAAATTAAAGGCATCCCTATGGGAGGAAGTTGTTCTTCGGTTCTAGCAGACATCTATTTAGATAAATATGAAACAGGAACCCATATGTTAAATGAAATGGTATACATGAGATATGTGGATGATGTGATTTTGTATTGTAATGATACAGATTTCGTAATGGATTTTGGTTTATATCCACAGACTTTAAACTTAATAGAAACTCCTTGTAATTCTGATAACAGTTTAAATTATTTAGATATATGTATTGATAAAGTTAACAATAAAACTTTTTTCAAGATCTTTGATAAAGAAAAAAATTTCAATTTAAAATAAACTTCATTACACCTTGGTTTAGTAATTTGCATAAAAATATTTTCAACCAATTATTATCAACCAATTGATTAGAAATAAACGTTTGAATAGTAGGGAAAGTGATCAAGTGCATCGCGATAGAGTGTTTATAAATGAAGCAGTAAAACAAGTTTACCCAATGTGCTTTGTAATCAAAATACTTTCAAAATTCACTGGTTTAAGTATAACTGAATGTAGAAGCAAATATTAAAGCTGTTGAAACAGAGTCTTAGGTAAGAAAAGACTCACGAGAAGCAAGTATGGATGGTCTTGAACTGGAATAAAGGTTTACGATAGTATTGGATGCTTCGTATAAATTAGACAGTTTTGGTAAGCGTTTTGGATTTTGTAGTGATAGTTTTTAAATAGCTACGTTCATACATTAGTACATTGAGTTACTTTCTTCAATTGCTAGACAGATATACTAAAGTCCGTTGTTTCTATGATTGCATAAAAACACGTAGTTAAAATTTTATGCAATATGTGCCCAACAACAGAGTAAACGAGAATAACAGAAAAAATTCCAAATACAAAATTCAACATTGAAACATAAAAACCCCACATAATCATAAAAAATATAGCGCACAAATGCACAAACATGCAAAAAAAAATGCAACTCACAAGTCTGAAGATCACCAGCGTAAATAAACTACAATATATATATATATATATATATATATATATATATATATATATATATATACATATATAAACTTTGCTTTTGGGATAATAAATTAAATATACATAATGGTTTCTAGAAAATACTTTAAATGCCCATTAACTTTATAAGGAATGGTTCATGATATAATGATTGAGTGACAAATTAATGATATATATGATGTAATGATTTTAATTGGGGCAAGGTTTCATTTAGTTGTAATCTCATACTATTTCAAGCATTATATTGTTTAATTTGTTTAGCAGCATGGATGCATGCTTTGTCTTTTTGTTTGTATGGCGTTCTTTGCTGAATTATTACTCGCATTTTTCATGTATTGTACTAGTATGTCACGATTCGGTAATATTTAGAAATTACTCTGGTCCATTTTGTCTAATTTAATGAATGGAGCATCAATGTTGGGGAAATTATATATATATATTTATAATTTCATTATTATTAAGCAGCTATCATATCGATCGTGTAATTCTATTCAATTGTTTAGAAACATCATTTTAAACCAGCTATTTCGAATACATCGACTTTCTGATCCTCAGTTTCACTTTCTTCGCATCAATAATCTTAAACACATTTGTCAAAATTACCACTATTCGAAAGTTTTTGTAAATAATATTATTAATAATTTCAAATGCACCACGTAATAATTTTACAAAAACATTATTTATCCTTGATTGGATAACTCTTTTTTGTGAATTTCACCAGTTCTTATCACCGTCTTACCACTAGGCGTGCGTCTGACACTGCTCACTTTTTTTGAAAGACTACTTTCCACTTGTCCTGAGTCCTATACTGCTTACTATTTTTGAAAGTCTTCATACACATTATTTTTCGTTCAAGTGTATTCATTCCGATGTCCACTCGCTTTGACGAAGAGATGTAAAATGCTCTGTCGAATTTTCACCTGCGAACGTGTAGACTCCCACGTGGTGGCTGTGCCTGTGAGTTAATATTTCTGTTTTTTATATTTCTGGTTTATAATTCACTTGGTTTTTATTGTTTGTTCTTCCACTAGTCAGTAGGCAGTTCCAATGGTGTCCATAGGTAAATAATATCGCCATTGTCCGAAACTGGCTATTCTATCGGTTTTAATTCGAATTGCATGGCTGTCCTGACGAGAATGCAATTTCGAACTAACCGTCGTTTTTTGTGTAGTTTCAGTTTATTGTTCTCCATGTCTTGGTCTTCAATCATGAGCTATTTATTATTGCCTTTTCTCATTTTTGCCGTGTTTGCTTTTTATTTTATATATATATTATTTTGTAAATAGTATAGTTAAAAAATTTAGAATAGCTGGATTTTCTTGAATTTTATTAATATTGCTTTATATTTTAGCCTGATATCTCCCTTCTCTTGTTTTAATTATATTTTATTTATACATCCACTTATACATTAGCCTTTCTTTTATTGCCCCTCTTGATGGTATATTATCTCTTGTACATGTCTTTTCGTATTACTGTTATTTATTTCTTACGAATGGCAACAGTATATCTTATTCCTTTGTGAATGGCAACACTTGTCACTTCTTTCTGTGTTCCCGTGGTTACTAGGTTAGTGTGTATTTTCAGTCAGTTTTTTGGTATCCATTTTTCCTTTATATTTTTCTTATTTACGTATGTCGTTCAATTAGAAATAGTTTATAGATATAATCTATCTATTTCTTCAGAAACATACATTTTTGTGTTTGCTTCTACAAAAAACTTGGGCATGAGTAGATTTTTGTAGAGGTGAACATTTCATGATTTAGGCTTACAGCCTCGTCCACGTGTAAAGCGCTTGTGCTTGATTTCGTTTGTTATTCTTTTTTCGATTCCATACTTTTGTACTTTGATACTTTTCATTGACTTGTTGATTCGATATTTATTTTATTTATTTATTTGTTTATTTATTTTTTTCCATTTGCTTGAGAATTTGTTGGTTTTTTACTTTTGTTTTGTAAGCCTGTTAGATAGTTGAATTTTTGTGTTACAGCTTCTCACTTTTCTTTCATTGGATCTTCAAACCCCTTTTTTCTTATTTATATATATATATATATATATATATATATATATATATATATATATATACCTTTTTAATTATCATTTTTGTATAATCATTTTCCCCTCACCCCCTGTCCATTGTAGTGATAAGTTACCTTCTATTGTTATCTTCAGTCTTGGTCTATAGTTACTTATTTATGACAGATATGCTAGAGATGGGTTTTTCATACTTATAGTAGTTTATGCATAGTTTTCGTTTAAATAATTTCAATTTATATATATATATATATATATATATATATATATATATATATATATATATATATATATATATATATATATATATATATATATATATATATATATACCTTTTTAATTATCATTTTTGTATAATCATTTTCCCCTCACCCCCTGTCCATTGTAGTGATAAGTTACCTTCTATTGTTATCCTCAGTCTTGGTCTATAGTTACTTATTTATGACAGATATGCTAGAGATGGGTTTTTCATACTTATAGTAGTTTATGCATAGTTTTCGTTTAAATAATTTCAATTTATATATATATATATACTTTTAAATTATATATATATATATATATATATATATAATTTAAAAATTGCAAACAACCTGAAGATATCTATCAAACTTCATGAAGCAAAATATATCTTATTGTGAAGAATATGCGCTTATAGCTGTTAACACACTCCACAAAATTATATAAATTCAAAAAACAATAGCCCTGAGAACCTGACGATCGAGAAGAAAACAAGAAAGAAAGGTAAGCATACGGGCTAGGTGCAATAAAATGGCCAATGAGGGATTGTGACCTCGTTTAAGTCCCGGGAGTGGTGTCGCGGCCGGGCGGCCGTCTGATAACCAGAACTTAAATGAGATCACAATCCCTCATTGGCCATTTTATTGCACCTATCCCCGTATGTTTACTTTTCTTTCCTGTTTCCTTCTCGATCGTAAGGTTCTTAGAGTTCTTGTCTTTTTAATTTATATATATATATATATATATATATATATATAATTGAAGATTTTTATGATTACTTGTAATATATATACCCGAGAAATACCAATGAAAATTGCTTCTAAACTGAAGGTTTTTGCAAATCAGAAGCCTAGTGTAGCACGATGAGCTATGCAAGAAGTTTGGAAATTGAATAAATGGAATCTAGTGAATATAAAAGGAATAAAATGAATATGAAAAGCATTTCTGAAACCATGTACGTTATCAAGGGCCATACATGTTTCATTAATGCTGATTCTACGTTTCTGTTTACACAACTGTAAAATGTATTACAGAAATAATGTAAATGGCCCGACGTAGAAGAAAAGACAAAGTGGATCAAATACACAAAAAAATCGAACATGAATATAAAATATTCTGTTACACCAGCTTGTGGCTAATTATTGAAATGAGGATGCAAAGTATTATAAAGTAATATCAAAAGAATATAATGAAAATAAAATGAAAATATATCTACCCCTAGTACTGTGTTATATATATATATATATATATATATATATATATATATATATATATATATAAACAGCAAGATACATTCAAGGATACATTTACATAAATTCCTATTTTGTATCTTATTCGAAATACCTACTCAATGCCGTCTGACAAAAAATAACTGTTCCCAGCTTTGAATCAGAAAACTCACATAACATTCCCTAAGAATTGTATCGAAAGAGAAAATCGAACATATTCACAGAAAAATAAATTTATTTTCCTTTGAAATTGGATATCTTACATTGCTATATTATAAGAAAGATGAAAGTTGGAGTACTTTGACAATATGGTACTGAAATTGCATACCCAATTTCTACTCCTCCTTTTACGCAACTGATAATTGTTCCATCTTCAAAAGATTTAAAAATCATTTTAAAGATAACTGTCGGTAAATGCTTAACATAATTTTTCAAACTTATTACATTTGAGTTTAGCAGTAATACAAAATATGGAGTACAAAATCTAATACAAAATATTACATTTTCTACCTCATGCTAAATTAATAATATAGCTAAAATAATATGTAATGTATCTAAAGTATTTTTCCCGATATATTTATTTATATGATTTTTATTGGAAAATCCTTTATGGTACTGGCTGTCATACAAATGAATTTAAAAACCAGAATATAAATACATATGATTGTTGACAGAAAAATCACACTGTATATATATTATAATATTTAATTAAAATCACGTTATTTGGCCACTATACTTTATAGCAAATAAATGCTGCACTATTTTCACAAAACAACCGCTACTATTTTCAAAACACTGACGCATGTCACAGTTCAATGTACCTCGTATTATGCCAGCTGAGTGATGACTATATGTTTAAAATCTCTGTAAAAACTTCTAGGAATATCTCGTATCTCGTAAACTATTCGTTACTTCAAGATCCTTCGAAAAGTAGCCAAATGTCGCCAAATCGGTAATAAACTGTCAGATCTGGCAACCATTTCGAACCTCCATATGGAATAATCCCCCATATGGAACCCTATATTCTATCTGCACGGGTGTTTTCGCCGGCTGGTTTTCAAAAGGGACGCAAATGAGAGTGTTTTATACGTGTGTAACAATACTAACCTTCGTCCGCGCATTCTAAAATTGGACGTACGGCAGCCATTTATTGAAAAATGTTACTTTGAAATCAAAATCTTCTATCGGTGTACTGCAGAAGAGTTGTTCATCGTTGAAGTGACTTTAATTACTTTAACCCATTATCCTATATACAACTGATTATTCTGCGTCCTCTACGAAATGGAGAAACTTCCTATCTATCTATAACTAAGTCACGACACGGAAAACCCCTGTTAAATATTCGAAACACGGTGCTGGATGGATGAATTAAAGAAGAAATCGTTAAAGTTATCTTAAGGAATTGCAGAAGCATTAGAAATAATGCATTTTATACTATTTCAATTACGTATAGAACTGGGTTTAAATGTTTTTTACTGTTTCTTTTATACTTTTTATACTTTGATTACTTTATCCCATTATCCTATTCAACTGATTATGCTACGCCCTCTACGAAATTGAAAAACGTCCTTCGTATCCATAACTAAGTCAGGGCACGGAAAGCTCTTTTTAAATATTCGAAACTCGGTGCTGCATGGAGGAATTAAAGAAGAAATCGTTCAAGTTATCTTAAGGAATTGCAGAAGCATAAAAAAGACTGCATTATATATTATTTCAATTACGTATAGAACTGGGTCTAAATGTTTTTTACTGCTTCTTTTATAATTTTTATACTTTGATTACTTTATCCCATTATTCTATTCAACTGATTATGCTACGCCCTCTACGAAATTGAGAAACGTCCTTCGTATCCATAACTAAGTCAAGGCACGGAAAGCTCTTTTTAAATATTCGGAACTCGGTGCTGCATGGAAGATTAAAGAAGAAATCGTTAAAGTCTTCTTAAGGAATTGCAGAAGCATTAAAAAGGCTGCATTTTATATTATTTTAATTACGTATAGAACTGGGTCTAAATGTTTTTTACTGTTTTTTTATACTTTGTTTTTTATACTTTGTTTTTTTGCACTTTTTATACTTTGATTACTTTATCCCATTATCCTATTCAACTGATTATGCTACGCCCTCTACGAAATTGAGAAACGTCCTTCGTATCCATAACTAAGTCAAGGCACGGAAAGCTCTTTTTAAATATTCGGAATTCGGTGCTGCATGGAAGAATTAAAGAAGAAATCGTTAAAGTCTTCTTAAGGAATTGCAGAAGCATTAAAAAGACTGCATTTTATATTATTTCAATTACGTATAAAACAGGGTCTAAATGTTTTTTACTGTTTTTTTATACTTTTTGTACTTTGATTACTTTATCCCATTATCCTATTCAACTGATTATGCTACGCCCTCTACGAAATTGAGAAACGGCCTTCGTATCCATAACAAAGTCAGGGCACGGAAAGTTCTTTTTAAATATTCGGAACTCAGTGCTGCATGGAGGAATTAAAGAAGAAATCATGAAAGTCATCTTAAGGAATTGCAGAAGCATTAAAAAGACTGCACTTTTTATTATTTCAATTACGTATGGAACTGGGTTTAAATGTTTTTACTGTTTCTTTTATACGTTTTATTCTTTGATTGCTTTATCCCATTATCCTATACACAACTGGTTATGTTATGCCCTCTACGAAATTGAGAAACTTCCTTTTTATCCATAACTAAGTCAGGGCACGGAAAGCTCTTATTAAATATTCGAAACACGGTACTGCATGGAGGAATTAAAGAAGAAATTGTTAAAGTCATCTTAAGGAATTGCAGAATCATTAAAAAGACTGCATTTTATGTTATTTCAGTTACATATATAACTGGGTTTAAAAGGTTTTTATGTTTCTATTACACTTTTTTGTATATGCTGTTTACCCTTTAACATTAGCATTTTTAGGGCAAGGGAGCGCCGTAACGAAGTTTTTACATTTATGTTGGGCTCAGTTTAATTTGGTCTTTGTCTGTTCGTCTGTCTACTTTTACAAAGTCATCCAGTCTATCTGCCTGCTTTGCACTCTTCAAATACTAAACATTTTTTTAAATTTGCATATGATGTAGAAATATATGTTTTTCAGGTTGATGTGGTCAAATTAAAATTGCACAAGCACCAACACTTTTGTATATTGTTTGCTATATCTTCTTTAAAACTTGACAGATTTTTCATATTTAGAAATGTGTTGTTGATAAATGTTTTACAGGCTAAGTTCATTACTAAAACTGGCCCAGTAACAATTGGGCATGGTGAGCATTAATATATGTATAAATTAAAGACGATGACCGGTCTGAAACAGCAATCGAATTTGATAAAGTTTTCAGATGGTGTGAATTTTAATGTTGCGCAGATGATGTTAATAGATGAGATTAATTCCAGTAAAATTTGTAACTAATGTTTCATGCAATTTGCAGATGTGATATATATTATATTTTAATGAAGCAAGGAAGCAGAGCACCGAAACTTCTAATTTTTGTGTTGTCGCTTTAGTCTCTCTGAAATGAATTAATCTAAAACATATTAAACTTTTATATTGTTTTTGTTTTTTAATTTGGTGTAAATCAAACTCGCAATATTGAAATATTTTACACAAATTACAAAAGATATATAAATCGCTAAGTCATATACTACAATAAATAATCTACCAATTCTAAGGTAATGGATAGAAAATTTTTGAATCGCATATTTTTTTGTTATATCATGAAAAGTAATTTATTTTATAAAATCTCACTTCAAATTGAGTCATTCTGTTACGTGTATATTTCTTTTAATATATGTAAGAAATTTGCTATTTATTTCTTCTACATACATTTTGGACAACATATTATTTTTTATTCTTTCAAACACAAAAATATTCATAAATTAATACCATTTAATTTAATAACTTTCTTTATATTACAAATTTTAATTAATCGTTGTATCCGGTTACTAATATTCTCCTTCCTTTTTACGTATTACACAATTTGTATGTTTCCCCAATGAAAGGTCATCATGACTATGCATGATATCAGATTTTGTAAAAAATTTTAAATTCGCCATTGAATCATCTGAAATTTCCAAATCAAACAACTTAATATACTATTTATATTATTCTGTGAGAAAAAGTTTGATATTACATGTTTTGAATAAGATATGCATATAATAAGGGATTGTTAATTAAGCTTTGTTATATCGGTTTTTTAAAAAGTAATCAAATTTATAAACCTTTCGTTATAGACGCGTAGTTCTAATTACAAGAATGCATAAGGGAGGAACTTAAACAAGGAGGTCGGTTTCATTTCCCATAAATAATAATCATCTTACAGAGTTCGGAATTACTGAACAGCGCCATAATTTAAACTCTAGTTATCTGACAAAGTTGCTGGGATGCTTAAATATTAACTGTGAATCAACAAAATTGTGACGTAATAACTTTACTGAAAGATTTGCATAACATAAATTTGAATAAGTAATAAAAATTATAGTAACTATTTTTAACAAAAATTGATTTGTGGATGCTACCACCTTATTATTTCCCAATGAAATTTTAATCAGTGATAACAATGTGGAATTTGATATTATTAAAGACAAATTTTTGTCAATTTCAATTTTTTACTTTCCTTATATACATAATGTATAAGGAAAGTATTGTGACGGGGTCGAAAATTCCAGTTCGAGTTTTCAACGGGAGAGCACGTTTCAAGCATTCCTGATCACGAATCGAACATTTTTGAGGTGATGTCGTGTGTGTGTGTGTGTGTGTGTGTGTGTGTGTGTCAGTGAGTCTGTGGAGACGATATCTCACGAACGAATGGAGCTATTCGAATGAAATATGGTACAAAAATCACACCGAATTTTCGAGTGAAATTTTGAAAAAATCATAAAATCAAAACCTTTGATAAAGTTAAGCAAATTGACATTTCTTATGTAATTTTCCCTTAGAAAACGATTGACATAAAATTTAGAACGCTAGCATAAACCGTTTTTGAGATATTTCACATTTTTTAAATAAATTTATCAAGAAATCCATAAATTAAAAAAATGTTAACACCAATAGTCATTTATCTGCTATAGGAATAACTTATTTCTCAGTTTATAATGCTTGGCGAGATTTTGGCGACGAATTTGGCGGAATGTCACCAACTTGACGACTTTTTTAAATGTTGCCAAATTAACGAAAATCTCGTCAAATGGATAAAACTGACGCTAAATCAATGAAAATGACGACTAATTGACGAAACTTCAATATCTTGGAAAGAATATAAGTATCTACTATAAGAAAAACCTATGTTTTTACTGTAAATGTAGTAAATTCATTGCATTATATAAAGAAAGTCATGTATTGCAAACATCAGATTTTTTAAATACGGTATGAGAGAGATATTTCGATTTGACATTTTTAAAGAGGCTGTATAAAAAGTTTTTTTTTATATATATAATTTTTTACAAAAGTATTACACATCATTTAAGTTACAATTTCTATATATCTTACTTTAGTTAAAGCGTTTGTGTAATTGGAACAATACGTCTACAATCAAATATTAAAAAAGTTTCAGTGTATTAGGCTTGCTTTGATGTGTAAATAATAGTCAGCCAATTCTAAATTCCAGCTGCACCATTCCACTCATGTACAGAGTTCTCATGAATTACCCAAAATTTTCTTTTTCGAAACAACGGAATTGTGCCAACCTCCTCCAGATTCGACAATACCAGACCGAATTTAACTTAACATAAGTAGACTTAATTATTGTAGACTTAACTTTATAGCACGTTATATCTAACCTGAGCTGAACAGTTAGCCTGAACCAGAGACAGAACTCACCCTTTAGACTGCTCGTGAGCATTTTACACTACACCACTTCAACAGTGTAAATAATATACTTGAATGACGTCACAAATCCACGTAGAAATTATCTCATAAAATATTTGTCTCTAACCCAAAACTTATTGATTTATTAAAGTTAGAAAACCCTTAAGTATATTCACCATTGACTCTGTATCCTACCTTTAGTTCAAAAATGAATATTATTTTCTAAACCTGAATACATTACTGAATCTCTACGAACTTTCCTTTAGTTTACTCTCTCCTTTTAATATATGCAAAACTAATTATTGAACTTTCTACGCAAAATAAATACATTTCCTTTGTAAACATCACCGAGTCATGCCATGGAATGTGCCTGTAAACTAGTTAAAACATTACATTTTATTAGTTAAGAAAGGTCTGAAAAATAATTTGCTTAGTTATGCAGAGTAATTTACACCACATAATCTGCATGTTAAAGCTATATAATTGCCAAATGGAATTTTTACAGAAGGTAGCTTTATTGTAAGCATAACCGTGGTATTTCAAAATATTGTGCACTGAAATATCATTTTAACACGTTATCTACCACGAGCCTGAAAATAGGCTTTTTGATGCCAATGCTTATGTACCGCAAGCCTAAAGATAGGCTTTTAGGTGCCAACGCTTATCAACGGTGAGCCAATTAATAGGCTTTTGCAAGTGTTGTTTTTGCAGCAACTTTTAAAGCGTAGATGTGCAGTTTTATTAGTGGATTCAAGACGACGTAAGTGTTGGCCGCTTGTCCTTGTGGATTTAAATAATGTTTAGTTTTATTGATCCAAAACCCAGACAAAATGAATCCTGTTAATGAAAGCAAAGAAATTTTTCTAGATTCTGTGTCAGAGTGTCCTAATTGTTTTTTGAGCGATATTTTTGAGTGATGCGTTTTGAGCGATGTGTTGGAGCGATATGTTTGAGCGATGTGTTTTGAGCAACGATAGTGGTATTATAGGGTATAAAAACATTATTCAGGATGACCACTGCAATATCTCACACGATAAGCAAAACCGAGCCGGTATTAGGCCAGAATCTGCAATCAAGTGAGCCGGTATTAGGCCAGAATCTGCAATCAAGTGAGCCGGTATTAGACCAGAATCTGCAATCAAGTGAGCCGGTATTAGGCTAGAATCTGCAATCAAGTTAGCTGGTCTTTTCCATGTAGGCAATGAAACCGCAGCTGGTAGATTAAGTGTTAATAATTAGTCTGGAATTTGAACCACCTATGATTCGATATCAAAAAATGCTTCAAGTGAGATATACTTTCAGACTAAAACAATTTTGTCACGTGACATGTTTTAGTAAAAAGTACAACATTGAACTTTGACCAGTTCAAAAGATAAAACGAAAACATAGGTTTCAGGTGTCGTACCAATATAGAATTTCGTTATACAAAACTTCCATTAGAAAATTTATATGAGCACTCATCTTTAGCAAAAGTTTTATGCATCCAAAATCTTCAGTCGAACATTTCTTTAATTAATGGCATTTAAAAAAAATTTGATAGTTTGACAATACATTTGACTCATTGAGGTATGGAAAATATTCTCACAGTGTAATTTTTTTTACAAGGGACCTGTATAAAAAATTACATTTTGTACATTTTGCTAAAAAGTGTCATATGATCAAAATTTGCATACTATGGTAGTTTACCTTAATTAAAGCATTTCCTAAATTCGAACCATGAGTCTACGAACAATCATTTGGGAGACATTCATTCGTGCAATCACCTTGAAACACCCTGTATATTGAGGGTGAATTTTTTAACATTATCCTTATTATAATATTTTGCGAATATTCCATCTAACTATATGTGTAACCAAGACAAAGACGCTTGCTTTCGGGGTCCCTGTGTCAGAGACACTCATCACCACATCGAATATAATGTTGTCCGACCATAGGTGTAGATTACAATTGCAGGTGGAAAGCAATGTCGCTCCACTCCAGTGGGCGTGTCGTTTTGGTTAGTATAAATTATTAGAATGATCCAGAAAATTGTCTTGGTATGGTTGATGCCTGCTCGGCTGTAAAAGAAAGAGTAGGAAGGGCAGAAACGAGCAAGATCGAGTCACAACAGAAAACCGAAGAAACGCCGAAATTTAATTTCAGCAACAAGGAATAAACAAAGTTAAAACAATCTACAAATGACTACAATTTAAAGGTCAGCCATGGAGAGAAATATATTTACAAGTACTGGGTTGGCGTCATGGGCGCGGGCAAATGCTAGCTGCCTGAAAAGTTATATGTGTGAATAACGATTACTAAATTTTGTAATGAAGGCGGTTGAAAAATGTTATTAATAATTCCAAGTCAGAGTTTTGTATTGTGGATCATTCCCTGAACAGCATAATAATAAAACCTAGTTGTATACAATATTCTTCGACACTGATCCTCATGGAATAGCCGATGCACTTATATTCTTGACTCCAGAGCTAAAACAATTGGCGTGAACAAAAATTCAGCAATTGTTATACAACTAATCTTATAATCGCTTGATTTGTTTACGTTTTGCATCCATTAAAATTAAGCTTCGTTGTAGAAATAATCAAAGTTTGATGATCATTTAAACTAAAAAATATTCTAATTGCGTTGGCACATAATATAGATGGACAGAAAATACGCAAAAATAAAACGGTTTTAGGACGGATGCAACATTAAATATAAATTTAACAGCTCCTTAAAAATCCCGATCTTGACACATCCGAAAAAAAAAACGGATGTCATACCTTATGTTGCAATGAGTCACGCGATATCTTCATATATCATAAGTGTAATTAATATTTTAATTGTTATTTAGAAAACTACCCAAAATATCTTGCTGAATGTTTTTTATATACTTTATGGGATAATCTGGATATTTCCGAAGCAATATGTAAATTTCATCTTCGCTTAAAAAATGTTTGAAAAATTAGGTCCCATAGGGTTCAATGCATGTCACTTTTTGAACCCAGGTTCAATGCAAAACTAATTGGATGATATTATTCATTTGCATTCCCATATGTCTCACAGACCATTTCAATAACATACCAAAATTTAATTTTGATATAGTCATTTTTAGTCATTTTTACCGACGGACATGCAGACATACAGACAGACAGAATGAACAAACCATAAACTCTTTTTAACTATGTCGAAAAGTGTTAAAAAATTTCATTTTGATAAAGTTATTTTGACTGCAGTTATCCTGCGAACGTACAGACATACATTCAGACCGACAGACAGACAGACATAATGGACAAAGTTATAAACACTTTTCAACTACGTGGGAAAGTGTTAAAAAATGTCATTTTGATAAAGTCATTTTACGACAATTATCGTGCGAGCGGATAGACATACATTCGGAATGAACAAAGTCATAAACACTTTTCAATTGTGTTGGAATATGTTAAAAAGCTCTGGCGATTTTTTTCGGGGGCCAAAGCATCCATGTACCAAATATCATGGCTGTGATCCTGATTCCTGTCACCTGAGTCGAATTCTTATTGATTTTTCATATTAAAATATTTCATACCATATTCATTACAATTGTTAAATGAAATAAAAGGGATTGCATTCATTTTGACACTTGCTATTTAAAAGATTTAAAGTCATTCGAACAAACAGAACCTAGATATTTACAGTTCTGAAATAAACATATACTGAAATGATTACAGAACTACATTTACATATTTTCCCATGTTATCTGCGAAAAAATTATCCTTTGAAGTCAGCTTACAAACCATAATATTAAGAATACTAATCTTTGCAACGAAACCTAATTTTGTTACCAAATTCTACAAGATACATTTCAGAAGGAAAATTGAATAAATTTATAGAAATATAAACCAATTTTACTCTGCCCTTCAAAATTTAAGTACTCACTTTACCATGTCATGCTTAACTTTTGGAGGGCAGCGTATTTCGAGGTGTTAATTGGAATTATATATTGCAGAAAATTAATACTACAGAACAGAAATTAGATTATATTTTTTTTATCTAATAATTATATAGACAATTAAAGGAATATTTCAAGTAAATTTAGAAATTTCCATGAGTGCTTTAGTTAAATTCCACCATAGAAAGCGCCTGTTAAGTAATTAAAGCATGGTATGCGCATTCATATATTAAGAAAATAAATAAGTTTTCCAACATTACATGTTTTAGAACATTTAAATTGTAAGTTATGGTTATATTATTTTTCTGTAGAATTAATTTTGAGAAGGAACTACAAGGAAATATTCATTACTATCATAAAATGTTTGTATGTTCATATAAGTGTAAATGGCAGGTACTTATCTACTTTCATGTATTAATGCTATCTGCTTCCGTAAATTCAATTATATGAAAACAATACAAACCGTCTCGAAACTATCACTCAAAACAAACTGTCTCGATCTCGAAACTACCACACAAAACAAACCGTCTTGAAACTATCACACAAAACAAACCGTCTCGAAACTAACATACAAAAAACCGTCTCGAAACTAACACACAAAACAAACTGTCTCGTAACTACCACACATATAAACCGTCTCGAAACTACCACACAAAACAAACCGTCTCGAAACTGCCATACAAAACAACTGCCATAACAAATCACTAAATTTTCTGCTGTGGATAACAACACATAACAACCGGCCGTTCAAACAGACTCAAGTAAAAAGGTTTTTATTTTAATTTGTGAAGCAAGCTGGAAATCAATCCGTATTTAGGATTTTCTAACTGGATCGGCATCTAATTTATTTTCTGTTTATCGATATTGATACTAAATAATTTAATTATTTAAGTATAATTATATTATTTATTTTATCACATGCATAAAACTAACATAAAATATACGGCTGTAAGTTAGCTTACATTTATTTCCTACTCAGCAAATATTTTCAAAAATAACGTAAATAACGAAATATGTCTATTTCAGATTATTTTTTACAGTAGTATTTTATATTTATGAAATACAAAGTAGGAATTTTGCAATTTATCATAGTAGGAATTTTTTATTTATTTTGGTAGGAATTTTTTTAATGTTAATTATCATTAAAATTAAACTTCTAAATAAAAACATATAATATTTAAATTCTAATTGTATCTCTGTGATATACAATGTGTGCACACAATATGAGACAGTAAATATGATTTTTAAGATAACACAAATTCTGTAAAATAATGCATTATCAAATATTAACACATATTCCAAATATTGGTCATGTTTTCTCAAAGGCATAACACATAAAAACTATAGAACAACATCTGCAGAAAATGATTTAAGGCATAAAAAATAAATTCGAAACAGAAACCTTACATTTCTGAAGTCTATGCACTCTAAAATAAATATATATGCGAATACATTTACATACATTCTTATTTTATCAACAATGCAAAATACATTTTCAAAGTTTGCTAGACAGATAAAGTAAAGGGTAACATGTATAGTTGTAATAATTTTGATTCATGATACCGATTTTTAAAATTTTTTCTTCAAAAATTTGGAGAAAAAAATGAATTTGGTATGAGAAAGTCGAGTTGAGCCACACACCGATTAATTTATATTATAATTGCTAGACAATAAATTGCGACATATGCCAATCGAATAAAAAAGTAACAAATAAGAAAATCCCTCGCAAATTCCCTAAAACCAAAAGAAATACAATTGAAAGAAGATGATAAATATATTTATGGAAACACTAGTGGGCATACCAAATATTGCGAAAGATTTATGGGTTTACTAATTCCAAAAGCATTATTAATCATATTAATCTTCAAAAATTACCATTAAAACATTTACTTTAATTCTCCTATAAAAATATAAAAGCATAAGAATCTTTGTTAAGTAATGTTAGCAATATCATTTTTTCACTGGATAAATTGAATAATAAAACAACCTGAACTCTTTTGTGAATCTGTTCATAAAAATACGAAATTAAGTCTAGCATAACATACGTCAAAATGAAGACGCAAACATATAAATAAAATATACTCGTAAATCATTGTATTTCTGTTGCAACAAACAGTTAAATAGAATCGAAAGAAATATTAATTTAAAAATCTGATGTGGGCAACACATGACGTCCCTTATATAATGCAATGAATTTACTACTTTTACAGTAAAAAAATAGGTTTTTCTTATAGTAGATACTTATATTCTTTCCAAGATATTGAATTTTCGACAATTAGTCGTCATTTTTATCCATTTGACAAGATTTTCGTTAATTTGGCAACATTTAAAAAAGTCGCCAAGTTGACGACATTCCGCCAAATCCGTCGCCAAAATCTCGCCTAGCGTTATGGACGGAGAAATAAGTTATTCTTATAGCATATAAATGATTATTGGCGTTCAAATGCAAAAGTATTACTCAAAGTACCTTTTCTCATGAATGGAACGAGCTAGATCCACGAGAATGATGTCACCAAATTTATCGCATGATATTACATATGAAAAGTGAACATGTTTCTCAAAAGTTAATAGATTTTATTTAATTTATGGATTTTTTGATAAATTTGTTTGAAAAATGTACAATATCGGGAGAATGGTTCATGCTAGTGTTCTAAAGTTTATATCAATCGTTTTCTAAGGAAAAATTGCATAAGAAATGTCTATTTCCGTAACTTTATTTAAGATTTTGCTTTTTTGATGATTTTTTCAAAATTTCACTCGAAAATTTAGGGGTTTCTGAACATTCGATTACGTTTAAAAACAATAGGCTTCCAGTATTTATGGATTGTGATTTGTGTACCAAATTTCATTCGAATCGCTCCATTCGTTCGTGAGATATCGTCTCCACAGACTCACTGACACACACACACAGGCAGACATCACTTCAAAAATGTTTGATTCGTGATCAGAGATGCTTGAAACGTGCTCTCCCGTCGAAAACTCGAATTCGAATTTTAGACCCCGTCACAATATATATTTCCTTATACATTATGTATATAAGGAAAGTAAAAACATGTGTCTAACATAAAACAGTCGGACTTTGAAATTCATAATATTATTTGATAAAGAATTTGCGTTATTGGTCCACTCATTTCGATTACAACTGGTTTGTTTAATGTATATTTATTATGTAATTTTAAAGTGACATTTGTACTGTAAGCAATCAGCGCATTACGTGGTTTAGAGTGTCACATACTTGAATTTGCACCGCGAATGAAAACGGATAAATCCCACCTCCTACGAAACACAATCGTACATAATACAAACATAAACTAACTCTACGGGGCTTTTGCTATGAATATAATTTTGTATAGTAAGCTTAAAATGTAATTCGGTCAAGACTCTAGTTTTCCAAAAAGATATTTGTTAATTTGACAAACTTCCCCTTCTCCGTTCTCCTCAAAATTATATACGCATCTGATGTTATCAAATGGATTACTGGTACCAAGATTCAATTGATTGATTCAATTAATTTGGGATATATGTAATACATCACTTAAATGGCTGATACATTTTCAAAAATGTTCAGAGCGTGTAAACACATATCGAACTTCCAACGATATCCCAACATTTTATCTTTGCATGTACTAGTTATTATAAAGGAAATAATAATGGAAAATCCTTATTCATAGATACTTAAAACGTACAGATCTATCGAAATCCAATAGTCGGATATTTCTTCCCATGGCAATAGTTTTCTTTTACATATATTTTGTATTCTAGAAGAACTTTAAATTCCTTAAAATATTCATTTAAAGAAACTGATCTACCTAAGAAATAGTGCATGAAAAAGTTCATTTCTCTCTCGGTCTGTCTGTCTACTCCACTGATCAACAAATCTTACAACAATTTGGTGATTCTGCAACAGATTTACCGAACTATTGCTAGATTGGTGACTTTTTGATAATATCGATAAATTGGAGAAAATACAATATCTCTGATATTGGATTGAATTTATTTGATAAACCCTTTTACTTTGTGGGAAATAATAATAAATTTTATTCTAGTTTCAAAATATTATATTGGATTCTAAAATAGATTTTTTTTATTACTTTCCTTATATACATAATGTATAAGGTAAGTATTGTGACTGGATCGAAAATTCAAATTCGAGTTTTCGACGGAAGAGCACGTTTCAAGCATCCCTGATCACGAATCGAGCATTTTAGAGGTGATGTCTCTCTCTCTCTCTCTCTATCTATCTATCTATCTATCTATATATCTATCTATCTATCTCTCTATCTCTGTGTGTGTGTGTGTGTGTGTGTGTGTGTGTGTGCGTGTTGTGTGTGTGTCAGTGAGTCTGTGGAGACGATATCTCACGAACGAATGGAGCGATTCGAATGAAATTTGGTACAAAAATCACAATCCATAAATACTGGAAGCCTATTGTTTTTAAACGTAATCGAATGTTCAGAATCCCCTAAATTTCCGAGTGAAATTTTGAAAAAATCATCAAAAAATCAAAACCTTTAAAAAAGTTACGTAAATAGACATTTCGTATGTAATTTTTTCTTAAAAAACGATTGACACAAACTGTAGGACGCTAGGATTAATCGTTCTCGAGATATTTCACATTTTTCAAATAAATTTATCAAAAAATCAAGTAAAAAAAATATTAACTCTTAAGAAACATGTTCACTTTTCATATGTAATATCATGCGAAAAATTTGGTGATGTCATTCTCGTGGATCTAACTCGTTCCATTCACGAGAAAAGATACTTTGAGTAATACTTTTGTATTTGAAAGCCAATAGTCATTTATCTGCTGTAAGAATAACTTATTTCTCCATCCGTAAAGCTTGGCGAGATTTTGGCGACGAATTTGGCGGAATGTCGCCAACATGGCGAATTTTTAAAATGTTGCCAAATTAACGAAAATCTCGCCAAATGGATAAAAATGACGCTACATCAATGAAAATGACGGCTAATTGAAGAAAATTCAATATCTTGAAAGAATATAAGTATCTACTATAAGAATAACATTGTTTTAACTGTAAAAGCAGTAAATTCATTGCATTATATAAAGAAAGTCATGTGCTGCCCACATCATATTTTTTTTTATAAACGACGATATTTTATTATTTCCTGAACAATCAGATCGAAATTGAGCGATCGCCAATTCTCCTCCTATTGCAAAGAATACCCCGATTTTATAGTGATGTTTATACAAGGCACATATCCAAAGAATTAACAGAATGTTTTAAATTTCTTATTGAGAAGAATACCTGAGGGTTTCACTAGTCTAATTAAACATATATTTTGAAACAAACTACGTTCACCTTTAACTGATAACTCGCCCTTGATTTCTAACAGAAAAATCCAAAATGCCATGAACTTGAGTTCGTTTTTATTTTACTCTGTTTCTCTTATTCACTGCTCCCAACTGGTTATTACGCTCTGCGGTAAAAATTGCGAAACTTCCTGCGAGTAAATAAGACACGACATGGAAAGCACCTGTTAAATATTCAAAACACGGTACGTATTCTTTCAGGAAGGAAATGAAGAAGTATTCATTCCGAGAACTCCTACGGTCTTGCAGAGTATTTTAAGTGCCTTAATCTGCATGTTAAGGCTATTCAATTTTTGTCTAGTATTGATTTTAGATAAAGAGGTGATGTGCTAAACTTTTAAATTGAGGTGAATATATAAAATTGTTGTAATTGTTGTGCATATTACCTGCACATTACATGCAGTTATAGTTGAATTTATATAAAACAGAAAATGACAGACGAGAATCCTGCATCGGGTACCTGTGATTACCCACTGGTTACCCCTGCCTACCCACTTTGCTGATTAGATTCGGGTCGGATTTGCGTCGTCGGTTTTTTTTTTGGGGGGGGGGGGGAAGGGTAGATTTTCCTTTCTTTTAAGAGTTGAAGACCGGGTTTTCTTGATTTAAGTTGCGAGTCAGATTTCTTTTATTTTTAAACGATTTTATTTAACTCGTCATGATCAATGTGTGTCTGTTTCAACTTGTTTAATGGCATTTTTAACACAGTTTTCTACATTCTAGGGAGTTGAAATTTGATATTCCGCTTTGCCGAGCGAAACATTTCAATCTATCAAAAATTTGGCGGATTCTCAAGAAGTAGAGCTGGCATTTATTTTGCGAAATGACTCGTAAAAATATCCCTTTGTCTCTATATATAAACACATTGTTTTAAGATTGTTCAACCTGCGGTTCGGATTGCGAATATACCGCAAAATTTATTTTTAAGAGCAAAACACTTACCCGTAAAAGTTATTTATTTATTTTTTTATTTTATAATTATTTTATATTATAACTAGTTTTTTATTTCAAAGTTATTTTTATTATATTTTCCTTATCACATTTTTTTTATCAGAGTATCTCGATAATTGTGTAAACAAAGGTTATAAAAAGTAAAAGGCAGAAAATGGGGCATATGCATTTAGACATTTAAAATACAATTCCACTACATGTTGCAGGTCAGGGATTCATGTCATTCGTTGCGGTTATGAGTTCGAGTTGTGATTCCTGTTGTGATTCCGGAGATTTTAGTTTCCTGTTACGCTACAACAGGACTCTAAAACAGATACACTTGTGAATTAGTACAAATAATTTCTAAAAAATGTCCTGAAGCACCGTTATAACAATGTAAGTAAGGACCCGTGAATGTACACGTTAGGGCTATCTAAGTTGTCTGATCGAATAAAAGTTCTTGCAACGCTTCAAGTGGAGAATTTAAAAATGATAACGAACTCGGCAGAGAGAGAATAAATGTCAATTTAAAAGTTGCAGATCATTGACGAATGTTTAGGAATCGACTTTAAAACTGTTACAGAAAGCATTTATTTCTCATAATATGGTTAACGGTAAATGTCTGTCACGTTTAGGGATGTCAAAAAAAGTAATTACATGCATCCACCGTACAGGCTGTTCAAAATGATCCATCAGCATCAATGTACATTTGACTTCGAAAAAGAATATAAGCGCGTAAATTGACAAGCATTGAATGTGTCACCGCATTATGTGACCTGGTGCGACGGGATTTTGACAGTCGTATATTGCCTTCTGCAAACGCGTTTTGTTCGCCCTTGCTGTCAATTACTAATAATTGAATAATTTGACAAAGGTCTGCTTCAGTGGTTCTTAAATATTTTGAATCCAGGACACACTTTCACACTACAGAAGACCAGCCGCACCTGGTGACTGTAACTATTAACTGTAACTAATGAAAGTCCGGCTGTAACTAATGAAAGTCCGGCTGTAACTAATAAAAGTCTTCCTTTTCTGGACAACAGTAGCATGCATAATATCACTAATCACTATAATAACAATATATAATTGTACTAACAAATATAATATTTACTTTAAATTGAATACTCATAAAATGTTAAATTGATTACAAATATATTTATTTTTAGTATAAGGTACATATTTTATAACACAAATTAAGAACCATCTTTGGTACAACATTGAACGAAATATAACAAAAAACAAAACAAAACCAAAAATAAAAAAACCTGATGTGGGCAACACATGACTTTCCTTATATAATGCAATGAATTTACTATTTTTACAATAAAAAATAGGTTTTTCTTATAGTAGCTATTTATATACTTTCCAAGAAATCGAATTTTCATCAATTAGTCGTCATTTTCACTGATTTAGTGTCATTTTTATCCATTTGGCGATATTTCCGTTAATTTGATAACATTTAAAAATGTCGCCAAGTTGGCGACATTCCGCCAAATTCGTCGCCAAAATCTCGCCAAACGTTATGGACGGAGAAATAAGTTATTCTTATAGCAGATAAATAACTATTGGCGTTCAAATACAAAAGCATTATTTATTCAAAGCATCTTTTCTCATGAATGAAACGAGCTAGATCCACGAGAATGATGTCACCCAATTTATCGCATGATATTACATATGAAAAGGGAACATGTTTCTCAACAGTTAATGTATTTTTTTTTAAATTATGGGATTTTTTGATAAATTTATTTTTAAAATGTGCAATATCTCGAGAACGGTTCATGTTAGCGTTCTAAAGTTTATGTCAATCGTTTTCAAAGGAAAAATTACAATATAAATGTCTATTTGCGTAACTTTATTGAAGGTTTTGATGTTTTGATGATTTTCTCAAAATTTCACTCTACTATTTAGGGGGGGGGGGTCTGAACATTCGATTACGTTTAAAAACAATAAGCTTCCAGTATTCACGGATTGTGATTTTTGTACCAAATATGGTTCGAAACAGTCCATTTGTTCGTCAGTTATCGTCTCCAAAGACTCACTGACACACACACACACACACACATACACACACACATACACACACACATACACACACACATACACACACACATACACACTCATTCACATTCTTTCACACACACACACACACACACATCCTTTCACACACACACACAGACAGACATCACTTCAAAAATGCTTGATTCGTGATCAGGGATGCTTGAAACGTGCTCTCCCGTCGAAAACTCGAATTCGAATTTTCGATCCCGTCTCAATACTTTCCTTATACATTATGTATATAAGAAAAATAATAAAATAAAATACAAAATCACAATAAACTGAAATTCAATATTTCCAGAAATCAGCAATTAGCAAAATATATATTTATTCAATTTTTCTGGGACCCCCAGATATTTTTTCGTAACACTCAATTTAAGATGTTCAACATCGTAATTGCATTTTTTCTTCTATCCCGCTTTGTTGCCGCGCTCGTGATCCTAACAAATATCCACTGGAGCTCTGCAATCACTTTTATTTGATAGGGAGTGGTCACTTTACTAGATATATTTTTCGCCACCGGAGGATTTATGGAAGGTTCTGCAAAATCTATCGAAAATCCCGTTTCGGTCTGTTCTGCCCCGTGATCGATACTATAAGTGTAAACATTCAGCCCCTTAGGTCACCGCAAGGATTTTGGTAGATCTTGAAAACCTAAAACATGTTCAATAATTATTATATAGATCATCGAAGTTGTATGTTTTAGCTTATTTCAGACAGCGAATGTTTTGAGCGAATTTTTACTTTCTCATACGTAGTATTGAGAAAGTATTGTTTACACGTACATTTTTGATTTCTACATTTTGATGTCAATATATGTTTTAAGACCTCCTGAACAAACTATTACTAATTTTGGAGTAATGTTCGTATGTCTGTTTTTCTGAGGAGTGGATTTTCACGAAACTTTATATCCGGCTTTATTATCAAAAAGTCTAGAACTAGATACGTGTTTTTTAATTCGAGCAAAAACTTTGAAATTTATTTGAAAATTTTATATTTTTCAACATGGCAGTATAGGATAAAATTTCACATAATCATGCATAAAAGGATTTATTTATGATACAATGATCAAGAGACTTAATAGTTTCAACCATTCTTGAAACATAGCCGATATACAATTTTTTTTATTCGCGACGTCAATTACCTCCTTGAAGGGGGCAATTTCTCCCCTGGGGGTACTTTAACAAGTATGGTATCAATCTAAAGATTTTTTCAAACCCTTTAAAGTAAAGGGTAACATGTATAGTTGTAATAATTTTGATTCATGATACCGATTTTTAAAATTTTTTCTTCAAAAATTTGGAGAAAAAAATGAATTTGGTATGCGAAAGTCGAGTTGAGCCACACCCCGATTAATTTATATTATAACTGTAAGACCAGAAATTAGTCTCACATTTGATGAGACACTTTTACGTGTGGAATTTATGGTGGCCAGAACGGCAAACAAAGCTTGTAGTCTGGCTGGCACCAAGGTTTATGACGACTTGAACCTAAAGGTCAAAAGACTATAAATTTAAGGGTGCCATACCAGAGGGGCTGAGCTGGCCCTTGCTAAATGTGAAATGATGCCATTGGGTAAAGAAGAACCAATGAACGCCAAAAAGAAGTAAGGCGGAGTTACCCCCACCCCCTACCGAGGGAACCACAGCTTGTGACCCGAGAACGAAAGAGAGAGATGATTGAATTTTGACTTACAAGCATGCCAGAGAAACTATCACGATTTTGACTTAAGAACACGAGTAGAGAAGGATGAAAAAACCAACAGATTTGTAGAGTGTCCCGTAGAGGTTCCAAATTAATGGAGATAGATCAATGTGCGAGTGCATTCAGAGTACGAGGAGGAGCCACACACCATAGAGTTATGGCAGTACTCAAAACTGATGCAAGCCTTTGAGATATGATAAAGGCCAAGAATAATTGGAAGGTATCTGCTCACCAATTATCACAGGTCCCAGACACGATAGTAATTTTAATAATTCTGGTCGCATATGTCCCCTCCGCTGCAATAAGTAATGAAATTAAATGTTGTTAATAAATGTTTTATTATTTAATATTAAATGGTGTGATCAATTTAGCATTTTATTAATTAATTATTCCTTTACAGGGCTCGCACGAAAGGTAAAATAATTGGAGGGTTTATAGCGGCACAACAAGAAATGTACGATAATAACAATAATTCCACTAGATATGAATTTACGGCAATGTGAATATAATAATATTACTAAATGAAATTTAATATATTAAAACTTTAACTTTAAGTTTCTTTTTATTTCTTTCCCACAATAACTATTTCATAAATTCGAGTTAGTCAACACAGAGTACTATATACTATTACTCGTTTTAGAAAAGTAAACGGAATTATTTGCCATGGAAACTATTTCTAAACGCATTACTTTTATGTGCTAAAATGTATTGAATAACCCACTCCCTACCAAACCGTTATATCCCTTTTAAGTACCACACCTATATCTCGCCATTGACTTTACGGTTTATTTACGGCAATCTCTATTCAAAGTACCACTTATCCCACAGCACTAGCAGTAATAAACTGAAATGCGGAAAATAAAAGTATAAAAAAAAATGTAAACATGCATCTTGAATCGTAGCTGTCATTGCAGTCATAACTTGTCACATTTCCAACCCGCCGATAGGTTCTTTAAACTGGAAAAAGCCCTACAAAAGTTTCGAAATCCACTACACACCAAGGTAGGTGTAGAAGACGAGAATAAAATAACTGTTCTTCCGCCAAAATGTCCAAAGCACAGTCGGATGCATAGTTGGATCGCTTCCAGTCTTGGAGGAACGGTTGTAAAAAGTTTTATTTTCGCATTGATCATTATTCTTGCTTTGTTTTTCATTAAGACCGTTTTCAATGGCTTATCAAGAGTTAGATTCCTGAAAAGGTGGCGTATTTTATCATGGACGTTTTTGTTGTCGTGGATTTGGAATATGATTCTGTATGGTGTATAAATATTTAGTGTTTGTATAAATAAGGGGAAAAAAGTTATGCAGCAAACCTTGACGAAATGTTGTGATGTTTTCAAATTATTCACTTTTTAATATTCTTATTCAGAAAGTGAATTTTATTGTAAAAACTTGGAGAGCAACCAAATTTATCAAAATGTTAGCAAAATTCATAAAAAAAACTTCGGTTATATTTTATTCATGGTTTATTGTCCATATAAAAAATTGGAGTGAAAATACAGCATGAAAGAAGAAAATGCCAAAATATTATTATAACAATATTTTGTATGCACGGTGCTCTAGGTTTGTCCTCCGTTTTGCGCATTTTGTCATTCAGCTATAAACTATATTTTATTTTGTTTTTAACTAGTCAGTAAGAAAAATTTAGTCGGTAAAAGAACATAATACATAGGGAATAAAAAGAAATGAATAGTGAGTAAATCTAGTTAAACGTTAACTAAAGAGTACGAGACGTTTAAACCAACTGTAAAAATTACAAACAATAAAAATAAGTAAAACATAATCGAAATAAAAACAATAGGAATAAAAATGAAACACAAATATGTAAGAATAAACTGACTTTGGAAGTTATATGAGCTAACTGGCGGCAAATAAAATTGCAAAAAGTAACTAAAATCCGGAAATGATTTTATTTTTCTAAGCCACGGAAGTTGCACTCGGTAGTCCCGGGTTCGATTCCCGCCGCTGCCCAAACTGCCGCCGTGTTCACGCGGAGTACGATCACGTTAAACATGTGGGTCCGTAAGTCCTTCCGAGAGGTTGGTGGTAGGGGAAGGAGGGTACGGTCCCTGTGGATGCCTCCCCCACTGGGTTCCGGTCTAAATTGGGTGGCACTTCTCGGCCGTCCAAACAGATACCTTACACCTTTCTGGTAGGTCGGACGGTCTGGGTCGAAGAAGAAGAAGAAGAAGCCACGTGTGCTATTCTACCACAGATACAGAACTTTGTTGAATAAGAGAGACTGCTCTTATTACTTGTTTTGAAGAAGAAGGCTGATTTTTGCCTTTGAAACTTTTTGACTCTTAATTTTTTTACGCTCTATTTATAAGAATATTTTATATTAGTTCCTTTTAACAGAAGTTTTGAGCGTTTTTTTTTTTAAATGTAAAGGTCATTATCTGTATAAAAATCAATTCAAATAAACTTATTTTCAAACTCAAATATATTTCAAAACAAATATGCTAAAATATTTACATATACCTCCGCATTATCTAATACAGAATATAGATTCAAAGTGATCAAAATGCCCAAAACGTAAATAACTGTCTCAAAATTAAAGCGGAAAACTCAAATCAATTTTTTTAAGAATCCTATCAAAAGGAAAAGTTAAACAGATTGAACACTAAACTACCTTTAGTTCTAAATGAATACCCAATACAATACAGTACCTCGATACAATACAAAAAAGAATAAACTATGAGAACTTTGACTTAGATTAGTTTCTCCCATTCCCCTACACAACACTGATGATCCTTCTTCCTGTGTAAAATTGAGAAACTTCCTTTGTATCCATAACTAACTCACGGTATGGAAATCGCCTGCTAAATATTCACAACACGGCATGTATTCTTTCAGAAGAGAATTAAAGAAGAAATACTTTTTGGTTCTTTTTCTCCGGTCTGGTAGAATTCTAGAATCCTTACAATTCACATAATCCATGTTAATGATAAATCAATTATTTCCAAAGATTGTAGATGGATGATATATACACAATTGTAATATATTCATATGTAATTAAAATTGTCATATGTATTATGTGTCATTTTTATGTAAAGGTAGGTACTTGAAAGTTTTACTTAACTTTCAGCAAATGTATATATTAATGAGTATTTAAGAGCCTGCCAGAGAGAAGGAAACTGACACTCTTAAAACTTAAAACTTAAATTGAAACTTTCTTTAATACGTTTTATTTAGTTTAATAATATATAGCACTTAGCATCGGAAACAGTAGTCTTAATTGCCAGTTGGCTCGGTTACGTTTTGTATTCTGGCTGATACCATATATGTGGAAAGTTTCAGCCAGAGTTGCCAACAACACTTGGATAAATCATAGGGCTAGAATCATAGTGAAAGGTAGCTAGATTCCATAGATAGCCATTGAAAGCAGTTAGAAACTTAACCATTTTATAGCTAACTTTTACATTTATGTGTATTAATCGTTGCAAAAAAATTGCTTAATCTAGCCATAAAGTGCTAGGCAACCGTGGTTAATAAAATGGTAGGCAGCCATTGTTTATAAAATGTTAGGCAACATTGGTTCATAAAATATTAGGCAATCCTAGATCATAATATGTTAAGCAACCTTGATTCATAAATGCTAAGTTAAAGTTGGAAACCATGGTTTCATCCTTTCAGGTAATTGGGGGACTTCTGGAGTTTCTGCAAAGCCTCATCGCCCTCCCCACATTTTTCTGCCCCTGGGAAAAAAATTAAAAATCTACTGTGATTATGTCTGACTCGTTGTTTTGCCTCTATAAGGGTGAAAATATTCATTCTTCTAAGTCACGTGAGGGGAAGGGGCTTCTGAAGAATTTGAAAAGACTTTTTTCGAAAATTATTTATTTTCTTTACCCACGGGAGGGAAATCAAAAATCCAACTGTGTTATATTATGTCCTGTGTATGATATTATAATTGAAAAAATATTCGCTCAGTCTATTAAGGGTTACTGAGGGATCTTTTGGCGGATCTGAAAGAAATTACTAACCATCCCATTTCAAGCATCTGCAAGACGGGGAATCAAAAATCCAGCTACGTTAAGTAATGTTTCGTGGTTGATACTATAAGTGTGCAAAAATTCAATCAACGAAGTTACCGGGCGGCTTCTGCAGAGTTTGGAAAAGTAGAAACATGTTAGATAATTACAGAATAAATTGTTTTCTTTACGTTTTTCCACATCTTTAAAGAACTAATACTTTTATTGAATCCGCGCAAATTAAGCATAGTAACATTCCTCGAACGCATTTGTAAAGTAATAAAATATTCAGATTATAATGCTCACGTTTTCATAATTTTGTAATATTCCCAGTAGCAAAACGATATTTGTCCAATATTATCTTATTATTGCTTCCAATATTGGCCCGATATGAAAAAGTATACATTTTGACGAATTGGCACAATATTGACTTAAAATATTGGGGTAACATTGGGGAATTATTAGCCAAAATTGGAGGATAATTTAACCCCAATATTTGCCAAATATTGAGTTTATATTGGAAATATTTCCAATGTAATGCCAAGATATACAGTATTGGATCAATAGTAAATGCTACTAGGGATAGTGCAGTTATAGAGTCCTCGCATTTTTAAACATTTTTATCACACTAGTTAGGGATCCATAATGAATAAAAATGCAAAATTATATTATACAAAATAAAATGTATGCATGCAAAATAAAATTTATACATGTAAAAGGTCATTTGTGCATGCTTATATACAATAGGTTCATATTATATACATATTTCTATATTCTTAACATGCTAGAATATACGTATTGACTTCAGACAATCTTGAGCTGCATGACTAGTGTAGAATTTTGATATAATAACATCTAACAAAAAATACACTTTTTTCTTAAAAATTGAATGTCGTCTTGTATTTCAACTTTTTTCCGTTTTTAATATTCACTTTGGGGCTTTTCCATTTTTCAAGTTGACATAGTACTTCTCATGATTTATTATATTTCACAATCAAATTGTGTTCATCACACTTCTATGTTGTGCAATACATAACTTCTTAAGGATGAAATAATATATAGTAACGTTTCATTTCGTTGAATTTCTCCACCCCCCCCCCCCCCGTTCTGGGGGCCAACGGCCGTACCGTGCTGAAAACACCGGTTATCGTTAGATCACCGAAGTGAAGCAGCATCGGGCGCGGTTAGTACTTGGTGGGTGACCACCTCGGAACGCCGCGTGCTGTTGGCCATCTCGGGTGCGGTATCCCCGTGGTTTGCGCGCTAGATTTGCACGCTGCCACAAATGCCGCCGTGTTCATGCGGAGAACGATCACGTTAAACATGTGGGTCCGTAAGTCCTTCCGAAAGGTTGGTGGTAGGGGAAGGAGGGTACGGTCCCTGTGGATGCCTCCCCCACTGGGTTCCGGTCTAAATTGGGTGGCACTTCCCGGCCGTCCATACAGTTACCTTACACCTTTCTGGTAGGTCGGACGGTCTGGGTCTCAACAACAACCCCCCCGTTCTGTCAGTCATGATTGTGGCACAGAAATTTGTGTTTGTGTAGGAAGAAAATTATTTTTCTTTATAATTTAATAATTAGAATGTATAAAATATTTCATTAAATTTTAAGTAAGGCTCTGAAAAACAGTACTTTATGCGAAATTTCGAATCTGCAATTCTATTTTTCAAAGATACTTATAACATCTTCTGCAAGTCTTACTAGTTTTTTTTTTTTTACAAAAACTCGAATTATAATAGCCATGATGGGTACTAAAAGTACCGGCAAAATAACTATATCAGCTTAATAAATTTTAAATGCAATTATTGTAACTATTAGTTTATTAATAAATTCATTTAAGACATTTTAAACACATTATTTTTAAAAGCCTTCTTTTTCTAAAACTTTTATGTCCCGTTTTATGCCTAACCTATATCTAACACTATTAATTGTATTATACTTTTAGGGCAATATGCGTTGCTATATCACTTATTTCGCATTGTTGAAATAGGTTTGAAACAAGGCAATATGCATTGTATATATATATATCACTTATCTCACATTGTTTAAACAGATTTGAAACAAGGTAATATGCGTTGTATATATCATTTATCTCACATTGTTTGGAACAGGGTCGAAACAGGTTGAAACATTAAGCTTAAACACGGGTATAAAATACTAAAACAGGCTCCCACATAAGTTATTAAAATTTGACGGCAAATTTAGCCATCATGTTTGTCATATTTCGGAGACACCGACCGTCCTTTAAACATAAAAAACTCTACAAAGAATCAAAAGACAGTATAGACCGCAAGGTATGGGTAGGTTGAAAACAATGATAAAATGATTGTTATTTTTATAAAAATACCGAATTCGCTGACAGGGAAACATTGCTGGATCATTTCCAGGGTTAGAAGAACGGTTGTAAGAAGTTTTTTTTTTTTTCCCACATAGATTATTATGACTTGTTTTTCATTATAACCCTTATCAATGGATTATCAGGAGTTCCTTAAAATTTATGAAACTATTTACTATTTAACATGGAAAGTGTTGTTGTCGTAAATGTGCATTAATCTTTGAAATGCAATTATGTAGAGCAAATCAATATTTGTTATTTTCAACAATTAAAATAAGGAAGATAAGTTAAACGTATTTTTTTTCAATATAATATGTAGGAACATATCAATAGAACAGAAAGGAACACACACAGACGCATATATATATATATATATATATATATATATATATATATATATATATATATATATATATATATATCACCTGGTGCTATGCTTGTGATTTCGTGTTTCTGTTCGAGGAGGTATTGTTTTTCAGATTTGTATAATTCATTTGATTTATTTTTCTCCTTCCACTAGCAAGTAGACAGTTCCAATGGTGTCTATAGTTAAATACTATCGCCATTGTCAGAAACTGGCTATTCTATCGGTTTTAATTCGAATTGTATGGCTGTCCTGATGAGAATGCAATTTCGAACTAACCGCCATTTTTTGTGGGGTTTCAATTGATTATTATCTATTCTTAATCTCTTATCTTAAGCTGATTGTTATTGCCTATTCTCATTTTTGCCGAGTTTTATTTTTATTTATTTTTATATACTTTTAATTGTGATTTTTGAATCCTAATATTCTTCTCATCCCCCTTTCCATTATAGTGATATGTTACCTTCTCTCTTTATCCTTAGTCTTGGCCTATAGTTACTCATTTGTAACAGATATGCTAGAGATGGGTTTTTTTGTACATACAGTAGTTTATGCATTATTTTCGATTAAAATCCTTTAATTTTTATTTTTATATATATATATATATATATATATATATATAAATTATATATATATATATATATTTATATATATATATATATATATATAAATATATATATATATATATATATATATATATATATATATATATATACAAATTCAAAAGAAAAAGGAAATCAAGCCAACGGGAAAGTATAAATGGCCGAGGGGGATTGGGACCCCTCGCTTCCGGTTATAGCATGCTATTACCCATAGGTAACACTCCCGGTAGCAATACTTTGCCGTAGCTTAACTTCCGAAAGGGTGTGCAGCACAAGACACTAAACTTGGAAGAAATCAAAAAACACAAGAACTGAAGGAAAAAGCCGAATGAAAAAGGCCCAAGTGACTTCGATAAAGGTGAGTGCCGACCATATATAAAACATTAAAATCATTCGAACACCAGGGTGCGCTGTCATCAAGTTCTTTTTCATAATTTAGTATGCTTTTGCTTTTCCTTTCATATTATTAAAATCTTATTTTAAACATTATATATATATATATATATATATATATAGGTATTTATGTTTCCTTTATTGTTCCAATCTTTATGCTTGTCGTCCATATAACACAAGTTTATAGATAAAATCTATCTTGTGTTTCAGAAACAAGCATTTTTGTGATCATTTCGAAAAGATATATGGACCCGATGAGAATTTTTTCGAAATGAACTTTTCGTAAGCCTAATCTCGTAAGCCTAAATCTCCTCCATGTGCAAGCTTTTTTGCTTGATTTTTTTGTTTTCTTATTTGCATTCCTCATTTTTGAAATTTGTTGATTGTCTTTGTCCTTATGACTTGCATTATGTTTTATTATTTCCTCTTTTTGTCTTAATTTCTTTGTATTTGTAGAAAATTTTGGAATAGTGTATTATGAGTTACTACATACATTCTAACTTTGGATTTAATAATTTATTTTTATATATATATATATATATATATATATATATTTCTCCTAAGTGTTCTTAGTAAAGAAAGTAAGAGGATGCAATTTCCATGAAAACTGTTTCTAAAAACAATTTATTTAATAACATACTGTGTTTTGATGTAAAAAAAAACACTCGAGACGAACATAAAGTCCCTTTTATGTGCAGTACCTATATATCTCGGTGAAGGATTTATGATTTTTCATGGGTAATCTGCATTCTAAATGTCACTTAGCCTCGCCGCATAGTCAGTAATAAACTTTAATGCTGGAAATAAAGTACCAAGAAGGAGATCTTGAACCAGCATTGACATTTTAGTAATCACTTATCATATTTGCGAGTCATGTATCGGCCAATTAACGTGCAACAAATCTTATAACTGCTTACAAATACACTAAACATAAATGTACACAGGAAGAGTAAGGATAAAATAACTTTCATTAAATAATTTTCAGTATGAAAAAAAAAATGTATATAATATATATATATATATATATATATATATATATATATATATATAGAGAGAGAGAGAGAGAGAGAGAGAGAGAGAGAGAGATGTGTGTGTGTGTGTGGTGTGTCCAGGGAAGAGACATTTCACATTATCAAAATATACTTTATTATATGACACTGGAACAGATATAATTACATAAGCCGGCCGAGATCCGGCAACCAGTTCTCTCTCTCAAGAAATATCTCAATGCCATCTCACGCACAGCTGCATTCGCGTTCTTTAGGCTTTAAAATGGGATGGTGAAGCAGTTTCATATGAGAAAGTTTACGGAGAGGTTAAGATTAGTGGCCATATATGGTATGGTCGAGGAAAAGTGGAAGTGCTGGCAGACTTTGTTTATATTAGTGCCGTGGGATAGAATTGAATAGAGCTGCAATACGTGCAGGACATGGAATTGGAAGTTGGAATAATAATTATTAAAGAAAAGGGCGCGTCATTGGGGAACGCTTGAAATATCTGTATCATATATATATATATATATATATATATATATATATACATACATATAAATATTACATCTATCACATCTAAAAACTGACAACTGAAAGGCACAGTATACATACGATATGTGGATGACATATTATATGCATGCCACGATGACCGGGATCACTTAGATTTTACTTTTTTTCCTTCTAATTTGACATTAACAGAAACTTCCCGCAACATTGATAATAGTATTAATTTTTTAGATTTAACATTATATAAACTTTCTAATGGTAAAGTAGGTTTTAAATTATATGATAAAAGAGAAGCATTTAATTTTAAAATAAATTACATTATTAATTGGCATTCTTGTTTGCATAGAAATGTTTTTAGGAACATTATCATAAATTTTTTAACAAGAAGCAAACGTTTAAATAGCAGTGTTGAAAATCGTTATATAAGTGATCTGAATTATCTAGAAGAAGCAATCGTAATGGGTTACCTTCTACGTTTTCTCTGTGATATATTATGTAAATTTTACGGCATAACCGTAACCGAGTGTTACGACTTGTATTTGAGTGGAAGAGAGCTTTCTGTATGAGATAGTATTGGACAGCGGCTGCAATGTGAAGGTCATGGTTGACTGTCTGAGGGAGATCATTAGGTACAAAGTAAGAGTCTTTTACATTTCGGTGAGGTGTATGCGTGGCTTGTTTTTCTTGATATATTGGTATTGGATGTGGGTCATTTTTGTAGTATTTTGTGTTTCTGTTTGGATGTAGTAAAACGCGTAGTCTTTGTATAGGTTAGGGAATGTATAGGTTTTTCAACTTTTTTCTTTTTTACATTTAAAGTATTAGTATATGTACTTGGTTGGCGACATTGTATCCGCTTCCGGGAGTGTCGTCATGACATAAAGCTGGCTAAACCGGGAAGTGGGGGTCACAATCCCCCCGGCGAAATTTTGATACAATGTCATTCTTCTTTTTTCTTTTTCTAAATATTGAGTTATATATATATATATATATATATATATATAAATATATATATATAAATATATATATATATATATATATATATATATAAATATATATATATATATATATATATATATATATATATATATATAGAGAGAGAGAGAGAGAGAGAGAGAGAGAGAGACAGAGAGAGAGAGAGAGAAAGAGAGAGAGAGAGAGAGAAATAGGATGATATTTATTTTCTGTAAATTCAGAGCAATACAGAGTGTATTTCCGGTAAAATATTTTAAGAGACATTTTATGATTGTACTGTACTTATGACTCGCTTTACAAAACACGCAAACATTATTCCCATGCAATCTGCTCAAAACTCGGCGCAAGCACCGAGATCTGGTGCAAATTTACTACGGCCAAATTATATTACTCAAAGAAAGAGCCGAAAACGATAAACCTAATGCCTGCCCAATGTGAGTTTCCAGTAAGCTATAAATGCTAAGTATTTATTTCTGAAACTGTGCTGCATAACCAAAGTATGAAGAGCAGTTCAAAGGGAAGAAATGTAAAAAATTTATTACCCAGGTCATCCGGCTCACACTAAGGGTGTATAGAGCACTTACAAAAAACCCAAAATGTAAAGTATAAAAGTATTTACCCAAATGAATTTCTACATAAATTGAAAACTAAATCGCAGCGTTAGTAACATCATAATAGAAATAATATCTCCAAAAATGCTTGCCATCTTCAGCGTACATGAGATGTGTGTTTTATTTGCCTATTCTTTCAGCATGCATGAAACGTTTGTTCCATTTACCTTCACATAGGATGTTTGTAGAAATCAGGGTGTAAGAGGTTTTACACCTTTTCAGGGTAAGACTTTATAATTTTAATCACACACAAGGACTTTAAATAACCATGAAAGAGGTCGTAATTTAAAAGTGCATTAAAATCTTCATGGATCATCTGTCGTTTTAAATGGTATTTCTTCTCAACACCACATCCAGTAGTCAATCCAAACCTAATAAATAAAATGTATTTGAAAAAGATTTATCTGATCTGTATGTGTCGTAAAATGTGACATACTTCTCTAGCTTTTTAACGTATAAAAAAGCTTTATAAAAGTTTCGAAATCCACTACACAGCAAGGTAAGGGTAGAGGACAAGAATAAAAAAAAAATCTTCTTCCGCCAAAAATGCCGAAAGCATAGTCGAACGCATAGTTGGATCGCTTCCAGATTTAAAGGAGCAGTTGTAAAGAGTTTTATTTTCACATTGATCATCATGTTTTGTTTTTATATATATAAAAAAAAACTTTATTCAATGGCTTATCAGTACCCACACAGCATTTTTTTTCACAGTGACGTAAGATTTACGTCACACTGTGACTTTGGGACGTCACAGGACGTCACAGTACGTCTTGGCAATTTCACAGTAACGTCACAGCGAGGTCATTTTGGTCATTTTCATGGTCGTTTGTGACGTCGCATATTAACTTGTTTGTGACGTCACATTGTAATGTCGTTTGACCGTGATTTCGTAACTTTGCTGTTACGTCACGTTACATTTCTGCAATGTGATATTCACGTCACAGCGAAGTTACTTTGTCCATTCTCAGGGTACGTTTGTGACGTCACACTGTGAATTTGGGTCGTCACGGGACGTCACAGTACGTCTTGGCAATTTCACAGTAACGTCACAGCGAGGTCATTTTGGTCATTTTCATGGTCGTTTGTGACGTCGCATATTAACTTGTTTGTGACGTCGCATATTAACTTGTTTGTGACGTCGCATTGTAATGTCGTTTGACCGTGATTTCGTAACTTTGCTGTTACGTCACGTTACATTTCTGCAATGTGATATTCACGTCACAGCGAAGTTACTTTGGTTATCCTCAAGGTACGTTTGTGACGTCACACTGTGAATTTGGGTCGTCACGGGACGTCAGAGTACGTCTCGGCAATTTCACATTAACGTCACAGCGAGGTCATTTTGGTCATTTTCATGGTCGTTTGTGACGTCGCATATTAACTTGTTTGTGACGTCACATTGTAATGTCGTTAGACCGTGATTTTGTAACTTTGCTGTAACGTCACGTTATATTTCTGCAATGTGATATTCACGCCACAGCGAAGTTACTTTGGTTATCCTCAAGGTACGTTTGTGACGTCACACTGTGAATTTGGGTCGTCACGGGACGTCACAGTACGTCTCGGCAATTTCACATTAACGTCACAGCGAGGTCATTTTGGTCATTTTCATGGTCGTTTGTGACGTCGCATATTAACTTGTTTGTGACGTCACATTATAATGTCTTTGGACCGTGATTTCGTAACATTTCTGCAATGTGACATTCACGTCACAGCGAAGTTATTTTTTTCATTCTAAGAGTACTTTTGCGACGTCACACTGTGAATTTGGGATGTTACAGGACGTCACAGTACGTCTCGGCAATTTCACATCGACGTCACAGCGAAGTCATTTTAGTCATTTTCATGGTCGTTTGTGACGTCGCATACCAACCTATGTGTAACGTCACATTGTAATGGCTCTGTACCGTGATTTCGTAACATTGCTGTTACGTCAAGGCACGTTTCAGCAATGTGACATTCACGTCACAGCGAAGTTATTTTGGTCATTTTCAAGGTACTTTTGTGACGTCACATACTGATGTTTCTGCGAAGTGAAATTTTGACATTGCAGTTACATCAAATTGCGTTACTACAATGTCACATTCACGTGACAGTGAAGCCAGAATCTCCATTTTAGGAGTATAGTTTTGCGAAGTCATATCTGGACAGGTTCTTCTGTTGCCTATAGGGGCTAGCTGACTACTTCGAATTGTCGAGGGAAGAGCAGGTTTCAAGCATCCGGGAACTCGAATAAAAAGTTTTTTAGGTGATGTCTGTATGTGTCCATGAGTGTCTGGATGTGATATCTCACGAACGATTGGTGTGGTTTGAATGAAATTTGGTAAATACATTACAATCAGTGAATACTGAAACTATGTCGATTTTAAATGTAATCAAATGTTCGAAAGACACCCAAAATTATATTTTATGAAATCAAATTAAATTTTGAAACTATCAGAATCTTCAATGTTACGTGAATGATCATGATTTGTGTGCATTTTCATTAGCAAACGAATGACAAACTTTAGAACTCTAGCAGAAACCGTTCTGGAGATATTGCATATGTTAAAATAAAAATAACCCTCATAAAATTAATAATTTAAATATTAGCTATTTTGAAACATGTTCACTTTTCATATGTAATATTAAGCGATAAATTTGTTAATATCATTCTCGTGGATCTAGTTTGTTCCATTCACAAGAAAAGACACTTTGGGTAACAGTTTTGCATTTTGAATCTTAACAATTAGCCAATAGTCATACTTGAAACCTGCTCTTTCCTCGACAATTCGAAGTAGAGTCAGCTAGCTCCTACTGGGAGCAGAACCTGCGCAGCTTAATGGATCGTGTGTTAGTATGACTTCACAAATATACTCCTAAAATGGAGATTCTGGCTTCACTGTCACGTGAATGCGACACTATAGTAACACAATTTGATGTAACTGCAATGTCAAAAATTCACTTCGCAGAAACATCAAAATGTGACGTCACAAAAGTACCTTGGAAATGACCAAAGTAGCTTCGCAGTGACATGAATACATTGCTGAAACGTAACTTGATGTAACAGCAATGTTACGAAATCACGGTTCAGAGTAAGGCTCCGCTGACACAATCGCCATTTTGTTTGCAACCGGTTCAGTTAGTTATCGTCTGCCTGTGCTATTTCAATGGCGCGCGCATGTTATATGACTGATATTTGATACGTAATTTTGCTGTAAAATAGGTGCTTCTGCTTTCAAAAAATTGCACCACTCATTTAAGAAAGTAGTCTAGAATACTTTAATTTTCTCGAGATCCTAAGAAAAAGAAGAGAAACTAATCTTCGTTTCGTCAGGTACTGCCATCGCTTCAACCTGGAGTCAAGATGGCCGCTCTTACGTCAGGATGTATATATCGGAGCTTTAGTTCAGAGACATTACAATGTGACGTCACAAACAAGTTAATACGTAATACATAAGAAAAGCTGTTCCTTATTTATCTGCAACATTTGGCGATAAATTTGGCCTTAATTTAGAGAAATATCGCCAGCTTGACACTGTTTGGTTCCAGATTGACGAAATTACCGTCAAAATTGCAAAAATGACTCTGCATTAACGAAAGTGGCGTAATATTGATGAATTTTTTAAATATTTTAATATACAGCTTATTGCAGATGCTATCAATATTGATAATTGTCAATTTGGAACTGTGAGAAATATAAGTTAATTGAGTAAGAAATAGTTTTATATGTTGTCATCCAAAAAAGCTCCAAATGTATAAATCAAAATAAAAAACATTGTGTCGTGGATCTTATACATAATTTTCTCAGCATGAAAGAAGTAAATTCATTGTACTATATAGGGGAAGATCGTTGTGCGATCCACATCAGGTTCTTTTATGTGAAAAATATTTATGATTGGGGTATCTGTAGCGGAAATCGGAGAGTTACGAAAAATGTAAACGTTTTGGACGTTTATATCTCCGAACCCAGTGGATAAAAATGTAAATAATTTTTCATGTTTTGTCGGAAATATAGTCCAGACTATCTGTAATAATAAAAGAAGATATCGATTTGTCCGTTTTTTCGGCTGTAGAGTAAATTCTAATCGACGTACGGTCATGAAATTTGATACACAGTTACTTCAGAACACGAAAAGTTGCACCTTGGCGGGTTTTTGATTGTTTTTTTATTCGAAATTTTTTTAGTTATTTATGCTTTAGTACTATTTTCATACGAATGACTTCCTTAGAGACCAAAAACATTATTTCAGACTTTCGAACTTGACACCATAGGAAAGATCAAAACATTCTCTTTCAAATAAACTTATTCGTATGTTAAAACGAAATGACGCACCTGCGATATTCTCGCGGAGATTCATTCCTTCCCTCCACAATCAGAGCAGATGTTTTTTTTTTTATAGTTGTGTTATCATAAGCGGGCATATTGTTGACACGTTATTTTTGTTTTCGATAAATCGATGCGAGTTCATGATTTTAATCAAAGGATTGAATTTCATATCCCAAGCAACGCCAGGCACATTTTCTAGAAAATGTACTCGATGTTGCCCAAAATGAGCAATAATTTAATAGCCGTGTGTGCACCCAAGCAACAGTTTATTTTACTTTGCTTTTGTTATAAGTGAGCTGTTAAAATTGTATTTGGTTTTCGGGAATTCGCTGCGAGTTCCGGTATAATTTTTATCAGAAGTCTGTTTTTAATCTCGGGTAACGTGGGGTACATTTTCTAGTAAATGTATAAAAATATAATAGAATTAACTTAATATAAATGTAATAGAAAAACTTCAGTATTTTAAACTTTTCTTTTCGAAAAAACTTTAACATCTGTCCAAGTGAGTGTTTTTTATTTTCTTACTTTCACTGGAAATACACTACCCAACACAGAAAATGCAACAGCATGAAAGAACGAATAGAGTTTGAAGTTAAAGAGCAGACAGAGATAGCATATATAAATAACTGATGTTAATTCATGAAGAATAATGAAATATACTAGTGGCATAGACAGGGTAATCAGTAGGCAGTAGGTTCACATCTTTCGGTGATACAAGCAGCAATCCTTCAAATAACATATGCAAATAGAGTGAGGAGAGTTTCCTGAGGTATATATGACTATATGCCTTCAGCAATCTTCCACAGGTCATCCTCTGTTTGAGGCGGGTGCAGGGTAGTCAAACGACAGACAGATCTGAGAGGTAGGGCAGTCAAACGACAGACAGACGAGACAGCGGAGGCCAAGGAAGCACCTGGATACCTTGCAAGGCTTATCTGCTGATGGTTACCATATGCCGTCCTGCGTTATCTTACAGCTGAAAGTACAGCAGTGCAACTGGCCGCAGCACCTCATTTACATATCGTCGTGCCATTAATTTGCCTCTGATATGAACCAGAAGTGACCGGCTATCGAAACCGATAGCACCCCAAACCATGATGCCGCGCTGTCGAGCAGTATTGCGTTCAACATTCGCAGCAGGATTGGATCTGTTTCCACGTCGTCTCCAGACTCTCACACGGCGACTGTCATTCGACAAACAGAATCCAGAATCGTCGCTAAACACTAATATTCTTGCACACTCGTCTACGCCTGGAAAAGAATATTTTTTATATATAAACAATACAAATTAAGCAAAATTTGATTACTCAAATCACGATAATAATAATAAAAGAAAATATTTGTATTATTCCACAGTGTAATTTGTAAAACTGATACCAAAAGTAAGTAGTAAACATAGCTATTCTGAGCCTCCAATAGCTTTGGATTCAGGTAACAACATCATTTGTGCTAATCGCAGACGTTGTAGCATTCTGGTGTAGAAACTTTTTGGACTACTCATTCGTTATAGGTATTTTATTGTTGGTCTGCAACATAATTTTTTTTGTTTTCTTCCCGTCTAATTTTATCAAGCAATAGTTTCCTTTTTGAATTTGATCCCTCCCATAAGTTATTACAGAATCCATATCACTTGCAGAAACTGAAGCTTCCATCATATGTGGTGATTCCTTAGATGTCTCATCACCATAATCATTTCCTAATGCATATTCATTCAGAACTGTCCCTTTCCATTTACTCAATTCACATATATTGCTTCTCTGCTTTAAATATAGGTCTCTTAACAATTATCTTTTTGGCGATTATTTTCTTTAATTTTACTGCTTCAATTTCAGCTTTCTCTAGAGTATTAGTAAGGATTCTATATTTACGAGATTTTTGCCCATCATTTTGTACAATATAAGTTTCAGATTTAAGGAAATGGGACACTTGTTTCGGTGCTATACATTGCATTGATTCAGTGTTTGATGTAGAAGACTGACAAATTCCAGCAGAGATATCCTTTTTTGTCACTTGATGACTATAATTGGCCAATTCACCATCAAATTCCCACATTTGAAACCATTTTCAGTTGAATAGGGTCTATCTGTTAGAAAACTCAAATATTCATCACATTGAATATATTTTCATTTACTGGTCATAAGCCCGATACCCGAAAACCAGTCTGAATAAATAAAACACCAACACTAATACAGTAAGCCAAATAATGTTATACAAAAGTTCTAAACTTGCATTATAAATCTATTATTATTTCAATATAAAAAATCTTTTCATCCCTTTATAAATATTTTTTAAACTATACAAATGATAATATTGTACCTAAGACCATGGCTCTAGGTACAAGGTATAGCCATTTTTTATAAAATGGCTTCCACAGCCAAAACTCTATAAATATTCCGATTTGTTAATATTCCATCTTTTCCCTTAGTTTATGACCGAAACTAACTGTTATACATAAAAATAAAACTTTGCACTTACCTTCTAAATATCAATATCAAAATAATGTTAAGAATTTTACTTTGGGCCATCAAATTAAAACTTTTCCTTCTACTTAACTGCTATATTTACCTTCTTTCACTCAAAATGGTTGCTAAGATTTCAAATCATGTAGCTACTTACCTCAAAGAGTAATAATGTAAAATAATAATTATTAAAATAAAGCTGAATGGCCCTACAAGAGTACAAGAGTTTCCCCTATTCAGTTATAAACTTGCTGTGCATAAAAAATTTTAAAATTTTAAATGTTATTTTCAGATTGTAATATTAAATCAAAATCATCAAAATTAATAATGTAAATCAAATCAGAGCCAAATTACGAATGAACATCGAAACAAAAAATAAGTATTTTTGTTGTCGTTGTTGTTTGCAGTATATTAAAATATTTGAATTAAAATGCTGTTTTGTCTATTTTTAATTCTCATATTCGAGTTCTATAGGTGTTATATTTGAAGGTTTCGGTTGAAATTCGCTGTAACATTCAACAATCAACGTCATTGTTCTTACAAGCGGCGGTTATGTTGTTCATTGAGTTGCACATTGTCGCATGTCGTGCAGTTGCTGAATATGTTCTTCGGTAGTTTTGGTTGAGATTCGATGTTCTTCCAAACATTGGTTATGTTGTGGCTTTATTTCGTCAGTTAGTCATTGAGTTGCATGTTGTCACATATCTTCTAATCGCTGAACATTATGTATCATGTTAAAATCAGAGGTTCTTTCCATGCCTCTTTCCTTGGTCTTGTAGTCATTGTAGGCAAAGCAGTTTTTCAAAATGTACACAAAATAAGAGATTGTAAGATGAGTTGTATAAGAATTGCTGAATTTTTTTAAGCGAAATTACTTAGCTCCGGAGTCTGGAATATAAGTGATATGAATGGAATATTCATCGATTTACTTAGATAGAGAAGCAAGCGATTTTATAGCATTGCTTTTTTTAATGAAGTTTTAAGTTTCCAAGTAAAATAAATTATTGTACTATGATAATTTTAAAAATATCACTGCTGAATGTATAGCATTTTAGAGATGTTTAAATAAAATTGCATTTCAGTTGGAAAGTGTTTCATAATCAATGCCTTATGCAAGATTAATCTTTCTTCTTTAAAGTATAAATATAGATTTAGTAACTAAATTTCCTAATGCATATTTTTGTCGTTTACTATGTATATTTATCTTATATAGTTTCGAAGATATTTCAAGTGAAAGTAAGCAAAATGAAAGAAAAAAATATTTGTTCAGACAGATACTTTGCAATACTCATTTTCGTCACAGAAACCCCAAGCATAAATATTATTCACATAAAAAATGTGCCCCTTTTCTTAACAAGTGTCCTTTTCTTGGTAACAGCACCCTGCCCTTTTTTATCCTGGGGGAAACTCTGTTGTAGGCCTATCTTCTTCATCCAAAGAATAGCTTTTGAGATTAGAATCCAATCAGTCTTCTGCCAACGGTGTCATGTTCTCTTTATTAAAGTTGAAATTCTGACATTTCCTAGTTTCACAGGACATCTTTAGGCCCGTTTAAGATATAAAATTTTTTAAATGTTTATAAAAATACACCACTTTACTTAAAAACATAAACATTGCACTATTTCGCATTATCATGAGTCCCGGTATAAGTTCTCTCTTCAACTGTTAAAATATAAATATCACAATTGCTAGCAACTGATTTGCTAAGCAGATTGAGTTAGACCACAAAGTGCTCTTTAACACATATCTGATAAATTTTTAATTACTGATCTCAATTCATCTAGATCCTATGTAAATGAGGCATTGTTGAATATTGGATTATTTTTGTAACTATCTTACAATGACTAAACTCCCTTTATCTTATATAAATGAGGTGAAGCTGAATATTGTACTCCTTTTTAACCATTTTACAACCAATAACTAAACACATGGATATTACTGACTTCTCATTTACTACTAAAGGAGATTAAATGGTTAGGAGGGTGTTGTAAATAATATTTTCCAAAGTTGAAATATAGTTAAATCACCTTCTCGCATCCAATAACGGTACGTTCACCTGATTTCATGAAAATCCTTAGGTCTGTTCTTAAAATACAATATACAAGAATACGACACTTTACAGTATACTGTATAATACATAACAATTAAATATTTTATCACTATATTTTCTTGTCCTCTTTTTATTTATACTAAAATGAAAAAAAGTTTCTTAAAATGCCTAAGCACTAAACAGAGATAAACTACATCGTTATCACAGCACAGATGCTCAATTTCAGCTTCCACTCCCATCAATTGTGCGAGCAAGCGACTGGATAGTCAGGAAAAACTTGAATGAGATGCTTGTCACAAAATCCTACATAAATCAAAAAGTTAAATATCACTTTGCAAAAGTAGAGAATGTCTAAAATATGCAATTCAATTTTGTTCTAATTTTAATTAATTATCCCATTATAAAATTACATAATAATATTTTTAAATAATATTTTATAATTTATGTATTGTATTTCTTACATTCTAAGATTGTAAGACACCACCTTAATTTCCGTAACACCAACAGAGAAAAAGCCTTGATTTAAAAATAAATAAATAAAGTAAAACTAAAAATTCCATTTATTTCAATAGAATTCAATTTATTAACAGAAATAGTATTTATCAGTAGGTATGATATTCATCACTTTCTTCTGAATCAATATCAGAAGAGCGAACCTCACATGCAGAGTCTAATGACTCTGAGCTATATTTATCTTCATAAAAAAAAAAGAATTGCAAGACACCATCGGTTCTAAGACACACCCTGTTTTTAGTTACATTTATATCGGAAAAAGTGCACCTTAAAATTGAAGAAATATGGTATATATTTTTTTCTTATGTCCAGCATTGAATGAATAGGATAAATTATAAGATGTTTAGTGCTAAATACTCTCCAGTATAATAATGGTGTAATTTAGGACTAACTATGAAAAACGAATAAACAAGGTGTCCGTCAAGATAGCATAAACTCTGCAGAGTGAAAATCCTCGCTCGGTGTACATGAAAAATAACCCAAGAACCATACCCCTATGACCCATAGTTTTTGCGAAAAATGCGAAAGAAAAAGTATGATGTCAAATCCGGTGGACGGAAAATAATTTTTATTGGAAACATGAACATCGGTACATCTATATTACATGTTTACATAGGCAGATTCTCAAAATGATCACTGTGCATATCGAGGTATGCATGCGAGCGCTGTAGAATGGATCACTGCACATGATCTAGGATCGTGTTTTTGTTCACAAAAGTGAGCGCAGCATGAAGGCAAGCAACTAAGTGGATGCTGAAGCACGATGCAGGATCGTATGCAATTTGCCATTCTACAGTGAGCGCATGGTTGCCTCGTTATTGGCAGTGGTTATTTTGAGCATCCTCCTATGTAAACATAATGTCATAATCAAGTACTGATGTTCATGTTTCAAGTAAAGCTTATTTTACGTGCACCGGATGCGATGTCATATTTTTTCTTTCGCATTTTTCTTGAAAACTATGGGTCGTGGAGGTATGGTTCTTGGGTCACTTTTTATGTACTCCGAGCAAGGGGAAGTCTTGATGGGCCCCCCGTATATTTAATAGAAACATTTTTATATATATAAAAAAATTACTTCGAATCGTTTGACATTACCATTGATTTCGTTAAATGTGTTCCTTTTATACTTCTCTCACTATAGGAAAGTATTGTTTTCATGTAAAAAACACTTATTGGCCAAATAGGATACCTATACATTTTCAAAGGTACTATTTATGTAAAAAAAACCAACTTATGGCAGTCCATTCATTTCTCTATTGTGCGCAAACATCCTTTGCAGTACGAAATTTTATAACCAATTTTCTGCAAAACTACCGATGAATGTAAAATTTAAGGTGCAATTTTCTTTAGGTGCAGTTTCACTAGTTTCTAAAGGTACAGTTTTACCAGTATCATTCACAACAGTGCACGGAATAGGCACTGGAGTGTCACATTTTAATGCAATATTTTCCAAAATATTCAACTACATGATACTAAGTTTGATATATAAATAGGTTGTTATGTTATATAAGTCATATTGTCTCTAGTACTTTTAATAGATGTGGAAAATAATTGAGATAAGCCGAGGGATAACTGAGTATAGGGAAACAGGATTTTGCAATTCTACAAAATCCCATATTGCGCGATTTGCATGCAAGTTAGAAACATGTCCATCATCAATTTTTCGCACAACCTAAAAAAATATCCTGGTATGATGCATTTTTTTGCAAAATCATGTACATACAACATAAATATGCAGTTCATTTTTAAAATATTTCTTTGACGAAGAGTACAATTTCCATCTTGATTGATCATGATTTTGATCCCCTAATTTTTCGACTTACTCCAATTTAAGCATTTTTAAATAACTTGATATAAGCTATTGAATAATAGTTAAAATAATACAAGTGTGTCATAATGCCCAAATTACGAATTTAAAATTAGATCTCTCCCTCCCCCCCCCATATATAGATGTTAAAATTCAGCCATAAGATTCCAAAGTACACAGGTGCATTTATTGTAAAGATACTAGTTTTTTTATATGTTTTATTGCATTATTTAAGGTAGTAGTATCTTACATAAGACCATCTCTACTATTACACGTTTTTATGTAATGGGTTTGTAATGAGCATAGTCAGTATATGCTCATTACAAACACAAAAAAATACTAGAAGATATCTTTTAATAAAAATATTATATCCAAAAATTCTATATAAAGAAAGCTTATTTTAAAGAGCTCTCAAAGTGCTATTTTCATTCCACACATACATGTAATATTTATAGAAGAATAAAAAAAAATACAAGAGTATAAAATTTGAATTATTTTAAATGAGATAAAATGAAATTCCAAATCCCAGGATTAACAATTTTGCAATCCCCAAATACCAGATTTATACAAAATATCTAGGATTATAATCCCTAGTATATAAAATATTATTTTCTTGTGTAGAGGAAATTCTTGTACCTAGAGTCGGCAATTTTCCTATTGTAATTTAATATCACTTTATTGGCATGAATTGTATCCTTATTAATAGAAGATAGTTAATCTACTTAAAATATTAAAGTGATGTTATAAATATAGAATACTCTCAACAGTATACGGTTGAATCATTTCACAAAATACTAGTAATATTCAGACAAGCCGAATATTCTTTGCATCCCTAAAAACAAGATTAAAAAAAGCACGATATTTTATCTTTTATTTAATTAAAATTTGCCATACTGCAAAGTTGTAAAATTACTTAATAGAACTTTCGAAATGCTACCCATATAAAAATATATTTAACCAACTCATTAATATTTAATCATTTTTGCTTTAGCAAAAGATAATCAACTACCACTGCAAATAATACTAAATAGTAATAGTAATTAAAATTCATATAATCATAATAAAACAACGAAACTATATTTTTAAGCATGGCCATCTTAGGTTAAGTATGAATAATATATACAGGTGTGATATAACATATTTCTAAAGAAATTTATGGCAATTTACCTATTTTTGGATAGAAAATGAGAGCACGTGGAAATATTTTGAACTGTAGTTGCAACGTAAAAGCGGTCGAGAATCGCCATTGCTTTATAATGAAGGTATTATCAGGAGTATCATAGCTGGTAAGGATAGTTTTTAATGTTAATTCTAATCTCTCATACATACATGATATGAGTAAAAATATATTATAACACGTAATAATTTAAGATTTTGACAATTAAACATGATCGGAGCATGACTAAACATAAAATTGAATGTTTTTATGATGTAATACGTGTGTGACTAAGTGGGGTATGACCAATATTTCTGAAACAATTTAAGTTATTCAAATGAAATTTTAGTCCAATTATTAAAGTTAGTGTAAATGCAATATTTAAGATGTTTCCTAAAATATCATATATATTATATATTTCTATGCTTTCTTCAAATATATTCCGTCATGTATTATTTTATGCAGAGCTTGAAATTGGGAGTGGTGTGTTGGAATGAGTGGTGTTAGTAATGGTGTGTTGAAATTAGGAGTGATGTCTTTTCTCCCTCATAAATATTATATAGATATATTTAACTGGTTTATTCCATAAACATTAAATTACAATTTATATAACTTTTCTTTTTTCTTTATTATGGTTTTTACAGAAATCAAAATTCACAAGTATTTCCTATGTTTTTCAATTTTTTAAATATTTTTAAAAATTCTGTATACAGACCAGCAATAAAGGTTGAGGACCTGTGATGTCATAAAAATTACTGGTCCCTTAGACCACTGACTGAAATTTACTAATTTCTACACACATATAGAAAAACTAGCAGGAGTACCTGTTCTTCGTGCGGAGCATATAATATAAAGAAATTTAAAATTCACGATCATGTACAAATTCCTATAGAATACTAAATGATATTGTTAATCAAAATATTCTATTAAAATATTAAATTTAATGCTTGACTAAAAGGAAGTTTAAGAATATCTGTTCCCGCTATATAAAATTATCTTCAATAGGCAGATCTGAAAAATAAAACATCCTGGTCCTGTTCGTAAACAAATTTACAAAAAAATATGAAATTGAACCAATATATGCAAATTAAAAGTGCTAAAATTGTATGGGACCCGCACTACTTATATTCACGAACATTAGAATATATACCAATGTATTAGTAGAGGATTACAATTACTACATCATATGAGTTTCTAAAATCTTTGCCAAATTAAAATAGATGACATAATAAATTGAAAATAACAATAATCCCGTAATCATTAAATCTAAAGGCCGCAATTCATTCTAATATATGACAATATACATGTACTAATTATATTCTCGTAGATTAGAAGATATACCAGTGCAGTTGTAGAAGATTAGCGCTATGTACATATATGAGTTTCAACAATTTTTGCCAAAATAAAACAAAGATGTAATAAATTGAAAATATCATTAATCCCCGAAAATATCAATAATAATAATGTTTAAACCTGAAGACCGTAATTGTTATAATCCAGTCAAAAATGCAATATCGTTCAAATTTATTTTATATACATACTATATTATTTAAATCGGAAAAAATTTAATAAAAATCCTTCTGTCACATAAACACATTGGATTTAAATCCATTAAAGCGACATGATACAATTTTCTTCAAATAAATTGGCGTAAAACATATTGTCTGCATAATGCTATCTCTATGGAAGGCTCAATTGTTCATTTTTAATTAATATCTAGATAACCCCTGGTCCCAAAAACTTAAATTAAATTTTAAGTGGGGCTAATTTAAGCCTACCCACAAAATTTCATTAAATTCTTTCACTCGTTCTTCTGTTCACTCGTTCTTTCACTCGTTCTCACAAGCCAGAATAAATTTTAATTCATTACAATTTTTCTGTACAAATATCCAAATCTAACTGCACAATTTTAGAATTTTAAACTGCAATAAAAACAGTATTCGAAATTATTTGTTAGTTGCATTTTCCACCTTTAAATTTCATTTTGACAACGATATTCTAAACCCAGCCGTAATTTTAATGTCTAACTTCCCTGTTTAAGTATAGAACCTTTTGGTAACTGAATAAAAATGCTTGGGACCCTTTAACGCTTCATTTTCTGCTATCAATTTCTAACCGCGATTGAAAATACCTATAATAATAAAAAAATGAGGATATAGAAAAATTTGATTTTACGTATAAAATACATATAGTATATCAGATTTAAAAGATAAGATCACATTTTTAGTGAAAAGGCAGAATCGACTAGTAGCTGCACTATGAAATTAAAATAATTGGTTAGGAAAATGTCACAGTATTACAAGTTTATTACAGTTATACAATTCAGATATTTACTTACTTCCCACTTTCAAAACATAACAAGAACGAAGCTAATCTAATCACGCTCGGCAGATGGCCAAGAATCGAATACACGTCGAATGCGCAACAAAGGAAAGAGTGTTATAAATTAATCTCAATCGCTAAAGAAACTTATAAAATTAGAAAGGAATAAGCAATATACTTATTTACAAAATACTGAATTATAAGATCAATAGATTACAAAATAAATTAAATTACCTTTTAACAAAGATATCCAATGATCCGTTAACAATAACATCTTACCGCGCGTTCCCGCAAATAAACAAACTGAGGGAGCCAACAGATGGATGTTGCCATTCCACGACTCAGAAATTATTGCTCTGTTCACTTTCAACCTAACAATTTTACTTTATTTTCCACCTTCATGAGTAATTTAAATTATTATTTTCATTAATAATAAGAAGCAATAAATTGAATAAAAAGTATTTAATTTTGAAAGAAAAAATGCAATAAATAAAATCATGCAAAACTCAAATTCGATTTACTAACGCTAACAATATTTCTTGTACAAAGAGGATTGTAACATAAAATAAAAGAAAAGAGCAAATTCGTGGAGTACTTTCCTTTTACCGTAGTAACCATCAATATTTACATTTTTTTTCTAATTCTGAAATAACAGTGACTTTATAAATACGCACGGCTGAATATTTGAAACGCCCGCGTTATCCTCAAAGTCCTCTCTCCAACAAACAAATCTGAGTCAGGGCCGCCTCGAACCCTGGGCCCAATAGCATTGCACAGAAGGTGCCATTCCCCTCAGGAACAACATATCGGAACCCATTTAAGTTCGGAGAAACTTTATATGGAGAAATGGAAAACAACACGTTTGGTTACTACGCCCCCAGCCCAATGATAGAATAGAGAGAATTTGCAATGCAAAGTTCTAGTAACCAAGCCAAAAATAAGCAACAAATATCAACGAAGTGCATTCAATCAAATAAAATTCAAGCTTTAAAGCTTTAGACGTGGATAAGCACTAGGCCTAAATGAATTGTTCATTTCGAAAAAACTCTTTGTCAAGCCCAAGTATTTAATCAAAATGAACACAAAATGGATCGGATATTAGAGATAGATTATATATATATATATATATATATATATATATATATATATATATATATATATATATATATATATATATACATACATATATATATATATATATATATATACATATATATATATATATATATATATATATATATATATATATATCTGCATTATGAGTTTTGTTCCAGAGATAACAGATAATAAAAAATAATTGTAATCATTTTAAACGTGCTATTACAGAATTTATAGTTATTATCCATGATTTTGTCGGCTTAGAAAAAAGTAAATAGTTTTGCCTCTTGTTTTACTATGAAGTTTTAAATAATATTATTCATTGTCCTACTATACTTTCTTGCGTTCTTAGAGTTCCATATGACCTGTTAATATTAGACATGAAAACAAGCAAACAAATAAAACAACAATTCCATTAAGAAATTTTTTTGTATATAAATTTGTTAACCTCCTTGATACATATTGCGCGGATATTGATATTTTTATTTTGACACCTGCCATTTTTTTGAAATGCCAGTTTTAATGCTCCTAGCTTTTTATTGTTTAGTATTCTAGTATTTTATGTTCTTTGAGATTACTCTAATTGGATTTTATATGCAGTTGCCACTTAAATTGAATTGAATTAAATTGAATAAATATGTTCCAACCGGGATATATTTTAACTGAGTTTTTGAAAATATTTATAGTAAATGTGTCATTTTGATTATAAACTTACTTTCTTTTTCCAGAAATACATTTTCAAGAATTCTTAAAGCGAAAAATATTTCGAAGACATTTTAAAAGTACTGGAGAATTCCTATAATAACTTTTCAATCAAACATATCTATTAAAACGCGTTCTCTCTAAACTTTTTTGTGCAGATGATAAAAAAATTTAGTAAATTTTTCGTTGAGCAATAATTGTGTAATCTTAATTTAGTGCAATCAACTATAATAAAACTTTATTGTGACATATCAGCTACCATTGATTACACTATCCGTTTCTTTTCATTTCTTTTCATTTTTTTTTGTTTTTTTTTTAGAGAGGAAAAAGTAAGAAAGTTTTATATTTATTTAATACTTTAGAGAATATAAATTGTATTGAAAATAACATTTCAATAAGATGCTGAAAATCAATCTTTTATGATAAAATTCAAAGCTATAGTCATTTTTTTACTTATGTTCAAAATTCTTATTGTAGTCCACAAGGACCACTGATTTTATTATTATTATTTTCTAATTATCGGATATTTCATATTGGAATTTTTATTTAGATAATTTCATTAAACATTGAAACTATATCCACTATACTTCCAAAATTATATATATATATATTTTTTTTTTTGGAAACTTAATTTCCTAATATATACTTTTGCCACTTATTCTTTATATAGATCTTTTATAGTTTCGAAGATATTAATGAAAGTAAGGAGAAGAAAAAAACCCGCTCGGACAGATACTTTTTAATTTTCTTTCGAAAAAATATTTATTTCGTAAAATATTAAAATATTCAAATTATATTTATATATTCTTAATCTGGACCATATTTCCGACAAAATAAAAAAAATTATTTACAGTTTTACTTCCTAAGTAGTATTGAGAAAGTATTGTTTCACTAAAATTTTATATTTCGATATTGTGATGCCAATTCATGTTTTAGGATCCCCTAAGCACGCTGTGATTATGTTTGGAGTGATAGTGCTCGATTTTTTTGTGGACCCTATAGCTGTTACAAGTATTAATGGATTTTCATGAAATTTTATATTCTGATTTCGTGTATACAAAAGTCGAGAGTTGAGTCTTTAAATTTCTATTAAGTTCGGCAGACATAAACGTCCAAATTGTTTACATTTTCGTAATGCTCCGATTTTTGTTAGTGATACCCCAAGCATAGATGTTATTCACATCAAAATATAAGTTAACTTAATTTTAGAAATAAATAACATCAGTGTCAAAACTTTTTATTCGTATCTAGTAGTTTTTTGTTAGATCTAGTAGAAGGTTTCAAACACTTCCAAAAATGCATGTGAATAAATGTTGTAAAATTATGCAGTATATCGAAAACGATGGAAACAAGCTGCTTCGGGAGCTAAATAAGGAACCTGCATAAAGAAAAAATTCAAAACATTCGTTCAAATTATTGTAGAAGTGCCGAGTCATAAAATATTACGAAAGAAAAACAGATCTGAAAAATTACATGAGCTATTTTAACTAAGTTCAATTTAATAATACCAGAGAATAAAAAACTGTAAAATTTAAAAATATATATAAAAAATACTATTTTAATTTTTCAGCTTTTATTTCCTTGCATTTTCAAACTAGTTTGATCAAATGTTATTTGAATTTAGTTGATAAAGATAGCTCAGCTCATATAGCTTCCAAAACCAGTTGATTCCTTCGCTTTTTATTTTCTTTTAAATTCCGTAGTCTTTTATTCCTTGGTATTTTAAAGTAATTTCCTCAAAATTATTGAAAAATTTATTTTTCAAGATTATTATCCATCAACTGTGTAGATGAGTATTTGAACATCGCTTTTGAAACCGGTTGACCAGTTTATTTTTGTATATACTCTATATTTTAAGAAGTTTACATTTACCGTCTTGATATTGAAGCAGTATTTGTACCATTATTTGATTGAACTAATACCGGGTACTGAAAATGATCAAATTGATAAAAACAAGGACTTTGAACCCCGAAATAGTAGGTGTATTCACATTCATGAATTAAAACCCGATAAAAAAAAATCTGACGCGAGCAGCACATGACTTTCCTTATATTCAAATGAATTTACTACGTTTACAGTAAAAATAAAATAGATTATTCTTACAGTAGATACTTATATTTTTTTCAAGATATTGAATTTTCATCAATGAGTCGTCAATTTCATTGATTTAGCGTCATTTTTATCCATTTGACGAGATTTTCGTTAATTTGGCAACATTAAAAAAGTTGGCGACATTCAGCTAATTTCGTTGCCAAAATCTCGCCAAGAGTTATGGACGGAGAAATAATGGCGTTCAAATATAAAAGTATTACTCAAAGTATCTTTTCTCAAGAATGGAACGAGCTAGATCCACGAGAATGATGTCACCCAGTCACCCAATTTATTGTATGATATTACATATGAAAAGTGAACATGTTTCTCAAAAGTTAATATTTTTTTTTCAATTTATGCGATTTTTTGATAAATTTGTTTGAAAAATGTGCAATATTTCGAGAACGATTTATGCTAGCGTTCCAAAATGTATGTCAATCGTTTTCTAAGAAAAAATTACATAAGATTTATCTATTTTTGTAACTTTATTAAAAATTTTGATTTTTTGATGATTTTTTCAAAATTTCACCGAAAAATTTAGGGGGGGGGGAGGTTTAAACATTCGATTGTGTTGAAAAACAATAGGTTTAGAGTATTCAAGGAATGTAATTTTTGTACCAATTTATTCGAATTTCTCCGTTCGTGAGATATTGTCTTCATAGATTTAATGACACACACTTTCACACACTCACCCACACACACAGTCATCACCTCAAAAACGTTTGATTCGTGTTCAGGTATGCTTGAAGAGTGCTCTTCCGTTGAAAACTCGAATTCGAATTCTACTTTACAACCTGTACATAAGGAAAGTAAAAATTATAGATACATAAAAAAAATCTGATGTGGGCAACACATGACTTTCCTTATATAATGCAATGAATTTACTACATTTACAGTTTAAAAAAAATGTTATTCTTATAGTAGATACTTACATTCTTTCCAAGATATTGAAATTTCTTCAATTAGTCGTCATTTCCATTGATTTAGCGTCATTTTTATCCATTTGGCGAGCTTTCTGTTAATTTGGCAACATTCCGCCAAATTCGTCGCCAAAATCTCGCCAAGCGTTATGCACAAAGAAATAAGTTATTCTTACAGCAGATAATAGACTACTGGCGTTCAAATATAAAAGTATTGCTCAAAGTATCTTTTTTCATGAATGGAACGAGCTAGTTCCACGAGAATGATGTCACAAAATTTATCGCATGGTATTACATATGAAAAGTGAACATGTTTCTCAATAGAAAATATTTTTTTTTATTTTATATGACTTTTTGATAATTGTGTTGAAAAATGCGCAATATCTCGAGAACGGTTCATGTTAGCGTTTTAAAAGTTACGTCAATCGTTTTCTAATGAAAAATTACATAAGAAATGTCTATTTGCGTAACTTTATTAGTGGTTTTTAATTTTTTGACGATTTTCTCAAAATTTCACTCGAAAATTTAGGGGGTTCTGAACATTCCATTGCATATAAAAACAATAGGCTTCCTGTGTTTACGAATTGTGATTTTTGTACCAAATTTCGTTCGAATCGGTCCATTCGTTCGTCAGTTATCGTCTCCACAGACTCACTGACACACACACACATGCACACACACACATACTTTCACACACACACAGACATCACTTCAAAAATGTTTGATTCGTGATCAGGGATGCATGAAACGTGCTCTCCCGTCGAAAACTCGAATTCGAATTTTCGACCGCGTCACAATACTTTCCTCATACATTATATATATAAGGAAAGTAATAGGTTTTTCTTATAGTAAATACTTATATTCTTTCCAAGATAATGAATTTTCGACAATTAGTCGTCATTTTCATTGATTTAGCCTCCTTTTTATCCATTTGGCGAGATTTTCTTTAATTTGGCAACATTTCAAAAAGTCGCCAAGTTGGTGACATTCCGCCAAATTTGTCTCCAAAATCTCGCCAAGCGTTACAGACGAAGAAATAAGTTGTCCTTACAGCAGATAAATGACTATTGGCGTTCAAATACAAAAGTATTACTCAAAGTATATATTTTCATTAATGGAACGAGCTAGATCCACGAGAATGATGTCACCCAATTTATAGCATGGTATTACATATGAAAAGTGAACATGTTTCTCAATAGGAAATATTTTTTTTTCATTTTATATGACTTTTTAATAATTTTTTTGAAAAATGTGCAATATCTCGAGAACGGTTCATGTTAGCGTTCTAATATTTATGTCAATCGTTTTCTAAGGAAAAATTACATAAGAAATGTCTATTTGCGTAACTTTATTAGTGGTTTTGATTTTTTGACGATTTTTTCAAAATTTTATTCGAAAATTTAGGAGGGTTCTGAACATTCGATTACGTATAAAAACAATAGGCTTCCAGTGTCTACAGATTGTGATTTTTGTACCAAATTTGGTTCGAATCGGTCCATTCGTTCGTTAGTTATCGTCTCCACAGACTCACTGACACACACACACACACACACAGACATCACTTCAAAAATGTTTGATTCGTGATCAGAGATTCTTGAAACGTGCTCTCCCGTCGAAAACTCGATTTCGAATTTTCGACCCCGTCACAATACTTTCTTATACATTATGTATATAAGGAAAGTAATAAGTCCAGGTGTTATATATATAAATTGAGAATGAGATGCGTCGGTATAGGTTCACGACATAACGAACTTTTCATTCCGAAAATCGATAAAAATGTAATAAAAATATAATTACATTATAAAATATTACAAAAATACCTATTTTATGTGGATATTTATATAAATGCGAGTGTTATCATTTACGAGATGCACACATACGCCGTTCTCGCGATATATCAAGTTTTTTATCCAAAATAACAAAATTCATAAAATATCGAGAAACTCACTATTGTCAAATGAATGAATGTTTTGTAAATATATTTAATCTGAAATTAATGAACAACATTGTTTAAAAGTCATTTCGAGATTTTTTCAGTCTATTTTAGGCTTTCGGTGCTCATCTATATTTATTTATCCGTGCCGGCACATAAGAAAGAGGTCTGCAAAGCCGAAATCCAGATTTTCACTCAGACAGACCCGAAATGCTAGTGTTTAAACCCAGCCCGAATCCAAAGAAACGTATAAATGCACGATCCGACTCGACCCGAAGATTTAATAAGTCTCAGCCCGATATGATTTGTATTCAAATGTGTTAAAAACACGATTGTGGGAAATTACATCTACGGCATACGCAATGATACACGGCATTCTTTAATTTCCCGCCACTAAGATTGTTGATAAATACTAGAACAGCTTCCTCAAAACTATCGAGCAGCTGCATTTTTGTTGTAGATGTAAAGTCACTGTAAAATATGGTAATATAAGGCCAGACAAAATATGTTCTTTCTTTTTTCATGAAACGTTAGTATTAGCGCGGTTCTCTGTGACATTCGTGAAAGGAAGTACTTTTAATTTTACGCATTTTCGTACATTTTAACTTTATAGCTTTTCTTAAAATGACAAGTTTTAAAGTTTTTAAATAAAATTGGTAAATTTAGCGATTTTAAATAAAAATATACATTTGAGCATTTTCTTAAATTGCAATCGCTTTTCTTTAAAATTGTGAATTTTAGAACAATTACTTAAAATTAATGAATTTTAATGTTTTTTCCAAAAATATTGTGAATGGGAGTGAGTGCTTCGCCAGATATATCACGAATAAGCAGACATATTTTATTATTTTAATACAAGTTAAAATGTGTTTGAAGTCCTAAGAAAGTCCTTAATATTACTTATTACTTTCCTTATATACATAATGTATAAGGAAAGTATTGTGACGGGGTCGAAAATTCGAATTCGAGTTTTCGACGGGAGAGCACGTTTCGAGCATCGCTGATCACGAATCAAACATTTTTGAAGTGATGTCTGTGTGTGTGTGTGTGTGTGTGTGTCAGTGGGTCTGTGGAGACGATAACTGACGAACGAATGGACCGATTCGAACCAAATTTGGTACAAAAATCACAATCCGTAAACACTGGAAGCCTATTGTTTTTAAACGTAATCGAATGTTTAGAACCCCCTAAATTTTCGAGTGAAATTTTGAAAAAATCCTCAAAAAATCAAAACCGCTAATAAAGTTACGCAAATAGACATTTCTTATGTAATTTTTCATTAGAAAACGATTAACATAAAATTTAGAACGCTAACATGAACAGTTTTTGAGATATTTTACATTTTTCAAAAAAATTATCAAAAAGTCATATAAAATTAAAAAAATATATTTCCTATTGAGAAACATGTTCACTTTTCATATGTAATACCATGCGATAAATTGAGTGACATCATTCTCGTGGATCTAGCTCGTTCCATTCATGAAAAAATATACTTTGAATAAAACTTTTGCATTTGAACGCCAATAGTCATTTATCTGCTGTAAGAATAACTTTTTTCTTAGTGCATAACGCTTGGCGAGATTTTGGCGACGAATTTGGCGGAATGTCGCCTACTTGGCGACTTTTTTGAAATGTTGCCAAATTAATGAAAATCTCGCCAAATGGATAAAAATGATGTCGAAAATTCAATATCTTGGAAAGATTATTAGTATCTACTATAAGAAAAACCTATTTTTTTACTGTAAAAGTAGTAAATTCATTACATTATATAAGGAAAGTCATGTGTTGCCCACATCAGATTTTTTTTACAGTAGATACTTATATTTTTTCCAAGATATTGAATTTTCGTCAATGAGTCGTCATTTTTATTGATTTAGCGTCATTTTTATCCATTTGACGAGGTTTTCGTTAATTTGGCAATATTAAAAAAAGTTGGCGACATATAGCTGAAATCGTTGCCAAAATCTCGCCAAGCGTTATGGAGGAGAAATAAGTTATTCTCATAGCAGATAAATCATTATTGGTTTTCAAATACAAAAGTACTACTCAGAGAACCTTTTCTCAAGAATGAAACGAACTAGATCCACGAGAATGATGTCACCCAATTTATCGCATGATATTATATATGAAAAATGAACATCTTTCTCAACAGTTAATATTTTTTATCAATGTATGCGATTTTTTGATAAATTTATTTGAAAAATGTGCAATATCTCGAGAACGGTTTATGCTAGCGTTCCAAAATGTATGTCAATCGTTTTCTAAGAAAAAATTACACAAGATTTGTCTATTTGCGTAACTTTATTAAATGTTTTGATTTGTTTGATGATTTCTTCAAAATTTCACTTTAAAATTTAGGGGGAGGGGTTCTGAAAATTCGATTGTGTTGAAAAACAATAGGTTTCCAGTATTCACGGTATGTAATTTTAGTACCAAATTTCATTCGAATTTCTCCATTCGTTCGTGAGATATCGTTTGCACAGACTCACTGACACACACACACACACACACACACTTTCACACACACACACACACACTTTCACACAGACACACACACTTTCACACACACACACACTTTCACATACATACACATACACACACACACACACATACACAGACATTACCTCAAAAACATTTGATTCCTGTTCAGGGATGCTTGAAGCGTGCTCTCCCGTCCAAAACTCGAATTCGAATTTTCGACCGCGTCACAATACTTTCCTTATACATTATACCATATATATAAGGAAAGTAAAAATAATAGATACATAAAAAATAACTGCAGGGGTTATATATATTGTAGTATCGGTATTTTATAAACTCTTAATTTTACTGTTTTAAATGTGTTTTCATGCTGAATGTAAATGTAATATATTCTGTGTTAAATGTTCGCCTGCAAAGAAATCGCACTTTTCATGTACTTGCATTTTTCGTGGCTGTGACTTCCAGTTTTGAGGAGTCCGTTAATGTAGATGTATTGCTTTTTTTTTTAATTCTTTCTTTTTCGGAGCGCTGTGAAAGCGAGTGCTGGATGGCGTGATATTTGTTGTGGCGTCAGATTTAGCAGTGGTTGAAAAAATATATAACAGAAATCTCATCGATATAAAATAATGACTTCAAGTGTCTATGAATAAATATAAAGAATGCTGAAAAAATTATGTTGTGTAATACATTTAACATTTATGTGAATCAAGTACATATTGTGTTGAAAAATATTTGAAACGATGTGATATAGCATCTAATAGCTGTTTTATGATGATTGGAATGTTATTATATCTTAAAACATAAATTAATTTTTTTTTCTATATTATGATGAAAATTATTTTGTATACATGTCTCTGCCATTTTATTAACTTCGTAGCCAACTATTGGTGAGTCCTGGCACTCATCATCAGGGAAGGCGAACCACTGAGGTTATATTTATTGAACCACTATTACAGTATCATAAACTTGTATTGATCTTACAGTATCATATCACCCGGCTTGATTCATCTCCGGAAATTATACTTTTACATTTACATGTGATTACGTCATTATATTCTCCCTCATGATTGAAGATTCTATTTTTAATACGTCTTTTTAATTTGTAGGCATGTTTTAAGTTAGGGTATTTTAAGTTACAACTTCTCTCTATTCAATCTTTGAATTTTCATATTATATATATATATATATATATATATATATATATATATATATATATATATATATATATATATATATATATAAATATATATATATATATATATATATATAAACAGAGAATCATCAATCAAGTGGAAAATAAAATGCAAACCTCTAGTCATCAATCTGAAGACAAACAAAAACATCAATGGAAATGAATCGATAAAATAAAATAAAATAAAATCCAAGCATGAAAGCTTTAGACGTGGACAAGCCCTAGCCCTAATAATGAATGGATCGTTTCGATAAAACTCTTTATCAAGTCCAAGTATTTTAAAAAAATGAACACAAAATGCATGTTTCTGATATCAGTAATAGATTATATCTATAAACACTGACAACTTGGACAACATGCATATATATATATATTATTTTTCTTTAAAAATTTTAAGAAATATGGAATGTGCTTCGATTGATTTGTATGTACAAAATTGTAAAGTATCTATGTCAGACAATTCTGTGTGCATCATCATATTTTAATATTGGATTTTCTTTGTTACATATAAAGTACGTTAAATGTGGCCTCCACAACCAGCTGCTTTTTGATTTTAAAGTTGAATTCAATTTTGTAAATTGCCAAACTGCACAATAAGATATTTTTTTTATAAAAATACGGTCATTGACCATAAATTGAAGTTAGCCATACATATTATTGGACAGTTTTCATTCTTAAAAATAGTTATACACAGTTATTACCTTATATTTACGTTGCCCGTAAACTACACTGGACATGTTGTGGTTCGGTGCGAGACCCGCAGCTTGTGATCACTGTTTCATGTGTCGCTTAGAAAAACGACAGTTAAAGGAAAGCAGTTATAGCTGAAGGTAAATACATAGTGGGTTTACAAAATGCTTTGTCTTGAAAAAGAAAAAAATATATAAGTTCTTATAATATATAAGTTCTTATAATATATAAGCTCTTAAAATATATAAGTTCGTGAATTTCACAGTGTTATCAATACATGATGTTGAAACCCAGACCGTCCGACCTACCAGAAAGGTGTAAGGTAACATCAATACATGATGTTGTTGATTGTTGAAACCCAGACCGTCCGACCTACCAGAAACAATACATGATGTGAAATACCAGACACAATAGTGACGTTTATATAGCTATTGTGCTCTGTTTTAAACAGCAGAAGTAATAATAAATTATTACAGTGCCGTCATAGTTTTGCCAATACCACTGCTACGTTGCATTGTAACATTTATGGTTAGGGCCGAAAACAACACAAAATGTAGTTACGACAATGTTACAGTGTCATCAATGAGCGATGTTATATAGAAATCCCAATTGCTACGCCTCATTGAAACAATAATATTCAGTTGCATAAAAGTCACAAAATATAGTTACATCAATGGCATAATGTAGCCAATATGCAATATTGCATACAAGTCACAACTATGACGTCATATTGCAACATTTATGTTTATTTGCAGAAAAGTTACAAAATCTAGCCACAGTAATTTCACAGTGTCACTAATTATCGATGCTGCATATAAGTCGCGTATGTGACGTTGCATTGTTATGTGTTTATCAAGTGGTTGAAACGTCACTAAATATAGTCCCAATAAAGTCCCAATGTTACTAATACGCATCTTCGCCTAGAAGTAACAACTATAACGTCACATTGTAGCATTTACGTTTAGTTGCAGATACGTCACAAAATATAATCACAGTTATGTCGTGCTGTCACCAATTAGCGATGTTGAATATAAATCACAAATGTGACGTCACATTGTGACATTTAAGTTTAGTTGCAGATACGTGGCAAAGTATAGTCACAGTAATGTCATGGTGTCACCAATTCGCGATGTTAAATATAAATCACAAATGTGACGTCACGTTGTGACATTTATGTTTAGTTGCAGATACGTGGCAAAATATAGTCACAGTAATGTTATGGTGTCACCAATTAGCGATGTTAAATATAAATCACAAATGTGACGTCACATTGTGACATTTATGTTCAGTTGTAGATACGTGGCAAAATATAGTCACAGTAATGTTATGGTGTCACCAATTAGCGATTTAAAATATAAATCACAAATGTGACGTCACATTGTGACATTTATGTTCAGTTGCAAATACGTGGCAAAATATAGTCACGGTAATGTCATGGTGTCACCAATTAACGATGTTAAATATAAATCACAAATGTGTCGTCACATTGTGACATTTATGTTCAGTTGCTGATACGTGACAAAATATAGTCACGGTAATGTCGTGGTGTCACCAATTAACGATGTTAAATATAAATCACAAATGTGACGTCACATTGTGACATTTATGTTCAGTTGCAGATACGTGACAAAATATAGTCACAGTAATGTCATGGTGTCACCAATTGCGATGTTAAATATAAATCACAAATGTGACGTCACGTTGTGACATTTATGTTTAGTTGCAGATACGTGACAAAATATAGTCGCAGTAATGTCATGGTATCACCAATTAGCGATGTTAAATATAAATCACAAATGTGACGTCACATTGTGACATTTATGTTTAGTTGCAGATACGTGACAAAATATAGTCACAGTAATGTCATGGTGTCACCAATTAGAGATGTTGCATACAAATCACAAATGTGACGTCACATTGTGACGTGTTAATTAAGGTGAAGAAACTTCACAAACTATAGTTACAATAAGGTCACAATATTACCAATGTGCTACGTCACATAGAAATCACAACTGTGATATCACATTGTGACTCATATGTCACGTGATTACAACGTCACTGTCACACTTGTGACGATCTTTGCTGTATGGGTAGTTTCCAGGGAAAATATGAAGCCATTTATCATGGAGGTTTTTGTTGCCGAGGTTGTGTATTAATCTTTGGAATGAGATTGTGTGCAGTGTATAAATATTTAGTACTTCTGAACCTACAAATGATATAATTCTAAAAGTGACAGTATGGACTCGTTTAACTTTGTGTGATCTCAAATTGTGTACTTGACTTTTAAACATATTGCATCTCAAATAACTAAGAATAAAAATATGGGACGTTCCCAGATCTAACAAAGTAGATAGATAATGGCATTTTTATAAATAAAACATGGAGAAAAATTACATTCATTTTAAAGGGACTTGTATTTTTTTTAAAATAACATAGATAAACTCCTTTATACATTTTACCCTCTCGTTACTAATGCATCCAAAATTTACTGTTGACACGAATTTTTCAATTTTGAAGGTAAAACGCGTTTTAAGACCTTAAACACATTAAGATCCATTTGGAAGTGCTGCCGCTCTGTGTGTATGAGTGCATGTATATGGTTACATGTGATATATATGAACATATATATATATATATATATATATATATATATATATATGTGTGTGTATATATATATATATATTATATATATATATATATATATATATATATGTATATACATATATATATGTATATATATATATATATATATATATATATATATATATATATATATATATATATATATATATATATATATATATATATACATATATATATGTATATACATATGTATATATATATATAATATATATATATATATATATATATATATATGTATATACATATATATATGTATATATATATATTAAAATTGTAATTCCAATGGTAGAATGGAGGTAGTAACTCATAATACACTATCTTAAAATATGCCTACAAAATACAATGAAATAAAATAAAATTCAACCATAATGAGGCAATTATAATACATATTATAGTACAGAAAGCTAAGGATAATCAACAAATGACAATGGTGAGGAATCAAAAAAAAGAATACAAAAATAATCAAGAATTAAAGCTTGAACGTGGAAGAGCTCTAGGCGTAAGAATAGTTCATTTCGAAAAATTTTTTTTTCAAGTCCTAATATTAAGTAATAGTCCTAAACTAATAATAGTCCTAAACTATAATAGTCCTAAACGAACACAAAAATGCTTGTTTCTGAAACACAAGATAGATTTTATCTATAAACATGTGTTATATATATATATATATATATATATATATATATATATATATATATATATATATATATATATATATATATATACATATATATATACATATATATATATATATATACATATATATATATATATATATATATGTGTGTGTGTGTGTGTGTGTGATACAGAAATTTTAAGCTTTCCCCAATAATGCTCCCTTTTCTTTCACAATTATTATTCCAAATTCGTATTTCACCTCAAGCAGGTATTGCAATTATATTAAATTCTATCCCACGCCGCTAATATTAACAAACTCTGCCAGTACTTCCTCTTTTCCTCTACTGTACCTTATACGGTCACTAATCTTAACCGCTGAGTAAACGTTCTCATATGAAACTGCTTCCCCATCACATTTTTAAAGCATAAATACCGCGAAGACAGCAGGTGTTCCATGTCTGGACTTCGGGTTTATTGGTTTTCTAGAACTAACGAAGGGGATCCAACATTTCCTTGATACAGCTATATGCTGCATCATTGTGTTTTATTTACGTTGCTCTAGTTTTCCTTATACTTAGCATAAAATATATTTTACTTATTGCATATATATATTTATTCTATATATATCGTTATTAGGTATATTTACCACGTGTATTACGAAATACATTCAATATATTTACTTCTCTATACTTTTCACTCATAAAGTTTGATAAATTTGTCAAATATTCTTTATCTTAATCAGTTTTATATCTACCACTTTTGTTTTATAAAGCTGAACGACTTTATTTTTATTTATTTATTTATTTTTTTTTTTTATTATTATTATTTTTTTTTTAACGTTTGTTTCTTAACTTACTATTTGACTTACTATAATTTCTATATATACGTTTTAATCGATTTAATCACAAACAAAATTTAAATGCATTTAAAATATTTTAAATACATTTTTTAAATACATTGAAGAACTCGGGTAATGCGTCTTAAACCCCAACCACATTAAGAAAAAGCCAAAAATTTAGAATTTTGTCTAATGTCTGCGGAATTTTTGTCTTCGCTGAAGATAACTAGCATTTTATAGAATTGCTTGATGTCAAACATAGTTGCAAACCATAAATTGTAATACATAAAATGTGTTCTTTGCACTCATCGCACTGCCTTATAAATACAATTAGCAAGTTGAATGTAATTACAAAATTAAATTATTTATTCTATTTTCAATTCGTTAGCCTAAATATCTTGTGTAATTACCCATACACAATTGCAAGTAAACCAATTTAGTCTTGAATTACACATTCCTTGAGGGCATTCTTTACATTAAAGAAATACATGCATTTAGATATATTTGCAATTTCACTATTGTTGTTTCATTTTCTGAATGAAATTCGAAATTAAATTATTTTTTATAAAAACCTGATATATTATTAAAAGTAAAGTTATATGCGGAAAACCAGCATAGCACGCATGAATCAAATCTGAATCAACTTTTAATTTTTCATTCCACTTTAGTGATTTCTTCCTAGGGATTTCTTAGGGATTTCTTCCTAGCACAAATGGAATAACAATGTCTGAGCAATAAGTGCCCAAACTTTGTATTTAATTTGAAACTTTCTTCTGAGAATTTTCCATCGTAAATAATAGATAGTCCGTAAAAAGCTTCAAAACGATGTAGGTATAAATATATGTTTGTATTTCAATAAGTGCTAAAAATAATGAGCTAAATTTTGAACATCAATGTTTTCGATATTTCTAAATTTATTGCCTTCAATATTTGCCCAAGTTTCTATAAATATTTTTTCAAACATAAATTTCATAATTATTCATAATTAATATCGTTGTTAAAATGTGTATTTCATAAATTTTAATTAATATTAAACGTTTAATTGAAGATGAAACATGATACACAGTTTGTTTGAGTTACTTTGCATCACAATATGATATATAAATTAGTTTGATAGACTGATAATTTTGGAAAATATAAAAGTAAAACTGCATCACCAATTTAACAGAGTTCTACATTTTCAGCACTTATAACTTCCCAACGGCTTGAGTTAAATATATAAATGTTATATGGTTTGGGAAAGTTATGACATGGAAAACCAGAATATTTTATCAGCAGTGGATATTGCCCTTTGAAGAAATCGAGTTGATATAGAGATTAATATGATAAAAACTTATGCAAACTATATGCATATGTGATATTTATAGACGGCATTATATCGAGTTTATTAATCCATTTTGTTTACCCGTAGGACCCAGCGAGCCAGTATAATGGGTAAATATTTATTTGGTGAAATGTACATCTTTTAATTTATTTTTTTTAATGAAAGAGTTATCCCAATTCAAAGCTTGCTAAAATTAAACTTACTTTTAACTTTTTGATGGTCTCAAAGTACAATCTGCAATAATATTTTTGAGCGTTAAGGTACCGATTTGAATAAAAATCGATCAAAATTAACTAAAATGTTTTTCGTTTTTTAAAAAAAGTATCTTCAAGGTATTTTGAAGCGTGAGATAAGCTATCACTGTACCGATGGCTCTCTTAGATTTTCCCCTATGCAACAAGCAGATAGACAGTTTCTGTTATTATGTTAGGTACATAATACCACTCGTTTTAATAGTGTACACGTAAATAAAACCCCCAAAAGTTTATAAAATGTCTCTTAAATATCCATAAATGTTACAAGAGTTATGCAAATATATACCGTATTCCAGATTTACCTTTTAATTTTATAAAATCCCAACTTGAACAATATGGTTAAAAAGTACAAGCCAGTCTATTAATTTTTTTGCACATACATGAAAAAAGAATTATTTTCTTCTCTCTCTAGCGAAATATCCCTTAAAAGTGATGAGAGGAAAAAACTGCATCGTATATATGTCATTTTGGATGCAGTTACGACATATCTCGCTCTTGTTTTTGCGATATGTGACACTCGGTGCGTGAAAAAAAGTTTTAACTGTTTCCATAAGTAGCAAACGTAGAGCCTTACAGGGCCTCTTGTTTGATTTATGTACAACTTCTGCATTTCGTGTTCTCGGTTTTTTAGATAAAAATATTTTTGGTTCATAAGCAGAGGAAAAATGTTAAATATGGCTGAAACAAAGGAGATAGCTTAGACTATCATTTTCATTATTTTCAGAATATTTTACGTTACAATATGCATAAGGTATGTTAATTGAAAGATTCAGCTAGATCAGCATTTAAAATAGAAACATTGTGCTTGATATACAGGGTCTAAAAAATTCATAAAAGTTGAAGGAATTGGTGCATTTGAATGCGGTTTGCGGCAAACATATTCTCACGAAGGGGATTTTGTTTCGGTAGAAATAAATATTAGTTCAAACTTTCGTCGACAGGGGTGCTGCACGAATTCCAATTGCAGTAAATATGCAAATCAGAGTCCTATAAAATACAGGGCGTACCACAAACTGCCCATATCTCATTTTTCATGTTTCTGACTCAGCCGTATGTTTTTCATTGGTGTGGCTTTACTGTGTCCATTATGGTAAATTCTTTTTTATTCAAAGCGCCATAAGCAAAAACAGGCTGGAACAGGCTCAGTTAATGCAAAACGATACTTGCAAGTGCTACAGGAGAAAGATACACAGTTCTTATAGGAACGTTATGTCCTTCACTTAGTGACATTCATGCAAGATGGGGCACCTACGCATATCGCATTTCCATTGCAACACCTCCTGAGCAGCACGTTTGCTGATGAAGGACTAATCAGCCGTAACTGTAAGAATGAATGGTTTTCCCGCTCACCGGGCATGACACCAGTTGGTTTTTGACTCTGGGGTTACGTTAACTCCAGAGTGTACCGCAGTAAAGCCGTCTTCTTTAGCTTAGTTAAAGGATGCCATTCGCCACAAAATCTCCAGCGTCCATCCGGTTATGCTACATGCTTCAGTTAGAGGTGTTCTCACTCGCTTTCAGACTGAGATTTCTTGTACTGGCGGTCACATAAAGCAATTACTGCTGTAAAATGTTTTTAAGTATTAGCCTGAATGTGAATAAACGTAGTTTATTACGGAATTTTGTGATTTGAATGAATGCAGCACCCTATCGACGAAAATTTGAACTAATTGTTTTTCTACCCCCAAAAAAATCCCCCCTTCATAAGAATATGTTTGTCCTAAACCGCATTCCAATATACCAATTCCTTCAATTTTAATTATTTTTTAAAGTATTTACGAATTTATGGGACACCCGGTATTTGTTTGTTCAAATACAATAGGTTATAGATTTTTACTCTTTATACAATACGTGATAAAGTATAGAAATAGTGTCGAAATTTGGAATTCTATTTTTAACTGATATACATTCTCTCCAGAATCTGAATACCTTAATTTAGCGTGGCGTACTTTTTGTGCTTGTCTGTTTCTTTGTGCCTGTACAATCCAAGTATCCATTATTACTCAAAAACTATTCGATGATATTTAAGAACAATTATTACTATACCCTGGTGTTGATTAGATATGGGTACAATTTAGAAAAAGAAAACAGAATTTTTTGTAATGTCCCATGAAACGCCGAAATCTCTAATAATAAAGGAAGATGTATATGTGTTTGTTTGTTTTGTCAGTAGCAGAAAATCTAGCGTCGTACGGGCATGATATTTGATACAATAGTACGTCAGACCCGGGAACGTGCACCTCGGCGAGATATTTTTAAATCCGAATAAGTTTGATAGCTATTTTGTGTTTTAGCATTTATACACAAATCCGTTCCCTAGTGACAGGAGATGTTATCTCAGAGTTTCCATCTTCACACCGTCGGAAAGATAGAAAAGTTATCTTTCAAACAAGTTGTGAATGGAATCCATATTATTTATGGACGAGTAGTAAATTTAAAAAATATATATAATTTTCATGTGAAGTTGTAATCTCCCGCGATAAGAGGCTACCAAGATCTGGCAAAATTTCCCTCTTATCATCATCGCCGCAGCAGTTTTTTCCCTTTTTAACACTTTACAACATAGTTGAAAAGTGTTTATTACTTTGTTCAGACTGTCTATCTGTCTGTCCGTTAGCACGATAATTGCCGTAAAAATGACTTTATCAAAATGAAATTTCAGTATGTTATTCAGACGGTCTGTGGGAACTATGGAAATATAAATGAATAATAACACCTAATTAGTTTTGAATTGAACCCGGGTTGAAAAAATGAAATACATTGAACCCTATGGAACCTAATTTTTCAGACATTTTTTAAGCTAATTTAAAATTCACAAATTGCTTCGAAACTTTTAGGAAATATTCACATTATCCCATAAAATATATAAAAAAATTTCAGCAAAATAATATATTTAGTAGTTTTTTAAATAAAAATTAAAATAATAATTACACCCTTTATAAGAAGAGATCACGTGACCACTATATGAAGAGATCACATGATCCACTTAAAATTAAAATATGTCATTACTTCAATTGTAAGTTTCTTTTTTAACAATTTTAAAAATTATTTATCGCATTTGTCTTACATTTTGTACAGTTAACAACATACAAGTACTCAGAAAACAGTGTCATTATGTATTGCTGTTATCAACGGTGACCTTATTTGAATACAGGTTATCGGCAAGACCAGATTGAAATTTATTTAGTGCCAGTTTACGTGCAAATTTCTCTTAAATCACGGTGTGTGTATATTTAGTTTATACCTAATTACGTTATATCCATAATATAAAAGTTTGTGAGTATAGCTAGTTAGAAAAGTGATTTGAAAAATACAGAAACACCATTCTCTTGCTCCAATGATCTTGGCAATCAAAGTTTTTCCAGTGATGAGAATCTTACCCATTCGAAAATAATGAATTGTTTGATGACAGTGATGAAGAATAATTAATGAAACTTAATATAAATAATGTAGTAGGTAATAACATTAATAAATATGTTTTACTTGAAATCGCCTTCACTTTAAAAATAAGCATAAACCGAATGTACATTTATGTATGTAACCAAAGTATTGAATAACGCAATTTTCAATAACAAGGGAACACGAGCATCACAATTGTATGAATACCAAGTCTCGTATAAGGCAGTTTTGAATAACACGGAGCCAATTAACTACGTCGCTCCAGGGTTCCCTTTATTTTAATTTTTATATTGCTTAAGGAAGCGGTTTGAACGGATTCTTTCCCTCGAATAAAGAAAAAATCTTGAATCTTTAAAGTGAACATAAGAACATGAATTTTTCCTGAACAAGTTATTCAATATTTCTCCAATATGAAATGTTCCGTATTACTACAATAAATATGTTATTTTAATAAGTGTATGTATATCTCTATCTTCGCAGAAAATGCAATGGATTATATGATAAAAACCGCAAATACTGTCACGAACCACACGTGAGTCCGTTACATACGGCAAGGAAACCATGGCGAAAATAACGTGGGAAGATTTATTTTCAACATCTGGGGGATCATGTTACTCTTTTTTATATTTCATTCAGCGGACAGTGAAACCTGTGTAAACACGAAATGATGAACTTGTGGAAATTCAAATAATTAAGTGCAGTTATAATATTTGGGATAAAAAACAAATATTTCAGAATAAAGTTATCTATACATTATAACAGACATATAAAATGATATGAATGGAAGCTAATATATCTATACATTAATTACTTACATCCTAAGTAATAATTATCGACAAAGAGGATTTAAAACTATAAAATATAATATCTAAACCATGCAACTATGATAGAAGATAATAATAAATACTGATTAATAAATAGCTCAATATTAAGTAGAAAAAGAGAGCTAGGAACTCTATGAAGGGAGTTTAATAACAGATTATAAAATCGCATTTTCTGAATATATATATATATATATATATATATATATATATATATATATATATATATATATATATATATATATATATATATATATATATATATATATATATATATATATATATATATATATATATATATATTTGAAATGTAATAATAAGAATTATGTAAAAAAAAAAAAAAAAAAAAAAATAAAAATAAAAATACAATTCAAGTAATATTAACATCACCATAGAAGCAAATTCACAGCCATAATGCCGATAAGAGAAAAGAACAGAACCTTCCCAAATTCGATGATTAATCAGAATAAAATTCCTCTTCAGGTCTGAGTATTTAATTCTAATTAACCCAAACATATGCCTGTTTCAGATTAAGCAATAGTACATTACTATAAATGCTTATATATATATATATATATATATATATATATATATATATATATATATATATATATATATATATATATATATATATATATATATATATATATATATATATATATATATATATATATATATATATATATATATATATATATATATATATATATATATATATATATATATATATATTTATCTATATATATATTTATATATATATTTATATATATATATACATATATATATATATATATATATATATATATATATATATATATATATGCATATATATATTTATATTTATATATATATATATATATATATATATATATATATATATGTATATATAAGAAGATAAAAAAAGAACGAGATGTGATATAAGTACCAACAAGGAAATAACAAGTGGCCAAGGGGGATTGTGACACCTTGTTCCCGGTTATAGCCAGCTATTACTCCTAAGGAAACACTCCCGGAACCGTTACGTGCCTGTGGCCATATTTCCTTGGAACGTCAAAGCAAAAGACGTATACCAGAAGTGAATGGATGGACCGAGTGGAGAAAAATTGGATTGAGACAGGTTGAAATAAGAAGTTAAACCGAATGACAAATACTTTATATACAAGACATTAATAGAGCTGCATTGCGCCTATATGACTTGGTAATTTCTATTAGTTTACAATCGGGTACGTTTCGTACTTTGGTATTTGCAATATTATATATATATATCTGTGTGTGTGTACGTGTGTGTGTGTGTGTGTGTGTGTGTGTGCGTGCGTGTGTATTCTGAATCTTATTTAACCCACGATAATGATGAACATCTGCCACAAAATAAAAATTAACATGTTTTTGAAAATATAAAATTATTTATAGGAACTAATCAAATTATTTATAGGAACTAGTAAAATCAAAATTAAAAGATTATTGGTGGTGAATTACAAGTGAAATGAGCCATATCCCACAAAAACATCACTTCATGGTAAAGTAACTTCCCACCCTCCTGCAAATCACAAGTAGCCGTTTTTAGTCGTACTCGGGATGCTTAGCAGCAACTACATGAATCCAACCCAACCTTAAAACAAACATTTACTTCCTTGTGTGACTATTTGAGTGTGATTGCATTTCTTAATTTTTTGTAATACTTAGCATTGTTTAAATTTGCTGATCATCATTCTAAACAATGCCTTGACACAGCGTCACTTGGACGTCAGGAAACGCATATTTCTCTCTTTTTGTACTCAATATTTAAATTATGGAAAACACATAAAGGCCAGTTATTGATGCGACAGGGGGTGAGATGTGTTACATAGGGGCCAGGGCGCCAAAACAATTTATGAAAAGATCAACAACTTGTAAGGCAGTAGGGGACCCTTATGCCCATAGTAAGGGCATAAGGGTCCAAAAATTCTGTAGTTTACAGCTGTATATTTGTGCACTCCAGGGGTTCTTAATATGTTTCCATCACCCAAAATCAACTCCGGGTCTTGCCTCCGCGACCCATGAATTATTTTGCGGTAAAACAGCAATAATGCAATAATAAGTCACAAAAAGTGTCATTAATTTTATATATATTGTAATATTTTCTATTATTAGATAATACTTACCATTAAAGTTTTTTTTAATAGCATAAAAATTTATTCTTCAATAAAATGTTAAATTTTAATAAATAAGATATTTCTAGGATTATCATAAAATAAAAACAATAAACATTTAGAAAAACATCCATTGTGTTTAATTATAACAAATACTACTTAATAATTATAAGAACTTTGATTTTAAAAAACAAACTATTGAAATAATTGTCCACATATGTGGAGTACACGACCACGCATAAGTGCTGTAAGCTAGCTCTTCAATTCTGGACCAGTTTTTAAAAGGCTGCTTATGGTTGTAGTCATCTAATGTTAGTTTTCATGATAGTCAGAGCATAATACGTAGTTGAAAACTGTAATAATACTATTTTGATAACTTCGCTCCCTAATAGAAGTTTTTTTTTTCCTAAACGAACAACTCTGATGCAAAATTTCACCGAGAACTATGACGCAAAATTTCATCATTATGGACTTCAATAAGTTCTTCCTGGAGACAAGCGACGTTTTTCTTTATGGTAGCTATGATGCAGCAGTTTATCTCAACATAAACGACGACCCACTTTGGAGTCGAGACCCACATGTTAAGAACACCTAGTGTACTCGAAAACAGTTGGATATTAAACTGTAATGAAATAAATTACCATGAAGAAGTTCCTTAAGTATTTGGCTATAGAAGCACATTAAAAATGTATACAACTAAATAACAAGCACGATCAATCATGAATAAAGCATTGATTATGAAACACTTTCAAACTGAAGTGGAATTTTATTTAAACATCTCTAAAATGATATATATTCAGCGCTGATATATTTTAAATTATTACAATACTACAATAAATTATTATATTTGAAAACTTAAAACTTCATAAAAAAATTAACTTTATTCAAAAGACGTCATCGAAATATAAATCGTTTGGCTCTCTATGTTTAATCAATGAATATTTCATTCATGTTACTTTTATTCTAGACTCCAGAGCTAAATAATTTTGAGCGAAAAAAATCAGCAATTCTTATACAACTCATTTTATAGTGACATGTTTACATTCTGAATCCATTAAAATTAGGCTTCGTAGTAGAGATAATCAAAGTTTGTTGATCGTTTAAACTAAAAAATATTGTATTTGCGTTGGGACAGAATCTAGATGCACAGAAAATACGCAAAAATAAACCGGTTTTAGAACGGATGCAACACTAAATACAAATTAAAAAGAACTTTAAAAGTCACGATTTTTACACAAGGAAAAGAAGGATGGATGCCATATTTTATGTTGAAGTGGGTCACGTGATCTATTCATATAATATGGGTGTAAATATTATTTTATTTTTATTTTAAGAACTTTATTTTCATGAAATTTTTTTATATACTTTATGTGATAATTTGTATATTTCCTAAAATTTTCGAAGCAATTTGCGAATTTTAAATTCGCTCAAAAAACGTTTGAAAAATTAGGTCCCATAGGGTTCAATGCATTTTACTGTTTGAACCCGGGTCCAATTGAAAACTAATTGCGTAGTATTATTCATTTACATTCCTATATGTCCCACAGACCGTCTCAACAAGATACTAAAATTTCATTTTGATAAAGTCATTCTTACGGCAGTTATCGTACGCACGGACAGACACACAGAATGAACAAAGTCATAAACACCTTTCCACTATGTTGGAAAGTGTTGAAAACGAAGTGTTAAATCGAATAATTTTACTACTGAAACACAAATAACTAATTGAACTCATTATTTTTGCATAAACTACATGTAATCCTTCTTGTAACAGAAACATTTTCTACAGCATAGAAATAAATGAGTACGCTTGCTACACTTTACAACCACCCATTTACTATTAAAGTAAAAAAAAAATATGGTACGTAATATCATAAACTACGTCTTTACCAAATGATAAAAAAGTTCCATAGGAATTAAAGTTATTAGATCAAATCATGCAGAAATAAAATATGTTAAATTAGTTTCTGAGTCGTAGAACGTTGATATTTTTAACTTTTCTTTTCCTAATGGATTTGACTACGTGGTAATGTCATAAATTGGAATATATGGTAAAAGTAATACGAGCATAACTCATAATTTAAAAGACATCAAAAGGCAAAAAAAACTTCAATGAGTACGAATACATATGAAACTAATGAAGCAAAAAATATTTAAGTAGTGAAGTGAGAAATATATTTTAATGCAACGATGATTTATATATTCTCGGAAGTGTAGGGTGTTTCTTGGGATGTTTGTACAGCATATATTTCGGAGGTAATATTTAAAAGATGTTTCATTTCTGTAGGACTTAATTATTTTAAGGTACACATTTTTATAAACATTTGATTAAAATTTAGTGGAACAAGATATTTACAAATAGTAAATGAAAAATCCGTCAATAATATTTTTTACACTCTTTGCATCACATATAAATTAATTAGAAGTAAATTATTTTATAATTGATTATATCTGATTTTCGGGATATAATAAATCTATGTTTTAAAATGCATGATTACAAATCAACCATTTTTAACACTTTACAACTTGAAAAGTGTTTATGACTTTGTTCATTCATTCTGTCTGTCTGTCTGTCTGAAAGTTCGTTAGTACGATAACTGCCGTATAAATGAATTAATCAAATTGAAATTTTAGTATGATGTTCAGACGGTCTGTGGAACCTATGGGAATATAAATGAATAATAACATCCAATTAGTTTTGGATTGAACCCGGCTTGATAAAATGAAGTGCAATGAACCCTATGGGACCAAATTTTTCAAAAAAAATTTAAGCGAATTTAAAATCACAAATTGCTTCGAAAGTTTTATGAAGAGATATTTATATGAATATACATTATATGAAGAGATCACGCAACCCACTTCAAAATAAAATATGGCATCTAACTTGTATCAAAATCGTGATTTTTAAAGTTCTTTTTAATTCATATTTAGTATTGTATCCGTTACATAAAACCGCTTTATTTTTGCTTAAATTCTGAGCATCTACACACTGAAACAACCGTTACCTTACACCTTTCTGGTAGGTCGGACGGTCTGGGTTTCATCAACAACAACAACAACACTGAAACAACCGAATGGTCTGGGCTTTCGACACTGAAACAACGCAATTACAATATATTTGAGTTTAAATGATCATCAAACTTTGATTATTTCTATAACGAAGGCTGATTTTAACTTATGGAGAATGTAAACACCAAAAGATGTAGAATGAGTTATATACGAATTGCTGCATTTCTTTAACTCAAAATTATTTAGCTCATGGAATCTGCAATATAGCTGATATGACAGAAACATTCATTAATTTTACACAGAGAAGAATACGATTTTTCCGATGAAGTTTTAATCATGGAGTTAAATTACTTGTACCTCCATGGTTTTAAGTTTTCAAATAAAATAATTTATTATAGTATTGCGATGAATAAAAGGAATGGAAAAAGTTTATAAATGAAATGCTGCTTTTATAGAGAGAATCAGGAGATTTATATTTCGATGACGTCATTTGAATAAAATTCATTTGTTTTCGATGAAGTTTTCAAATATAATAAATTGTTGTAGTATTATGATAATTTCAAAAATATTACTGAGAAGTGTATCGCATTTTTGAGATGTTTAAACCAGTCAATTTATATTTCAATGCTGTCATTTGAATGAAGTTCATTTTTTTCGATGAAGTTTTAAGTTTTCAAATATAATAAATTAATGTAGTATTGTAATAATTTTAAAAATATTACCGAGGAATGTATCGTATTTTAGAGATGTTTAAATAAAATTGCATTGAAGTTGGAAAGTGTTTCATAATCAATGCTTTATGCATGATTGATATATCTTGTTTTTATTATGAAGTGCTTGCATATCCATATAACAAAGTGGGAGATTTGAATGTATTTATTGGACGAAAATTTAGTGGAACAATATATGTACAAATAGTAAATGAAATATCAGTCAATATTATTGTTTTACACTCTCTGAAACATATATAAATTAATTAGAGGGAAAGTATTTGAGAATTGATGATATGAAAGACAGGGCGAACTGGAAGCTTTTTTTTTGCTAGAATGTCCTCTAATAGTACAATGTCCCAGCTTGCCACGAAAATCTCTTAATATCAAGACTCTTGGTTAGTAAATATTAATGTATTTCCTCGTAAAAAACGAGTAATTTCCTAACTATTAATATCCTACAGAAAAAAATCGTAATTAAAATTTTATATAGTAATTAAATTTAAGAAACATAAATATTGCATTAAAAGGAAAAAACACTCAAAGTATGGTATATAATAACCATATGTGTCTTCCATTTTCTCAGAATGGTAGCCTTTTTTTTTTTGAGTTAAAATAATCTGTTCAAGTCAAGCGTCAATGAAATATGTAAAATTAGTTTCTCCCTCATGGGACGCAGACGATTTTTAACATATTTTTCCTAATGGATTTCACAGCTGGGTAATCTTTTAAATTGGAATATGTGGTAAAAGTAATCACTAACCTAACTCATACTGTAGAAGAAATAAAACGGAAAAAGTGAAAATCTTCGTTGAATTTGAACGCGCACACGTGCTTATCGAATGAAACATCAAAAACTTTTCAAAATATTAAAAACTGCAGTGAACTGATAAATAGCTTACATTTAATTTCTAATACCCCAGTGGAATTTGGTTATTTTTTTGCATATTTAAAAGGGATTAGTACGGATAAAATCGATAAATAATCCTGCGAAATCAGGTTCGAAAGTTTTAAAAGAAACGCAGCTTGGTAAAGACAGGGAAATTACACAATTGAATTGCAAAATTGAAATTACACAATTGAAAATTAAATCTCAACATTTATTTTAAACAAGTTCTATTTTGTTTAATGATGTATCCCGTATAGTTTTAGAAATTGGCTTCACCAGGTTTCCGTCCCGTGGTCAATATTATATGTTTGCAATGTTTCAGCCTGCGAAGTTTATGGCGACTTTTGGTAAATATAAAACGACTTTTAGACCATATCTTCCATTTTGGTTCGTCTTCTAGGAGAGACATCAGTAATACTGCCCCATGACTAGTTAGCTTTTGCACATGGTTCTGTGCGCAAAATTTTACACTTCTAACTCACAGGAGGTTTCTATAGATCTCACAGATACTTTAAGATCCCATTCCTTCCGCTCCCCACCCTGGAATACATCGAAAGTCTGATTCTGTTAGGTTCCGTCCCGTGACTGATAGTACACGTGTGGAAGGCCCAGACCACACAGCCAACCCAAAGGTTTACGGCAGTTAAACGTGTGGCCGGTAATAGTACACGTGTGTAAATATTCATTGTGTAAATATTCAGTTTTATGCATCACGGGAGGCTTTCAGAGGGTCCAGCAATACATTCGCAAAATACTCACTTGTTCTCCCACCCGGAGAAGTCAAAATATCAAAATGTCGGATATATATATATATATATATATATATATATATTATTTATTATATATATATATATATATATATATATATTTATTTATATGTATATATATATATATTATATAAAACGAAGTGAAAACTTTTATACAACGGAAATTCTTATACTTCAAGTGTTGGCGCAAAGCAGCACATGCACAAAAAGTATCATATAAGATTCAAATAAAAGAGGGAAACGACCAATTGCATAGCATAAATGGCAGAGGTGGATTGCGACACCTCTTTCCCGGTTAGAAGCGTGCTTTTAAGCTCGGGCAACACTCCCGGAACCAATGCCATGCAGTGGCCTATCTTCCGGATATGTGTGAAGTCAAAGGCACAGAAAAAAATGCGAAGCAAACCATCTAGAAGCGACCACAAGACCAGAAACGACCTCAAGACTAGAAGCGACCATTGCAAGACTTTAGAAGCGACCATTGCAAGAGAAAGGGATGGAATGTAATCCGTATGAAGTGCATGCTGACGCTTAAAGCAGAAATCTGTTATCAACGTGCACCAGGGTGCGCTGTCCACACATGCGCAATGTTCCCACTAAGAACTTAAAGTGTTACTGCAAACATCCGCTATATCTCTAAAGAATGCATTTTTTTCCTTTTCTGTATTGAAAATTGAATTATAATAGTATTTCAGGAAGTTTTCGGGATAATTTCTTTTTATTGCTTCTTCCATGATATTTCTGTTATGAATGATACAATCAGTCTTGAAAGTATTAATACGTTGATTTCTCTTGAGGTGATTGATGACAACATTTCTAAATATGTTTTTAGTTAAGTTGGATTTCCAGTCAATAATGTGGTTAATTTTAATATTGAAGTTGCTTCTTTTGTCAAATAAAACAGTATATGTGCCATATTTACTATCTTGCTTTAGTGTGATATCTAAAAAATCAACACTGTTTTCTTCCGTTCCTTTATTTTCAATCAATTCCAGTTCTTTAGGATAAAAACTAAAATCAAACGGTGGCATATTCGTATATTGTCCAAAAAGGACATCGTCAACGTAACGAAAGTATGGCAATTATTGTAAGATGTGAGTGCCCTCTTCAAATTTATTCAAATGAAGGTCGGCAAGCATGGAGGAACAGCCCCCTCCCATGGGGATACCTTTTATTTGTTGAAAATAGTTTGTTCCATCAAATAAAATATTCTCAAACAGTACGATGCGCAGCAAGTCTTGATATTTTTCCAATAGTAATGACCTCCTTTAAGTCATATATTGCATATATCTCCTTCAATATCTCATATAAATTTTCTAGATTTATATTGTTGAATAAATCTCGGAAATCAAAACTTTAGAGATATAGCGGATGTTTGCAGTAACACTTTAAGTTCTTAGTGGGACCATTGCGCATGTGTGGACAGCGCACCCTGGTGCACGTTGATAACAGATTTCTGCTTTAAGCGTCAGCATGCAATTCATACGGATTACATTCCGTCCCTTTCTCTTGCAATGGTCGCTTCTAAAGTCTTGCAATGGTCGCTTCTAGTCTTGAGGTCGTTTCTGGTCTTGTGGTCGCTTCTAGATGGTTTGCTTCGCATTTTTTTCTGTGTCTTTGACTTCACACATATCCGGAAGATAGGCCACTGCATGCCATTGGTTCCGGGAGTGTTGCCCGGGCTTAAAAGCACGCTTCTAACCGGGAAAGAGGTGTCGCAATCCACCTCTGCCATTCATGCTATGCAATTGGTCGTTTCCCTCTTTTATTTGAATCTTATATATATATTATATACATATATATATATATATATATATACATATATATTATACATATAATATATATAATATATATATACATATATATATATATATATATGTATATATATACAGTTTAGAAAGTTTAGTGTATGTTGATACAAATTTAATGACCTGTAATAGTAGGTATAACTATCCATAAATGTATATTCTAATGTAAATTCATTCAAACTGTTGTCGAAATTAATCTACAATAAAGCCGCTAACAGGAACCTAAACATTGATTAAAGGCATCAATAGGAATTCCAACAGTTTTCACTGTTCTTAAGGAAGTTCTGTTATCACAATATATATTTTAATATTACAATGAGATTCAAATTAGTAGTCAGAGTTCACATATAATATTCCATGCAAACATTTGGCCAAATTATTTACCCAGAATTACACTATATGCAATGCATCTTTTAGATCAATGATTATGCTACGTGGAAAATTCATGACACTAATATAAACTCGCAATGTGACAACAGCCGTGGGGCATAAACGATGTCAACACTAATTGATAATTACGAAATTGCCCAAAGCAATGACTATAATCCGATGCTAAGAGAATGTGTCTAATACTCTAAGCATATAGCATCAATTGAAACTTGAATGTGGAATTGAGGGTGACTGTAAATCACATAGAGAACTTTCAAACTATAATAGTGCTTGGAAATTTAACAACGCTCTGTCGATAGGAACATCAATTCATCTGTATAGAACTTTAAAAGCCGTTTTCTATGATTTCCAGGCATAAAATACGATAATCAATTTTACTACTTTTGTGCTTGGCAAATAATAATTGAGTTTATAAACACAAAATCTATCTGAATTTTTTTCATAACTTTGGAAGACACTTCCATTGCAGATAACAACACCCAACGGACCAGTTTTGTGCTTTTAATGAGTTCGTCAGAATGGAATAGCCGATATCTGCAATGGCAGCAAAAACTTCCGATAAGTCCCAATTTTGGCAAATGTATATGGGACTTGACAATTCTTCCACGTATCCGGCATCAAATTCATATATAATTTATTTCGAACTGCATAAAACTGTAAAGGTCAATTTAATAAGCGTAAAGCTCAGAGAAAGCTGCAAAGACTAAGCTGCAAAAATATTTACATACGTTTCAATAGAACTTTGCATAAAGTGCAATTTGTATATGCTACTTTGCATGCAATAAAACTTAACATATGCAGCTTTTTATAAGCAAAGTTACAAAGGCCAAAATCATATGCAAAGGCCAAGTTCAAAGTCCATGTTAATGCTGCAGCATTAACATTGCAGATAACATGTTATCTGCAATGAGAGTGTGTTACAAATAACTGAATTTTAGTGGTCAACATATGCATACTTGCTGTCTAAACATTATGTAAATTCATTAGATGTAACACACTAAAAATGTTCATAACACTATATATGTCCATACTAAAAAATTATGTATCGGTCAGTATACTACATATGTCCTGAACTGATTTGTAAGCATAAATTATTACCTTAAATATATAAGTATTAAAATAAAACAAATTATAAAATAATAAAAAAAATATTAATTACTTTCCTTATATACAATAATGTATAAGGAAAGTATTGTGACGGGGTCGAAAATTCGAATTCGAGTTTTCGGGAGAGCACGTTTCAAGCATCCCTGATCACGAATCGAACATTTTTGAAGTGATGTTTGTGTGTGTGTCAGTGAGTCTGTGGAGACGATAACTGACGAACGAATGGACCGATTCGAACGAAATTTGGTACAAAAATTACAATCCGTAAATACTGGAAGCCTATTGTTTTTATACGCAATCGAATATTCAGAACCTCCCTACATTTTCGAGTGAAATTTTGAAAGAATCGTCAAAAAATCAAAACCTCTAATAAAGTTACGCAAATACACATTTCTTATGTAATGTTCCATTAGAAAACGATTGACATAAATTTTATAACGCTAACATGAACCGTTCTCGAGATATTGCACATTTTTCAAAAAAATTATCAAAAATTCATATAAAACAAAAAAAAATATATTTCCTATTGAGAAACATGTTCACATTTCATATGTAATACCATGCGAGGAATTTGGTGACATCATTCTCGTGGATCTAGCTCGTTCCAGTCATGAAAAAAGATACTTTGAGTAATATTTTTGTATTTGAACGCCAATAGTCATTTATCTGCTATAAGAATAACTTATTTCTCCATCCATACCACTTGACGAGATTTAGGCCATGAATTTGGCGGAAAGTAATTGGCGACTTTTTTAAATTTTGCTAAATTAACGAAAAACTCGCCAAATAGATAAAAATGAAGCTGAATGAATGAAAATTACGATTCATTGACGGAAATTCAATATCTTAGAAAAAATATAAATATCTACTATAAAAATAATCTATTTTTTTTACTGTAAAAGTGGTAAATTCATTGCATTATATAAGGAAAGTCATGTGTTGCCCACATTAGATTTTTTTAATTTTGATATGGTGTGATAAAAGTATTAATATAAATTCATAAATATCGTGTAAATTTATATTATTGAAGAGTCCTTTAAAATTTTAAAACGAGAATAATATGTTTTCTATATGTTTGTATATGCTTCTATAATTTTATCTGGACAGGTAAGGGCTTTTAAGTCCAATACTGAAAAACGGTTTTATATATTACGAAGGCAGGTACTGAAAAACTTTTGTAACTTCCTGTGTTACTTCTACAATAACGCCATAATTCTATCAGACATTTATGTCTGAAAGCAAAAGCTAGGTATAAAAAAAAATACAATAATAGTTGTAATGATAGCCCATTCATTATTCTGATCACAAGGGATATCCTACGATTCATTACTTTCGGAAATCTTTTACGAGATGAACAGTGTTTTTAGTAATTTCATTTACATGTTGAATGGAAGATACAGAAAATAAAATATAATATAAAACTTTTTTTTTTCTTGTATACTAAGCGGTCATAACGCATCATACATATAAAATTACAGCTAGAATATGAGGAATCAAATGATTATCTGTTCCATACAAATTGTGTATTGCTATAGATTTATTTGTATCATATCAGTGTATGAATGTTAATTAGTATCAGAAAATAGCAAAATGGACCGTTACTAGCAAATTATTAATTTTTATGTAAAAATCTTCAAACTATGATTCAGACTACGCTGAAATATATAAAGTCTTGCGCTGAAATATATAAAGTTTTACTTTCTCTACAATGCATGGTGATATGATTTGAATCTTGTGAATATCGCATCTTGAGTTTTCGTCGGGTCTACACTAATTGAGAACTCTTGAATACGTAATAACTATTTTTAGCATGACGTCTATATGTGTGGTCTTGTAATGAATCTTGCTGCCTCAACTAGGAATCAAGCCACTGAACTTCGTACTGACCAGCCGGCAATTGGAACGGAATTGCAAATCCTTATAGTCGAAGTGGACACTGCAGCACTGCATCCTTCACAACCTCTAATGACAGATTGACGTACAACTGACAATCTGGATGACAACTTCCTGCTATTTTTATCCTCCAAGTTACCTTCCTGTATGGTCGTTGATCCCCCCCCCCCCCGATTTGAAAACGGCGCTCAATATACCAAAGTGCATTGAAACCGTGCTAGTCATATTAGAATCACAGTCAAACCTCCACCATCATAGCATTGTTAACTCTTCTTATTTTCTCGGTTCTTTTTACTTTCCTTATATACATAATGTATGAGGAAAGTATTGTGACGGGGTTGAAAATTCGAATTCGAGTTTTCGACGGGAGAGCACGTTTCAAGCATCCCTGATCACGAATCAAGCATTTTTGAAGTGATGTCTGTGTGTGTGTGTGAAAGTATGTGTGTGTGTGTGTCAGTGAGTCTGTGGAGACGATAACTGACGAACGAATTGATCGAATTGAACCAAATTTGGTACAAAAATCACAATCCGTAAACACTAGAAGCCTATTGTTTTTATACGTAATCGAATGTTCAGAACCCCCCTAAATTTTCGAGTGAAATTTTGAAAAAATCGTCAAAAAATCAAAACCGCTAATAAAGTTACGCAAATAGACATTTCTTATGTAATTTTTCATTAGAAAACGATTGGCATAAATTTTAGAAGGCTAACATGAACCGTTCTCGAGATATTGTATATTTTTCAAAAAAATTATGAAAAAGTCACATAAAAAAAAAATTCCTATTGAAACATGTTCACTTTTCATATGTAATACCATGCGATAAATTGAGTGACATCATTCTCGTGGATCTAGCTCGTTCCATTCATGAAAAAATATACTTTGAATAATACTTTTGTATTTGAACGCCAATAATCATTTATCTGCTGTAAGAATAACTTTTTTCTTAGTGCATAACGCTTGGCGAGATTTTGGCGACGAATTTGGCGGAATGTCGCCAACTTGGCGACTTTTTTAAAATGTTACCAAATTAATGAAAATCTCGCCAAATGGATAAAAATGATGCTAAATCAATGATAATGACGACTAATTGTCGAAAATTCAATATCTTGGAAAGAATATTAGTATCTACTATAAGAAAAACCTATTTTTTACTGTAAAAGTAGTAAATTCATTACATTATATAAGGAAAGTCATGTGTTGCCCACATCAGATTTTTTTTTTCTTTTGGCCCTTTATATTTGTATTTTTTCTATTTTTTTTTCTAAATTTTATTCTAAATTTCTGTTTTTGTTTTTCATGTGCCTAATTTTTTTTTACTTTTCATTTATTTTATTTTCATATATTTTCTAAATTTTACTTTTAAAATTTTATTATTTTCTTTAATTTTGATCTATTTTTCTTTATGTTATTATGCCTCACTCTAAATTTTATTTTTCAATGATCTTTTTATCTGTATTCGCAATAAACATTTTCCCATTTTTGAAAAATGAACGCACTTGTCAAGTTCAAATATAATGTAAAAATGTCTGTTTAATCACAGTATTTTTCATCAATTGTTATCTTCTTAGATCTAAATAGATGTTCGTTTAGAGCGATGGTAGACCTTGGGTGCCTCCTGAGTGCAGGAGGTATCCTTTCCCGACCGTGCAGCTAGCTACTCTAAATCCACTGTGTGAGTCGCACGATCTGGGGTCTTCAGACCTCCAACATCATTGCAATAAGCTACAGGCTTGATTTTTCGGGAGCCATTGTAAAGGACCGTATTGCCCCAACCGAGAATTGAACCACAGTTCTTCGTATTGGGCAGCCGACGTTCTACCGTTGAGCTACTAAGACAGAACTTCAAGCATTTATCGTCAAAGTGGACTCTGTAGTCTGTGTACTGTGTGTCTGTCTGTGCAGTGTATGTATTAATTATAGCTGAAAAGTTAATTAAGCAAATTTCACAAACATTTGTAGATGAGTACCTTGTGCTAACTAGGTGACTGTTGTGGGTTGAACTGGTGCTGATTAGATTTTGGTACGATTCGCAAAAAGAGAACCTGGTTTTTTTGCGAAATGAACCTCAAAATCGAATTTATACACTATAAAAAAATAAGGTATATCCTAAACTTCTAGGACCTCTAACCGTTCTCAAGATATTTCAGTTTTTTATGTTTTCCAATCGCCTTTGAAATATGTCCAATTGCCAAATAAAAATGAAAACTGAAATGGAACTCTAAATTCAGTGTAATTCTTTATGCAATTAAACTCAATTTAATATACTCTGTAAGGAAAATCAAGTGCTACTCACATAAGATTTTCAGTACCATTTACATGCATATCTTAATTCAGGATATCATTTTTTGCATAGACAGCCAATGTATTAAGTTACTCTTCTGAACAGGCAAGGTCTATAGTTACAGAGAAGGAAAAAACAAAATCGAAATACATAGACAAAAATAACATACACCGGTTGCTTCACAAAATGGATCCGAAATGACTATAATATCAACTCCTGGTCAAATAAGTAAAGTGAAATATGAAATATAATTAGTGAAAAAAGAATGAGAATTTAGCTATGATAGTTGCATATCACGGAAATATAATTTCATAAAAATGTTAATTTTTTACTTCCCTTATATACATAATGTAAAAGGAAAGTATTGTGACTGGGTCGAAAATTCGAATTCGAGTTTTCGACAGGAGAGCACATTTCAAGCATCCCTGATCACGAATAACACATTTTTGAAGTGATGTCTGTGTGTGTGTGTGTGTGTGTGCGTGTGTCAGTGAGTCTGTGGAGACGATAACTGACGAACGAATGGACAGATTTGAACAAAATTTGGTACAAAAATCTCAATCTGTAAACACTGGAAGCCTATTGTTTTTATATGCAATCGAATGTTCAGAACTCCCCTAAATTTTCGAATGAAATTTTGAAAAAATCGTCAAAAAATCAAAACCGCTAATAAAGTTACGCAAATAGACATTTCTTATGTAAGTTTTCATAAGAAAACGATTGACATAAATTTTAGAACGCTAACATGAACCGTTCTCGAGATATTGTACATTTTTCAAAAAATTATCAAAAAGTCATATAAAATAAAAAAAAATATTTCCTATTGAGAAACATGTTCATTTTTCATATGTGATACCATGCGATGAATTGGGTGACATCTTTGTCGTGGATCTAGCTCGTTCCATTCATGAAAAAAGCTACTTTAAGTAATACTTTTGCATTTGAACGTCAATAGCCATTTATCTGCTGTAAGAATAACTTATTTCTTCGTCCATAACGCTTGGCAATATTTTGGCGACGAATTTGGCGGAATGTCGCCAACTTTGCGACTTTTTGAAATGTTGCCAAATTAACGAAAATATCGTCAAATGGATAAAAATGATGCTAAATCAGTGAAAATGACGACTCATTGTCGAAAATTCAATATCTTGGAAAGAATATTATTATCTACTATAAGAAAAACCTATTTTCTTTTTACTGTAAAAGTAGAAAATTCATTACATTATATAAGGAAAGTCATGTATTGCCCACATCAGATTTTTTTATACAGCTCCCTAATCAGAAAATATTTATTAGAAAAATGAATAATGCGATTAATTAGGGCAAAGTAAATCTACCCGTTAACATCCCTAGTAGCAATCCAATTGGATTATAATCCATTTTGATTGTATTGGCCCAATATTGGCTCAAAATGTTGGAACAATATCACTCCAATATTTCCAATGTAACACTAATATAGGCGTAATATTGTAATGAAAATATTAGCCAATATAGGAGACCAATGTAACCCCAATATTAGGATTATATTTTCCTATTTAATACCAAGATATACAACATTGGTCAATATTGGACCAATATTAAATGCTCCTAGGATTTTATTGAAAAATTCGTTGATATATTGACGTAATTCTTGACTTATTCCATATACCACATGGGTGGGGCGAATAACATTTTCGTTCTCAGGGTGAAAAGGAAACACCATCACCAACAAGTGTTCTGTCTTTAATCCTGATGAGAGAGTATTTTCTTTGATTCTGACATCATCTGATACTTTTAAACAACTAAGTATGTTATAATTACCTAGTTATTTACTTTTGCAAACTAAAACTTTTGAGTTCCGGGTAAACGTTTCATTACTAATCAGCTGTTTTATTAAAATCATTATTCAGACAATATTTTTACTTGAACGTCATTAACTGTGTTCACTCTATCAAGTCCTGGATGGGAAATAAAAATGCTTTCCGCCAATGTTTTTCTGAAACTAGGAAAATCAGTTGATAATGATGATAAACGAGTTATCTGCTGGAGAACTTGACAGCAGAGCACTTTTTCCCGCCTCTTCAATGCTCAGCGTATAATATTCACCCCTGACTGTGAGGCGGTCGTGTATAATACAGAATATCTTCGCGTGAGATAAATGGCATCACTCTTACGAAGGAAAAGTTTTAATGGAATAATATTGAGCATATTGCTGCTGGCGGATAACAGTTAGATCCCAGTTGTAGTACTGTGCACAATTAAGTCAATTAAAATAAAAAAACAGTTTATACGTCAAAAGCTTATAAAACTACCTTGACGAAAGTTTATACATATCAATTAGTTGACTGCAATTGTCATAATTCGTTATAAGCCCCATCTTTAGGCCTAAAAAATAGTAAGCGCCCTTAACAACCGCTAACAACGAAAAATTGTAGTCATTTAAATGTGCCACTAACGAAAAGTTGTAGTCACCTAAATGACATATGCTTTCTTCAAGAATCTTTTGTTAATTTGTTTTAAAAGCATCAGTTTTATTTATAGTAAACGTGTTTAGCATTTATAAGTGTTTCTGCGTAGGTCCCTTGAATTTATATATTTTATTGGTAAGACAATTCAGTTATATGAGTAAAATCATGTGCAGTTTCATTTATGCATACATCATTTCACTTTTTCATTGCAAGACAGTGCGAATCCTGAAGAAAGTTGAAAGTCAAGAACAATTGCTTTAATTGGCCTATAGAAAATTTAGTTGCGTGAACATTTTTTCCTTAAGATATATTTAAAGCACGGCACAGAATATCATGCCAAACTATAAATACTGAATAAAACACGATTCTTTAGAAGCAGGAAGAATAATTTGATGATCTACCAAATAATTAATTCTAACTTAAGCCTAAACTCAACTTAGTTTCTTCTTTAAATGAAAATATTATTTTCTTAATTCTTAATTATCTTAGGTTAAAATGCATGTTATAATTCTGAATAATTTCTATTTAATTAGTATGTATTACTATTTTTTGATAATACAATAATATAAAAGCCCCCCAAAAGTTCACAATTTAACGATGTTACCGTAAATTTCAAACACTGTCTCCTAGCAGAAAATCTTGATGGAAATTTCTATTATACTTTTCTGCAGTTATACATATAATTTGCTGGTATTTTAAAAAGCATGTAAATAAAGCATATACTATTCAAAAGTCCTTAATAGGTGTATGGCAATGGTTTAAGTACATTTTTGCAATTTGCAATTAAAGCTTTTTGCTTAACTTATTCCATATAAAATGCTTAGGTACGGCGCGCGCGCTAAAAAAAGGGACTAATTATCGTTTGCAGAATAGTAGCGAGTATAGCTAATTTTGTTGTTAAAATATAAGATAAAGGAAAACACTTATACCATGGTTTAAAAACCTCAAAATAATCCATAACGTCATAGAGTCCCTTTACCTCCATAGTTATATCTCAAGTATATATCGTTTTCTTCAGCCTTTTGCTCAAAAATCAAATTATATATTATTTAATTTAAATTTTTGTTTAATTTAAAGCAAAGTAAATTAATTTGAAGATCGTATACTAATGAATCTGACTGCGCCTGGGGATTTTAGGAGTAAGTGCTGCACCTTCATTCTGATAATAAGTGTGAGAAAAATAAAATTAAATACTACGGAATATGAATGTTTAAAAAAAAGTCGAAGATTCACACTCCAGAGATTGAATAATAAGTTACCAACATATACTGATCATTAAAAGATGGAGCGTATATGCTCTCTGCGGGTACTGCTGGTTTTCTATGAAACTTAAGTTTAAAATGAAGAAATTAAAAATTTAGTATACTGCCTATGTTCTTTTTTATTCAATTAATAAATTTGCAATATTGTTATAATAACATCCATGACTTTAGTAGGTCTACTTCGGATATAGACAAAATTATTTCTGTCACAGTAAATCAATGACTGTAGCCACATGAAAATCGCTGCTTTAAACTTCCACTGGGACTTTAGTTTATTTCAACAGAATACAAGCATTTTACACATGTTGGTTAGAAGCATTTATCTCTAAGCTCTGGAAATTTACGAATTTCTATTTTTTCTAGACCCCACGTTTTATGCTAGCGATTTCAAATTCACGGATGTTACTTCAAACAAAATTCGATCCTATTTATAAAAGCAGAGACATTAATAGTTTACTTAGAACATTTGGAGTTCGCCTTCGATATGGAATATGTAGGGAAATGTCCTCCAATTTAAATAAAAAAATGTTAAATTATTAGCTGCTCAACAGATTGAACTTCAACTGACCCAGACAGAATCGGGTGTGCTTTGTCCAAAATAGCAAAGAAAACATTAAAATTTCATCTGTAAATTAAAAAAATCTGATGTGGGCAGCATATGACTTTCCTTATATAATACAACGAATTTACTACTTTTACAGTAAAAAAAATAGATTATTATTATAACAGATATTTATATTCTTTCCAAGATATTGAATGAGTCGTCATTTTCATTGATTTAGGGTCATTTTTATTCATTTGGCGAGTTTTTGTTAATTTAGCGACATCTAAAAAAGGCGCCAAGTTGGCTACATTCCACCAATTTCGTCGCCAAAATCTCGCCAAGCGTTATGGAAGGAGAAATAAGTTATTCTTACAGCAGATAAATGACTATTGGCGTTCAAATACAAAAGTATTACTCAAAGTACCTTTTTTCATGAATGGAACGAGCTAGAATCACGAGAATGATGTCACCCAATTTATTGCATGGTATTACATATGAAAAGTGAACATGTTTCTCAATAGGAAGTTTTTTTTTTTATTTTACATGATTTTTCGATAATTTTTTTTTAAAAATGTGCAATATCTCAAGAATGGTTCATGTTAGCGTTCTAGAAATGTCTATTTGCGTAACTTCATTCTAATGAAGTGATTTTTTTGACGATTTTTTCAAAATTTCACTCGAAAATTTAGGAGAGTTATGAACATTCGACTGCGTATAGTAACAATGGGCTTCCAGTGTTTATGGATTGTAATTTGCGTACCAAATTTTGTTCGAATCGGTCCATTCGTTCGTCAGTTATCGTCTCCACAGACTCACTGACACACATACACACACACAGACATCACTTCAAAAATGTTCGATTCGTGATCAGGATGTTTGAAACGTGCTCTCCCGTCGAAAACTCGAATTCGAATTTTGGACCCAGTCACAATACTTCACTTATACATTATTGTATATAAGGAAAGTAAACATGTTAAATTATTACCCGCTTAATATATTGAGCTTCACCTGCCCCAGAAAGAATCGGGTGTGCTTTGCCCAAAATAGCAAAGAAAACATTAAAATTTCAACTGTAAATTAAAAAAATATAAATACTAATATTTATAAATAAGGTATAAATTTGTAAGGATGTGTTAAAATCTAAAAGTGTGCAAGGTTTAATCGACCTATTCGGAGATAAAATGTGACTTCAATTTTGAGAGGGTAGAAAGGTTAATTTAATAGAGCAAAGCGGGAAGCATGCTTACTAGCGCAGAATATCAGACAGTGTGATACCTGGGATTCGTTGTATAACAAATGCACGTATATTTCAAAAGCTACTTTAGTACAAAAGTATAGCAGAAAGGTATACTAAAGGATTTATGAAGCAAAAAAATGATCCTTACGAGAATAAGAGATACAGAACAACTGAGCCACCAGAAGGACATGAAAGTATGCCAACGTGATCTGGCTTACAAAACATGAGAAGAAAGGCCTTGTCAAAAAAAGGAGCACAATGTACAAATTAAAGAAGCCTGTACATGTGAAACATGGCAAGTAAACGCAACAGAAAGGTGCAAAACATTCACTTAAACTACTGTAACCAAATACGTGAATATACAAGCAAAATTAAACAAGAAAGTTAGATCATGCATAAAACATTGATTATGAAACACTTTCCAACTTCAATGCAATTTTACTTAAACATCTCTAAAATGCGATATATTCTTCGTTAATATTTTTTAAATTATCACAATACTACATTAATTTATTATATTTGAAAACTTAAAACTTCATCGAAAAAAATGAACTTTCCGCAAATGACGGCATTGAAATATAAATTGCCTGGTTTAAACATCTCTAAAATGCGATGCATTCCTCGGTAATATTATCAAAATTATCATAATACTACAATGATTTATTATATTTGAAAACAAATGCACTTTATTCAAATGACATCATCAAAATATAAATCGTCTGGCTCTCTGAATAAAAACATCCTTTCATTCATAAACTTTTTCCAATTATTTCATTCATCACAATACTATAATAATTTATTTTATTTAAAAACTTAAAACCATGCAGGTTCAAGTAATTTAACTCTATGCTTAAAACTTCATCGAAAACATCGTATGTTTCTCTTTGTGAAATCAATGAATGTTTAATTCATATCAGCTATATTGCAGACTCCATGAGCTAAATAATTTTGCATTAAATAAATGCAGCAATTCGTATACTACTCATTCTGCATCTTTTAAATGTTTACATCCTCCATAAGGGAAAATTAGGCTTCGATGTAGAAATAATCAAAATTTTATGATCATTTAAACACACATATATGGTAATTGCTTTGTGTCAGGATGTAAATGCACAGAATTTAAGCAAAAATAAAGCGGTTTTAGGACAGATACAACACTAAATATGAATTAAAAAGAACTTTAAAAATCACGATTTTGACACAAGATGGACGGCATATTTTATTTTGAAGTGGGTCATGTGATCTCTTCATATAATGGTCACGTGATCTCTTCATAAAAACGGCGTAATTATTATTTTAATTTTTATTTAACAAACTACTGAATATATTTTGTAGAATTTTTTTTTATATATTTTAAGGGATAATTTGAATATTTACGAAAACTTTCGAAGCAATTTATGAATTTCAAATGTACTTAAAAAATGTTTGAAAATTAAGTCCCATAGGGTTCAATGTATTTCATTTTTTCAGTTCAATCCAAAACTAATTGGGTGATATTATTCATTTCTAGTCCCATAGGTCTCACAGACCGTCTGAACAACATACTAAAACTTCATTTTGATAAAGTCACTTTTACGGCAGATATCGTGAGAACGAACAGACAAATAGACTGACAGAATGAGCAAAGTCATAAACATTTTTCAGTGTTACAAAAATAACATTAGAAATAAAGAAAAATTATGTAACTTAAAACACAGATCAGGTTTCATCCAGAAATAAAAAAAATTTCGCATTTCCAGATGACGTTAAATATTTAATTTAAAAATTCTTTATATACTCATTTCTAATTATGTGCGGCGTAATTTTTGTGAGCTTGTCAATAAACGTTTTTAATACAATTGTTTGAGCAAATGTTTTACACGCTTCGTTTCTGTTTCATTCCTTCAAAGTTATTATTTTTATTTTTGCTTTCTTTATATACATAATGTATAAGGAAAGTATTGTGACGGGGTCAAAAATTCGAAATCGAGTTTTCGACGGAAGAGCACGTTTCAAGCATCCCTGATCACGAATCAAACGTTTTTGAAGTGATGTCTGTGTGTGTGTGTGTGTGTGAAAGTATGTGTGTGTGTGTGTGTGTGTGTGTGTGTCAGTGAGCCTGTGGAGACGATAACTGACGAACGAATGGACCGATTCGAACAAAATTTGGTACAAAAATCATAATCCGTAAACACTGGAAGCCTATTGTTTTTATACACAATTGGATGTTCAGACCCCCCCCCCCCCCAAATTTTCGAGTGAAATTTTGAAAAAATCGTCAAAAAATCAAAACCGCTAATAAAACTACACAAATAGACATTCATGTAACTTTTCATTAGAAAACGATTGACATAAGTTTTAGAACGCTAACATGAACCGTTCTCGAGATATTGCACATTTTTCAAAAAAATTATCAGAAAGTCATATAAAATAAAATAAAAATATTTCCTACTGAGAAACATGTTTACTTTTCATATGCAATACCATGCGATAAATTGGGTGACATCATTCTTGTGGATCTAGCTCGTTCCATTCATGAAAAAAGATACTTTAAGTAATACTTTTGTATTTGAACGCCAATAGTCATTTATCTGTTATAAGAATAACTTATTTCTTCGTCCATAACGCTTGGCGAGATTTTGGCGACGAACTTGGCGGAAAGTCGCCAACTTGGCGATTTTTTGAAATGTTGCCAAATTAAAGAAAATCTTGCCAAATGGATAAAAATGACGCTAAATCAATGAAAATAACGACTAATTGTCGAAAATTTAATATCTTGGAAAGAATATTAGTATCTACTATAAGAAAAACATATTTTTTTACTGTAAAAGTAGTAAATTCATTACATTATATAAGGAAAGTCATGTGTTGTCCACATCAGATTTTTTTATTTTTTGTTTTAGAATATCGTTCGAGACGATGTCCTAACTTATTTTGACAGAATATTTCTGATTTTGTAGGAGACACTGTTCTGTTTCTCCTAACAACAGAATCTCCCTTTTCCTTTGAATCCGGTTGATACCTTACATTTTTATCACATGATATTTTATTAAAAATATCATGTGATAAAAATGAAATTATATACATGAAATTTTGTGTATAGCGCTATTTTTACAGCAGTTTGTGCAACTGTTTTGCATTTTTTCGTTGTGTTTCATTCCTTCAAAGTTCGTTTGTTGCCTTTTTATCACTTTACAACTTAGTTGAAAAGTGTTTACGACTTTGTTCAATCTGTCTGTCTGTCTGTCTGTTCGTTCGTAAAATAACTGCCGTAAAAAGGACTTTATCAAAATAAAATTTTAGTATGTCTTTCAGAAGGTCGGTCTGTGAGACCTATAGGAATATAAATGAATCTGAACCCGGATTGAAAAAATGAAATACGTTGAACCCTATTAGACCTAATTTTTCAAACCCTTTTTAAAGCGAATTTAAAATTCACAATTTGCTTCGAAATTTTTGGGAATTATTCAAATTATCCCCTAAAAATAAAAAAGGAAATTCAGCAAAATATATTCGATAGTTTGTTAAATAGAAATTAAAATAATAATTACACCCATACCATATGAAGAGATCACGTGACACACTTCAAAATAAAATATGGCATCCATTTTGTGTCAAAATCACGATTTTTAAAGTTCTTTTTAATTTATATTTAGTGTTGTATCTGTCCTAAAACCGCTTTATTTTTGCTTAATTTATGTACATATATATCCTCAAACAGCGCAATAACAATATATTTGAGTTTAAATGATCAATGTCATCCATCTTGTGTCAAAATCCTGATTTTTAAAGTTCTTTTTAATTTATATTTAGTCTTTCATCCATCCTAAAATCGCTTTATATATATTTTTTTTCTGTGCATCTATATACTGCGACAACGCAATTACAATATTATTGAGTTCAAATGATCTTTAAACTTTGATTATTTCTGCAAAGAAGCCTGATTTTCACGGATGGAGAATGTAAACACATCAAGATGTAAGATGGGTTTTATAAGCATTGCTGAATTTCTTTAACGCAAAATTATTTAACTCTGGAGTCTGCAATATAGTTGATATGAATGAAACATTCATTGATTTTACATAGAGAATCAGACGATTTTATTGCCTTTTTCGATGAAGATTTAAGCATGGAATTATACAGTAATTTTACCTCCATGATTTTAAGTTTGTAAGTAAAATAAATTATTGTAGTATTATAATAATTTTAAAAATAACGCCGCTGAATGAATGGAAGGAAAAAAGGTATGAATGAAATATTAGCTGCTTTTATATAGAGAACCAGGCGAATTCTATTTCGACGACGTTATTTGAATAACGCTCATTTATTTTTGATGAATTTTTAGATATAATAAATTGTAGTATTGTGATAATTTTTAAAATATCACACCTGGATGTATTACATTTTAGAGATGCTTAAATAAAATTGCATTGCAGGTGAAAATTGTTTCATAATCAATGCTTTATGCATGATTGATTTTTCTTATCTTTATTTTTTTATTTCATAATATTGTTTGAGACAATGCCCTAACTTATGTTGACAGAATATTTCTGCTTTTGCTGGAGTCACTGTTCTGTTTGTCTTGACTTGACAACAGAATATCTCTTTTCCTCCGAAACTGGTTGATACTTTACAATTTCATCACATGATATTTTACTAACGAAGTTTTGTATATAGAGTTATTTTTACAGCAATTTGAGCAAAATACTACAATAAAAATCAATGTCAAATTTACACATTCTGTGACATTTATGACAGGTAATTTCAGTTTTAACACCTTTAACACCTTCTCACTCATTTAAGTCCGATACCAAAAAAAAATGTTCTTTCTGCCTGTTTTTTGAAAACTAAGAAAAAGGAGCGGATGATAATGATGATAAACGAGACATATCTTCTGGCGAACTTGACAGCGGAGACATTTTTTCAACTGCCTTTTAAGTGCTCAGCGTGCAATCTCCACCCCTGACTGTGAGAAGATCTTCCATAATACGGCGTTCCATTGCATGAATAAATGGCGCTTTTGATACGAAAAAAAATTTTTTTTGATTGAGCAGTTTGGCGCTGTAAGAAAATATTCGAATAGAGCAGTATTTATAACTTTAAGATTTACAATGTGTTACGTAAAACAATACATAAAAATTATAAATATTATTATAATACCAAAGTAATAACTAATTATCATTATAAATAATGGATAATTATTATTATAAATAATAAATAATTATCATTATAAATAATAAATAATTATTATTATGAATCATAAATAAGTATCATTATAAATAATAAATAATTATTATTATGAATAATAAATAATTAGCATTATACTTAGCATTATAAATAATAAATAATTATTATTACGAATAATAAATAATTATCATTATACTTAGCATTATAAATAATAAATACTTTTTATTACATTTATAATTATAAAAAGGTATATAATTAGCATTATAATTATCATTATAATTAAATAAATATTATCACAAGTGTAAATTCCTTAAATAATTCTCATTCTATATCGATGAATCGATTGAAAACGTCTATCTGAGATGTTTCAAAAATAAACTATTTATGTTATATTTTTTTACGGTTGATCACTCATCTCAAAAACTGTTTTTGTTTGGTTTCAAAAATCCTACATCCAATAAAAAAAAAAAAGTGTGTAAACATTAAGCACATTTTTTAAAATAAAATTCAAATCAACGGATCAAATAATACCTAGAACTTCAGACGTGCTTGCGGCCATTTATATTACCTGTTTGATCCCTTCAGATATGCAAATACTACGAATTACCTGATTCTAGTCTCCAAATAAACCCGTTACTAGAAATAATTTCAAAGTTAGTATCTAGCTACTAGTGCAGCAACTGTCATCGTTTGAATGGATTTTGTTTTGTGAACGCCTCTGATGAAAAGCGAGCCATCTATTTCCCCCCTCGATAAGCAAAGCAAATGTACTTCACAATGTTTTAATATACAACAGCCATTTAAAACAATCACAGTATCATTTTACCTATGTTCTCATTTGAGTGATTTATGGATTTAATGTTAATAGCCGGCACAGGAAAAAGTGTTACTCAGTTGGCAAACCATTATAATTACCTTAACCTTGAATAATCATATGCTATGTTTTGTACGTTGGACCTACTTTTCGTGTATTTCTCCGGGACTTTTTGTTTCATAGTCGTTTACAATTTAAATAAAATATATGAATGTAAATATTCAGTAAATACCGTTCTTAAAACTAAAGGTTTATAAATATTAGTCCAACACTGTAGAATTTCAGTAAACTTTAAATATATATATATTATTTTCATCGTTGGGATATTTTCATTCGTTTTAAAAATTATCTCCAAAAGTCAGTTATAACTAATATTTTACCTGCAAGCGAAACCTATAAAAGAAAACAATGTTCCCATTTTTTCTGAAAGTAAATTTTACATGGCCATACTACATATTGCCTTCGAACACTTGCTGGAACTTGATTTGGATCGTGCCTTCTCATGTTAAGGGCCACGAGTTTGATCAGTCCATAGAGTTAAGGGGAGTCCTTGTAGAGTTAAGGGGAGCCCTGGGCTTGAATTTTGTCTTCGAGCCTAATTCAGACAAGGCCTATGAACCTGTTAATTCCATATAATTATCTTGTAAAATTTAAGGCAGGGCCGTATTAAACCCGTGAATTCGAAATTCCTTCAGGGAGAATAGTGGCAGGGGAGGGAAAATACGATCCCTGTGGTTGCCACCCCCATTGGTTCCTGTCTAAATTGGGTACTGTCCTACCGCCACGAGAAAATCTCTGAACAGGGTTGCCGCAAGTAGACGAGTCGAAGAAAGGAGGGAGAAAGGTTTAAAATCGACTGCAACATTTGGCAAATCAAGCGCACTTCGTTAAGCGGAGAATCCGTTTCGTTTATCATGATGTGCTAAAAGAAAATAGTAGATGTTTTTTATCCGACAGTTAAACAAAATTTTTCGTATTAAATGACATTAAATTATGAATTAACTTAAAAATTCCTCGTCATCTATACTCAGAAAATAATTTGTTATTATAGGCGACAGCGGCTACGGGAAGCCGTCAATCTATTAGAACAAAGTAGTTTCAGATATTTTCTTTTAGGTTCGGGCGATTTTGGGAGAGAAAAGCTTACAATTTAAAACTAGAATTTATATCATTTTGTTTAAAACTAAATTTCGAATTAAATGAAAATTATTAGTTTTCAATCAGCAAGTTACACAATTATTAGGCAGCAAAAAGGAAAAAATAAATGATAAATAAGCAAAATTATGACTTATTCATTATATTATATTATTCATTCAATATATTCATTCTTTTCATATTTTTCAATCAATTATAAAATATTTATTCACATTCATTGGAATAAATATTATCTACTATGTCCGAATCACTTAAAATGTTTTTACTTGAAGAAGAGTCTGAATCGCTATCCGACAGATTTCTCACTAATTTCTTCACAATATCTTCTATCGGTCCATCTTTCTTCCAATAAATATTCTCTATTTTTTCAATGTGTTCACAGTGTTTTTTCCATTCATTTTGTATTACTTTTAAAATAGTTTCTTTAAGCAATAATTGTAAATTGTTCAAATAGATAAAATACTTATCTCAGTGTCATTAAGCGATTTTCCCTCACGTTTTATCTTTTTAACTGATGACGCTGAAACCTCTATCGCTTCCGCAGTTCTCTTCATTGCATTTGAAATTGGTATTTTTAGAGAATTTGCGGTTTTTCTTCTTCAAAAAATGCCGTAAGATTGTGGACTATTGCCCATGCTTGCGAATGCAGTCTTTCCACTTTTAAATGTAGTCATTTTTCAACTAGACAAAATCCACAAAGTGTTCAACACAGTATAAGTTACTTCACAGCTTTAAAAATCACAAAATGCGAGCGCCTAGTATTGACCCCAGTGCAAAGCGAAATGCGGCGACTTTCGTCGGTTCTATCTGCGCCAAATCGAAAAAAGCGCGTTCCGTCTCACCTAAAATGCAGTGGAATAACCTGTTTCCATAGCGACCGCCACCAAAACGTCTGCTGTCTGGGGACTTTCTCGTGACGGTAAGGCCGTAGTACTCTTTAGGCCAGGGGGGACCGTAGAAGCGATGCACCTGTTTTCAGAATCTGCGCATGACGTCATCATCGAGTCAAAATTTCTCGATTGCTTGCTGCTCTTCCCGCCGTTTCGTTATTTATATTGACCTTGGATTTACATATTGTTTTGTATCGTTTGATTTCTTTCACACATTCAAGTGTAGCTATTTTACTTTTATTTAGTACTTAATAATTTCATCAACATCATGCCGAATTGTGCAGTTACTACATGTAAGAACACAAATCGCAACACAAAAGGCATGGGAATTATTTTTCATAGTTTCCCTAAAGATGAATGAATCTATGCGAAAAAAATGCCGAAGATTGGATAAAGTGAATTTTTCAAATGCATGTGTATGTTCCGAGCATTTTGTGGAGGAGGACTATGCTAGAGATTTAAGAGCTGAACTTTTACAATTAGCCCCGTCAAGAAGATTGAACCTCACTGCTGCTCCATCTCAGAAATTGAATATTTCTAGTCCAAGGCCAAGCACTCCAGCAAATAATAGCTGTGATTTTTTTAAGTAAAAATTTCGAAGAAAATTGTATTGTAAACACGAAATCGGAAAGAAGAACGAGATGTGTATCCAGAGAAATGAGGAAACGAGCTCTTTCTACAATTACTAGCATATCACCAAAAAAAAAAAAAATCTGATGTGGGCAACACATGACTTTCCTTATATAATGTAATGAATTTACTACTTTTACAGTAAAAAAATAAGTTTTTCTTATAGTAAATACTAATATTCTTTCCAGGATATTGAATTTTCGACAATTAGTCGTCATTTTCATTGATTTAGCGTCATTTTTATCCATTTGGCGAGATTTATGTTAATTTTGCATCATTTCAAAAAGTCGCCAAGTTGGCGACATTCCTCCAAATTTGTCGCCAAAATCTCGCCAAGCGTTATGGACGAAGAAATAAGTTATTCTTACAGCAGATAAATGACTATTGGCTTCAAATACAAAAGTATTACTCAAAGTATCTTTTTTCATGAATGGAACGAGCTAGAACCACGAGAATTATGTCACCCAATTTATCGCATGGTATTACATATGAAAAGAGAACATGTTTCTCAATAGGAAATATTTTTTTTTTTATTTTATATGACTTTTTGATTATTTTTTTTTAAATGTGCAATATCTCGAAAACGGTTTATGTTAGCGTTCTAAAATTTATATCAATCATTTTCTAATGAAAAATTACGTAAGAAATGTCTCTTTGCATAACTTTATTTGTGGTTTTGATTTTTTGACCATTTTTCAAAATTTCATTTGAAAATTTAGAGGGGTTCTGAACATTCAATTGCGTATAAAAACAATAGGCTTCCAGTGTTTACGAATTGCGAATTTTGTACCAAATTTGGTTCGAATGGGTCCATTCGTTCGTCAGTTATAGTCTTCACACTGACACACACACACACAGACATCACTTCAAAAATGTTTGATTCGTGATTAGGGATGCTTGAAACGTGCTCTCCCGTCGAAAACTCGAATTCGAATTTTCGACCCCGTCACAATACTTTCCTTATACATTATGTATATAAGGAAAGTAAAAAGAAATACGACAAAAAAACATGGACCGATGTGAAGGGACAAGCGTCTACATGTAAATAGAGAAATTTGGTGGTGAATTTCAGAGCCTAAAATTAATAAAATATTTAGTATTGAAATTCTCATGTTTGATTTTTACTCTCCTTATTTATATACAATAATGTATAAGAGAGGAAAGTATTGTGACGGGGTCGAAAATTCGAATTCGAGTTTTCGACGGGAGAGCATGTTTCAAGCATTCCTGATCACGAATCAAACATTTTTGAAGTGGTGTGTGTGTGTGTGTGTCAGTGAGTCTGTGGAGACAATAACTGACGAACGAATGGACCGATTCGAACGAAATTTGGTACAAAAATCACAATCCGTAAACACCGTTGGAAGCCTATTGTTTTTATACGCAATAGAATGTTCAGAACCCCCCCCCCTAAATTTTCGAGTGAAATTTTGAAAAAGTCGCCAAAAAATCAAAACCTCTATTAAAGTTACTCAAATAGACATTTCTTATGTAATTTTTCATTACAAAGCGATTGACATAAATTTTAGAACACTAACATGAACCGTTCTCGAGATATTGCACATTTTTCAAAAAGATTATCAAAAAGTCATATAAAATTAAAAAAATATTAACTGTTGAGAAACATGTTCACTTTTCATATGCAATATCATGCGATAAATTGGGTGTCTTCATTCTCGTGGATCTAGCTCGTTCCGTTCATGAGAAAAGATACTTTGAGTAATACTTTTTTATTTGAAAGCCAATAGTCATTTATCTGCTGTAAGAGTAACTTATTTTTCCGTCCATAACGCTTGGCGAGATTTTGGCGACGAAATTGACGGCATGTCGCCAACCTGGCGACTTTTTTTTAAATGTTGCCAAATTAACGAAAATCTCGCCAAGAGGATAAAAATGACGCTAAATCAATGAAAATGACGACTTGTCGTCGAAAATTCAATATCTTTTAAAGAATATAAGTATTTACTATTAGAAAAACCTATTTTTTTACTGTAAAAGTAGTAAACTCATTGCATTATATAAGGAAAGTCATGTGTTGCCCACATCAGATTTTTTTTTAATTGAAGGAAAAGAACAACACTGAAACAATGTAGTAGGCCAATTAATTTTGAGGTTTGGAAGCAATTTTGTTATGTTTTGAGAAGTATTGAAAAGTTATTGTTTTTTCAAAAAATCATTTTTTGGGGGGGATTTTCCACTTGTTTGTTAGCAAATCTAAGTTTTAAGGCAATCGTATTTGCCATTAGCGAATTCATTGGCTCAACCGATGATTAATAATATCGCCACTGATTCGTAGTCTATATTCAATTGATAATTTTTGCGGCAATCGTGGACTACAAGCAATTTATTTTAAATAAAAGAAGCGATAGGGGCTCAAATAACGGGCCCAATTTTGGTGGTGGTGATGAAATTTCTAATAGAGATTTTAATTTTGTCAAAATATTTTGGAAGAGACGTGTGATAAGAAGTTGGGATATTTAAAATACGCGATTCTTGGGCTTCGCCGTTGCGGCTTGGCTCTGACTTACTCGATGGTGACGTCACGATCAGTAGCCAATGACAGCGAACGCATCGCTAAAATCAACCTAGTTTAGGATATAGTAACCTTGCTTTAGGCCACGGTTTGGACTGAAAGAAATAAAGAAAGCCATGGCCGGGCTCGGAATTTGCCTTCGCTCCTAATCCTTGATGAGCAAACGCGCCTGGTCAGGCCATAATACTTGAAAAGTTTAGGACAGAGCCGAACTCAGATTTTGTCTTCGGGTCAATCCGAAGGTAGTTCCCACGAGCCTGATCAGTCCATAATTATCTTGTAGAGTTAGAAGCAGGGCTGGTATCGAAATTTTGAAATTTGGGGCAGGTCGTGATGGACAAAGCCTATATTTTGAAAAGTTTTAATTAACAAAAACTGTAAAAAAATATTAACGCAATAAGTTTTTTTTTTAAATGTTATTAATTGTTTAATGAAAATAAAAGCTTATAAAATACATTTTTACATAATTCTGAGCAACTGGCTTGAAATTATGAATTCACATGTTTCTGAAGAACAAAGGATTCCGTCCGTGTTGAGGTTGTCCGTCAGATTTTAAAATTTGATCGCGCTCGTGTATGTTTTGGGTTTAGTTGATGTCAGATTATGTCAGGTAAAAGTCCTAAATATCGGCGTACATGGATTTCTAGTTCCCCTTTGTCCTAAATATGATCCATCAGCTAAGGAGAATCAGCTATGTTTGGTGTATTGGTACTACATATCATTGGGTGCGTAGTAATGAATGAAGTTCAAAGAAATGAAAACTTATTCATAATTTGATAATGAAACAAATAATTAATAAATTTACTACTGAGATCTGCGAACAATCTGTCCGTAAGTAATTTAAAATAAAACAGTTTATTCATGGGATCGATCTCTTCCTGCAGTAAAAGACATCACTTAATCACTGTCTGCGTAGCCACAATGCAAAAGGGCGGTATTATAATATATATAGTTGGAAATAAGTTAAAAATTGTCCAATATTCAGCTACGCTTTCGGTATATGATGCCATATGCAAGGTAAAGCCCCAGGATTTTCCCCTTTATATGTAGATATTTAATATACATAATTAATGAAACTAGCTCTTTCTGATTGCCACCAGAATGTTTATGGTAAGCAATTCACAACACCATATAATAAGATGTGGCATTCAATATTGTTCCAACATTGGCAAATACACAATGGACTGAGCAAAGTAATTTAAAATGCACATCACAAATAAATTTTACTCTAAATGTCCACACGGACCGGAATCTTTCAATTAACATGACTTATTCGAGAATACAGCTTATGCAATTTTAAAGTATTTTTACTTTCCTTATATACATAATGTATAAGGAAAGTATTGTGACGGGGTCGAAAATTCGAATTCGAGTTTTCGACGGGAGAGCACGTTTCAAGCATCCCTGATCACGAATCAAACATTTTTGGAGTGATGTCTGTGTGTGTGTATGTGTGTGTGTGTGTGTGTGTGTGTGTGTGTGTGTGTGTGTGTGTGTGTGTGTGAAAGTATGTGTGTGTGTGTGTGTGTGTGTGTGTGTGTCAGTGAGTCTGTGGAGACGATAACTGACGAACGAATGAACCGATTCGAACCAAATTTGGTACAAAAATCACAATCCGTAAACACTGGAAGCCTATTGTTTTTATACGTAATCGAATGTTCCGAACCCTCCTAAATTTTCGAATGAAATTTTGAAAAAATCGTCAAAAAATCAAAACCGCTAATAAAGTTACGCAAATAGACATTTCTTATGTAATTTTCCATTAGAAAACGATTGGCATAAATTTTAGAACGCTAACATGAACCGCTCTCGAGATATTGTACATTTTAAAAACAAATTATGAAAAAGTCACATAAAAAAAAAAAATTCCTATTGAGAAACATGTTCACTTTTCATATGTAATACCATGCGATAAATTGAGTGACATCATTCTCGTGGATCTAGCTCGTTCCATTCATGAAAAAATATACTTTGAATAATACTTTTGCATTTGAACGCCAATAGTCATTTATCTGCTGTAAGAATAACTTTTTTCTTAGTGCATAACGCTTGGCGAGATTCTGGCGACGAATTTGGCGGAATGTCGCCAACTTGGCGACTTTTTTGAAATGTTGCCAAATTAATAAAAATCACGCCAAATGGATAAAAATGATGCTAAATCAATGAAAATGACGACTAATTGTCAATTCATTACATTATATAAGGAAAGTCATGTGTTGCCCACATCAGATTTTTTATCTTAAAACTATGTAATTTTGAAAGCACATTTAAAAGAATGTGATATTAAATTTTCAAATATTTTGGTCATAAATTACAAAGAGTTTATCACAAATGTTTAAGGAAATAATTTGTAATGTAAAGAACTCAATGTAATGTACTGTGCGTAATGTAAACAACTCAATTTCCAACCGTGATTTGAACGGAGCAGATGATGCCTTATCGGTTAAGCTACTAAAGTAGAATTATTTTCTTTATAGTGGAAGTGGACCCCAGCACTCTCTTCCTTTGCATTTTCAGTCCTTTCTATTCAGACCGTCCGACTTCCTTAAAAGTGCAAGATAACTATTTGCACGGCCGCGAAGTTGTCACTAATTAAAACCAAAATCCAATGTTGGATGAAACAACAGAGACCGTACCACATCCTTCCCCTAACCAGTAACTTTTTGGATATATATTTGAAACTATATATTTATCGCGTCCATACTTCGTGTAAGCATGTGGATTGTTTTGGGTAACGTAGAAAATCGAAGACGGAACATGCGATTCTCCAGACTGAACCGCTGTACTATCCTGACCTAAAAGAAAGCTTTAGTTCGAAAGAAGTTAAACGTATTCCTTATAATCTGTATTTTTTTGTTTACGTATTCCTAATTATCTACAGGCTAGAAACATGTGGGTCGTTATGAATTTCATTGTCAAAATCGTTGTGAAATATCGAAAATTCTTGGAAGAATCGAAACTTGTCCTTTACAGACTTCAATGATCTTTGCATCTAACCTGTAGGATTAATTCGTTCGAGCGCCATTATATATAGCTAAAATTCCAACCAGGATTTGAAACTTGAATCTTCGATCTGGGCATATACGTTTTATCCACGAAGTTACAGGACGGGAATTATTATCTCTTGCAGTGAAAATGGACACTACATGTACTCTGCTATGTGTACACTACATGTACTACATGGACACTACCTGTATATCTTATTTTTTTTCAAAATTATACATTAAACACGGTGAACAACTCATTATGACGGCATGAGATACCTGTGGAAGGATCGAAATATTATCGTTTTCAGAACTAAATTAAATGAAATTTAATGCAACTGCATTTAATATGCAAAATTAAATATTTCAAGTGGCATTGTGAATATAGTTCAAATCCCAACTAGGATTAAAAAATTGAATTTTCAAACTATTCTGTTATTATTCTGTTCTTACTATGCCAACGATGCACAACTGCTGGCAAAATCAGATCAAAATGATAATTCGATACAATATGATTCGCTATCGATATAAAGCCAATACCGTTCCATGTATATCGATTGGAATCCAATACCGTTTTATGTATATCGATACGAAATATCATATATGAATAAATAACCGTATATACGAAATGACGTATATAATAAATACTGTATATATGGTATTGAAGACATGGTATTGTATTATCACGGCATCAAGATTGTGGTGTTGTCATGCATGGATACATCCAACACTACAATGAGCCTATGTGATAAAATTTTGAAAGGTATTTCACACCAAACTATTGTGTTATTATTTTGTTCTTACTATGCCAACGATGCACAACTGCTGGCAAACTCAGATCAAAATGATAATACGATACAATATGCGTCGCTATCGATATGAAGCCAATACCGTTTCATGTATATCGATAGGAAGTCAATACCGTTTTATGTATATCGATACGAAATATCATATATGTATAAATAACCGTATATACGAAATGAAGTATATAATAAATACTGTATATATGGTATTGAAGACATGGTATTGTATTATCACGGCATCCTACATTGTGGTGTTGCCATGCATCGATACATCCAACACTAGAATGAGCTTATACGATAAAATTTTGAAAGGTATTTCACACCAAACTTTATAGCATACCTCTCTGATAACGAATTATATTATGCAAATAGTTTGTATTAACTTATTTAAAACATATGTAGTAATTTATCTGACAAAATATGGAGCGATTAATTGCGAGTTACGAATGTGTCACTTACAGTAGATAATTAGTAAGTAAATGGAATTGTCGTGTCAGTTTCAGAACTCCAGATGTTAATACACCTTGACAATTTATCTCGTAAAAGTCATGCCTTAGTCAGTTTTTCTTTTAAAAATACGATGACATATGCTTTTTTTTACATACATACATTATATGCGTCAGACGCAAGTGTTATTCTTGTCAGTATTTTAAACATTGACAGCATTTTATAGAATTTCTTCGAAAAAAATGTAGTTCGTAAAAGACATCTGCAGCAGTTTCTTTGAAAAGACCGACATTATGCTTTATCTTTCTTATTTATTTTTATTAATTTTCATTTTATTGTTATTTTTAATCTAAAAGTTTAACGTTTAAAAATTATTGTTACATGATCATTTTTAGAGGAAGTATCGCATTTTGAATGTGATTTCTTGCAGTAATTAATTATAAATCGCATATTCATTTATTTATACATTTATATATAATTTATTTTAATCAGGATAAAATTCCCGTTTTAATCTGTAAATGATTGTTGGTAAATAAAACACTTCATTAGTAAAGCAGGAATTAAATTTATGAATAGTTTCAGAGGCAATAGAGAATACAAAGCATTGTCTCTAGAGCAAACAATAACATATCTCTGAATATGCATTTTTAGTTTTATGCTAGATTGATTGTTTAATATCATTTTATTATTTTTGATCTTTGGAATAATTTTAATTATTTTATGCTTCTATACTGAGATTGCTCGCATTTACAGTATATTTTAGCAAATTATTTTAAAATGTTTAATATATATTACATTTGAAAGTAGAAGGACGATACACACACCGCAACCACATTTTGGTACTGTTCATTCTTTGATTGAATTTTATATCGTGCATAAAATTGTTATTGCTGCTTTGCGCATACTCTTTTATTGTTTACTGGTATACATTGCCTTATTGGTAATATTATTCCAAACATTAGTTTAAAAGTTTTTAAAGTTTATATTTATGTATATGTTTTGATTGCTTAAAATGAGCTGCATTGCGCCATGAGTTATCAAATGTTTTTTAGTCTTTTTGTAAGTTGTTGATCTTCACTCTCTGCTGGAGGCGTGTTGGGGATATGGGTGGCACTTTCAGAGTTTGGCATCACATTGAGGTTTTTCTTAGCGTTAGGTTTTTGCATGTACTTTAGTCGCAAGGACTTTCTGTGAACGGTGCCGGTTTTCCGGGGTTTTCCGGAGCACTCAAAGCATTCTTTTAACCGGGGAGTGGGGATCACAACCCCCCCCCCCCCCCCACAACCACAACCACTTTTTGGTACTGTTCATTCTTTGATTGAATTTTATATCGTGCATAAAATTGTTATTGCTGCTTTGCGCATACTCTTTTATTGTTTAACTGGTATATATTGCCTTATTGATAATATTATTCCAAACATTAGTTTAAAAGCTTTTAAAGTTCATATTTAAGTATATATATATATATATAATTTTTATATATATTTAATTTTTTGATTAGATGCTGTCTTTAAAAATATATAACTATAGCTAGCCTAAAGCAATACTCTGTCACGCTCAATTTGGTGTGTTTTTAACATAATGTCATTTTTAATTTTTCTGTGCCTGTGAATTATTAAACACTTGTCGATATGATTATATTCTATTAACCCAGTCATAATTCCAGCAGTTCATTTCCGCTACTTACTCCCTGGTTAAGGCACCTTTGGAAACCCATCCTACCCTAAATCACTCATCTATAATCACCATGGTCCACTCATCCACTACATTCTTTTTGCATACAACTCAACTATCTTTTCAGTCTATCTATCCCTTTGCAGTCTATCTCAACTCTTTTAAATCTACATTTTCAGTCTATCATACAAAAGAAAAGAAAAGTAACTGAGGTTCACGCCATTACTACACTGGCAACAAGAAAACGTGGCACATTTATTAGAAGCTTGTGGTTTTTAACAAATTTCCTTATTGACTAACACGTCTTCGGTGACCATTAAATATGCTTATCTTTGTTGGTTTATGCAAAGTGTGTCTGTATCAAGGAAGGATTTGCAATGCACTTAGTATAATCCTGCTTACAAATATTTCTTTTACATCTGAAAATCAATCAGATTTTTAAGTTATAATAGCGAAGAATTAGTCATCTAAGTCAAGGGTGTTTTCTTTTTCCCAAGTACAATACATTGATTTAAAATTCTTAATTTCTTTGCTTAAACACTAATCAGAATATAAATTATAAATTGAAAAAAAATCGTAATTCTAACACGTAATCCTTTAAAACTTCCTAGTTTATATAGTCAATCTAAATCTTTAGTATTTTTGCTTTTACTGTATGTATATCGTTATTGAATTTATTTTAATAAAAACTTTTGTAATATTTTTCTGTTGACTGTGTTCTAAACACCTCATATATTAAAAAACTATCGAATCACCTTGTTCTATTATTCATTTAATAGACAGTAAATCCGTCATATGACGGAAATTAAAATTTTAAAAATATTACCGTCCGTTTTAAGTCATTTTTATCAGTTTGGCGACATTTGCGATATCCCGCTGAATTCTCTGGAAAAAATTTTGTCAAACGTCACGGACGGACAAAGAAATAGCTTTTTCTTATAGTAGATTCTTGTAATCTTTCCAAGTTATTGAATTTTCATAGAATTGGTGACATTTTAGTTAATTTTTGTGATATTTTGATTAATTTTGAGACAAAATTGTTGCCAAGTAGGACAGTTGGACTGGCAGACAAACTCTGCCGGAACATCATTACATCCCCATTTGAAACTATCCCCATACTATCCCCATTTGAAACACAGTGCATTTATTGATTTGGCTTTATTTTTATCAATTCGGCAAAGTTTTTATCGATTTGTTGACATTTTTATCAATTCGGCAATATTTTGATACATTTGGCGACATTTAAAAAAGTGTCGCCAAGTGGGACGGTTGCACTGACAGATAAATGCTTCCGAAACATCATTACGATACTATCTATTCAAAAAACAAATAATTCCATTAATCTGGTGCCATATTTATCAATGTGGTGACATTTTTATCAATTTGGTGACATTTTTATCAATTTGGCGACATTTTCATTGATTCGCCGAAATTTGCATCGATTTGGCGATATTTGATAAATTTCGCAACATATATTTTTATAGATGTTTTTTATAATATCTGATAAATTTGGCAACAAGTCGCAAAATTTGTGGCCATGTGGGATGGTTGAACATTTTCGGCAATTTCACAACATTTAAAATAAGTCCCCAAGTTGGCGATATTTCGACAAATTCATCGCCAAAATTTTCACCAAACGTTACTCAGAGATAAGAAGATAAACAGAAAGATAAATCAAAGTGTTTCTATTATTAATGCATAATTTATCTCTGTTGCAGTCGTTATACTTTCTCAGATATGAATAACTATAACAAATTTAATAAAATTATTGCTTATATGTTTTTATAAAAATAAACGTATAAAATTAATTCATTGAAATATGAATAGCTGTCATAAATTCCATTATAAATGTATTTAACATATTACTTTATCGCATAATTTACAAATCTGACGAAACAGTTAACTTTAATTAGTATATTTTCTCCCTTAATTCATAACAATATAAATTATTTTTAAACATTTCTTAAAATATCCGCAAAGTTAAAACTCTAATGATATTTGCCAAATCCTTGAATTTTTCAAAACAAGCAATAATTGATTAAATCATAACAAATAGCATAATAATAATTAGCATTTATTTAAAAATCGACAAATCGCAAAATATTTCAGTTATTTAACAAACAAATAATCCGGATATTAAGTGTTTGAATTTTCATGTTCGAATAAAAAGAGAAATAATACGTTCAGTCTAACTGTCAGAATTTACAGATGTATTGCTCTTATCCATGTATTCCAAATACTGATTTATTTTTTTCAAGTAAATAAATAACGTTGAAGTATGTTTCAACGATTTTACCGTTAATTAGTTTTCTTACAAAAGCCGAAAAACAGGGGGAACTAACGAATTTTTCTCCCATTTTGCTAATTAAATGTGAATCATGAGTAAATGTATCTATTAACAAAGAGTGGGAATTCGGTAATATATTTCAAGAATAGATATTTCAATTATGTTATAAATTATCCCCTGTCAACAGGATTATCCATAATGGAAAAAAAAAGTCTAGGAGCTGCATTGATGGAACATTCGCCACGTTGAAAACATCTTGTCACTCAGGTTCTCACAAAGAAATAACGGTTTGCGTAAAAATGTAATTTATTTCTGCAAACTGCCAGCAGTGGTCTATGATAGGATATATAAGTTACAAAGGGCGAAAATTAGATCTAAACACAAGCTGCCTATTTATTTTGATTTATTATTTGATTTATCGCCCATTTTATTATTTATTTTGATTTCAGATCGAGTTCTTAGTTTTAAGTATATGGTTATATTTTCTATATTTTACTATTTTATACCTGGGTTTTCCAAAGGATTGGAATTTGTAGCATTTTAAATGTCAGCTCAACGTGTTTACTAATTTAATGGGGAATTATTGGTGGACAAACACGAGATATTTTGTTTTGCTACAAAACATTAGGAAGTCAAAATGAACTTGGATAATGCCATGTTTAATGATTGATGAGATTTGAACAGAATAAATAGAACATATTCAAGTACGTATTTATGTGCCGCCAGACAAGTTTATACATCAACCTGAATCTGACATCTAGCCAGATACATTGTATTATTTATATACCGCTGAGTAAGTTAGTAAAATAAATAGTCAGAATATCGATGATCAGAGTAAGTTGGAATCAGGTTGAAGACTACTAGCAATCAACAGTTAGAGAGTAATTAAAGAGTAATTTGCAGTGCTTTTGGAAGCCTGTAAAAGAAACAAATGTGTCTGAAAAAATCGAATAAACTTATTGAACTTTACTAAAGTTACATTTTACAAACGTTTTTCCCGCAAAATCATTTTGGCATGTTTCAAGCATCCCTGAGCTCGAATCGAACGCTTTTGAGGCGATGTCTGATGTATATATGTGTGTCGTGTATGTTAGTATGCGTCAGTGTATGTGTGTGTGAACTGGAATTTTATTTTACAAAATGTGATTCGCGCAAAGCCATTCCGCCCATTCACCGCCATTTTTTTTTTATCTTTTTTTTAAACCGTTTGCTACTTTATTCACCCTTTACATGCTGTTATAGAAGGCCAATTTTATTTTATGGATTCTTTCTGATAGCAGTCACAACGAAAAAATTCCCCACCGAAACACATTGATTTCTAGAAATATCCATATACGTATTTATTATTATTTATTGTACTATTGATATTATTGTAATTATAACTATTTGTATTATCCAATTGTTAATTGACGCGCCAGATTAATTGTCACAAAATAACGAGTTAACATTTGCAGTTAAGGGTGAGCGTCAGTAAATTTTCTGCCCTATCCGCGCTTTGTTAACTTTCGCGGCACACATATTTCGCCGAAATTCTGCTCAAACAGTTGCGAAATATTTTCTAAAAGATAAAATGCAATGCTTAGATTATATTAAAACTAAATTTAATGCCCCAAAAAACATTATATTTTTTATTTTAATCCAAAATATTTTTGGTGCTGCCATCTGTTGTCGTAATTTAATTTATACCGACTATTTTTATTTTTTAATGAACATTTTTAAATATCTATTCCTTCTAATACAGTGTTAAATACAACAACAGATCATATATAATAATGCCACAATCACGGAAAGGTAATTTATCATTCTATAAATTTGATAAGGGATCTGAATGTACATCACTGAGGACTGCAGTTCTGTCTTCAAGTTCCTTTGTCTTCAAGTCCAAGTTCAATTACGTTTTCGTGGTTATGGCATTATATAAGATCTGTTGTTGTATTTAATAGCGTATTAGAAGGAATAAACATTTTAAAATGTTCATTAAAGAATAAAAATAGTCGGTATGAATTAAATTACGACAACAGATGGCAGCACCAGAAATATTTTAAATTAAAATAAAACATATATTCTATGTTTTATTGGGTATTAAATTTAGTTTTAATATAATCTAAGCATAGCATTTTATCTATAAGAAAATATTTCGCAATAGTTTGAGCAGAATTTCGGCGAGATATGTGTGCCGCGAAAGTTAACAAAGCGCGGATAGGGCAGAAAATTCACTGACGCTCACCCTTAATACTTTCAATTTCGATTTAATACTTCGATAATTTGTACTTTTCAATTCGAGTTAAAACTTTCAATTTTATATTACAAATTGCTCTTTTCGTAATGATGTTAAATCATGTCGTTTATTTCCGGGGCTTACTTGTATTGACAGACCGATAATGAAAGTATCCTGCAATGTTAATCAAGCTACGCAATAATTAGAATTTTTTATTCTATTTATTTTTTTCCTTAAAAGCAATCACTGCTCGATCGTTGAAATATACTTCCTTGTTTATACGCAAAGTTATTTTTTATGCAATTCTAGAATTCAATATTTCGGAACAAATGAAACATCTGCGGAGTTTGACATTTGGATAAAAGCAATTGTCGATATTTTTAATTAAAATTTAAATTCCGTACGATCAAAGGTTTTGGATGATTAAAATTTCTGTGTGATAAATATCACATGGAGAGTTTAATTACGGAATTAACTTTTGAGATTTTTTAAAAATATTATCAATTCATACATTTGATGCTTTGATTTAAAATGGCGTTCATTTGTAGAATGTACACCATTAAAAAGTGTTCGACCATGAATGTTGGTACATCAATCAATCCAATCATTTGTAATGCACAATCTAGGAATAGAAGACGCCATTTTCAAAGCAGGTAAAATATTGATGCGAGCATATAACATAATATATATATATATATATATATATATATATATATATATATCATTTGTATTCATAGTGCGATATAAACTATGGATGTCCTACATAGGCAAATTATTTATTACTTTGTATAAAATTATATTGTTAATACTGTTTCTATAAAACTGAATAATAATAGTCCTATCGAATTAGCATCAGCGTTACCACCTTGTCTAGATTTATCCATTATCTGAAAGTTTAGCTCTTGAAAATGGCTAAATCTAGTTATAAAATGACTAACTATTTAACACTTCTCTTAAAGGATATACATCTATAGAAGTTTGAAATTAGTCATTTTTTCCCATGATTCTATCTATGATATCCATCCATGTGTTGACAACACTGATTGTTTTTATTATCTATAAATGTCTTAAATTTAGAATAATTCCTGTTCTACCTAGAATAGAAAATTGCAAGACATTCCACCGAGTTCTACTTTTTTACATTAAGTATCAACATCAGTTTTCATGATGGAATGTGAATTCGTTATTAAGTGTTTGTGTCTACAAGTCATACATACACAAAGTTGGAATTATTTTCAAAATGGGCAACAAGCGTGTTCTCGAGATCTTAAAGCGTGCTTTCCCGCAAAAATCTGCTTTCATGATGGAATGTGAATTCGGTTTTAAGTGTTTTTGTCCACAAGTCATACATACACAAAGTTGGAATTATTTTCAAAATGGGCAACAAACGTATTCTCGAGATCTCCTGCAAAAATCTTGTTTTCATGCTGGAATGGGAATTCGTTAAGTCTTTCTGACCACAAGTCATACATACACAAAGATGGAATTATTTTCAAAATGGGCAACAAACGTGTTGTCGAGATCTTAAAGCAAGCTTTCCCGCCAAAATCTTGCTTTCATGATGGAATGTGAATTCGATTCTAAGTGCTTTGTCCACAAGTCATACATACACAAAGATGGAATTATTTTCAAAATGGGCAGCAAACGTGTTCTCGAGATCTTAAAGCATGCTTTCCCGCCAAAATCGTGTTTTCATGATGGAATCTGAATTCGTTTTTAAGTGTTTTTGTCCACAAGTCATACATACACAAAGATGGAATTATTTTCAAAATGGGCAACAAACGTGTTCTCGAGATCTAAAAGCATGCTTTCCCGCCAAAATCTTGTTTTCATGATGGAATGTGAATTCGTTTTTAAGTGTTTTTGTCCACCAGTCATACATACACGAAGATGGAATTATTTTCAAAATGGGCAGCAAATGTGTTCTCGAGGTCTTAAAGCATGCTTTCCCGACATCGCAAATAATTGCGAAAACAATACTTTCTCTAAAAACCATATGAGGGCTCATTTAATGAATTTAATGAATTTAGCGTTTAAAAGCATTGAGCGATTACAAATGTTCATTAACAAAAGGGGAATTTCTGTTGACGCTTTTGAGAACAAGATATTTCAATTCCATGATAAATGTCGACCTGTCAGCGCAAGTAAACCCGAAGATAAATGGGAGAATCTAATAGCATCCCGAAATAAGATCAATATACCCGATTAAACTGAAAATGCGCGGCAAACGTAACAGTTGCACTTTGTTCTCACATGAGATACGAATCGCAGTATTGATCCGAATTGAATGAAGCATTGAAATTGGAAAACATTACAATATTCTAACGCACTATGGCTTAACTGTTTCTAACTATTAATAATTCCATTAATGGTTTTATATACAATAATTGATTCGTTAGTAATAGTGTGAGATAATTGATTACATGCATTAACCGGTTTCGAAAGATGAATTAGCCTATTTCGTCAAAGTAAATGGCACAGTGACAATAACAAACGCAGGGAAATATCTTATAAATTCACATTTTCAGCAGTGACTGCTCTATTTTAATTCTCTCATAAAAGAAGGCTACGTATTTTATTAAATTATAGATAATTACTCAACTTTATTATCCTGCCATTAAATAGGCATTTTAAACTAGAAAACTTTTATATTATGTATATGAATGATTATTATATGGATATCATTATATGAGTTTGAATCAGCATTATATATTTGAATATTATATATTATATATTTTATGCATATTTGTGCATCTAAATTATCTTAAAACTAGAACGAATTATCCGCCGTTGACCGTTTCCTATATAAGTGACCGCTACTTAAATAATACAGATACAGACAATACTAATAAATTTTCAAATAACATGTTTTAAACAAAATAATTCCCATGCTCCGTGTGTTTCCAGGAGTAACCATGCCAAATATGCAACGTAGATGTAATACGTCCGAAATAAGATTATTTGGTGTGCCCTAAATAAATGCAAGTCCATCTCTGGGGGTATGCTCTTGATTTTTAACGCGGTCGAGCGTTCGAAAGACCCCCAAATGTGCGAAGGAATTCTTGAAAAACAAGGATATTTGATAATGTTAAATAGGTAATGTTTTATTCTGAAACGTATGATACAAATTTCGAACGCTAGCTTGAATCGTCCTTGAGATATTACATGTTTTTCATTAATGTATCTAAAAAATTACATAAACATTAACAGTTGTAAGTATCATCAAATATGCAATACTTGGGAACAAATGTTGCGACTAGTTTAGCGAAATATCGCCAAATTGACAGCTTTATCAAAGCAGTGCCAAATTGACGAGAATACCGCTAAATTGGCAAAGGCAACGCAAAATTAATGCATTGATTATAATTAAAGTATTTTAATATAATATAATTGGGTATATTGCTTTGCAAGTGTTAGCAATATTTCCAATTGTCATGTTATATTTGCGCGAAACACAAGTCAATTTGTTATGTCAAAATAATTTTATATATTGCCATCCAGAAAAGCGCCAAATGTTAGCGCACTTATCAATGTTAGAACGTTGTGCCATTGATCTTGTTCTTCATTACGCATTGGAAGAAGTAAGGTACTTGCATTATGTAGCGAAAGTCATATGCTGCCCACATCACATTTTTTATAAGATTCGTAAATCGTCTGAAACGTACTAAAAATATATTATCATTTGATGCACACCTATTTTCTATTGTATTTCTCTGGTTATATTTAAAATATATTATCATTTGATGCACACCTATTTTCTATTGTATTTCTCTGGTTATATTTAAAATAAAAACAGCTAATACTTCTCAACCGTACGCTCCCCCCATTTCTGACAAGTACCAATAACAACTGGTATCACCGTAGAAAAAGAAAGAAGATAAAAACAAGGCGGAAGCATAAATGTGCTTCTGAAAGAGGGCGGATCCAGGAAATATGTCCGTAGGTCCACAACAATGGCTCATCATGAGTCAGAAGGACAATGGACCATGAAAGAGATCACAGGGGAATTGGTTGATATTGGAAGGGGAAATTCATGCACTATGAACATGGAAATGGTGGCGACTATGAAAATATTATAAGTGCATCGAAACATATGAACGATTTCATATGGATTGCAAATGCTACTTTGCCCAAAATCTATCTCATCTATCTTCTCATTTATAATATATTGTCCATATTTCACCTGCACTTCGCGCGTCCTCAATGAGTATTAGACACTAAATGTGACACTTTCACATTTAACAAAAGTTTCAAAGTCAAAAAACGCTTTAAATTTGAACATGAAATATCTGATGTGGGTAACACATGACTTTCACTACAGGCTGAAAATTCGATTTATCTTTATTACTTTCATCATTCATTAAATTGAGTTTTATTGCACGAAATAACATGCAAAGTTATTTGAAATTACACTAAATTTGCACTTTTAATTCAATTTTCGATTCCATTTGGTAACTGGGCTTATTTAAAAGGCTTTGCAAAAGTGCAAAAAAAAAATCTAGAATTTCTCGATAACAGCTAGTCCTAGAGCGGTTCATATTATTCTTGACTTCATAAAAAATTACGTATTAAACACACATTTGACTAATACATATGAAGACAGTAATAAGTGATAACATCCTGACTGCCAAATTTCATAAAACTCTCTGAAGAATATAATTCCTTCAACTAAGGAAAAACGAGATTGACTGTTATTACATTCCCATACAGTTTATAGAAAATAAATTATAAAATTTTTAACACTTTCACTATGCATCTTACAAATATGGTTAAAACACATATAGTATAGAGACAGTTAGAAATAAATCAGATTAAAATAAAACAAGAAACATCAACCACGCATAAAGCTTTGATTATGAAACACTTGCCAACTGGAATACAATTTTATTTAAACATCTCTAAAATGCGATACATTCAGCGATGCTATATTTAAAATTATCGCAGTGCTATAATAATTTATTATATTTGAGAACTTAAAACTTCATCGAAAAAAAATAACTTTACTCAAACGACGTCATCAAAATATAAATCGTATAGTTCTCTATGTAAAAGAAGTAAATATTTCATTTATACATTTTTATTTCAGACTCCAGAATTAAATAATTTTGCGTGAAAAAAATTTAGCAATTCTTATTAAACTCATCTTACAATAACGTGTTTACATTCTGCAGCCTTTAAAATTAGGCTTCGTTGTAGAAATAATCAAAGTTTGATGATCAGCGGTTTTAGGAAGGATGCAATATTAAATATAAATTTAAAAGAACTTTAAAAATCGCAATTTTTACTCTGAAAAAAAAATGGATGCCATATTTTATTTTGAAGTGGATCAGGTGATATCTTGATATTAAATGGATGTAATTAATATCTTAATTTTTATTTTAAAAAATACCAAAAATATTTTGCCGAAATTTTATTCATACATTTAATGGGAAAATTTGAATATGTCCTAAAATTTTCGAAGTAATTTGTAAATTTTAACTTAAAAAATGCTTGAAAAAGTAGTTCCCATAAGATATTTCATTTTTCGACCCGGGTTCAATCCAAAACTAATTGGGTGATAATATTGATTTACATTCCCATGTGTCCCACAGATCGTCTCAACAACTTACTAAAATGTCATTTTGATAAAGCCATTTTTAAAGCTGTTATCGTACGAACGGACGGACAGGCAGAATGACCAAAGTCATAATCACTTTTCAACTATGTTGTAAAGTATTAAATATTGAAAAATTGCTAAAACAGTGACCTAGCTATATATGTGTAGATTGTGTAAGGTACACGCTACGATATTAAGGTCTGCAGAAACAACAATTTTAGACTTTGCTCCACCCAACTGGATGGTAACTGAGTATGAATGCCCAGAAGCTCGAACCCAACTTGAACCAAAAATCATTGACCGTCGGAAGGGCTCAAATAAAACTACTTGTTATTTCAGATAATTTCAAAATAACAAATCCGGGTCACCTAAGAGCCAGTAGTATACAGGATGTCCAGTGTTATCGGTGCCCAGTGGCTATTTCCTCAACCGTTAGTCACAGAAATACACTTCCAATTGCAAAAATGTTTTAAATTTTAAAATCTATTAGCTTAGAAACAGTTTAAATCAATAAATACATTTCTGAAAGAAATACGAAATATACATTTTTATACAGTCCCCCCGGTCCTACCAATTATATTTAGGAAAATCATCCACATACAATTTTATGCAATATAAAAAAAATATATATTTTTTACGGCCAAAATTGACCAACTTATAACTGTTTAAAGTTGGAGCACTTTTTGTGAAACCGTATTGAGAAATATTGAGAAATTGGACCGTATTGAGAAATGGTCAATACGGTCCCTGATTGGTTGGTTGGAGGAGAAATGGCCAATACGGTCCCTGATTGGTTGGTTGCCTGAAACGGGACATTTTTATGCGTGGAACAGCGACTTAAGTCATAAAGTGTAATGCTTCATAACTCTGTGAATTTTGGTCGTAAAAGGACAATTTTTTTTTTATTTTGCATGAAATTGTATGAGGATGATTTTCCTAAAAATAATTGGTAGGACCTGGGGAACGTATAAAAATTTATATTTCGTATTTCTTTCAGAAATGTATTTATTGATTTAAACGGCTTCTAAGAAAATGGATTTTAAAATTTAAAACATTTTTGCAATTGGAAGTATATCTCTATGCCTAACGGTTGAGGAAATGGTCATTGGGCACCGATAGCACTGGACACCCTGTATAAAAAGATTACTTAAAGCTTTTTTCTCAACATTGCTAAAATTATTAGTTTTTGTACTTTTTATGTTAATATCCATTCATTGCTTTTCAAAACCTGTATCTCATAGACCCATGCAAAGTCCAAGTAGTGCAGATATCTTATGCGGGGAAATAATTTTTTTCCAAGGCGAAATTTAACCGAATGCTGGAAAAAAATGTTTCACATGAAGCTCCTAACTTCTAAAAAGCATAACTTTATTTGCTTATAACTATATGTATTCTTTGAAAATACCACCAACCTTCGCATCTGTTCATAAGACCATGATATATGTTTTCTTTACATGTTGAGGTTAATGATCTGCACACCTAAACAAAAATAGTTGAAGTTTCATCTAGGTCAAGGATTAACACCTCCACACCTATCCCAGCAACGCTTTCTTATCCACACATTCCAAACATTGTGCTTACTGCGCATAAACGTCTCAAAAATGTTCCATTGTTAATTGCGGTGTATTTATAACTCTTCAGAGTCACGGTGTAGACAAGATGACTGAGAGAAACATATGACCCCTACCTTCAAAGCTAAATAGATTTTATTTCATATTTTTTTATCTTCCGTTTTTATGTCATCAGTAACGAATTCTCTCCAGTCTGTTACTGTTGTTTATCGAAAAATTCTATATATATCACTATAAATGTCAAGGATTCTGGAATATCATTTTTGCTTAACATCAGTTTTAAATTTAGCCCACACAATGTTGTCACTTCTTTGGATCGACATGGTGCACCTGGTTTTAATAAATTATCTCCCAGCTAAATACTTAACGATTATTTCTTTAATTTGTATATTCCATTGGGCAATAAAATATTCAAAATTTTTTTGTTTTGAATTTTAATTTGAATCAAGATCAACAGCTTGATTCAATTTCGTATATAAACCCTTATAGCCTATTTATTATTTTATTATTTTAGATATATCTCAAATAGCATCCGTTTAGGTCGACCCGATAATATATGCTTTTCGGTTGGGGGGGGGGGGGGGGGCTAGAGGTTTCGATTACCAAATGTCTTCAGGTCTTCGGACTTAAACCTGGTTCGGGCTATGATGCTATCAGAACAAGTCAGATAAATATCTGAAATTTTGATGCGTGAAAACCTTTGATACTTAAACATTTATCCCATATATTTCAATGGATATGCAATATTAAAATATTTCAATCAATTTACATATTAGTTGAAAAATAATAATTCAACATGATTTTGAGAAATCTGAAATCTTTAACGAAATTAAATATGTAAAATTTTCAATGTTCATTGTATATTCGTAAAAATTAAACATCCATAGTTTTTTCCTATCTTGTACTACACAATCTTTTCAAAAAGTCCATGCTGTAAAATGCATTAGAATAGACAATTCCGGCCTCTTTTTATTATTTTTTATTCGATTCGAAATGTTTCAAAACGGACAAAAGTACAAAAATTTTTATTCTCCGAGTTGTATTTCATGTTTTATTAGCAGTCAAAGTTCGCCTTTCTGACTATGGCGGGAAAACGGTCCCGCGCACGGAATGTGACGTCACAAAGTTCATCCGCGGCTTCCGTCTTTGAGAATTGGTGCATAAGTTTGGTTACATTCGGAAAGTTCCGATAATTATAATTATTTCTTCCGTCCCAAACTTCCCAATAGTTATAAGTATTGTATCGCTCCAATGTGCCCAACTATTAGTTTTACATCATCAGATAAAATATTTATATCAGTGCCAAAAAATGTTTTTCGTGAAAAATTAGGTAAAGCGCAGGAAGCCAGATTATAAACAAAATTCACCACTGTCATTAAAGAGTGTTCATTACGTATGTTATGATAATAAATCAGTGACTGTATAATACACTTTTCAAAGCCATTTTATGAGAAGTTATTTCTTTATGATTTAATAAACTTTGAAAATCCACTACTGGTGTCCACTACTGGTTCGGCACTCTATTTTTAATTTTGCTATTACGAATGAATTTAAAGCTAGATTCAAAGTGGATTATTGACTTTGTACCCGGTTCAGTGTGTGGTGTTCGCAGTTAGTTTAGTGAATATAAAAAATTCCTTGCATATTTTTTTTTATATCTGTATATACTGCAGTGAGCAGCTGCAATTTGGTATATTCATTAAGTCCATGTGCTTTTGAAAATATATAAAATAGATTTTATCTAAAAAAAAAAAAATTAAATCACAAATTTGAAACATTGCACAAAAGAAATAGAAATTACATGGAAAATAATTTAAAATTCCTTTACCTATTTAGAATCATAAATGATTTACTGTTTATTATAGGTTTTAAATTTAATATGACAAGAAACAATTTAAAACTGCTTTTAATTTAAAAATAAATTATTAGATATTATACTTAGAATCCTCACGAATCATATAAATATAATAAAAATATATGCATAAAAATATATATACATATAAACATAAATACATAAATATTATTTTTAATTCCCAGAAAAAATACACCGCTCAATCTAAACTTTCGGTTTAAATTTACTGTATAACAAACTTAACTATAAAAGGCTATTTGCACTCAAAAAATTAAGGAGCACATTACAAAAAAAAAAAAAAAAAAAAAAATCATCGGTGGGTCATCCAGTCTGATGGAGCCAAAATGGCTTTGCGTAAATAATATTTTGTAAATTAAAGATTCAATTTGTTCGTTTTTTTTCACTCATTTGTTTCATTTACAGGCTTTCAAAGTGCTACAAATTACTTGCTAACTACTTATAGCTAGCTAGTACTTTTTGCTTTCGTCCCTATTTCATCTGGATACTCTGACTCTAGATACGCAATTGTCTCAAAATATGATTTTTTTTTAACTTGGTATTTATATTAAACGGTATATATATTAAACTTAACAATATATCTAACGGAATTTTACATTCAAATTAATTTATGAACTTGTCTGACGTCACAGCACAAAATTACTTACTTGATTATGTATATTTCCATGTATTATGTTCAAACCTCACCAATCATTAAACATCTTTAGAATCCCCAAGTTTATGTAACATTATAATTTTTTTTAAACAAAATAAAATATCTCGTCCTTGTGCATCCATATTTCACCAAGGAGTAAGTAAAGACACCGAGCTGCAGCAATCGTGATATTTTAAATATTGAAACTTTCCCAGCTATTGGAAAGTCCAGGTTAGAAACTAAGCTATCGAAATTAGAACCACTCGATCCAAAACCCAATTATATACACTTATAAGACTTTAAAAGAGCTACAAATTCTTGCTTATTGTTCAAAGCTAACACGTTTATTATTTGAGATATAAGCATTACAAACTTGTAAAATGAAAAATTTTTAATCTTCTTCAAATTGTCAAGACGATTACTCAAAAACTAAGTCAGTAAGGTTCAATATATTAGCTATTTTTTTTCAAAAACTAGATTCGGAAACTACATTTACTAATACCTATTTTTGAATTTTTGATATTTACTATTTTTGATATTTACTAATACCTATTTTTACCCTATTTTCGGAAACTACATTTACTAATACCTTACTATTTATATCTATCTTTTGAAGTTTAAGTGTAAGTAGGAAAAATTAAAAAAAAAACACTTGCTCGAATAGACGCTTTAAGTGTTTTCTAAAAAAGTTCCAAAGTATTAAAATTATTTCATATATTCATAATCTGGACTAACGAAACAAAAAAAAAAAAATGTACATTTTTATCTATCACGACATTTTTATCTATCACGTTCGGAGAAATTGGCGTCCAAAGTGTTTGCATTTTTCGTAATGCTCCGATTTCCCCTACAGATACCTTAAACGTAAATGTAATTCACATAATAATAATAATAATTATTATTATTATTATTATTATTATTATTATAAACCTTCAAGAAATGGGTATCAAGTTTACATCTCGAATTTCAGCTGTCACAAAATATTTATTATTTCTGAAAGAGAGCGCCATCACAGTAAAATCTATCTTAGGCAAATTGTCTGATTGCCCTTTAACAAAACCAGAATCCATGTTTACAATAAAATGAAATAAGAAACAAATAATTTAAACTCAAACAGACCAAGAACAAATGGGTAAAATAATTATAAACAAATTGTAAACAAAATTAAACGCCAACTACTTGCAAATATCTCAGTAGAAATATCATAGTAGAATGTTGCATCACAGGTCGAACGGGTCGCGTGACGTCACAGCCAATCACGGGCCGTTTTGTGTTTGAGTAGATTTTGCCCTTTTTCATTTCTTGATATTTAAATAAATAATTATTTTAAGAGATTTTCGCTTGGATATTTGAAATCAGAAAAAAATTCTCTATACATATCAATTGGTTTTAAGATCTTTAAAAAAAATCGGAATTGTCCATTGTTCTGTTTCAAGTTATTTTAAAGCAGAGGTAGATGTTTCTAAAATAAACGTGGTCTGTTGTGGATATATTACAGCTAATTTTTAGTAAATTGTCTTCTTTGAAAATATGTAAACAAAATTGAAGAACACTTTGCTACAGTTGTGGTAACAGCTTCCGGGATGTATAATATGTAACGACCACCATGAAAGAAACTGCGGTTTCAAGTTATACCAAGACACCACCTACCTTGAGAATTGTGCCATAAAATTAAATACCGAGAATTTTCCTGTCTGTATAGGCATATTGTGGACTTACAGGGGAAGAGCATGTTAAAATTATGGATTAGTTCGCATTTACCAACTATAAGTTAATCATATTTTACTGTACATTTATTTAACTTTACCATGTTCTTTTCAGCTTTATACTAAATAGTTTTTAATACACAATAAAAGCTAGATCTCAATTCCAGTATCATGTTAGTTATGCTTTTCTGAAATGGAATAATTTAAATATTATATATTGCAATACAAATATATCAATTTATATTTATGGCAAACATTAGAATCGTTGAATCTTCAATTAGCTGTTACTCAGAAATAAAAGTTGAATTGCATAACTTACACACATTTTAATGAATTTTACAAATTTTCTTTTAATGTAAGTAATAATCCTACAGATTCGGTTAAAAGCTCGTTGAAATGACTGCTCTGCGTAAAAATCACACCTTTTTATGCCCAATTTAAAAATTCACAGAAAATTCAGAACTGGAATAATGTAAAAAGAAATTTATTCAAATACGAAGATATCACTTCATATTTATGACGAAAATTAAAATCATGTGAATATTGAATTTGCTGATACACAAAGATAAAAACTGAATTGCATAATTTATTCATATTTCTACGAATTTTCAGTTCGTCTTTATAATGTGAATGAATTGTCCAACAGATGTAGTTTAAAGTTCGTTGAAAAGGCTGTTCTTCGACTTTCTTTTTCGATGGCGTCGAAAACGTTCTAATAATTATTTTGATCCCTAATGAACCGATTTCTCCGAAAATGCTGCTTTAGCGTAGAATAACTAAAAAACTAATTCAAATGTTTAAAATCATCACTTTTAAAATGGGACATTATTTGAATTATCAATGCATTAAGTTGTGTGGCTGTGGCTCGCTTAAATTTTTTGCCAGATGAATAAACAAAACGACAAAATATATCTTTTTACTTTCCCTGCAATACATGGTAATGTATAGGGAAAGTATTGGAATCATGTCGAAAATCGCAACTCGAGTTTTCGAAAGATCTACACGTTTCGAAACCTCTAGAATACGAAAAAACCATTTTTAGCGTGACGTCTGTGTGTGTGTCTGTGTGTCGGTCTGTGCAGATTTTGTATACACTCTAACTAAAAAACTGATGGACCGAATTTCACAAAATTTGGTAGGTAAGTTACTTGTGAGCGAGTCTGGTGCTAATTAGTTTTGGGTACGATTCGGGATAAAAGTACCCGCCTTTTTTTGCGAAATGGCCCGCAAAAGCTTGTATCCACTCTAACTGAAAAACTAATGGACCGAATTTCACAAAATTCGGTAGATGAGTCACTTGTGGGATACCCTGGTGCTGATTACATTTTGGTACGATTCGGAAAAAAATGACCTGCCTTTTTTTGCAAAATGACCCGCAAAAATCGTCCAAATCTAAACTAAAGAACTGGGTATACTCAAATAAATCCATTAAATGCTGATTTAATACGTAATTTTTAACGACGAAAGGAATAAGATCAACCCCATTACACTAGGACTAACCGTTCTCGAGATATATTAGTTTTTCGTACTTTCCCTACGCCACCTTTGAAAATAAGCCCGGATACCGAATGAGAACGAAAATTTAATTAAAAGTGAAATAAATTTAATTAAAATAAAGAGAACGTAGATATAAGTCTGCAGGGAAAGTCATGTGCTGCCCACATCAGATTTTTACTTTCCCTGCAATACATGGTAATGCATAGGGAAAGTATTGGAATCATGCCGAAAATCACAACCCTAGTTTTCGACGGATCTACACGTTTCGAGACCTCTAGAATACGAAAAAACTATTTTTAGCGTGACGTCTGTGTGTGTGTCTGTGTGTGTGTCTGTCTGTCTGTGTGTCTGTCTGTCTGTCTGTGCAGATTTCGTATCCACTCTAACTAAAATACTAATTGACCGAATTTCATAAAATTTGGTTGGTATGTCACTTGTGGGCGGATCTGGTGCTGATTAGTTTTGGATACGATTCGGGATAAAAGAACCCGCCTTTTTTTGCGAAATGGCCCGCAAAGGCTTGTATCCACTCTAGCTAAAAATTTAATGGACTGAATTTCACAAAATTTGATAGATAAGGCGCTTGTGGGTCACGCTGGTGCTGATTAGATTTTGGTACCATTCGGAAAAAAAATAACCTGCCTTTTTTTTCAAAATGACCAGCAAAAATCGCCAAAATTTAAAATAAAGAACTACGTATGCTCAAATATATCCATTAAATGCTCGTTTATTACGTAATGTTTAACGAAGAAAAGAATAAGACCAACCCCATTACACTAGGTCTAGCCGTTCTAGAGATATTTTAGTTTGTCTCGTATTTTCTCTACGCTATCTTTGAAAATAAGTCCAGTTATCAAATGAGAACGAAAATTGAATTAAAAGTGAATTAAATTTAATTAAAATAAAGAGAACGTGAATATAAGTCTGCAGGGAAAGTCATATGCTGCCCACATCAGATTTTTAAATTTTAATTACGTCAAATATGCGTATTATGAATAACAAGGGTAAACCTGTTATATATTTGACATGTTAAACAAGCGACATATATGTATTCCCTTTGAAATTGTCATCTCTCTGCTCAAATAATCCCATTATTGATGCATCAACCAATTTATTTCTAAAATGCTTTAACATAAAATTGGACTATGCCTCAAACATAACAGGAAAGTAAAACTAAGTCATCAAAACTGACACAGAAAACATGAAACTCTTTGCCGTTAAAATTGTGAGCAGAAAGAGTTGGAATTATAATTATAGCTGTAACACGAACACTAGGAAATTGGCTTAATGCCTCCCAAGAACGAATTACGCAGCGGTGTCTTTGAGATTCTGAGACAAAAATATATCCTGCGACCTAATGTGACATTACGCGTTCTAATGAACAGTAGTTAGCTGCTGTGAAAGGTACACTGGAACGTTGTTAAGTGCGTTAAGTATGCAAATTCTTGTAGACAGGAAGTTGGGAGCAAACGAGAATATTAAAGCACTTTACCAAACTAATATGACAAAGGTAGGGGAGATGTTTAGGTGTTGTTTTTGATACAAACATGTTAAGTACGTAGTTGAACTCAAGTGTAAAGTCGTTTTATATGAGTGATAATATATCAGTGTAGAATAAGAAAATTGGTTTATAAAATATGCTTTTAATGAAATAAGAAATTTGGTTTATAAAATAAAAAAATGGTTCATATAATAATGCTTGCAATGTTTATAGGAATATGCTTGTAATGTAATAATAAGAAAATTTGTTTATATCATAACGTTTGTAATGTTCATAGGAATAGACTTGTAATGTAGTAATAAGAAAATTGATTTATCTAATAATGCTTGCAATGTTTGTAGGAATATACTTGTAATGTAATAATAAGAAAATTGGTTTATATAATAATGCTTGCAATGTTTATAGAAGTATGCTTGTAATGAAATAACAAGAAAATTGGTTTATATATATACTTACAATGTTTATAGGGATATGGTTGTATGTATTCACTTGATGCAATATAATGGGATACAGTTAATATCCAGAAATAGATTTGATTTATTTTATAGAAGACTAGGGGGCTCTGCCTCCCAGCTCGCTAAGCTTCGCTAATCCCCGTAACACGCTTTGTGAATTATTTCAAAGCAAACTAAATTATAAATCTGTAAACGGATTTTTTTTTGTAGTTTTACCCACTTATTTCTTCATAAATGTACCAACTTTCAAATTTTTGCATGCTATAGTTTTTGAAGTACGAGACAGAAGAAACCTATGGACATGTTGATAACTTTGAAATTTTTTCACTTTAAAAGTGCATAAAACCCATAGCTTACATCGAAATTTAACACAAGGCTCTGTCCTGCAAAAATTCAACTATGTAGGAACCTGCCTGCAAAAAGTCGTTGCCTTGATATTGTTAGACTATCCAGGACGCGAACTCGTAGCTCCAGTACTTTGTGTATGATGTAAAATATCTTTTGACCTGCAATATATATCGAGAAACGGTTTATTTTAGCGTGTTTTCCAAACCTTTCTCTACATGTGTACCAAATTATATATTTTTGTATGTTATAGTATTTGCGGTACAAAGCAGAGGAATTTGTCAAGCAACAGCGGCGGCAGCATCAGCTACTTTTTGCTTTCCTTATATACATATAATGTATAAGGAAAGTATTGTTACGGGATCGAAAATTCGAATTCGAGTTTTCGACGGGAGAGCACGTTCCAAGCATCCCCGTTTTTGAGATGATGTCTGTGTGTGTGTCAGTGAGAGTGTGGAGACGATACTGACGAACGAATGGAGCGATTAGAACAAAATTTGGTTGCAAACTTAAAATCCATGAGTACTGGAAGCCTATCGTTTTTATACGCAATCGGACTTTCAGAATCCCCCTACATTTTTGAATAAAATTTTGAAAAAATCATCAAAATATCAAAACTTTTAATAAACCTACTCAAATTGACATTTCTTATGTAATTTTTCGTTAGAAAATAATTGACATAAATTTTAGAACGTTTGCATGAACCGTTTTCGATATATTGCACATTTTTCAAAAACAATATATAAAATATAAATGAAAATATTACCTATTGTGGAATATGTTCACTTTTCATAAGTAATATCATGCGGTAAATTTGGTGACATCATCCTCGTGGATCTAGCTAATTCCATCCATGAGAAAATATACTTTAGGTAATACTTTTGTATTTGGACGCCAATAGTCATTTATATGCTATAAGAATAACTTATTTATCCGTCCATAACGCTTGGCGAGATTTTGGAGGAATTTCGCCAACTTGGCGAGTTTTTTAATGTTGCCAAATTAACGAAAATGTCGCCAAATTGTTAAAAATGAAGCTAAATCAATGAAAGTGACGACAAGATGATGAAAGTCTAGGAAAGGACATAAGCGTAGACTTTAAGAATAACACATTTCTCCGTCCGTCCGTAACGATAGGCGAGAAATTTAGAGGGACGTCGCCAACTTGGTCACTATTTTAAATGCTGCTAAACTGACCAAAATATCGCCAGATGGATAAAAATGACGCCAAATGGGAAGTAATGTATCACAAATTTTGATTTCCGTCATATGACGGGCTTACCTTCTAGTATATAAGAAATACTCTTCTCTCCGCATGTCTGTAACACTTGATGATGCATTTGGTAAATTTAGCGAATAATTTAGCAAAGTATTGCCAACTAGGCCATATTTCGCTCCAGATTAACAAAATATCGTCAAAATTGAAAAAATGACGCTAAATTAATGAAAATTACGCTTAATTAAGTAATTATTAAAGTATTTTCATATATAGACTGTATCGCTTATTGAGGATGCTATTGCGTAAGCACAGAATTTAGAAACACAGGTAATATACAAAATTAAAGCGGTTTTAGGACGGATGCAACACTAAATATAAATACAAGAAAGATCAATCATGCATAAAGCATTGATTATAAGACACTATCCGACTAAAATGCAATTTTATTAAAACATCTCTAAATGCGATACATTCAGCGGTGATATTATTTTAATTATCACAGAACGACAAGAAATTATTTCACTTGGAAAATTAAAACCATGGAGGTAAAAGTACGTTCTAACTCCATGCTTAAAACTTAATTCAAAATTTGTTCAAAAGACGTCATCAAATTATAAATCGTCTGCATCTCTATGTAAAAGAAGTGAGTATTTCAGTTGTACACTTCTATTCCAGACTCCAGAGTTTGCTCGAAAAAAATCACCAATTCTTATGCAACTCATTTTACTATCACTTGTCTATATTTTACATTCATTAAAGTTAGGCTTCGTTGTAGAAATAATCAAAGTTTGATGATCATTTAAACTCAAATAAATTGCAGTTGCGTTGTTTCAGAATATAGATGCACAGAAATTAAGCAAAAATAAAACAATTTTAAACTCAAATAAATTGCAGTTGCGTTGTTTCAGAATATAGATGCACAGAAATTAAGCAAAAATAAAACGATTTTAAGACGGATATAAAAATCACGAATTTGACACAAGATGGATGGCATTGACCATTTAAACTCAAATATATTGTGATTACGTTGTTTCAGAATAAAGATGCACAGAAAATTAAGCAAAAGTAAATCGGTTTTAGAAATATATATTTAGAAATTAAATATAAATTAAAAAGAATTTTAAAAATCACGATTTTGACAAAAGATGAATGCCATATTTTATTTTAAAGTGTGTCACCTGACTTATTCATATTATATGGGTGTCATTACTATTTTAATTTTTATTTTAAAAAAATAAAGAACATATTTTGCTGAAATGTTTTTTATATGTTTTATTGGATAATTTGAATACTTCCTAAATTTTTCGAAGCAATTTGTGAATTTTAATTTCGCTTAAAAAATGTTTGAATAATTAAGTCCTATAGGGTTCAATGTATTCATTAACAACATACTAAACATGTATTTCATTGACATCAACATACATTCATTGACATCAACATACATTCATTGACATCAAAAATGTATTTCATGTCATCAACATACTGAACATGTATACCAACATGTATTTCATTAACAACATACTAAAATTTCATTTTGATAAAGTAACTTTTAGGGCAGTTAACGTGCGAACGGACGGACTGACAGACAGACAGAATGAACAAAGTCATAAACACTTTTCAACTATGCTGTAAAGTGTTAAAAACACAATACCGTGGATCTTATAAATTATTTTCTAACTGTAAAAGTAGTAAATTCATTCAATTATATAAGGAAATCTAGGTACTTCCTATATTAGATTTTTTTTTTAATATTTCAAATGCTATAAAATTACTCTAGTTCTCGCAAAAATCATATGTCAAATATTCACGTGATTAAACCAATTTAAAATACAAATTACGCAGCGGTTTGTTTCAGATTCCCAGGCAGAAATACACTCAACGACCACACACGGCATTACCCGTTCTAATAAGCAGCACTTAGCAGCCACAGAAGTACGCTGAAAGTGCTTTTAGTATGGAAATTTTTACGGAAGGAGTTAGCAGACAAACGAGAACATCGAAGCCGTTTAGCAAACGCATAATGTAAATAGAGATAAGGGTATGGCTGTTAATGATAATGTGGTCAGGACAAACATATTCAGTAGTTGCCGGGTCACGGAATATTATAATCTACCCTTCTTCAGGGTATATAATATTCTTGAATAGTTGGAAGAAAATATTTTATAGAAATATGCATGGCCGGCATGTTTGTGGGATCTTATGCATTATTTCTGAACTTGATATAAAGAATTGGTTGACATGTATATATAAAATACTGGTTTATAGAAAATAAAGATAGGAGGGATGCCTATAGGGGAGGGGACACCACTCGAGTGGGACTGGGCTTCGAAGGAGGGGGGGGGGGCTGATAACCCGATTGTTTACGGATGGCAAAACAGGAAAGATTCACAATGAGGGGAAACACAAATATGGATGTGTTTGTAAGTTCACAATTTGTATACAGATTGTGTGACTGAAATCAGTAATTGTTGACTGAAATCAGTTATTACTTTCCTTATATGCAATAATGCATAAGGAAAATAATGTGACGGGGTCGTAAATTCAAATTCGAGTTTTCGACGGGAGAGCATGTTTCAAACATCCTTGATCACGAATCGAACATTTTTGAAGTGATGTGTGTGTGTGTGTGTGTGTGTGTGTCAGTGAGTCTCTGGAGACGATAACTGACGAACGAATGGACCGATTCGAACGAAATTTGGTACAAATATTACAATCCGTAAACACTGGAAGCCTATTGTTTTTCTACGCAATCGAATGTACAGAACCCCCCCCCCCCCTAAATTTTCGAGTGAAATTTTGAAAAAATCGTCAAAAAATCAACATCTCTAATAAAGTTAGGCAAATAGACATTTCTTATGTAATTTTTCATTAGAAAACTTGATATAAATTTTAGAACGCTAACATGAACCGTTCTCGAGATATTGCACATTTAAAAAAAAAATTTCAAAGGAATATAAAATAAAAAATATATTCCGTATGAAAAGTGAACATGTTTTTCAATATGTAATACCATGCTATAAATTTGGTGACATCATTCTCGTGGATCTAGCTCGTTCCATTCATGAAAAAAGGTACTGTGTTGTGAGTAATACTTTTGTATTTGAACGCCAATAGTCATTTATCGGCTGTAAGAATAACTTATTTCTCCGTCCATAACGCTTGGCGATATTTTGGCGACGAATTTGGTGGTATATCGCCAACTTGGCGACTTTTTTAAATGTTGCTAAATTAACGAAAAATTCGCCAAATGGATAAAAATGACGGTAAATCAATGAAAGTGACGACATTGACGAAAATTCAATATCTTGGAAAGAATATAAATATCTACTATAAAAATAATCTATTTTTTTACTGTAACAATAGTAAATTCATTGCATTATATAAGGAAAGTCATGTGCTGCCCACATCAGATTTTTTTTTATTATTTAAGATTCCAAAAGAGTAAAACATTAAATTTTACTTTTGAGGAAAACCTTATTAATTTTACGATAGCGAATGTTACAACTACCCTATTCTAAATTCAGTATAATCAAGATTTAACTTTTACAAAATAATTGTTCTGTTTTTTTCTCTTTCAAATGCTATATAGCATTTTAAAATCTTATTTGTTCTCGAAGCTTCTAAAATATCTAATAACATCCAATATATGTCGTTTACAATTGGACCAATTTTCCGTATCTAACAATCTGCTTCAAATAAGATAAGCTGAAATTTTATTCTTCAAGTCGTATAACATGATCTGAATAGATAAATTTACTCAGCATTCGTTTCCTTCTATCCCATTTTGGGAAATTTAAGAATCCGTCTAAAATTGTGTATCAAAATCACATTATTAGACTATAGTACATATTATATTATTATATTTCGCAATATTCATTTTTACATGTATAAATATATCCTTTTATGCGGGAATATTCGATTAAAAGAAAATTCTTCAAATTTACCAATAATTGCGATAAACATATTTTGAATACATTGTGGAAGCTACGCAAACTTTTCTACACAGGTTTATTTGTCCATAGGGGCATTTGGCGAAATTGCGTACTTACGCCTGCTAAATTAAACTATATATTGCGAAATTTGGCGAAGAGGTTTTTAGCATAACACTATGAATGGAAAAGCGAATAAGAAAGAAAAAACTGGTAATAAAAATCTCAATTACTACCTAAAGAGTTAGCGGAATAACCTCCAATGGTATTGTTCAGAACGTGTAAAAAGCACTTCTCTTTAGTCCTTTTGAGTTCCCAGAAAGAAAAAAAAAACTTTACAAATAGCCCTTTCTGTACGTCAATGTAGGGGTTCCAAATGCGAGCACTTGGATGGTTGTCAGGTTTGGCGATTTATCGACATGGTTACAAGGTTGCAAGGTCGCCATCGTTTCAAGGTTGCCAGGTTTGGTGATTTATCGCCATATTGGCGACTTTGGACGACGTTTCGAATGTACTAGGACCTTCTCGAAATGACGAATATTCTGGGAGATACGAATTCATCCTAGAAATATCTAAGGAAAGTATGTAAAAAGAGACATCGCTTAGTTGGAGTACATTGAATTGTGAGTTACTTCAATGTTTTAAGAATATCGTTTTGTGAAATTTGGTGGAGCATTTCTTGCGATTTTAAGTGTTATTCAGAAATCTTGTAAAATAGTTGAACTACTTGCTGTATATTGTTCCTGTTTACGCTGTGTTTGCGAATAAACTTATATTTCGATTTTTTATCATTTTAAAATGTTTTATTTCATTTTCCCGGTTCCCTCAACGAAATTCGCATGCTTCAATTACAATTTGAAACCAAAACATTCACTAAAACTATCTGAATGATGATACGTTAGAGGAAAGGTGATACGCTCTGAGTGGTTGTTACCCCCGCTCCTACTGGATTATGGTTTAAATTAGGTGGTTCAAGGCTGTTATATGATCGACCTCCTGCGGTACTCCGGGGCAACGTTCTCTCACAACAAAATAGTACATTCTTCAGCCGCTTTTGTAGGCGAATCTCTAATTAATTAAGCATCTGGTCCTTGAAAAAACACATTTACGAAATATATAATATTTTATATAATATTTATATAATATTTTATATAATATTTATATAATATTTTATATAATATTTATATAATATTATATACTATTTTACAAATATTGGTTATATATTGGCAAGCCAATATTGTTTGCTTAGATACAGTTTAGATAGAGACAATGCCATTGTTACATTGGCAAAAGATCTACATCAAAATATTGAGGCCCAATATTGGCATGTTACTAGATATTATTGGATATTTCAACAGAATTGTGTAACTTTAGTGTTAATGTTATATCTGACGATGCATGTACAGAATATAAATTGCAGTACTTGAATTATTCCATTAAGCGCTATTTCATGAATCGAATTATCCCTTTAACAATTTAATTAATCATATTTTCCAAAATTATCGTATATCCCATAATATAATCAGCTATTTCAACATAATATGTAACTACCGTATAATAGCTGTAGATGCAAGTTCTGAATATTTATTACAATAATCAGATTATTCCGCTAAGCACTACTTCATGAACCGAATATTATTAGTGAAATTGCAATTAGTTATTTTGCATTAATAGTATAGTAACTGGGATGTTGTAACATATATTTTTATTAATAAGATTTTGAATAATCAAGAACATACGTTGAATACCTGAAAAGTAAGAATTACGACCCAATGCCATTGAAATTATATGAGAAAAATATATCTGTGAAACTAATGTGGCATTCCTCGCTGTAATGCATAGTTCTTGGTTGACGCAGAAATATGTTGAGAACGCTTTTACCATGCAAATTTGAGGACACTGAGTAACGAACAAACGACGATGTTGAAGCAATTGACCAAACATATAATGTAAACAGAGGAGAGTATGACTGTTAATGATAATGCGATGTTCTCAAGAGAAAGACATTAAGTACTTAGGTGGTCGCGAAATATTAGTTTTAAAGTACTTATCTTTAAAATGGATAAGGATACTGCATAAATTACTACTAGGGGTGGATTCCTACTAGCGATGGATCTTATCACTACTAGACTTAAAATAGGTCTTACAAGTACTAGACTTAAAATAAGTCTTGTAAGACCTACTTTAAGTCTAGTACTTGCAAGACCTATTTTATGCCTAGTACTTGTAAGTACAAGACTTAAAATAGGTCTAACCAGTAACTGATTTAAAATAGGTCTTATAAGTACTAGACTTATAATAGGTCTTACCAGTCAGTACTTGATTTAAAATAGGTCTTAGCAGTACTAAACTTAAAATAGGTCTTACCTGTACTAGACTTAAAATAGATTTTACCAGAAGACACAAGCGGATTTAGAATAGTAAAAAATGTCAGCTTTACACTTTATGCATGTATGCTAAGTGTTACAAGAAGTATGTTCACAACGAATGAAATATCAACAGTTGGTTTTAAGGTGAAATACAAAAAGTAATCAGCAAATAGAGGAGAATTCATCTATTGTAGTTATGCCACCCGGAACTAATAATTTAAAAAGAAAAATGCAAAATTTAGTTTTTCATACAACATCCCAATTGAAAAGAAAATATCTGTGCTGAAGACCACACGGTAGAAACGAAACTTATGTGTGAAAGAGAATAGCTATTACATCCTTTAGATTTAGAGGTTCTAAATCTAAAGGAGAAGAAAAAACCTAAAAGAGGGACTAAGTTCTAAACTTGAATGACAAAGTTAGAAGCTTGATATTCGGCATATTGAGTATTCCACTGGTACTTTTAAGGAAAGCACAAATATTCTTAATTATCAAGTTTTAAAAAAACGTAATAATCGTAGACGGATTTTCATGTTTTTTAATACTTTTACCTGAATTAGAAACATGTTAATTTCAACAAATCTTAATGTTTAACGTAATCTGATAGGTTTAGCGCTATTTTTAAATAACATATTTCTTTTTACTAAAAACCTTTTATAATACAATTTAAAGGGCATATAAAACCAGAAGATGCAAATACATATTAAATTTTGGAGGTCGACAGATAGATCAAATTATAATAATTGGCAACACGGCGCTAGCCTAAATAGAAAATCTTTCTATTTTCAAATGATTTGGTCAGCGGCGGCAGTGGTTGCACCTAGTTATTTTTTAATACATAAAGATTCAAAACAAATACAACATAAAAATCTAAAAGAAAAAATATTAAATGTATATCAGTTATAAGCTTATTAATTATATCATTTGGTCATGAGGAAATAAAACTCTATCCGTACTTAGGGAACTGCTTTTCCAAATTAAATGAAATTCATGAAAAGTTTAAAAAAAACGTTACAAAATAGAATTTAAATATTTCTTAGAAGTTTTTAACGGAAATTTTACAATTTCATATTCAATTATTACAATTTCATTATAGAAATGTAGATGGTCATATATGTTTTATGTAAATTAGAACTGTGATCTGCTACTTAAACAGTTTTTTTTTAAAGTGGAGTAAAATCTTTATTCATCTTTATAACTTTTTAATTGAAAATTCAAATATTAAAATTTTAATTTACAATCTTTTTTAAAGTTTCAACAATCATGACTTTCATTTTATCCTTTTATGTTTAATAAAAATTTATATAAAATAACTTAAAAATATTTTAATTAAATAATTGAAACATAAACTTATTGGTATAACATATAATTAATTATTATTTTCCATATGTCAATCACACTTTATTTTAATATAAATTTATATTTTTCATATTTCAAATTTTTCTCGTAAATAAATTTTTCATTTCAAGCACACTTTTCTTTTCTCATCTATTTGATGTAACTGTTGATTTAGTTAGATATATTTATCTACGAACTTTATTTTTAAAACTGTAGTATTTAAAACAATTTTCCAAATTTCTCGAAATCTTATAGCAAAAAATGGCAAAATGTAATCATTAAATTAAAAATAAATATTAATTTCAGTAAAAATATATTTTTATATATTTTCAATCTTCTAATTTACTATACTAACATCAGAATATTAAAATCTAATTGAAGTTTTAATATTTAAAAAATCCATCATAGCATTTAAATTCGATATGTAAATTCGAAAATATGATGCTAAAAGAAAACAGAAAATGTATATTACATTATGAAAATATATATACTATGAATTTGACAATGAATTTTAAAAATCAATATACTAAAAAAATTGAGAGATGTTTTAAAACAATGACTTTTAAAAAAATCAAAATTTATTATTTGAAATTTTGCATCTAATGCTTTGAGAATAATGTTATATATATATATATTTATACACACAAAAATTCAACTATCTAACAGGCTTACAAAACAAAAATAAAAATCAACGATTCCTCAAACTAATGGAAAAAAAAATAAATAAATAAAATAAATATCGAATCAACAAGTCAATGAAAAGTATCAAAATACAAAGGTATGGAATCGAAAACAGAATAACAAACGAAATCAAGCACTAACGCTATACACGTGTTTTGTTTTATCATTCTTATTTATGCAATTTTTAACACTTTACAACATAGTTGAAAAGTGTTTATGACTTTGTTCATTCTGTCGGTCTGTCTGTCTGTCCGTTAGCACGATAACTGTCGTAAAAAGGACTTTATCAAAATGAAATTTTAGTATGTTGTTCAGACGGTCTGTGGGACCTATGGGAATATAAATAAATAATATCACCCAATTAGTTTTTTATTAATTTTTCAAACATTTTTTAAGCAAATTTAAAATTCACAAATTGCTTCGAAAGGAAATATTCATATTATCCCATAAAATCTATAAAAAAAATTTCAGTAAAATATGTTAAATAGTTTTTTAATTAAAAATTATTTAATATAGGGTAAAAATCAAATTCAATTAAATTCTGACTTTTGGGATATCCTCCAGAAAGAAAAAAGAGATATATTATATAATAAATATCTTTCCAGGAATTTAAGCATTTTGTATATGAGAGAGGCTTCACATTTTAAAATAAATTTGGTAGATAACAATTTTTCAAATATTTTGTTAATTTTATATAACTCTTCATGATATACTTATTTGATGGCATTTTTAATGCACTTTCCTACGTCCTAGAGAGTTAAAATTTGGTACACAGCTTAAATTTGTTGAACATTTTATTCTACAAAAATTTGGCGGATCTTTAAATATAGATCATACATTTTTTTCGAAATGGCCTGCAAATAATCCCCGTTCACTTCTATAAATCATTGTTGTAATATTGTTAAAAATTCTGATGTGGGCAGCACATGTCTTTCCCTGCAGACTCATATTCACGTTCTCTTTATTTCTTCAATAATAATTTGAGTTTATCTGCACAAAATAACAGCCATAAATATTTTAAATAACATTGAATTTGCACGTTAAACTTAGATTTGGTTCTCATATGATAGCTGGACTTAATGTCAAAGGTGGCGTAGCGAAAACGCGAAAAAACTGGAATATCTCAACTACGGCTAGTCTTAGAGTAATGGGGTTAGTCTTATTCTTTTTGTTGTCAAAAATCACGTATAAAATAGGAATTTAATTGATATAATTGAGCACACGTAGTCCTTTATTTTTATATTTAACGATTTTTGCGAGCCATTTCGCAAAAATAGCCCGTTCCTTTTTCCCGAATCGTACTAGAATAACCTACAAATGATTTATGTACCAAATTTTGTTAAATTTGGTATATAAATCACTTGTAGGTCATTGAAATATTACACACCAAATTTTGTTAAATTTGTTCCATTAGTTTTTAGCTAGAGTGGATAAAGGCAATTTCTTCCGGCCATTTCGCATCAGGATTTCCCACAAAAAACATTTATGAAATTCGGTCCATTAGTTTTTCAATTAGAGTGGATGTAATATCCTCACAGACACACAGAAACATACACAGATACACTCTTACACACACAGACGTCTGGGGCCAACGGCCGTACCGTGCTGAAAACACCGGTTCTCGTTAGATCACCGAAGTCAAGCAGCATCGGGCGCGGTTAGTACTTGGTGAGTGACCACCTCGGAACACCGCGTGCTGTTGGCCATCTCGGGTGCGGTATCCCCGTGGTTTGCGCGCTAGATTTGCACGCTACCACAAATGCCGCCGTGTTCATGCGGAGTACGATCACGTTAAACATGTGGGTCCGTAAGTCCTTCCGAGAGGTTGGTGGTAGGGGAAGGAGGGTACGGTCCCTGTGGATGCCTCCCCCACTGGGTTCCGGTCTAAATTGGGTGGCACTTCCCGGCCGTCCATACAGTTACCTTACACCTTTCTGGTAGGTCGGACGGTCTGGGTCTCAACAACAACACACAGACGTCTTCCTAAAAATAGTTTTTTCGTGTTCTAGAAGTCCCAAAACGTGTAGATCCTTCGAAAATTCGAGTTCCGATCTTCGGCACGATTCCAATACTTTAAATACATACACACACATATATTATCTGCGTATCTGTGTATCTAAATTCCGTGCCTATGCAATTACAATAGTTTTGATTTTAAATGATCCTTAAACTTTTATTATTTCTTCAACGAAGCCTAATTTTAATTTATGCAGAATGCAAATATCTGAAGCGGTCGTAAGGTGAGTTACATAAAAATTGCTGAATTTTTTTCACACAAAATTATTTAGCTCTGGAGTCTGGAATACAAGTTATTTGAATGAAATATTCATTGCTTTTGTATAGAGAATCAGATGATTTATATCTCGATACAGTTTTAAATATTTAAGTATAATCAATTACTGTAGTACTGCCATAATATAAAAGATATCACCACTGAATGTATCACATTTAAAAATTTTTTAAATGAAATTGCATTTCAGTTGGATCAGCATTTCAGTTGGAAAGTGTTTCATAATCAATGCTTATGCATGATTGATCTTTCTTGCTATATTTGCATAATTGCAAAGTTTTCATGATTTTTAAAGTTTGCTGCGGTATTTTTAAAATAATATATATATATATATATATATATATATATATATATATATATATATATATATATATATTATTTTAAAATCTATTTTCTATTTATCTTATTATATATATATTATATATATATATATATATTATATATATATATATATATATATATATATATATATATATATATAATAAGATAAATAGAAAATAGAAAGGAAGGCTATGTAAAGTGCTTACAAAATAGCGGTAAGGGGTTGTGACCTTACTCCCCAGTTGCCAACATGCATGTCTCTAATGCCGTGGCATTGCACTCCTGGTCGCCAGCACTGACGGAAGCCAAACCCCGGAGTGATAATCACAATTAACACAAGACCTTTGCATAAGCGGGGAGAAATATCAAACATACCATATGTGTAGAAGAGATTGAACGAAATTCTAAACCGATGCATTTTCTTAAATACAGTAACATTATAACAGTTCAGCATTTTTGTAAAGTTGCCGTGCCTGTGATGTCGCAATAGATTTCAAAAATTCGCTGTTATATGCATATATATATATATATATATGTATGTATATATATATATGTATGTATATATGTTCGCGCCCGCGTATGTGTATGTTTGCCACTAATTTAAATAAATAATTTTTAGTAATAAATTCTAACATATAAATGCTTACAGTTACTTTAAAAAAAGTCGTGTGATGTTCCTAAAATATTAATATGTATATTTTTGATACATAACTTTATATTTTTACATAGAAAATTTAAATACATTTTTACTCTTAATAAAAGAATATAACCATTAATATAAATCCTATAATATCCGTAGAATATTATAATTCACTATCCATGAATATTTTATTCAGACAGAAAAAATATCTTTATATGTAACACAAGACTTAGACTTGTTACTGTGCTTATCAACGTTTAAATTTTATACAAATTGATTTCTATTAGATTAGATTCAAACCAAAAGGTATTAGACCAGCGGATTATTTTAGTAATAAAATGCTGGAAAAGCCGAATTCGGGGTATATATAGAAAAACATTTAAAATTATACTGTGATTTATTCTTTAAAAATTATCCAGATTAAAAGAAATGAGGGTTTTTTTGCAAAATAATTGAAAATATTATATTGTGCTGTATTCTTTATAAGAATATTTTCAATATTTCGACTAAAACGGAAAGGTTAAGAATATAAAATTTTAATCAAAAGAAAAAAAAAGGAGGGACTAATACAAGTCAGGTTACAAAATAATATATTTAAAATTTTATATTCAACTTTATACTTTAAAAATTATTCTATTCCCATTACTTTCGATTAAACCAAAAGGTGGTGAATAGAATATTTTGATTACAAAAAAAAAAAAAAAAGAGAGAGGGAGAAGTCTTATAAAATAAATTTGTGCTTTATTCTTTCAAAGATATTCAGTTTCCACTATTTTAGATTCAAATAAAAGGTCATGTATGTTGTAATTAAAAATAAAGCGGGGAAATGTAAATCAGATTTCGAAATAAAATATTTAAAATATTATGATTGATTCTTTAAAAAATATTCCGTCGCCATTATTTTAGTTCCAGACCAAAAAGGGATAAACAGAATTTTTTTATTAAAAAAGGGAGAGGGGTGTTACAAGTTATAATTACAACATAAAATAAATAAATATTATGTTGCGCTCCATTCTTTAAATATTATTCAGTTTTCCATTATTTTAGATTCAAACCAGAAAGTCTTAAAATAAAAAAGGGAAATGCAAGTCAGATTATAAAATAATAAAAAAAAAAAATGTCATCGTCTGTTTTATTCTTTAAGAAATATCAAGAGTGTTTAATTTAATCTTATAACTTGATATACAATCATGCTAAACTATAGAAAAATAGCTTACCTAATACGTTCCAAGTTAGAAGCCACAAACAGAACATAGTTTTTACCGACACACACAAGTTCTTCTTCCACCTGTGAGAGCACAATACATAATCCAAAAAGAAATCCATTCTGAAACACCCAAACACACTTTTACCCAATAACAGGTGTAACTTGACACTTGAAAAGACAAGCAAAAAAAAAAAAAAAAACCTTTTAAAGCATCGAATATGGAAGCATTCGCGCCCGAACCATATAACTGGAGTACTTAAACCACACTGCAGTTTTCACCAAGTCAAAAACCACAACAAATTACTATTCCGAAAACCCGGCGCGCGGAAAAGTCCCACAACTCCACATCGCCCGAGATGATGTTATGATGAGTAAACGTGGTTTTCTCCTTCTCTCACTCGCACACACGTACTATTTGGGTCACGTGATCTCCGCTTGACGGCGGGGCGCGGTTTTTGACAACGCAGTTTTACTTGCTCATTTTTTCTCGGTGGGATATTTTGCTTTTTGTGTTTTGCCTGCTATTTTAGTTCATGCTGCGTTTTACGCTGGGCGCCACGCCTGTCGTATTAGGGTATTGTGCTTTTATTGTTGTGCGGCCGCTTTTCGGTATTTAATTTTATAAGTTCTGCGTGTCTTGAAGTTTTCGGTTTCGAAAGAAAATACCGTCACGCAGGGGTGTTTTTGATGAAATTATTTCCCCTGGAGGTAAAGGATTCGAAGTTTTCCATTTCCTATTCCGCTGTACGCATTCAGAGTTTTTCCCAATAACTTCTTATTTAAGTAAATGTTTTTTTGGTATTTAGATAATAGGTACGTGAGTTAAAGATAAGTTTGAAAAATGTTTGAATCCTCATTTATTTCTTCTATCTCTGAAAGTTCTTTGTAGTAATAACCATTGGTGAAGGACCCTCTGAAGGAGACGGATATCACTTAATTGGGGGGACCCTGATGCGATGAGGGTGGACCTGTCGACCTTTTTCCTCTTTTAGAGAGGAAAAACATTAACAGCCTCCAAAGGAAGGGGGAAATCATATATGGAGAGGGTGTAGTAATAATTGTTTGTAGAGCTCCCTGAGTAATGAAACAGCAAATATTGACTCTTCTCGCGTGGTTTTGGTCTATACCCCCTACCTTGCTAAATATTTATTCCACGGGTTTTTTATTCGGGGGGGGGGCATCTCTAATCCCTCTGCTCGGCCTGCGCTTTACTTTTGCATAAAAGACCAGGCAATGATTACCAAGGCGATGCCTTCTTTAAGAAATCAAATAAAAAAATTTCGACAATTATGTTCAATTATAGAAAATAAACATTATTTAAAAAGTATTTTCACGAATTAATTGTTAATAGCCGGGCAATTGTATATATGACCACTCTAATATTTCTTATGAATGAGCGAAGCGTAGTCCATTCTCCTTTATTAAAGAAGCGAATTCAACATTTCCATACATTTTGTTTTCCCCTTCCTTCAATTATTGAAATGAACAGTAACGGGTTAATCATCAATTTTGAAACTGCGCATGCTCACTACGCTTCACACAAATAACAAGTAAACAACAACTTTTTAACAGCTAATCAGAGAGTGTCCACTTGCGTGCTGCTGTATATTGAATACGTTTCTGTATATTAAATACATTTCTATATATTAAATACGTTTTTGCCCTTCAAATGTTCTGCTTTGATTTCATTCTTTTCCGGTATAATAATATATTTAATTTAATATTCAAATTCTACAATCTTATGCTCTTTTGCATTAGGTTTCTGAAATCTTGAAATTAATGTTTTATATTTCGAATTTCATAATTATTTGTTAAATTAAGTTTTAATTTGAAATATTTCGCAGCTCGCATACTTCATATGCGGTCCATTTAAAGTCCGATTTTCTTGCCAGTATAATCTTATTTTTAAGCATTCCGGGTTTTTTTGGGGTATTGAAATAGTATACATCTATATAAATAAAATTGAAAACCTAAGCTGTCTGTCTGTCTATGTGTCTATGTGTCTGTGTATCTCATCATCACGTGAGAACGGCTGAACCGAATTTGATGAAATTTTGTGGGTAGCCTTAAAATAGCCCCACTTAAAATTTAATCCATGTTTCGAGTTTCTAGGACAAGGAGTTGTCGAGATATTAATAAGAAACGAAACTTTTTCCTTGGAGTTCTACATTCTAACTTCCTGGTTTCTCCAAAATAAAAAGGTTGGAAATAGTTGTTTTAAAACGTGAAAGTAAATTAAAACTCTTATCTCTGAGTTTTGTGGGAGTTTATTGCGTATATTAGTCACTTTTGAAAATCCCAGGTTTGAAACATGAATGTAAAAGGAAACTCTATCTCCATGGTTTATTTTTCAGAGGCTTACACTACAACAAAAAGCATTAAGAAATCAAAATGGTTATTTAATTATCAGCATTTTATGAGGAAGATTATTTCTTATATCATATTGCTCAGCAACGTAATTAAATAAAATGTGTTTGTTAATTTTTATTATTATTTTTTCGATTTGAATAATAAAAAAAAATGGATATAAAAATATATCTTATAAATGGACGGTTTGATTTTTCTTTTAATTATATTAATTGCGGACTGCATACTTCACTTTTATTTATTTTGGCAAAGACTTTTCAAACTTATATATCGAGTTTTGCCAATAAACTCATATATCATCTTTAGCCAATAAACTCATTTAGCCGATTGTTGAAACAGAATAAGAGTAGAACGGGTATATCTTTTAATACAATTTTAGTGTTTACATTTATTTAGTATATATAAACGGGGCAAAGATGTTTTATTCTTCAGATCTGCAAATTCGGATCTACGAATTTTACCAGATATCGCTAACTTGGAACCTTTCCTTAAACGTTGCCAAATTGACGGAAATGTCTTCGAATTGATAAAAACGACGTTAAATCAATTGAATTAGTTTCGTTTTGTTAGAAGAGAGTGCTGAAATGATATTTCGGTAGCATATATCTATCAGACCAATCATCCTACTTAGTAACACATTTATCAAATTTTTAAAATGCCAACAAATTGTTAAAAATGTTTGTAAATCTATAAAAATATATCTTGAAATTGATAAAAGTGCGCTAAATAAATGAAATTAATTGTATTTTGTTAGGGGATAGTATTATGATGATGTTTCGTCAATTGCCGCCAAGTGGGACCGTCAGTTCTTCAGTCCCACTTGGCGATACATTTGGTGTTTTTTAAATGTCGCCAAATCGATTAAATGACGCTAAATTTATCAAAATAACACCGAATTGATGAAAATTCAATATTTTGCATAATTAAGTACGGTTTTCTAGATAATCTCCGTCGTTTTGTGAGAATTAAAAAATACTTTTTTTCTAAATTTGTTAACAAACCGGACCAGGATGCTTTATTCTTCACATATGCCTGTGAAGACAATTTTGCATAATGAGTCCAGAGATTCTTATACATATTTTTAGAAGAATTAAAAAAAATAATTTGATAGAATATTTTGAATAACAAAGTCATTTAAAATACTATAGCAATTTACACATAATTGTGAATGTTAAAGTTCTTCATATTATATTTTCCGTACAAAGAACGGGCATACTGCTAGCGATCTATATAAACAAAATCGAAAATATGTCTGTGTGTTTATGTGTGAATATATTTGTGTGTTTATTTGTCTCATCACCACGGGAGAATTACTGCACCGAATTGGATGAAATTTTCGGTATAGACATGGAACAGCCCCACTTAAAATTTTGTCCAAGTTTTGAGTTTATAAGACTTAATAAAAATATTAATAAACAAGTAAGATCAATCATGCATAAAGCATTGATTAGGAAACACTCTCCAACTTCAATGCAATTTTATTTAAACACCTTTAAAATGTGAAACATTAAACGGTAATTTTTTTTTTAATTATCACAATACTACATTAATTTATTATACTTGAAAACATAAAACTTCATCGAGAAAAATGAACTTCATTCAAATGACGGCATTGAAATATAAATTGCCTGGTTTAAACATCTTTAAATGCGATATATTACTGGGTAATATTTTTAAAATTATCATAATAATACAATAATTTATTATATTTGAAAACTTCATCGAAAACAAATGAAATATATTCAAATGACGTCATCGAAATATAAATCTCCTGATTCTCTCTATAAAAGCAGCATTTAATTTATAAACTTTTTCCATTCCTTTTATTCATCGCAATACACGTCTGGCTCTCTACTATAAAAGCATTTCATTCATCAGAATACTATACTAATTTATTTTATTTAAAAACTTAAAACCATGGAGGTACAAGTAATTTAACTCTATGCTTAAAACTTCATCGAAAAATAGTTTGCTTCTCTGCGTAAAATCAGTTAATGTTTCGTTCATAACAGGATTATTTTTAGGAAGACGTCTGTGTGTGTAAGGGTATATCTCTGTAGGTTTCTGTGTGCCTGTGGGGATATTACATTCACTCTAATTGAAAAACTAATGGACCAATTTTCATAAAATTTGGTAGGTATGTTTTTTGTAGGAAACCTTGATGTTCATTAGATTATAGTACAATTCGTAATAAAAGAATCTGCCTTCTTTGCGAAATGGTCGGCAGAAATTGCCTTTATCCACTCTAGATAAAAACGAATGGAACAAATTTAACAAAATTTGGTGTATAAATCATTTGTAGGTTATTCTAGTACGATTCGGGAAAGAACGGGCTATTTTTGCGAAATGGCCCGCAAAAATCGTTAAATATAAAAATAAAAGATTACGTGTGCTCAATTATATCAATTAAATTCCTATTTTATACGTGATTTTTGACAACAAAAAGAATAAAACTAACCCCATTACTCTAGGACTAGACGTTCTTGAGATATTTTAGTTTTTTTTTTTGCATTTTCGCTACGCCACTTTTGATAATAAGTCCATCTATCAAATGAGAACCAACTTTAAGTTTAACATGTAAATTCAATGTCATTTAAAATACTTATGGCTGTTATTTTGTGCAGATAAACTCCAATTATTATTGAAGAAATAAAGAGAACGTGAATATGAGTCTGCAGGGAAAGACATGTGCTGCCCACATCAGAATTTTTAACAATATTACAACAATGATTTATAGAGGTGAACGGGGATTATTTGCAGGCCATTTCGAAAAAAATGTAGGATCTATGTTTAAAAAACCACCAAATTTTTGTAGAATAAAATGTTCAACAAATTTAAGATGTGTACCAAATTTTAACTCTCTAGGACGTACAAAAGTGCATTAAAATGCCATCAAATGAGTATATTATGAAGAATTATATAAAATTAAATAAAACAAGTAAGATCAATCATGCTTAAAGCATTGATTATGAAACACTTTCCAACTTCAATGCAATTTTATTTAAAAAAGTCTAAAATGCAATACATTCATAGGTAATATTTTAAAACTTATCACATTAATTTATTATATTTGAAAACTTAAAAATTCATTGAAAAAAATGAATGTCATTCAAATGACGGCATTGAAATATAAATTGCCGGGTTTAAATACCTCTAAAATGCAATACATTCCTCGGTAATATTTTTAAAATTATCATAATACTACGATAATTTATTATATTTGCAAACTTTATCGAAAAAAACTGAAATTAATTCAAATGACGTCATAGAAAAAATAACACGCCTGGATTTCTCTATAAAAACAGCATTTCATTCATAACTTTCTCCCATTCATTTCATTCATCACAATACTATAAAAATTTATTTTATTTAAAAATTTAGACCATGGATCTACAAGTAATTAAACTCTATGCTTAAAACTTCATCGAAAAAAATCGTCCTTCTCTTTATAAAATCAATTAATATTTCATTCATATCAGCTATGTAGACTCCATGGGCTAAATTATTTTGTGTTAAAGAAATACAGCAATTCTAATACAACTCATTCTACAAATTTTGCTATTTACATTTTACATAAGTGAAAAATAGGCTTCGTTGTAGAAATAATCAAATTTGGATAATCATTTAAACTCAAAAATATTGTATTTGCGTTGTTTAAGTATGTATAGTTGCACAGAATTTAAGCAAAAATAGGGTAGTTTTAGGACGGATACAATAATCAATATGAATTAAAAATAAGTTAAAAAATCACGATTTTGAAACAAGATGGATGCCATATATCATTTTGAAGTGGGTCATGTGACCTTTTCATATCATGGTCACGTGATCATTTCATATAAGAGGTGTAATTATTAATTTAATTTTTATTTTAAAAACTACTGAATATATTTCGCTGATTTTTTTTATATATTTTATGGAACAATTTGAATATTACCTAAAATATTCGAAGCAATTTGTGAGTTTTAAATCTGCTTAAAAAATGTTTGAAAAATTAGGTCCCATAGGGCTCAATACATTTCATTTTTTCAACCCGGGTTCAATCCAAAACTATTTAGGTGATATTATTCGTTTATATTCCCATAGGTCCTACAGATCGTCTGAACAACATACTAAAACTTAATTTTGATTAAGTCATTTTTACGGCAGTTATCGTGCTAACGGACAGACAGACAGAATGGACAAAGTCATAAACACTTTTCAATTTTGTTGTAAAGTGTTAAAATTTGAAAAATTGTTATCTACCAAATTTATTTTAAAACTAGCAGCATACCCGTTCTTCGTACGGAGTATATAATATAAAGAAACTTGAAATTCATAATCATGCGCAAATTCTTATAGTATACTAAATGACATGTTTAATCAAAATATTCTGTTAAAATCTTTAATATAATGCTTCTAAAAAGAAGTTTAAGAATCTCTGTTCTCGCTATATAAAATTATCTTCATGGACATATCTGAAGAATAAAACATCTTGGACTCCTTATGTAAGCAAATATAAAAAATATGGAATTGAATCAATATATGCAAAATAAAAGCGTTAAAATTGTATGGGACCCGTACTAATTATATACGCGAATATTAGAAAATATAACCTGTATTAGTAGATTACATGTATAAATTGAAAATACCAATAAACCCGTAATCTTTTAATCTGAAGACAGTCATTTATTCCAATATATGTCAAAATGAAAGTGCTAAAATTATATGGGGAGATATACACGTACTTCTTATAATGTCCGATTATTAGTAGAAGATTACCCGTTTTGCAATATGAGTCACAAATGTGTTTTGGTAAAATACAACAGACGACGTAATAAATTGAATATATAATTAATCCCCGTAATCTTCATACCAGAAGACTGTACTTGATTCCAATATATATGCCAATATATGTCAAAATATATGCCAATATACCTGTACTACTTATATTCTCGTAGATTAAAAGATATACACGTGTATTTGTAGAAGATTCGTACAACATACAATATATGAGTTTAAACAATTTTTGTCATAATAAAATAATTGCATAATAACTTGAAAATATCAATAATCCTTGAATCAATAATCCCCGAAAATATAAATAATAATAATTTTTAAACCTGAAGACCGTAATTGATATTATCCAGTCAAAAATGCTATAAGAAAAATCAAATCGTTCTTTTCTAAAATATATTTTTATATCCATTTATTTATTATTCTAATCGAAAAAATAATTATTAAAATTAACAGACAGATTTAATTTAATTGCGTTTCTGAGTAACATGATATAAGATAGAATCTTATAACATGTTAAATATGTCATGTCTTATAACATAAACTGCGAAATTAAATAACGATTTTGATTTCTCTATACTTCTCATTGTTCCGTAAAAGCTTGTTTTAAATAAACCATGAACCATGGAGATAGATTTCCCCTTTAAATCATGTTTCAAACAATTCATGTTTTCAGAAAGTGACTAATTAACGCAAAAAATCTCCCATCAAACTCAGAGATTAAATTTTAATTCACTTTCAAACGATTTTCAAGCTTTTCGTTTGGATAAACCACGGAGTTAGGGAGTAGATATTTCAAGGCTATTCACCAAATTTCATTAAATTCGGTTCAGCCGTTTTTCCGTGACGATGAGACAAACGAAAATTTCGTTTTTTACTAATATCTCGAGAACCACTGATCGTAGAAACTCAAAACACGGATATAATTTTAAGTGGGGCTATTTCTAGGCTACCCACAAAATTTCATCAAATTCAGTTCAGCCGTTCTATCGTGATGATGGGACAAACAGACAGACAGACAGATTTTCATTTTTATTTATATAGACTAGCAGCATACCCGTTCTTCGTACGGAGTATATAATATAAAGAAACTTGAAATTCATAATCATGCCCAAATTCTTATAGTATACTACATGACATGTTTAATCAAAATATTCTGTTAAAATATTTAATATAATGCTCCTAAAAAGAAGTTTAAGAATCTCTGTTCTCGCTATATAAAATTATCTTCATGGACATATCTGAAGAATAAAACATCTTGGACCCCTTATGTAAGCAAATATAAAAAAAAATATGGAATTGAATCAATATATGCAAAATAAAAGCGTTAAAATTGTATGGGACCCGTACTAATTATATACGCGAATATTAGAAAATATAACCTGTATTAGTAGATTACATGTATAAATTGAAAATACCAATAAACCCGTAATCTTTAAATCTGAAGATAGTCATTTATTCCAATATATGTCAAAATTAAAGTGCTAAAATTATATGGGAAGATATACACGTACTACTTATAATGTCCGATTATTAGTAGAAGATTACCCACATATTGCAATATGAGTCTCAAATGTTTTTTGGTAAAATACAACAGACGACGTAATAAATTGAATAATTAATTAATCCCCTTAATCTTCATACCAGAAGACTGTTCTTGATTCCAATATATATGCCAATATATGTCAAAATATATGCCAATATACCTGTACTACTTATATTCTCGTAGGTTAGAAGATATACCCGTGCATTCCTAGAAGATTACTCGTACAACGTATAATATGCGTGTGTCAGCAATTTTTGCCGCAATAAAACAATGGCGTAATAACTTAAAAATATTAATAATCCCTGAATCAATAATTCCGGAAAATATCAATAATAATAATGTTTAAACCTGAAGAGTATAATTGATATTATCCAGTCCAAAATGAAATGGCAATGAAATTTATTTTATATACATATCTTCATTATTCAAATCGGAAAGGATTTAATAAAAATCGTCTGCCGCATAAACACATTGGATTTAAATCCGTTGCTAAGCGACATGATATCATTTGCTTCAAATAAATTGGTAGAAAAAATATCGTCTAAATAGTTATATTTCTATGGAACATTTGGCGACAGTTTCGTCAATTTAGCGACATTTTAAAAAATCGCCAAATTTATCGCCAAGTGGGACTGTAGAACTGACAGTTCCACTTTGCGACAAATTGACGAAATATCATCACAACACTATCCCCTAACAAAAAACAATTAATATCATTTATGTAGCGCCATTTTATCAATTTCAAGATATTTTTATAGATTTGAAAACATTTTTATCAATTTGGTGACATTTTAAAAATTCGCTAAATGTATTACTAAGTAGGATGGTTGGTCTGACAGATAAATGCTAACCAAACATCATTTCAGTACTCTCTTCTAACAAAACAAAAAAAAAAATTCATTGATATGTAGAAGACCCAAGCCACACGACCAACCCGAAGGTTTATGGCAGCTGTTTGTGTGTCGTTTATATCAATTTGGCGACATTTCCGTCAATTTGGAAAAGTTTAAGAAAAGTTGTCAAATTTGCGATATCCCTCCAAATTCGTAGCTTTGAATTTGCAGATCTGAATGAAACATTCTTATCCCGTTTCAATATACTAAATGAAAACACTACAATTGTATTAGAAGATATACCCGCTCTACTCTTTTTCTGTTTCAACAATCGGCTATATGAATTTATTGGCTAAACACAATATATGAGTTTAGTAGCTAAATACGATATAAGCTTGAAAACTCTTTGCCAAAATAAATGAAATTGATGTACGCAGTCAGCAATTAATATAATTAAAAGAAAAATCAAACCGTCCATTCATAAGATATACTTTTATATCCATTTATTTATTATTTAAATCGAAAAAAAATAATAAAAACATTAACAAACACATTTAATTTAATTGCGATGCCGAGCAACATGATATATCCTCCTAAAATGTTAAAATTTATTAACCACTAACAGCACACCCGTTATTCGTACGGAGTGTACAATTTAAAGAAACTTAAAGTTCGCAATCATGTGCAAATTCTGTTAAAATATTAAATTTATTGCTCCTAAAGAGAAGTTTAAGAATATATGTTCTCACTATGCAAAATTATCTTCACGATCAGATCTGAAGAATAAAACATCCTGCCCCCTTTTGTAAGCAAATTTACAGAAGAAAAAATAGGAATTGAATGAATATATGCAACCCCGTACTAATTATATTGTCGCAGATCAGAAAATATGCCAATGTGTTAGTAGAAGATTACCCGTATTACAATATGCGTCTCAAAAATATTTGCCAAAATAAAAGAGATGACGTAATAAATTGAAAACATCAATAATATCCGTACTCTTTATACCAGAAGGTCGTAATTGATTCCAATATATGCCAATATATATCAAAACATATGTCAATATACCTGTACTACTTATATTCTCGTAGATTAAAAGATATACACGTGTATTTGTAGAAGATTCGTACAACATACAATATATGAGTTTAAACAATTTTTGTCATAATAAAATAATTGCAAAATAACTTGAAAATATCAATAATCCTTGAATCAATAATCCCCGAAAATATAAATAATAATAATTTTTAAACCTGAAGACCGTAATTGATATTATCCAGTCAAAAATGCTATAAGAAAAATCAAATCGTTCTTTTCTAAAATATATTTTTATATCCATTTATTTATTATTCAAATCGAAAAAATAATTATTAAAATTAGCAGACAGATTTAATTTAATTGCGTTTCTGAGTAACATGATATAAGATAGAATCTTATAACATGTTAAATATGTCATGTCTTATAACATAAACTGCGAAATTAAATAACGATTTTGATTTCTCTATACTTCTCATTGTTCCGTAAAAGCTTGTTTTAAATAAACCATGAACCATGGATCTAGATTTCACCTTTAAATCATGTTTCAAACAATTCATGTTTTCAGAAAGTGACTAATTAACGCAAAAAATCTCCCATCAAACTCAGAGATTAAATTTTAATTCACTTTCAAACGATTTTCAAGCTTTTCGTTTGGATAAACCACGGAGTTAGGGAGTAGAACTCCAAGGTAAAAGTTCCGTTTTTCATTAATATCTCGACAACCCCAGGTCTTAGAAACACGAAACTTGGACAAAATTTATGGGGGGATATTTCAAGGCTATTCACCAAATTTCATTCAATTCGGTTCAGCCGTTTTTCCGTGATGATGAGACAAACGAAAATTTCGTTTTTTACTAATATCTCGAGAACCACTGGTCGTAGAAACTCAAAACACGGATATAATTTTAAGTGGGGCTATTTCTGGGCTACCCACAAAATTTCATCAAATTCGGTTCAGCCGTTCTCCCGTGATGGTGTGACAAACAGACAGACAGACAGACAGATTTTCATTTTTATTTATATAGATGTGAGGCCTCTTTCATATACAATGTAATTAAACCCTTGGAAAGATATTTATTATATAATATACTTCTCTTTTCTTTCTGGAGGATATCCCAAAAGTAAGAATTTAATTGAATTTGTTTTTCTCATTATAATAAATAATTTTTAATTAAAAAACTACCTAACATATTTTACTGAAAATGCTTTTATATATTTTATGGGATAATGTGAATATTTCCTTAACATTTCGAAGCAATTTGTGAATTTTAAATTTGCTTAAAAAATGTTTGAAAAATTAGGTCCCATAGGGTTCAATGTATTTCATTTTTTCAATAAAAAACTAATTGGGTGATATTATTTATTTATATTCCCATAGGTCCCACAGACCGTCTGAACAACATACTAAAATTTCATTTTGATAAAGTCCTTTTAACGACAGTTATCGTGGTAACGGACAGACAGACAGACAGACTGACTGACAGACAGACAGACAGACAGACAGAATGAACAAAGTAATAAACACTTTTCAACTATGTTGTAAAGTGTTAAAAACGGTCTATTAAACCTTCCGTTGAGATGGCATTATGCATACGATAGTTGTTCCCTAAAATTATTTGAAAAAAAAAAGAATGATATACTATTGCTATGCGACGGAATTAAACCCAATGAGTTATTTCAACAATAAATATTTTTCGATTTAAATAATAATGAAATATATATATATATATATATAAATATATTTTTATTGGAATTGCATTTTTGATTGGATCAGTGTTGATTGGATATTATTACGTCCTTTGGGTTTTACGAGTTTAGATTGTTGATATTTTCGAATTCTAGCACAATATGTTTTATTTTGGAGAGACATATTAAAATCCATATATTGTAGTACGTGTATGTCTTCTAATACATGTGTATTATCTTCTAATCTACGAAAATATAAATGGTTACGCCTTCCGTCCTGTGACACTTGGCGAGAGATCTGGCTGGCTTTTTTTAATGTTGAGAAATTGATGAAAATATAGTCGAATCTCTAAAAATGTTCCCAAATTGATAAAAATGTCCCCAAATTGATAAAAATATCGACAAAGTGATAAAAATGGTGCCAAATTAACGAAATTAATTTAGTTTTGAAAGGGAATAATATTGTACCGATGTTTCGGTAGTTTTTGACTGTCAGTCTGTCCTACTTGACAACAATGTTGGCGATCTATTAAAATGTTGCCAAATTTCTCAAATATCGCTAAATTAACGAAAATATTTCTTAATCGATAAAACTGTTGTCAATTTCATAAAAACTTACACCAAATCAATAAAATTAATTGCGTTTTGTAAGATGATAGTATTGTAACCATATTTCGGTAGCGTTCGTTTAACTGTCCCACATTCTGACAAATTTGGCGACTTTTTAAATGCCGTCAAATTAATGAAAATGCGGCCGAATTGATAAAATTATACTAAATTAATGAAAATGACACCTAATTTATGAAAATTCAACATTTTGTAAAATCACGTTCAATTTCCTTGATAATCCGTGTCGATTTGGGGAAATAAATAATAGTTTTTTTTAAATGTGTTTACAAACGGGGCCATAATTTTTCTTTCTTCAGATCTGCCGGTAAAAATAATGCCGTATTGAAAGAATAGAGATTCTTATACATCTTTATAGTAGAATTAAATTAAATATTTTAATAAAATGTTTAGAATAACAATCCCATTTAAAGTATTATAAGAATATGCACATAATTGAAATTTTAATTTCTGTATATTACATATTTCGTACGAAGAACGGGTGTACTTCTAGTCTGCAAAAAATATGAAAGCGTGGGTGGATTTTTTAGCAAATGATCTTATTCCAAATCGTTATTTCCGATCACTAAAATGATCAAATTAATAAATTACCAAATTAAAATACGGAAATTAAAATAACTTGTCGCTATTGATTTCATATTGGCACAAATTCTGCCATTTTCAGTCTAAATTTCCTTTTATTCTCTTTATAGTCCGATAGATCATAGTTAAATAGTTTAAACCGCTCCCCCAGTCATTTATTAAGCCTAAAAAGGATTGCATCATTGTATCCCCAACTCTCCACGCACACACACGGAATATAATACTTCAGAGAGTAAAAATTAAATATTTTTGGGCACTGTAAATATCTTTCGATAATATTTTATAAGTATATTTTATATGAAAAACGATTTCATTAAAACAGTTGGCTTTCTATAAAGTCGGTTGCAATCCAGAATGCTGTGTTGAATGATGACACGGCCAATTGATAATAAGTGGAACAAAATAACGAAGTCCCCACCAAAGTTCATCGTCGTCAGCTATCGCTTGCTATGAGAAGGTGATGTGCGATATAAACATCCACTATGGAGAATTCCTTAATATTTCCCAAATCGTAGTTCAAATCCGTAATTCTCAAAGTAGCTCCACATATAGCAGGTAATTTGAAAATACAGCAACTCATCCATTGCTGGCGAACCTATCTGAAGTGGGCTTGATACAGAAATTGAATGCTCAAATTTAATTGGTTTAGTAAGAGAGATACTGTTAACATTTCCACTCCATATTTGGAGGAAGGTGGTTTTAGCGTCGTAAGTGACTTAATACAGAAAATAGTAACCAGTTGGTATCACTGAACGGGGGAACCTAAGACTAAAGCGAAATAAACTGGTGACTGAAATCCAAAGTCATTTGAAGTAAACTCCAAGCTCAAGAATTTCACTAACTTGGGAAAATCTAACTTGATGTATATTTTCGTAAATGGGATAATCTAGGGTTGTTAGGCCTACTAAGACTAATTTGAATTTGTTTTATTTTTACATAATGTTGTGCATTTAAAGTGGCATTCTTAAAGAAATTACTTTTTTCCTTTTTTTTCTGGTTTGTTTGTACATTTTATTATACACTTTACAATACCGTATCTATTGCTTTCCCTATATACATAGTATAATGTATAGGGAAAGTATTCTGACGGGGTCGAAAATTCGAATTCGAGTTTTCGACGGAAGAGCACTTTACAATTATCCCTGGACTGGAATTAAGCGATTTTGAGATGACGTTTGTGCATATGTATGTATGTGTGTGTGTGTGTGTGTGTGTGTGTGTGAGTGTGTGTGTGTGTGTGTGTGTGAGTGTGTGTGTGAGTATGTAGAGACGATATCTCATGAATGAATGGAGTGTTTCGAATGAATTTTGGTTAAAAATTACAATCAGTGAATACTGGAAGCTTATTGGTATTAAACGTAATTGAATGTACGGAAGACCTCCAAATGTTAGAATGAAATTTTGATAAAAAATCATTAAAAATAAGAACCTTTAAAAACGTCACACAAAAAATCATTTCTTATGCAATATTTTATTAGAAAACAATAAATTTTAGAACGCTAGCATGAACTGTTCTCGAGATATTGTACTTTTTCAAATACATTTATCAAAATATCACATAAAATTAAAATGTATTCATTATTGTGAAATAGGTTCACTTTTCATATTAAGTGATACATTTGTTAACATAATTTCCGTGTATCTAGTTAGTTTCATTCATGAGAGACGATATTTTGAGTAACAGTTTTATACTTCGCCATCTATTTATAAGAAACTCTCGTATCTCTGTTTGTCTGTAACACTTGGCAATTACTTTGGCGTACTTGGCGACTCATTTAGCGAAACATCGGCAAATTTACGAATTTTTGTGAAAATTGAAAAACATGACACTAAGTTAGCTAAAGTGACACCAAATTCATGAATTAATGATTCAAAATTTTTAATATTTGGACTTTATTGCCTATTAAAGGATGGTACCATTGATAACTGTCAATTTATAGTTACGTGAAATATAAGCTAACTAGATATATCGAAATAGCTTTACATGGTGTGATCCGAAAAATCGCTAAATAAGCAACAAAACAATGCGTGTGTGTGTCTGTACAGTTTGTACAATTGTACATGCACAATTTAAATGTGCATTTAAAACAATGTACCTTGAATCTTAAACATCATGTTTTCACTGTGAAAGAAGTGCATGTATTGCTTGATACAGTGTATATTTATTGCATTATACATTTATTGCATTATGCAGTGTATATTTATTGCATTATACATTTATTGCGTTATACAGTATATATTTATTGAATTATACATTTATTGCATGTGTTGTCCACATCAGATTTTTTGTGTATGGATTCAAGTTATCCAATGTGTTGAAGTATGGAAATGGGGTCCCTAACAGTATTTTTTTTTTACAGTGACGTAAGATTTACGTCACACTGTGACATTGGGCCGTCACAGGACGTCGCAGTACGTCTCGGCAATGTCATATTGAGGTCACATCGAAGTCATTTTGGTCCTTTTCATGGTCGTTTGTGACGTCACATATTAACTTGTTTGTGACGTCACATTGTAATTGCCACTGTAATGTCGTCACATTGTTACGTGTTAATTAAATTGTGGAGGCGTCACAGAATATAGTCACAATGAAGTTACATAGATACTAATACGTAACGTCGCATAGAACTCTCAAATATGATGTCACATTGTGACCCAGGTGTCACGTGACTTAAACGTCACTGTCCCACATGTGACGGTCTTTGCTGTGAGGGGTATGGCTCAAAAAATATAAGAACCAATAGTTTAGACTAAATGACCTCTATTTTGTAAAGACCGTTAAATATTATTAGTCTATATATTATGTCTGGACTTTGCAGAGCTGTGCAATTGCTTACTGTCACAAGGGCCTCATCTCGACCGTGAAATAATTTTGTAGCCCGTGAATTCAGGGCGCAATTTCAATAAAACATTTGAAACAAATGCATTTATTTTAATTTTCTACACTTTCTGAATGAAGTTCTAACCCAAATTAACAACATTTAAGTGTGATTTTTAACAGCTTCGTGTTGGGACGTTTTGAATGCTAATTCATATTTCAAAAATATTCGTAAAATGTATTTAATCTTTAACTTTTTGGGTTTTTTCCCCTTTTTAGCAATTTCCAAACACGTTCAGCATTTACAAGCTGAGGAGGTCGCAGCTAGTGATTATTTTTTTTTTAAATCACATTTTAGAGGTCAATTTTAGAGGTCATATTTTAGAGGTTTTGGGCAGCTACAGCTAACGAAAGATATGCTCGCTGAGCGAATACACGAACGATAATTGGCAACTAAACAAAAAATCGTATGTGAGCAACATGTAACTTTCCCTACAGACACGTGGTAAAATGTAGCAACGTGCATGATACGAAATCATATCCAAATATAAGTCTAGTCAAAACATCAGCAAGGATTGCACACGAATGAATATACATACTTTAAAAGTAAGCATAGCTGCATCTTGAAGCGGCCAGGACTCTTTTTCTGGAGTAATCTGTGATATTTTAGGGAAGTGCTGAAAAAAAAATGAACGATGGGTGGCAAGTCAATTTCTGTATCGTGCAATGTAGAATTCGAAGAAATTTAAAACGTACGAAAAGGATATATTTTTTAAAAATTCTCTAAAAATCGTCTAATAATGACATAGATTATATTGATAGTTTAATTGAAAGATATTTTTTCACTCTTTCCGATTATATCAAGATGGAAACTCTATGACAATGTTTTAGTTCACTAAAGCATCGATTTGTGCGAGTATCGGCCAAAATCGTTGCAATCGGGCTAAAATCTAACTAAAAACTAATGTCGAAGTCCACCTATTCGTATCCTGAAGTACCTGTATACCACATTTCAGCCTTATGGCACTTAGATTTCCGGCTACAAATTGCACACACACACACACGCCCTTCCCTGCCGTCCTTTTGGTTGCTCAAGGCCTTGGATGAGTCGGACGGCTTGGGTCTTCAACACACACACACACACACGCACACACACACATATTTCTTTATTAATTAAGAAGTGAAACTCACAAAATATTTCACAAATTTATTTCCTCTTGTAAAATATTTAAAATCAATCAAAATGATGGACATTAGTCATTACATGGCTAGGCGAGAATATTTCTGAACTCAAATAACACATAAGTAATTCATAAAGAAAATCAATAATGATTTACATGTATGCCTTAATGCAAATATGTATTTCGCGTTACACCGTTTGAAAACAAATCAGCAGTTGTTGATTTTGTATTGTACAGTGAAGAGCAAAAGGTATGAAAACAAAAAAAAATTGGTATAGATATTTTTTTTTATACGGATAACATTTCGAGACTGCGTATAGGCATTTTATACTTAGCAGGAAAGTTTTATACAATAAGAAAATAAAATTTCAGAATTTTTTTAAACGTTGTCTTGAATGTCCTCGTGTGTCATTTTACTGCCCTCTGAAGAGCATTATATTGGGGCTGGTAACAGGTAGCGGACATCTGTTTTGATGTTAAAGTAAATTATTCCCTTTGAAAAAATACCGATAATATATTTTGTTAATAAAATTGAAATTCATTTTTAATAGAATATAGTTGTATGCAAATGATGCAAATTAATTTCATTTTTCAACTGATTTTATTTCTATTTGATGCTGAATTCATATGAATCATCATCTAAGTTATATCTAATGTTTAAAAAAAAATGCTTTTTAACCGGTAGTGGGTATCCTTACCGAATCTTCCAACACTTTCCAAAATTTGATGCTGCATCCATATCAGCCATTGTCTTAGCTCTATAGCCTAAGAAATATATGTTGCAAGGAAAATGAAATTTCTTAATCGGAACTGACATCTCTAGAACCGGAAGTTGAAATCTCTTTCTCTAGAATTTTTCATCCTGAATCCATATCAGTCATGGCCTAAGCTCTATCTATAACTGGTACTTAAAAATAGATGTCTCAAGAAATGTTTTTAACAAGAAGCAAAATAGAATCGGAAGTTAAAATACTTAGTAAATTACTCTACCGCTTTAAAAAAATTAATGATAAATTTATATCAGTTATCATCTAAGTTTTTTCTATAACCAAATTTGAGAATTAGATGTTTCCGGTAAATGAAACTCTTTGAAACAGAATTGTGAAAAATAACGGAATTGGAAAACTTTAGTAACCCCATATCGATCTGGAATTTGATGCTGGACCCATATCAGTCTAAGCTCTATTTATAAATAAACCCGAGAAATAGGTGTTTCAAAGAAACTTTTTGAACTGGAAATGTAAATTCTTAGTGAACACCTTTTCCCCCTATCAAATATTGATACTGATTCCGTATTAGTTGCCATGTAAGCTCATTCTATAGCCGATCCCGAAAAATACATGTTGGAAAGAAAATGTTAATTTTTAAAGCGAAAGTAACATCTCTAGAACCGGAAGTTGAAATTCTTTGTAAGTCCTCCTATCCCCTCTAAAATTTAATGCTTATCCATATCAGTCAGCATCTACACAGTATGTGTAGTTCATCTTGATAAATATATATTTTAAGGAAAATAATTGAAGCGAAAATGGGAATTCTTAGTGAACCACACAACCGGATCGACCGGAAGGGAAAATCCCTAGGAAATCGACCGGAAGGGAAAATCCCCAGTAAAACAAAATCCGATGCTAAATCCATATCAGTCATCATCTAACTTTTATCTAGAATAAGATCCTGTGAAATTGATATTTCAAAAAAAATTAGTAAAAACATATATTGCAAATTTGATTTACACCAATGACAAATAAATTATATCCACTTTATATTATTTTATCCCATCGCAAAAGCTAATTTAATGTAAATATCTGATGTTTGAATATTTTAGACATAATAACTTCAAATAATAAATTCAAATATTTGTTGACAATTTAAATAATACGCGGAAAAATATTTTATTTTATTGAAATAAACGAGAAAATCCAATTATAACACCATGATTTCATTAAATTTATTTATCTAACATTTTATATTTATTATTCAAATTGAAAAAAATAAAATACCACATTCTTTATTGAAATACTTAATATTTTATACAAATCGAAACAAATGTATTCCCTTTCCTCTAAACGTGATTCTATTTCTTCGCTTTGAATTAAGTTTTATACAAAAAATAATTGTTCCGTATTTATTATACGGAAATACGTTTTCCAATTCAATCTTGACAACAGCTGGAATTATGAAATTAAAACATAGACTATAGTGCAGATTTTAAATTACTGGGTTCAAAACTGGGGATAAACAGGTAGATTGTGCACTGTAAATGTATGAAATTGAAAGTATGTCTTGGTTTGTCTGCCTAATTGTTTTATATACAATTAAACAGCCGCTAAGAATTTTTACGTTCTCAATAGAGAAAGTATTGTTTTCAAGAACATTTTCGATTTCGAGACATTGATGCCAATATATGTTTTAAGACCTCCTGAAACGTTCTGACTATTTTTGAGTTATGTATGTATGTCTGTCTATCTGTCTGTCAGTCTGTCTGTATATCTGTGGTCGATTTTTTATGTACACAATAGCGACCACAAATATTAATGGTTATTCAAGAAATTTTGTTATCGAAAAATCTAGAACTAAATAGAATGTTTTAAAATTCGAGCGAAAACTTCGAAATTTATTCGAAATTTTATATTTTTTTAACATGACAAATAGGGTAAAGTTTTTCATAATCATAAGAAGGGTTATTTATGGATCAATGATAATGAGAATAGTTGTAATCATTGTTATAAGAAATAGAAGCGATACAAAATTTTGGTTCGTGAAGTCATTAGTCCCCTTGGGGGTAAGTTACCTACCTCCCCCCCCCTGTAGATGCTCATTGTCAAGTAGAGAAGGTATGTCATAGAGAAAATATTGTTTTCATGAAAACTTTTAAATTTGAGATATTGATGCCAATATATATTTTAAGACTTCTTGAACACATTTTGACTATTTTTGGAGTGATGTCTGGCTGTATTATCTATTAATGGATTATTAATGGAATATTAATGGATCTTCACAAAACTTTACATCCGACTCTGTTATCAAAAAAATCTAGAACTAGATAGAATTTTTTTTTAAAGTCGTGCCGAAACTTTCGAAATTTAATCGAAATATTATATTTTTTAACATGGCAGCATATGACAAAATTAGACAAAATTATGAATAAAGAGCTTATTTATGATTCAATAAGATATTATGAGCTTATTTATGATTCAAGAGATTTAATAGTTTAATATATATTGTAAAATATAGCCGCGATACAATTTTTCAGTTTTCGTGACGTCACTATCCCCCTTCAGGGGGCAAGTTACCCTACCCCCCGAGGGCTACATTATCAAGTGTGGTAGCAATCGAAAGATTTTTTCAAGCCCTTTAAAGTGCAAGGTAACGCGCTGCAATTATAATACTGTAATCATATAACGATTTTTCAAAGAATATATATATATATTTTTAATATGAGAAAAAAATCTATTAAATAATGATTTTTGCATAGAAAGTCTAGTTGAGCTACACTTCATTTTTAACAATTTACAACAAAGTTGAAAAGCGTTTATGACTTTGTTCATTCTGTCTGTCTGTATGTATGTCCGTTAGCACGATAACTTCCGTAAAAATGACTTAATCAAAATGAAATTTTAGTATGTTGTTCAGACGATCTGTAGAACCTAAGGGAATATAAATGAATAACATCACCCAATTAGTTTTGGATTGAACCCGGGTTGAAAAAATGAAATACATTGAGCCCTATGGGACCTAATTTTTCAAACATTTTTTAAGCGGATTTAAAATTCACAAATTGCTTCGAAAATTTGAGGTAATATTCAAATTATTCCATAAAATATATAAAAAAAGTTTCAGAGAAATATATTCAGTAGTTTTTTAAATAAAAATTAAAATAATAATTACACTTCTTATATGAAGCGATTACGTGACCATGATATGAAAAGATCACGTGACCCACTTCAAAATGATATATGGCATCCATCTTGTTTCAAAATCCTGATTTTTAAAGTTCTTTTTAACTCATATAGAGTGTTGTATCCGTTCTAAAACCAGTTTATTTTTGCTTAAATTATGTGCATCTACATACTGGAACAACGCAATTACAATATATTTGAGTTTAAATGCTCATCTAAATTAGATTATTTCTGCAAAGAAAGCCTATTTTTTACTTATGTAAAATGTAAGCAGCAAAATATGTAGATTGAGTTGTATAAGAATTGCTGTATTTCTTTAACACAAAATAATTTAACTCTTGGAGTCAGCATAGCTGATATGAATGATATATACATTGATTTTACAAAGATAAGGATGATTTTTTTCGATGAAGTTTTAAGCATAGAGTTTAATTACTTGTAGCTCCATGGTCTTAATTTTTAAATAAAATAAATTATTATGGTATTTTGATGAATGAAATGAATGGGGAATTGTTTATGAATGAAATGCTGCTTTTATATACAGAGTCAGGCGTGTTATTTTTCCTATAACGTCATTTGAATGAATTTCAGTTGTCTTCGATGAAGTTTTCAAATATAATAAATTATCGTAGTATTATGATAATTCTAAAATTATTACCGAGAAATGTATCACATTTTAGAGATGTTTAAACCAAGCAATTTATATTTCAATGCTGTCATTTGAATGTTCATTTTTTTCGATGAATGTTTAAGTTTTCAAATATAACAAATTAATGTAGTATTGTGATAAGTTTTAAAATATTACCGAGGAATGTATTGCATTTTAGACATTTTTAAATAAATTTGCATTGAAGTTGGAATGTGTTTCATAATCAATGCATTAAGCATGATGGATTTTTCTTATTTTTTTCTTTTCAATTTGCAGTGATATTATTTTCCTTACTACCGGTAAGTTTGTCCATACTTAAGCTTTGTAATTTAAGGTGTTATATCGCTGTATTAATAAAAATGTTCATTTCCATAAAAGTTATCATTTCCATAGAAGTTATCATTTCCATAGAAGTTATCATTTCCATAGAAGTTATTATACCTTTTAGACGGCCACTTTATTATAGCCTACACGATAAAAAATAAAGCTGTAAGCAAATAAAAACCAAGTTTTTCAATTTCACAAAAAAATGCCAAACATAACAAGAAAGATCAATCATGCTTAAAGCATTGATTATGAAACACTTTCCAACTTCAATGCAATTTTATTTAAACATGTCTAAAATGCGATACATTCCTCGGTAATATTTTAAAAATTCTCACAATACTACATTAATTTATTATATTTGAAACCTTAAACCTTCATCGAAAAAAATTAACTTCATTCAAATGACGGCATTAAAGTGTAAATTGCCTGGTTTAAACATCTCTAAAATGTTATACATTCCTCGGTAATAATTTTAGAATTATCATAATACTACGATAATTTATTATATTTGAAAACTTCATCGAAAACAACTGAAATCCATTCAAATGACGTCATAAAAAAATAACACGCCTGGCTCTCTCTATAAAAGCAACATTTCATTCATAAATAATTCCCCCATTCATGTCATTCATCACAATACTATAATAATTTATTTTATTTAAAAATTAAGACCATTGAGCTGCAAGTAAGTAAGCTCTATGCGTTAAACTTCATCGAAAAATATCGTCCTTCTCTTTCTAAAATCAATGAATTCATATCAGCTAAGCAGACTCCATGGACTAAATGATTTTGTGTTAAAGAATTACAGCGATTCTAATACAACTCATTCTACATATTTTGCTGTTTACATTTTACATAGGTGAAAAATAGGCTTAATAGTAGAAATAATCAAATTTGGAAGAGCATTTAAACTGAAATATATTGTCATTGCGTTGTTTCAGTATGTAGATGCACAGAATTTAGGCAAAAATAAAGTAATTTTAGGACGGATACAACACTCAGTATGAATTAAAAAGAACTTTAAAAATCACGATTTTGACACAAGATGGATGCCATATATCATTTTGAAGTGGGTCATGTGATCGTTTCATATCATGGACACGTGATCGCTTAATATAAGAGGTGTTATTATTATTTTAATTTTTATTTAAAAAACAACTGAATATATTTCGCTGAATTTTTTTTTATATATTTTATGGAACAATTTGAATATTGCCTAAAATTTTCGAAGCAATTTGCGAATTTTAAATCCGCTTAAAAAATGCTTGAAAAATTAGGTCCCATAGGGCTCAATGTATTCTATTTTTTCAACCCGGGTTCAATCCAAAACTAATTGGGTGATATTATTCATTTATATTCCCATAGGTCCTATAGACCGTCTGAACAACATACTAAAATTTCATTTTGATTAAATCATTTTTACGGCAGTTATCGTGCTAACGGACAGACAGACAGACAGACAGACAGACAGAATGAACAAAGCCATAAACAATTTTCAACTTTGTTGTAAAGTGTTAAAAATGAATGAAATGCAAGAACTACTGGCAAGTTTATTAAATTTCTTGAGTGAAAAATATAGACAGAAAAATTTATTGGATGTATTTCGTAACAAAACTTGTCAAATTTACGCTTTTGATCCGAAGTAGTTTCTTGCTGCAATGGCTTTAGATTAATTGAAATACGTTGAGCTGATAAAACTTGAAATGTGTATATGTTGCATATTTATATATCGTCATTAACACTTTGCAACAAAGTGGAAAAGTGTTTATGACTTTGTTAGCACTTTACAACAAAGTTGAAAAGTGTTTATGACTTTGTTAGCACTTTACAACAAAGTTGAAAAGTGTTTATGACTTTGTTAGCACTTTACAACAAAGTTGAAAAGTGTTTATGACTTTGTTAGCACTTTACAACAAAGTTAAAAAGTGCTTATGACTTTGTTAGCACTTTACAACAAAGTTGAAAAGTGTTTATGACTTTGTTAGCACTTTACAACAAAGTTGAAAAGTGTTTATGACTTTGTTAGCACTTTACAACAAAGTTGAAAAGTGTTTATGACTTTGTTCATTCTGTCTGTCCGCTAGCACGATAACTGCCGTAAAAGTGACTTAATCAGAATGACATTTTAGTATGTTGTTCAGCCGGTCTGTGGGACCTATGGGAATATAAATGAATAATTTCACCCAATTAGTTTTCGATTGAACTCGGGTTAAAAAATGAAATACATTGATCCTTATGGGACCAAATTTTTCAAACATTTTTTAAGCGGATTTAAAATTCACAAATTGCTTCGAAAATTTTAGGTAATATTCGAATTATCCCATAAAATATATAAAAAAAAATTCAGTAAAATATATTTAGTTGTTTTTTAAATAAAAATTAAAATAATAATTACACCTCTTATATGAAACGATCACAATACTTATACAGTTATTGAAGTTACAGTTATTGAAGCACCGTGTTATTCGATGATTAATTTTGACCATGTAATGCCAATTTTCGTGTGATTTAACTATCGTGTTATTTGAGAGTTACCTATACTTTCTCAAAAATATGCATAAACCCGGGTTTAAGGATTTTATGGTGCATCTTGCTATTAATTTCTAAAATTTGAACCTAAATTTCAGTGAGTCAATTAGAGCAACATCGTGAAAAAATAGAAGATTCTTCACTGTAATTGGCAGACTTTGGGACTTTTAAGTAAGGCTGAACACCAGGAGATGGCAGCTACCAGCTTGATAAACTTAATTCTATTGCTGAGCATCTGCCTTCTAATTAGATATTATATGTGCTTTGAATGTCACTTAAATACCCTGATTCATCCTATAATAAGTTATACCTTCTCGAGCAATAAATATCGAGCAATATAGTTAAAACTTCTTGAACGGTTTTGATTGATTCACATTTTGTCATTGATTTTTACTGTCTATATCATTTCTATAAAGTGCCATTTAACAGATAGAGCACCTGGATATTATGACTAACAGCTTGAAGGTTTTATTCCTAAAAGCTTGCAATCAGATTAGGCGGGTTATGTTTTTCTGGTTTTCCTAGAACCGGAAAGCAATGAACGACCAGAAAACACAAAAATTTACTGTATAGTAAATTTTGATAACACCAAGAAGATATAAGCTTGCAATTTGAGTATCCCTAATCCTGCTTGTTTGTTGTTTTTTAGAGAAACAATTTCCGAAACAATTAGGACGGTATATAGTGTAACAGGGAAATTGATAAGTCGAAAAACCAATGTTAAATGTGTGAAAATATTTAAATAGTTATTAAAACAAATCCCAAAACACATTTATCGGCGTCACTAAGCCGTTGAAAACTTAAAATAAATGAATAAATAAATTTTCCAAAACATTTTTTAAAAATATGGTTACGAAATGGGGAAGAGGTTCTTTCATTTATTTATTCTTTTTATGTCAATGATTGAAATATAAGTCAAGGTAAACACTAGGGAAATGTAATCTATAAGAAAGTCAAGGTTAGGCTCGCACTTAATAAATTTTAAATCATGAGAAACTTCAAATACATCTGCATTTTTTCATTGATAAATAATATCAGTATTAAAACTTATTAAACATATATGGAATTACATCTTCTAATTTAATGATACCAAATATTGCGCGTATACTTAAAGCATATACTTTCTGCAGGTAGAAAGAAAATCGTCAGTAAAATGCTAAAAATGAAAAATATTTTTAGACAATTGGGACAAACTGCTGTATACTTATCTGACACAAAAACAATGAAATTTTTTTCCGTTTTTAGAAAATCGTTGAAAACAGAGATTGAGGCTTGTAACAATTGGAAAGTATTTTGAAATAAGAAATATGCGAGTTGTCACAAGATACAGCCAGAATAAAATGTTCCGAACATAATTTAGAAACAAATATTTGATATGATACTAAACACAGTACAGAAGTGAGGTTTATTCTATTTCTAAAAAATAAATAAAAAATTATTAGTGAGAAAGAAGTAAAAAAATATATTAAAAAAAGTAAAAGAATATTAAAAAGCAATTTTCATATGTCCCAACATTTGGCGAATAAATGGATGTGAATATAATTCGCCGATAAGAAGATAAACTTTCTTACATAGAATTTTCTATTTAAAACTGGGGATCCAGCCTTCTAATTCATCCAAGCCCCGTTCTTGCTATGTGATTATCAAAATTTATAAACCAATGGACTTATTTGACTGAAATGTAAATTATTGCTTTCTGACTGATATTGCTTACAGTTCATACACATAAATCAACAAGAAAGATTAATCATGCTTAAAGCATTGATTATGAAACACTTTCCAACTTCAATGCAATTTTATTTAAACATGTCTAAAATGCAATACAGTCCTCGATAATATTTTAAAACTTATCACAATACTACATTAATTTATTATATTTGAAACCTTAAACCTTCATCGAAAAAAATTAACTTCATTCAAATGACGGCATTAAAGTATAAATTGTCTGGTTTAAATATCTCTAAAATGTGATACATTCCTCGGTAATAATTTTAGAATTATCATAATACTACGATAATTTATTATATTTGAAAACTTCATCGAAAACAATTGAAATTCATTCAAATGACGTCATAAAAAAATAACACGCCTGGCTCTCTCTATAAAAGCAACATTTCATTCATAAATAATTCCCCCATTCATGTCATTCATCACAATACTATAATAATTTATTTTATTTAAAAATTAAGACCATTGAGCTACAAGTAAGTAATCTCTATGCGTAAAACTTCATCGAAAAATATCGTCCTTCTCTTTCTAAAATCAATAAATATTTCATTCATATCAGCTAAGCAGACTCCATGGACTAAATGATTTTGTGTTAAAGAATTACAGCGATTCTAATACAACTCATTCTATATATTTTGCTGTTTACATTTTACATAGGTGAAAAATAGGCTTAATAGTAGAAATAATCATATTTGAATGAGCATTTAAACTGAAATATATTGTCATTGCGTTGTTTTAGTATGTAGATGCACAGAATTTAGGCAAAAATAAAGTAGTTTTAAGACGGATACAACACTCAATATGAATTAAAAAGAACTTTAAAAATCACGATTTTGACACAAGATGGATGCCATATATCATTTTGAAGTGGGTCATGTGATCGTTTCATATCATGGACACGTGATCGCTTCATATAAGAGGTGTTATTATTATTTTAATTTTTATTTAAAAAACTACTGAATATATTTCGCTGAATTTTTTTTTATATATTTTATGGAACAATTTGAATATTGCCTAAAATTTTCGAAGCAATTTGTGAATTTTAAATCCGCTTAAAAAATGTTTGAAAAATTAGGTCCCATAGGGCTCAATGTATTCCATTTTTTCAACCCGGGTTCAATCCAAAACTAATTGTGTGATATTATTCATTTATATTCCCATAGGTCCTATAGACCGTCTGAACAACATACTAAAATTTTATTTTGATTAAGTCATTTTTACGGCTGTTATCGTGCTAACGGACAGACAGACAGACAGACAGACAGACAGACAGAATGAACAAAGTCATAAACACTTTTCAACTTTGTTGTAAAGTGTTAAAAATGGCTAAACGCATATTTTAGTTCGGAATTTTTTAAAATTTAAAAATTTATTGGTATTTGTGCAGTTTACTGGCCGCAAAATATATGTTGCCAATTAAATAGATAACCAGCCAATTATGATGTATGCTATTTATGCACTTTCAATATATAAAGTTCTAATTTCTACATGTGCAGTGAGGCTTCAATAATTACAGGCTGAAGCAACAGCCATTTTGAATCCAACGAGCCCAGTCAGTTATCGCTTGTGACGCGGTCATGTTGCATGGGTGATATTTGATAGGCAATTAAATAGGTGCTTCTGATTTCTAAATATTGTATCAATCATCCAAGAAAGAAGTCTTTAATGTTTCGAATTTCTCTAGAAAACGAAGAGAAAATAAATTTATTTTCGACATGGACAGCCATCGCTTCCATTGGGAGTGAAAATGGCCGCTGTTGAGCCAGCATTCATATTTAGGAGGCTGAATATGCTTTTCTCGCGCTCTTTTTGCACGTGACGTCATCACTTGTCAATGCAATTTCCCATTTTTAACACTTTCCAAATAGTTGAAAAGTGTTTATGACTTTGGTCAATCTGTCTGTCTGCATGTCCGTTTGAGCGATAACTGCCGTAAAATGGCTTTATCAAAATGAAATTTCTGTATGTTGTTGAGACGGTCTGTGGTATATCTGGGAATGAAAATGAATAATACCACACAATTAGTTTTGTATTTAAACCGGGTTGAAAAAATGAAATGCCTTGAACCTTATGGGGCCTAATTTTCAAGCATTTTTTAAGTGAATTTAAATCGTATTAAGCGATTCGAAAATTGACACAGTTAAGTTCTGTTCAGCAGTCTATACAATAAGTGCGAAAGTTTTTCAGCCTTAAAGATGGCCGGAGTGCCTTCTAAAGTGTGGGGAAATACTTGAATAAAGCATTTTCTCCGACTCCATCTGAGGGGTGGAATCAAAAATCTGACTCTGATGGATCCTGTTCCGTGGATGATACTATAAGCGTGCAAAGATTAAGCCTTGTAGGTCATCAGGGGACTTCTGGAGGGTCTGAAAAAAAATCCGTTAGACAATTTTTATATAGATTGATTGGGAATTATTATTATTATTATTATTATTATTCTTATTATTATTATTATTATAACTATTACTATTATTATTTCATTTAATTATTTAATTTTTTTACAGACATACTGATTTAGAGAAGAATATGTTCTATGATAAATTACGAACATTAAAAAAAACGTTTTTTATTAGTTACGAAATACTCTCTCTACTGCATAAACCGAATAAAAAAAACTTAGAAAGAAAATATACAATTATTCTTCCTCAAAACTTCTTTTGACATTAGCTTTTATCAGGTTGTAAAATGTTCCTGAGATTTACAATAACGCTTTTGAGCAACTGCTGTTTGATTAGAAATAAACCCCTGAAACACTTTATGAGCAGGGCAGAGCTTGATTCCATCTTTCCTATGACCCGCATGCATGTAAAATGTCAAAAAGGCAGATAACCGAAAAACACACTTTCAATAAAACAATGATGACCTACAAGGTTTACGTAAGGTTGACATAAATTTTTTTATGGATCATATATTTTCTCAGAATAATTTCTGTAGCTTCCAGGTTTTCAGTAAAAGTAAATATATCCCTAGTAGCAATCCAATATCGGAAGCAGCCAATATTGGAAATATTGGACTAATATGAAAAAGTGGACATTTTGACGAAATTGGCCTAATATCGGCTTAAAATATTGGACAATATTACGCCAATATATCAAATGTAGCACAATATTGGCTTAATATTGTAATAAACATATTTTGCCAATATTGTAGGTCAATGTAATCCCAATATTTTGTTCAATATTGGAATTGCACTTTAATTATTTCCATGGTAATGCCAAGATATACAGTATTGGTTCAATATTAAATGTTACTAGGGATAAAACTAATAAGTAAAATAATAGATAAAGAAAGATAATTGTATAATTTTGATTTTACGAAATACGTAAATAGGCCATAATAGGCTCCTATGGCTGAATCTGAATGATTTTTTATAAGTTTATACAACACTCAGTTTTGGCCAGTCATTTCTATCCCTGTTTTGACGAAAAAAAATTCTAAAATCTTAAAAAACAAGAAAGATCAATCATGCTTAAAGCATTGATTATGAAACACTTTCCAACTACAATACAATTTTTTTTAAACATCTCTAAAATGCAATACATTCCTCGGTAATATTTTAAAACTTATCACAATACTACATTAATTTATTATATTTGAAAACTTAAACCTTCATCGAAAAAATGGACTTCATTCAAATGACGGCATTGAAATATAAATTGCCTGGTTTAAGCATCTCTAAAATGGATACATTCCTCGGAAATATTTTTAAAATTATCATAATACTACAATCATTTATTATATTTGAAAACTTCATCCAAAACAACTGAAATTCATTTAAATGACATCATAGAAAAAATAACACGCCTGACTCTCTCTATAAAAGCAGCGTTTCATTCATTAATTATTTCCCATTCATTTCATTCATCACAGAACTAAAATAATTTATTTTATTTAAAAATTTAAGACCATGGAGCTACAAGTAATTAAACTCCATGCTTAAAACTTCATCGAAAAAAATCGTCCTTCTCAATGTAAAATCAATGAATATTTCATTCATATTAGCTATGCAGACTCCATGAGCTTAAATAATTTTGCGTTAAAGAAATACAGCAATTCTTATACAACTCATTCTACATATTTTGCTGTTTACATTTTACATAAGTGATAAATAGGCTTCGTTGTAGAAATAATCAAATTTGGATGAGCATTTAAACTCATATACTGTAATTACGTTGTTTCTGTATGTAGATGAACAGAATTTAAGCAAAAATAAGGCGGTTTTAGGACGTATACAACACTCAATATGAATTAAAAAGAACTTTAAAAATCACGATTTTGAGACAAGATGGATGTCATATTTCATTTTGAAGTGGGTCACGTGATTTTTTCATAGCATGGTCACGTGATCGCTTTATGTAAGAGGTGTAATTATTATTTTAATTTTTATTTAAAAAACTACTGAATATATTTTGCTGCATTTTTTTTATATATATTTTATGGAATAATTTGAATATTACCAAAAATTTTCGAAGCAATTTGTAAATTTTAAATTACCGCTTAAAAAATGTTTGAAAAATTTGGTCCCATAGGGCTCAGTGTATTTCATTTTTTCATCCCGGGTTCAATCCAAAATTAATTGAGTGATATTATTCATTTATATTCCCATAGGTCCTACAGACCATCTGAACAACATACTAAAATTTCATTTTGATTAAGTCATTTTTACGGCAGTTATCGTGGCAACGGACAGACAGACAGAATGAACAAAGTCATAAACACTTTTCAACTTTGTTGTAAAGTGTTAAGAAACTAAGGTTTTAACAAAAGATTTATTTATTTCGTTATAAACGGATTCGTCCTTATATTCTTGAAAGTTTGAATCTTAAGGTGTGGGGGGGGGGGGGGGGGGACGTATTTTATAGCAATATAAATTTTCTTTTATTTGACAATCTGTATTGTATTCTATATTCTAACTTCATTTAATGACATGCAGCATATTACTCAAAACTTTAACTTTGAGACTATGTTTCAAAACTAATAGACATAACTGTGTCTACCTACTATCGAATAAAAACATTTCCGAAGTTTCCCTGGCGCAGAAAGAATCTAAAACAGTAGACTTGACACTTTAACGTGTAACCTTAATCTTATTTTGACACCCCCTCCTGGCAGGAGATAAATTTTATTTAGTTGGGATTTTCTTTCAGCTGCTTTGTTTTTAGTAGCGCCATCTTTCGGGAACATTAGATGATTAAAGTATTTTTTCATGGGTGAGTTTCAATTTTTTCACGTTTCACGGAATAGTTTACTACTTATTAAATATAGATAATTTGATACATTTAGAATTTTATATAAATATTCATTTTTTTTAAATATAAGTTAGTATGGTAAGTAATTTAACACTGCACCATTAAATAATTGTTAAATGGAAAAAAATAATAAAATGTTTTGTTTAGAAATTGAGTTTTAATACTATTAAATATTCATGTAGGATATTAAAATGATTTTGATGAAAAATATATATATATATATATTTTTATCAAAATGGTAATATATTTCAGTTATATACTCATATAATTTTTTTATTTTTACATTATTTATCCCATTTTTAAAAATAAGTATGGCAGCTATTAAAAACAAACTAAATCTGTTCTTTTTAACACTTTACAACATAGTTGAAAAGTGTTTATGACTTTATTCATTCTGTCTGTCCGTTCGCACGATAACTGCTGTAAAAAGGACTTTATCAAAATTAAATTTTAGTATGTTGTTCAGACGATCTGTGGGACCTATGGGAATATATATATATGAACAATATCACCCAATTAATTTTGGATTGAACCCTGGATGAAAAAATTAAATACATACCCTATGGGACCTAATTTTTTAAACATTTTTTAAGCGAATTTAAAATTCACAAATTGTTTCGAAAGTTTCAGGAAACATTCAAATTATCCCGTAAAAAATATGAAAAATAATTCAGCAAAATATATTGGAAAGTTTTTTAAATAAAAATTAAAAAAACAATTACACCCATATTATATGAAGAGATCACGTGACCAACTTTAAAACAAAATATGACATCCCTCTTGTCCCAAAATCATGATTTTTAATTTTTTTTAATTTTATATTTAGTGTTGTATCCGTCCTAAAACCGCTTTATTTTTGCTTACTTTCTGTGCATCTATATTCTGAAACAACGCAATTACAATATATTTCAGTTTAAATGATCATCAAACTTTGATTATTTCTACAACGAAGCTTAATTTTCGCTTATGGAGAATGTAAACACATCAAGCTGTAAGGTGAATTGTATAAGAATTGCCGAATTTCTTTAACGCAAAATTATTTAGCTCTGGAGTCAGCTGATATGAATGAATATAGCTGATATGAATGAAACTTTCATTGATTTTACATAGGGAAGCAGAAGATTTTATAGCAGATTTTTTCGATGAAGTTTTAAGCATAGAGTTAAATTACTTTTACCTCCATGGTTTTAAATTTTTAAGTAAAATAAGTTACTGTAGTATTGTGATGAATGAAAGGGATGGAATAAAAATACATGGATGTGTGAAATATTTACTGGTTTTACATATAGAGCTAGGCAATTTATACCTCATGGACGTCATTTGAATAAAGTTCATGTTTTTCGATGAAGATTTAAGTTTTTAAATATAATAAATTATTGTAGTATTGTGATAATTTTAAAAATATTTTAAAATTTAAAATTTAATATTTTAAATGTTTAATAAAATTGCATTACAGTTGAAAAGTGTTTCATAATCAGTGCTTTATGCATGACTGATCTTTCTCGTTTCAATTTCAACCTTTGTAATAAAATTTTATAACTCGAGCTGTCATGAATGGAAAAATAGGAAATAAAATAATTTACCCATGGTTTCTTAACCCGTATTTTAATAAAACTGAATTGTTTATTAATGAAATGCAAAAATATCACTCGTAATTAAAACTAAAATTATTTTTTTGTAACTTCATATACCGATTGGCAATCATGTTGTTATACAAATTAATATGTTTTCAATTAAATTTAAATTGTCTATAAATATATATTTACTTTAATATATGCATTAAAGTAATGAGACATTTGAAAAATCTAATATTTATCGCATATTTTTTTACCGATTGACGAAATTCAATATTTTGGATAAAAAAAAATTAAACAAACTAAAAAAATAATATGAAATTTATGGCGTCTTCGCATGGTTGCAAGCAGTGTTTCTTTTAGGACATTTTGGCCGGGGGGAGGGGGGGCAATGGAATTTTTTTCGGGGGGGGGCAAGTTTTCTATTTACCCTATATAAATATATCTAAACGCTGTGTCACATAAATAGAAACTAGGTTAACATAAAATGTCTTCGGGGGGCGAATTTTCGTCTCTGGGGATGCCTGAAGGAAACACTGGTTGCAAGTTGTATGTGCATTTCATTTCTGACGAAACTTTTAAACACTCTATAGTATTTTGTACTCCGAAAGTGGATGTGCGAACCTCTGCACACCCTCCGAAATTTTGTGCTGAATTTATATTGGTCATTATCTAACATCTATTTATAATCAATACTGAGAAATAGATGTTGCAAGAAAATTGCACATTTTTAAATTGGGAGTGATAGCTCCAGAATTTTAAGTGGAAATTTCATCCACCCTCACCAAAACTTGATGATAAATATCAGATATCATTTAAGTCCCATCTATAGACAATCTTGAGAAATGCATGTTTCAAGGAAAATCTTTTGAACCGGAAATAACGATTGGATCGTGTAAAGAACCTTTCTGCACCAACAGGGAATCGAACCACGCATCTCCTTACTGGCCAGCAGACAATCTACCATTGAATTTTCTGGGACGAAATTGCAAACTCTTATTGTCGAAGTGGACTCTCCACCCTCTTATATCAGATTGACGTGCAACTGATAATCTGACTGACCCAAATCCTGCTATTTTTACTTCAGGTTAGTTTCTTTGTGCTATTTTGAACCTCCAGGTTAGCTTCCTACGTGGTTGTTGTCTTCCCGATTTGAAATCGGTGCTCAGTTCCACAGTACACCGATTTCAAATAGGTGCTCTGTGGAACTGATATGTATGAGAATGGCGGTTCCATAGAGCCTATTGAATCACTAGGGTCACTTCTAGACCTCCGACATCATGGAAATAGCCTACAAGGTTGATTTTTTCGGGCGCCATTGTAAAAATCCTTGCTGCCCCAAATAAGTAAATCCATATAAGTAAATATATAAGTAAATATCTATAGCCAATCAAATAGATGTTTCAAGGCAAATGAAATTTTTTTTACAAATGAAAAATTTTTTAGATGGGAAAAAAAAAGCTGAACTCCTTAACTAACGCCCCATCCTTCTTTGGAATTTAATTATGATCCATATCAGTCACTATCTAAGTTATATCTACTGGCACATCCTGTAAAATATATGTTTCAATTAATTTATTTTTAGTAAGAAATTATGGCAAAAAGTTACTTAAACGTTTTAGATAATTAAAAATACCAATAAACTTTTAAGATAAAAAAAATCAGATATGGGCAGCACATGACTTTCCCTGCAGACTTATATCCGCGTTCTCTTTATTTTAAATAAATTTAATTCACTTTTAATTCAATTTTCGTCCTCATTTGGTAACTGGACTTATTTTCAAATGTGACGTAGAGAAAATACGAAAAAACTAAAATATCTCGAGAACGGCTAGTCCTAGTGTAATGGGGTTGATCTTATTATTTTCTTCGTTAAACATTACGTATAAAACAAGCATGTAATGGATATATTTGAGCATACATAGCTTTTTATTTTAGATTTTGACGATTTTTGCTGGCCATTTTGCAAGAAAAGGAAGGTTATTTTTTTTCCGAATGGTACCAAAATCTAATCATAACCAGGGTAACCCAAAAGCAACTTATCTACAGAATTTTGTGAAATTCGGTCCATTAGTTTTTCAGCTAGAGTGGATAAAGGCAATTTTTGAGGGCCATTTCGCAAAATAGGCGGGTTCTTTTATACCGTATCATACTAAAAACTGATCAGCACCAGGGTCACACCCACTTACCAAATTTTTTGAAATTCGGTCCATTAGTTTTTTAGACTAGATACATACATTATACGGACAGACAGACACACATACACACATACAGACACATACATAGACACACACACAGACGTCACGCTAAAAATAGTTTTTTCGTATTCTAGAGGTCTCGAAACGTGTAGTTCCGTCGAAAATTTGAGTTGCTATTTTTTGAATGATTCCAATACTTTCCCTATACATCACCATGTATTGCAGGCAAAGTAAAAAGAGCAGAAAAAAAATATCGATTTGTTAACAACTCGTGTAAGTTACTACATGTGAACTCTTCTCTTTATTGTTCCTGAAAATAAGATTAAATCTCAAGATGGGTTATTTTAAAATGTATATATATTTCAAGTTCTGTCTAAATAACCTGCATGACCCAATCATAAAAATGTCAGACTTTTTAACACGTGTTTCTCTCTTTCAACGTTCGATAGTACTTTGCACTACTTTCTGGGCTAAAGCTGCTATGAAAGAAAGATCTGACGAAAATCACTATGCAGACAGCAGCAAGATGACCCCATAAATCACTCTTTCATCGAAGATTTATGGCAGACTCTAGGATGAAAGCTCACCGGAATGAATTATTTATTCGGTGAGTCCCTGTAACTCCACATTGATTTATTGCGATCAATAGACGTAGAATACAAAAATACGCTGACCATAAAACGGAATTCTAATAGAATTTGGATTTTAAAAAGATGCCCTGGAATGAAATTGAGTCTATCAATTTGTAGAAGTTTCATATAGCGAAAACGAAATTAATAAAATATATTAAATAACGATATGAAGTTATTCAAAATGTGTTTGCATGTATGAAGAATATTATTCTAAAATATCTTCCAATATGTTCATTAAATCGTCCAATTCGAAATATGTAGTATAATTTATAATAAATCTTTCAATCTGCAACAGAAATAACTGCAAAGTTAAAACTTCGTGAAAAGTACAATTTGCAATAAGTTATTAACCATATCATCAGAAATAAGAACATCCTTCCTCAGGATAAAATAACTGATCAATCTCACCAGCAAACGCAAGAAGTCGTCTGCCATTAAATAGTGGTACCATGTGGCACAAAAACGGATTAGTTGTCACACGAAAACAAAAAAAAAAAATAAAAATAATAATGTAGTAGGGAAAAAAAGGAACATTATTTCAATGTTAGTGGCGGATGATGTTTATGGAGTTTCAGAAACCAGTTGTTCCTCTATATCTTCTAAAGTATCTCGAGAACGGCTAATCCTAGTGTAATGAGGTTGGTTTTATTCCTTTCTTCGTTAAACATTACGTATAAAACAAGCATTTAATGGATATATTTGAGCATACGTAGCTTTTTATTTTAGATTTTGACAATTTTTGGGGGCCATTTTGCAAAAAAAGGCAGATTATATTTTTCCGAATCGTACCAAAATCTAATCAGCACCAGGGTAACCCACAAACAACTTATCTACTGAATTTTGTGAAATTCGGTTCATAAGTTTTTCAGCTGTAGTGGATAAAGGCATTTTTTGCGGGCCATTTCGCAAAAAAAGGCGGGTTGTTTTATACCGAATCATACTAAAAACGAATCAGCACAAGGGTCACACCCACTTACCAAATTTTATGAAATTCGGCCCATTAGTTTTTGAGTTAGAGTGAATACATACATTGAAACGGACAGACAGACCCACAGACACACGGACACACACACAGATACATACACAGACACACACACAAACGTCACGCTAAAAATAGTTTTTTCATATTCTAGAGGTCTCGAAACGTGTAGATCCGTCGAAAGCTCGAGTTGCTATTTTCGGCATGATTCCAATACTTTCCCTATACATTACCATGTATTGCAGGGAAAGTAAAAATAGCAGGAAAAAAAAAGATCGACTTTTTAACAACTTGTGTAAGTTACTATATATGAACTATTTTTCGTTTTGTGCCTGAAATTAAAATTAAATCTCAAGATGGGCTATTTAAAAAATATATATATATTTCAAGTTCTGTTTAAATAACCTGCATGACCCAATCATAAAAGTGTCAGACTTTTTAACACGTGTTTCCCTCTTTCAGCGTTCGATAGTACTTTGCACTACTTTCTGGGCTAAAGCTGCTATAAAAGAACCTGCCGAAAATCACTATGCAGACAGCAGCAAGATGACCCCATAAATCACTCTTTCATCGAAGATTTATGGCAGACTCTAGGATGAAAGCTCACCGGAATGAATTATTTATTCCGCGAGTCCCTGTAACTTCACATTGATTTATTGCGATCAATAGACGTGGAATACAAAAATACGCTGACCATAAAACGAAATTCTAATAGAATTTGGATTTTAAAAAGATGCCCTGAATGAAATTGAGTCTATCAATTTGTAGAAGTTTCATATAGCGAAAACGAAATTAATAAAATATATTAAATAACAATATGAAGTTATTCAAAAAGTGTTTGCATGTATGAAGAATATTATTCTAAAATATCTTCCAATACTACATTAAATCGTCCAATTCGAAATATGTAGTATAATTAATATTAAATCTTTCAATCTGCAACAGAAATAACTGCAAAGTTAAAACTTCGTGAAAAGTACAATATGTAATAAGTTATTAACCATATCACCAGAAATAAGAACATCCTTCCTTAGGATAAAATGACTAATCAATCACATCAGCAAAAGCAAGAAGTCGTCTGCCATTAAATAGTTGTACCATGTGGCCCAAAAACGAATTAGTTGTCAAACGAAAACCAAAAAAATAAAAAAAGATAATGTAGTGAAGAAAACAAGGAACATTATTTCAATGCTAATGGCGCATGACGTTCAGGTAGTTTCAGAAACCAGTTGTTCTATATATTTTGTTATAGGTTACTCATTTTATAGTCTTATTCACTGAGAAAGTGTTTTGAATCATTACGCTGTTCATTTTCTTTTCTTCTAGATGTGACATTTGCCCGTGTTTAGATAATGTTTATGCAGATTCCGAAACCTGTTCTTCTATATATTTTGTTATAGATGACATTTCGAAACCTATTGTTCTTCTATGTATTTTGTTATAGATGACTTTTCGAAACCTATTGTTCTTCTCTGTATTTTGTTATAGATGACTTTTCGAAACCTATTGTTTTTTATGTATTTTGTTATAGATGACTTTTCGAAACCTATTGTTCTTCTATGTATTTTGTTATATATGACTTTTCGAAACATATTGTTCTTCTATGCATTTTGTTATAATCCACTTACGTTTGCAGTTTTATTCACTGAAAGAATGTTTTGAATCATTTTGCTGCCATTAATCCTTTCTTCTAGGTGTGTGACACTTGCGTGTGTTTGGATGATGATGATTATGAAGTTTCCGAAACTTGTTTTTATATGTATTTTGTTATTGACGTGTTTTCGAAACCTATTGTTCTTCTATGTATTTTGTTATATATGACTTTTCGAAACCTATTGTTCTTTGTTATAATCCACTTTGTTATAATCTATGTATTTTGTTATAATGCACTTACGTTTGCAGTTTTATTCACTGAAAAAATATTTTGAATCATTTTGCTGCTATTAATCCTTTCTTCTAGGTGTGTGACATTTGCGTGTGTTTGAATGATGATGTTTATGAAGTTTCCGAAACTTGTTTTTATATATATTTTGTTATAGACGCGTTTCTGAACCCTTGTTCTTCTATGTATTTTGCTATAGCTACTTAAGCATGTAATTTTATTCACTGAGAATGTGTTTGAACTACTGTGTTGTTCTTTTTCCTTTCTTCTAGGTGTGACATTTGCTCTTATTTTTATGAATGATGTTCATGGAGTTTGCGAACACATGTTCTTCAATGTATTTTCTTCTAGGTTACTTACGATTGTAATCTTCGTCACTAAGAAAGTGTTTTTAATCATTGTACTGTCATTTTTTTTTCTTTAGGTATGCCATTTGCGTGCCTTTGGAAAATGATGATCATGAGTTTCCGAAACCTATTCTTCTATGTATTTTATCATAGGCGAGATTTATTTTCATATAAGCTACTTAAGTTTGTAGTCATATTAACTGAGATAATGTTTTGAATATGTTTACTGTTCACTTTTCTTTTCTTCTAGGTGTGACATCTGCGCGTGTTGGTAGGATGAAGACCATAAAGTTTCCGAACATGGTGTTCTTCAATGTATTTTGTTATATGCGACTTAAGATTATAGTTTTTTTCACCAAGACAGTGTTTTGAAGTATTTTACTGCTCTTTTCCCTTTTTTTATAGGTGGGTATTTATAGGTGGGTATGTATATACTCTATAACAAAAATAATATCGACGCACCAAGAAGGAGTTGTCTGATTGTAATGAAATTTTGTATGCAAAGACATTTTGAGCGAACATACAAATGAATAAAATTTGGTGTCGAATAAATAAATAGTGGGAGCTCCAGCGCATTGGAACTGCGCATTCAGCAGTTGTATATAAGTAAGTATTCTGAATCTGTAGTCAAAATTTCTGTTGTATTTCGACTGCGGATATCTTACGTCTTTGGTAGTCATTTTTGTCACACTGATAGCACAGCGGTACGTAGACAACATTCTACGACCGGTTGTGTTACCGTTCCTTTTGCGACACAACCGACTTACTTTTCAACAAGATAATGCCCGGCCGCACACAGCACGTGTTGCTATAAAATGTCTTCAAGCTTGCCCAACACTTCCTTGGCCAACTAGGTCTCCTGATCTCTCTCCCATACGGAACGTTATTTGGGACGTTATTTGGGAGGCGATTGCAACCATCCCGGAATGTTGACGATTTAGCCCGATAGTTGGAGACAATTTGGCAAGACATTCCGCAGGACACCATCCGTGAACTTTATCAGTCTATGCAACGTCGGGTGACATCTTGCATCCAGGCCAGAGGTGGACCAACGCCTTATTGACTTCCTCCCTTTGTGTACGGTCAAACTCTAAATCAATAAATTGTTCTGAAATTTTAATCGTTTCTTTTTCTATGTATGCTCTTCATATCCACCAATTTTTTTCACAATCGGAGAACTCCTTCTTGGTGCGTCGATTTTTTTGTTATAGAGTGTATGATGATTCTTGTGGAGTTTTCGAAACATGCTTTTTTCCTATTTATTTTGTTATAGGACGTATTCTTATTCTTTGAGAAAGTACTTTTATTCCGTTTGCTACTTTTCCTTTTATATAGGCGTATATAACATGTGCGCATATTTTATGTTTGTGGAGGGTGATTTTCATGAATCTTCCCAAACTTGTTATTTCCTATTTATTTTTTAAAGATACTTAAGTTTGGTGTTTCAGTCTCTGTGCATGTGTTTTCATTTCTCTTTCTGTTCTTTTTCCTGTCTTCTAATCGTAGCATTTGAGCATGTTTGTTTATGTTAGTGGATGTTGATATTTACGGAGTTTCCGAAATCTATATTTTTTTTTATTTATTTTGTCATAAAACACTTATATTTGTAGCTTCATTTGCTGAGAGAGCGATTTTATCTGTTTTATTTTCCTTCCTTCTAAGCTTTACATTTGTGCATGCTGTTTAGATTAGTGGATGGTCATGTTCATGAAGCTTCCAAAACCTGTTATTTTTTATTCATTTTTTCAAGTTTGCAGTTTTATTCACTGAAAACGTATCTGAAATTCTAGTGCTGTTCTTTTTCTTCTACCAGTGATTTTACATTTAAGTTAAGCATGCTTTCTATGTTAGTGTATGATAATTTTCGTAGAGTTCAAAAACCTGTTGTTTTTTATTTATTTTTTCATAATTCGCTTAAGTATCTAGTTTCATTCACTGAGAAAATGTTTATATTCATTTTTTTTGTTCGTTTTAATACTATAATTTGCGCCTTTTTTTTTTTAATCACTGGATGATTATATTCATGGAGCTTATAAAACATTGTTACCTTTCTTATATACATAGTATAATTTATAAGGAAAGTATTGTGAAGGGGTCAAAAATTCGAACTTGGTAACATTTTTAAATATTGCCAAAGTGACATATATGTCGACAAATTGATAAAATAACGCCAAATGAGAAGTAATGTTTTTTCAAATTCTGATTTCCGTCATATGACGGGCATACCTTCTAGTATATAAGAAATACTCTTCTCTCCGTTTGTCTGTAATACTTGGTGATGTATTTGACAAACTTGGTGAATAATCTAGCAAAGTATAGATAACTTGGCGATATTTCACCCCGGATTGACAAAAATTACCTCAAAATAGCAAAATTGACGCTAAATTAATGCTGACCTAATTAATGACACCTAATTCATGAGTTAATTATTACAATATTTTAATATATGGACTATATCGCTTATTGATGATGCTATCAATATTAATAATGTTTAATTTATAATTGTGTGAAATATAAGTTAATTGGGTGCTTTGAAATAGTATTACAAGGTGTCATCTGGAAAATTGCCAAATGTGCAATTCAATTTTAAAATCACAGTACCGTGGATATTATACATTATTTTTTAACTATAAAAGGAGTAAATTTATTGTATTATATAAGGAAAGTCATGTTATACCCACATCAGAATTTTCTATTTATTTTCTTGTGGGACACTTAAGATTGCAGAGGAGTCAAAGAATCAAATTGAAGGAATGAAAGTATTAGCATTATGTAGTGAAAGTCATGTGCTGACCACATCAGATTTTTGTTATGGTAGTTAATCTAAATACAGTCTTCAACTAACACAATTTTCAAAGACGTGTCTCATTCCCTCCCCAAGTATCAATAAATATTTATTTATTTATAATGTTAAAATGTCATAAATACTGCAATGACGACTCCAAGTATGACCTAGTAAATATCTTTAACATCAAAGATTGATGAGACAGCGAGGAAATATCTCACAAGAACTTATTCTTTTAGTCTTTAAATCTTAGAAATGGGCCTTGGAGTAAATAAATAAATAATGCATTTTTTTAAAACAAGAATAGAAGTGCTGTGAATAAGTTAAGAACGAATGCAATCTTATGATTCTAAAGTAATAAGATATGAGGTTTAATTTTCATTTTCCAACCATATTTTATACCTGAGGATTATCAATACATTATTATTATATTTAATATTACCATATACATTCCTCAAGTACGAGTATAATTATTTAACTATAATTGCAGTTGGATAGCAGCACAAAAACAAAATAAAAAAATCTGATGTAAGCATCATCTTATATAATGAATTTACTACTTCTACAGTAAAAAAAAAATCTAATGTGGGCAACACATGACTTTCCCTGCAGACTTATATTCACGTTCTCTTTATTTTAATTACATTTAATTCACTTTTAATTCAATTTTCGTTCTCATTTGATAAATGGACCTATTTTCAAAGGTGGCTTAGAGAAAATACGAAAAAACTAAGATATCTCGAGAACGGCTAAACCTAGTGTAATGGGATTGGTTTTATTCCTTTCTTCGTTAAAAATTACGTATTAAACAAGGATTTAGTGGATATATTTGAGCATATGTAGTTTTTTATTTTAGATTTTGGCGATTTTTGCGGGCCATTTTGCAAAACAATGCAAGTTATTATTTTCCGAATCGTGCCGAAATCTAATCGGCACCAAGATGATCTACAATTGACTTATCTACCAAATTTTGGGAAATTCGGTGCATTAGTTTTCCAGCTAGACTGGATACAAGCTTTTGCGGGCCATTTCGCAAAAAAAGGCGGGTTCTTTTATCCCGAACGCATGCAAAACTAATCAACATCTGATTCGCCCACAAGTGACTTACTTACCAAATTTTATGAAATTCGGTCAAAATCAGTTTTTTGGTTAGAGTGGATAAAATATCTGCACAGACAGACAGACACACAGACACACACAGAGATGTCACGAAAAAAATAGTTTTTCGTATTCTAGAGGTATCGAAACGTGGAGATCCGTCGAAAACTCGAGTTACGATTTTCGGCATGATTCCAATACTTTCCCTATACATTACCATGTATTGTAGGGAAAGTAATAGGTTATTTTTATAGTAGATTCTTATATTCTTTCCAAGATGTTGAATTTTCGCCACTCGTCCATTTCATCGATGTAGCGTCATTTTCATCCATTTGGGAAGATTTTCGTTAATTTGGCATCATTTAAAAATCGCCAAGTTGGCATATTCCTCCAAATTTGTCGTTGAAATCTCGCCAAGCGTTATGGATGGAGAAATAAGTTATTCTTATAGCATATAAATGACTATTGGCGTTCAGATATATATGCTTTTAGAATCAGATATTGAACTGGATCTCGACTCTTTACTGAAGAGAACAAAATACCATTATTGTTTACTTCAGTTGTCCTATCTCTGCACCAATTCAAGCGGGTATTTTTATGTTGTGAATTCATTGAAACACATGTCATTCTGGGATGCAGTTTGTCTCGATACTAATGCCCTTGTGGCTGTATAGTCATCTAACCAACTCTCGACTCCCTGTTGCGAGGAGCAGTTACGGAAATATACCGAAATTGAGATGCAGTTGCTATGTTTCTACAAACAAGCCGATGCTTCATGATAGCAGTTCCGTAGTCTTCACATTTTTGCCAGATTTCCGAGATTGTATGCCATGGAACTATTAGCAATATTTCCACTTTTATGAAAGTCTACAATGTCATATTTAAATGTCTAACTCAAAAAGGCCGGCAGTTTGCCATCAGAAAGATTTATTCAAATTATACTTTTAAGCAATAAAAAGTATTTTGCGTCGTTATCTACCGAAATCAAGTTCTGAATAGCAGAAGTTTGGAGGGAAATATATTTCGTTAACAACTCTTGCGCCGCCTTTGGATGACGTAACGGCATTGATAGGTTATCAGAAATATATTATCCAAATTGATTGAGTAAATATAATTGTGTTTGCTTTTGTTAATTTCACAAACAATTAAATCAAATGGATTGTGCATTTATTGAAATATCATTATTTTTATGTAGATAGTTATAATTTATGTTTACCATAGAGTGAGACATGATGGTATTTAAGTTTACAATAATTCCATGGTATTATTCAAATAAAGTTCGTTCGAATATTTTGTATCGGAAGTGAAAATCCCTAGTAAAACCTTGACACCAGGAGAATTTGATGCTGAATATATATCAGACTTGATTAACTATATATATTTATAGCAGACTCCGAAAATTAACGTTTCTTGAAAATTACAATTTTATGAGTCGTATTTGACATCGCAGACCTGGAAGTGAAATTAATTAGTGAGACCATAGCTTTTCTTGAATTTATTATGAATCATTATCAACTAATTTCTAAGCATTATTTATTTCTAATACTGAGGAATACATGTTTCAAGTACATTTGTGTTTAATCAGATGTGGAAGAAAAACTAGAAGTGAAAATTATCTGCGAATCATTCTACATCCTTCAAAACGTCATACTGAATCCATATCAGTTATCAACTACATCATGTAGCGTCAGTTTCATCAATTTGGCGAATGTTTATCAATTGGGTGACATTTTCTTCAATTTGGCAACATTTAAAAGTCCGCAAGTTGGAGATGGATATTCCAACAAATTCGTTACCAAAATTTTGTCAAACTGTACGGAATGAACTTCCAATATTCTGAAATTCCATTCTTCTTCCAAAATTTTTCTTATAGTATTCTTATAATCTTCAAAAGATATTGAATTTTCGTCAATTAATCGTAATTTTTATTGATTTAGAGTCATTTTTATCAATTTGGCTACATTTTAGTTAATTTAGCAGCATTTAAAAAGTCGCCAAGTTGGCGATATTTCGCCAAATTCGTTGCCAAAATCTAGCCAAGCGTTATGGACGGAGAAATTACAGTAGTTACTCTTATAGTAGAAAAATGGCTATTTGCGTTCAAATACAAAAGTATAACTCAAAATATATGTTCTTATGAATGGAACGAGTTAGATCCACGACAATGATGCCACCAAATTTATTGCATGATTATTACATATGAAAAGTGAGTATATTTCACAATAGTTAATATTTTTTTTTATTTTATGTGAGTTTTTGATACATTTATTTGAAAAATGTGAAATATTTCAAGAATGGTTCATGCTCGCGTTCTAAATTTTATGTCAATCGTTTTCTAAGAAAAATTACATAACAAATGACTATTTGCGTAACTTCATTAAATGTTTTGATTTTTTGATGATATTTCCAAAATTTCCCTTAGAAATTTAAGGGGGGGGGGTTGAACATTCGATTGCGTTTAAAAACAATAGACTTCCAGTATTCACAGATTATAATTTGTGTACCAAATTTTGTTTGAATCGCTTCTTTCGTCCGTGAGAGATCGTCTCCAGAGTCTCACTGACGCACAAACACACAAACACTGACAACTCCTTAAAAGCGTATGAATCTTATCCAGAGAAGCTTGGAAAGTGCTTTCCCGTCTAAACTCGAACTCGAATTTTCGACCCAGACACAATAATTTCCTTATATATTCCACTATGTATATAAGGAAAGTAATCTGATGTGGGCAGCACATGACTTTCCCTGCAGACTTATATTCATGTTCTCTTTATGGTAATTAAATTTAATTCACTTTTAATTCAAGTTTCGTTCTCATTTGGTAACTGGACTTATTTTCAAAGCTGGCCTAGAGAAAATACGAAAAAAACTAAAATATCTCGAGAACTACTAGTCCTAATGTAATGGGGTTGGTCTTATTCTTTCCTTCGTTAAACATTACGTGTAAAACAAGCATTTGATGGATATATTTGAGCATACGTAGTTTTTTATTTTAGATTTTGACGATTTTTGCAGGACTTTTCACAAAAATGGCAGGTTATTTTTTTTTCCGAATCGTACCAAAATCTAATCAACACCAGGGTAACCAACAAGCGACTTATCTACCGAATTTTGTGAAATTCAGTCCATTAGAGTATCAGCTAGAGTGGATACAGACAATTTTTACTGTCCATTTCACAAAAAAAGGCGAGTTATTTTGTCCCAAATCGTACTAAAAACTAATCAGCACCAGGGACACACCCGACTGACTTATCTATCAAATTTTAAGAATTTTGGTCCATCAGGTTTTAGTTAGAGTGGATACATATATTGCATAGACAAACACACACAGCACACAGACAGACACACACAGACGTCAAGCTAAAAATTGTTTTTTCGTGTTCTAGAGGTCTTGAAACGTGTAGATCCGTCAAAAACTCGAGTTGCGATTTTCGACATGATTGCAATACTCTCCCTATATATTACCATGTATTGGGGGGAAAGTAAAAAATCTGATGTGGGCAGCACATGACTTTCCTTGCAGACTCAAATTCATGTTTTCTTTATTTCTTTAATAATTCATTAATGAAAGTTTAATTGCACAATTAACACTAAATTTGCATTTTTAATTCAATTTCTGTTTTTATTTGGTAATTGAACTAAATGCGAAAAATCTCAAATATCTCGAGAACGGTTAATCTTAGAGTAATAGAGTTGTTCTCATTCTTTTCCTTATCAAAAATTACGTATAAAACAAGCATTTAATTGATATATTTGAACATTTTTTTTTTAATTTTGGCGATTTTTGAGGACCATTTCATAAAAATGGTAGGTTGTTCTTTTCCGAATAATACCAAAATCTAATCAGCATCAGAGTATCCCACAAGTAACATATCTACCACATTTTGTGAAATTTGGCCAATTAGTATTTTAGCTAGAGAGGATACATGAAATTTTTACAGGCCATTTCGCAAAAAAAGGCGGGTTCTGATTTTACGAATCGTACCAAAAACTAATCAGCACCTGCGTCTAACCCAAGTGACTTACCTACCAAATTTTATGAAATTTGGTCTATTAGTTTTTGAGTTAGAATGGATGCATGCATTGCACAAACAGACAGACTCACAGACACACACACAGACGTCACGCTAAAAATAGTTTTTTCGTATTCTAGAGGTCTCGAAACGTGTAGATCCGTCGAAAACTCGAGTTGCTATTTTCGGCATGATTCCAATACTTCCCCTATACATTACCATGTATCGCAGGGAAAGTAAAAATGGCTTTAGGCTTTCTTATTTTGAAATCTACCGAACATATTTTGCTGATTTCTTTTATACATTTTATGGGATACTTTGAATATTTTGTAAAATTTTCGAAACAATTTGTAAAGTTTAACTTCGCTTAAAATAGTTTGAGAAATTAGGTCCCATAGTATTCAATGCATTTCTTTTTTTCAACCCGGGTTCAATATAAAACTAATTGGGTGATATTATTAATTTATATTCTCATATGTCCCACAGACCGTTTCATACAGATCGTCTCACCGTCAGATGGTATTTACAATCTAGGCACGCACGTGCGTCAAAGAAATGGTAAAATGCTGGAGGCCCAAAATAGATTGTATGTATCCCACTTGTAAACTGCTAATTCAATTCCCCCGTTATATTACTTTTATCACCTTTTAGTAAAAAGTGAAGTTCGGTTTTAATTCTCTGGTATCAATGTTATCCGGTTTTTAGATATTATATTTCAAATCTATTTTGACAGATATCATTTAACATTTTTAATGTTATTGATTGGTGTGTGCCATTTATTTCATGTTCTATATATCAGCTTCCTTATCTTTATATTTTTATTATTGCCTCATTATCTGAGCTACAAAATGCCATCCTTCAGCAACATGCAAATTTTAAAATTACTTTTGATTGGAAACAATGTAAAAACTGGATTTTCGCAATTAAAAAACAGCAATTAAATATGGTATATAACCTTTTTCTAAGTACTGCATTTGATAACGTTCATTTTAAACATTTATTCTATGATTTGCTCATTACCAGAAGTAAAAATCTTAGTAGTTATTTATATGTCACAGACTTAAACTTTAATGACGAATCAAAACAAAATACTAAAATAAATGAATATTGTACCTTGAATTTTACTAATTCTGTATTAAATAATCTGAAGATAAATAATTTTTTAAAATCGGTTTCCAATTACTTTCCAGTCAAACATGTAAATCCTAAAATTGCTTATAAATATGATAAACCGCTAGGACGTTATATTTTCAACTATAATCAAATTGCCAAATCAGTAGATATTAATCAAAACTATGAATTGGATAAAGAGTCATATTGCCACTGTCATTTAGAAAAATACAAAGACTTCGTAGATAAACACCATGGGCATGTTATAACGGGAAACCTAAATATTATTAATTATGATGCACTAAGATCACTGATGTTACTGGGTACTAAGTACCGTATACCTACTAAATTTAAACATAAATTAATATGTAAAGGTTTATTTCTTGACTTAAATAAATTTATCTATAAAATCAGTTATAAATATCAAATCCCTGTAGAAGCCTTTAAACCTTGGAGACTCTTAATAGAGCAATACTTAAATCATTATATATATAATCAGAAAATTGATAATTCATATAAACTTAATTCAATTAAAAATGATATTAAAGAAATACAAAATGATTTTGTCATTACATATGTCGCTAAGGCAAATGGAAACTACTCAATTATATGTAAATATTATTATAAAAATACCCTTCAGTCACACTTACTTAATAATCATATCTATAATTTACATAAAACTAACCTTAAAATCTTATACAATAGAATATCAGCCAAATATAAGCAAATACATCTAAAAAATAGTTGTAATAACATTCCATATATTGTTTTAGTACCCAAGTTTCATAAATCCCCTGTTGCTTTTCGAACCATTACCAGTGGGCATAATTCTTACATTACTAATGCTGGAAAATTATTATTAAAGATATGACATGAAGTATCCTCGTCAGATGAAATCTCAAATAATTGTCATATTGTAAAAAACAGTTTTGAAGTAGTTAAGAAATTGAAAACTCTTACTAATATTCGTAGTATTTATACCTTTGATTTCAAAGATTTGTTTAATAATATTAATATAGATGATCTGTATAGAATTATTTTAGGAATTTTTGAAAAATATAATATCAACCTAAAATATTCAAATTTTCTTTTTAAAAAATTACTTAACTTCACTCTTTATGAGAATTATATTCAACATGGTGGTACTATTTTTAAACAACAGGTTGGTATCCCACAAGGGGTGTGTGCCTCATCATGCCTCAAAAAACATTAATCCAAGCTTGCATAATATGCACATGTTTAGATATTTAGATGACAATTTATGTGTATCCCCAAATAATAATATCCCTATAGTATTAAACTTTTATCCAAAAAATTTACAATTAAATGCAAGTAATAATGACACAAATGTTGCAAACTTTTTAGATTTAAATTTAAATTTACAAAATTGTAATATGGTTATAAACTTGTATGATAAAAGACAGGATTTTAAATTTAATACATCAAAAATTCAACATTTTGACTCTTGTCTGCATATATCTGTATTTAGAAATATTATAATAAACCAGGCTCTTAGAATGAATAAAATTTGTGATGAATATTATAAATTAGCGCACTTTAAGGAATTATTGAGTACAGCGACTAATAATGCATATCCCCCCAATTTTGTTATTAAAATTATCAACTCAGTGTATCAAATTTCACTCGATAACATCCTAGAAAACATTCCCAATTATAGTGACTAACATACAGGAGAGAGAGAGAGAAAATATATATATATATATATATATATATATATATGTATGTGTGTGTGTGTATATATATATATATATATATATATATATATATATATGTATATATATGTGTATGTATATGTGTATATTATATATAATTATTTATTAATTATATAAATAAATAAAAATGAAAAATAATAAACTAAGTCAAAAACATTAGAAAAATCAAAAAATCGGAAAATAAGATGCATTAACATTAATGTTTTGAATTTTATTTTCGCAAAAAAAAAATGTAACTTTTGTCAGTATTGAAACTACGTTTTGAGCGCCCTTATAATGGTGTATAGTGGCATTCTCGATTATCCAGTTTTCCTATGAATTACTTGTTTAGAAGGAATTTTCATCTTTGATTCATATTCATATTCAGTTCTGCATGTTTGGGAAGTAGTATTCTGAATTGCTTGTCCAGTCTCCAGCTTAGACTCACTGGACGGGTTTGGGAGTATTTCCGTGAACGTTCGTATTGCCTCCCTGGTAGAATTTCGACTTTTTCATTCCGGTGCTTCTAGATAAAGCTGTTGAGGTTGATCGTGTATACACGTGGTGAGGAAGAAGGGTTCATGCCGCATGGTAATACAATTTTCTTAATGTATCCTTTTTTCATTTTTTCATTTTTTGATGTCTGTAGTCTGAGTTTAAGCATTTATAGTAATGTACTATTGCTTAATCTGAAACAGGCATTTGTTTGGGTTAATTATAATTAAATACTCAGACCTGAAGAGGAATTTTATTCTGATTAATCATCGAATTTGGGAAGGTTCTGTTCTTTTCTCTTATCGGCATTATGGCCGTGAATTTGCTTCTATGGTGATGTTAATATTACTTGAATTGTATTTTTATTAATTTTTTTATTTTTTTATTTTTACATAATTCTTATTATTACATTTCAAATATATATATATATATATATATATATATATATATACATATATACATATATATATATATATATATATATATATATATATATATATATATATATACGTATTTGATTGTATATATGTATGTATTTGATATATATTGTATGGCAGATGAATTTGTAAAATGTGCTAATGAATTCGAAGGTTTCTATGACGCTGTTGTAGTTAATCATTAAATGACGGTTTCAACAGATGTGTATTTCAGTTGGAGGTATGTACCGCCTTCTATATTGCCATTCGTGGAATATCAAAGTAATCAATTTAATATTGTAAAATCTAATAGGGTCACTCATCTGATATCGCATATTTTATGTAATTATAATCGTACAGAGCTGGTTTCCACGATTAAGGCAATTGGCAAATGCTGCAAAGTAAATGAAACAAATTTTGTATCTAATATAGTACTTACTAATCTATTTACATGAATAAAGAATTAAATTTAGACTAATAATTATTCTTTAATGAGCATACTTACTGATAAATTTTTTCATTAAAAATCATTATCTTACTAAAGAAACAATTGAAAAGTTTCGTGTATTTCACAATAAAAGCGTATTTTAGGTAAACACCACCATGAAATTAATAGATTTATCATTATTTTGTACCAAGTATAAAGTATTAGAGAGATAAAGGACTTTCCTAAGAACTCTGTATAATGTATTGCAAAAGAGAAAAATAAGAAAACAATGTAAATGATAAGAATTTATAAGCGAAAACTTATATTGAAGCTGGCAAAAGTCATATAGATCCGTAAAATCGTTATTTCCCATTCCTGAAATGCATAAAACTGTTCAACTGAGATATGTTGCTGCACTGAACATTTACCAATAAACATAATGCATTTCGTCAGCCAGTGAATCTTTGTGTCAGTAAGCTGATTTATTGAGATGGATAGTGAAATATATTTCTTCAACTTGTCTAAAATGGTGCCATTGGATACTTTAACTGAATTTCAAAGAAATTGCAAAAAAATAATGCTAAATATAAAAGGAGTTATATAATGTCGAACAATGGTTTAAGTATAGCTAAGTGCTTCATATGGGTCAATTTAAACTCAAATTTAATGTTCAAAAGTAAATATGTGTAATTAAAATAATAGCTCGTATATGATGTTACTATGATAAAACGGATCTCATATTGCAGAGAACAATATTAATGGATCGGTTTCGCATATATTATTTCTCTTCAATCGCTACCATCTATGGGCCTAAGGAAAACTGCCATCTGCTGGACAATTGTTAAGGACGAATGACACTATGACATATAGCAACCACAAAATGAAAGGGAGCAAAATGTGAAAAATTAGAATAAGTGCATTATACAATAAGAAGCGGTGTCCGTATGCAAATTTTTCATTTCCACGCCTGTTCGTCATGTGATAGCGCTGATAAGAGATTTAAAGGATTTGACTCGTGTGGGCAGTTGTTGTTCCACGTGAAAGTTTTAAGGGTAAGATTTAATTGACGAACTTAAAATTTTCTGTATGTCTTCCCGATATCACTTAGATGATTTTACGCGTAGCCGTATTATTGGAAAGATCGAAGCAGGGTGAAAAATAACAGATGTTGCCAGGGAGTTCGATCGTCTATAGCGTTGTTTCACGGATGTGGCAAGCATTAAAAACAACTGGAATATGTAGCAAGCGTCACGAGGGAGGTCGTGTTAGAAGTACGACACCTGCAGGAGACAGCTACATAATCCTATTGTCAAAAAGGGATCGGAGCACCACAGCTCAGCAGGTGGCAAATCAGTTGCATGCTACCACAGAAACAGCGGTTCTCCCGAAAAATAGTAGCCAGACGTTTGGGAGAAGGAGAACTATGCGCCCGAAGACCTGTTTTGTGTGTCCTATTACCCAGACTGAACCGTACCGCCCGTTTGCAATGGTGTCGTGGGCATCGCAATTGGATCGAACAGGACTGGGTTTGCGTACTATTCTCAGCTGAGAGTAGGTTCAGTCTGTCATCGGATTGTAGACTCCAACTAATTTAGCGTGAGAGTGGTACTACTTATCGTCCAGAAAATATCCGGGAAAGGGACCGATATCCGACGGGCATCATGATAAATGGCCGCACGCCCCTACCTGTGCTTGCAACTGGGACTATAACCGGTCAACGATACATCGATGAAGTTCTTTTGTCTCATGTTCGCCTTTTCCGTGGTGTTGTTGGTGATAAATATGTTTCCATGGACGACAGCGCACCATGTCATTGAACACTCGCTGTTCAGTATTGCCTTGTCAGCGTGGGTATTCAATGCCTCGTATGGACAGCACGTTATCCAGATCTAAACCCCTTTGTAAATGTTTGGGATGCTTTGGGGAGGCGACTTTCTGGTCGAAAATATCCTCCAACAATCAAGAACACCCTCATCCGTGCACTAACAGAGAAGTGGGATGACTTGCCTCAACAGCTGCTGGATACTATTGTGCAAAACATGAAACGATGTGTGGAATGTTGCATTGCACTCCACGGTAGACATATCCCTTACTGGCACCTTTCTCAAAGGTGTCTGCTGTCGATCACATGCATTTTCCCATTTCTCCGTACACAGCACCAAATGAACACATTTTTTCCTTACAGATGTTTCAAAACATTTTGTATTTTCCAGAACAATAAATGGTCCTTATTCTAATGTCCGAACAGTGTGGCAAGAATATTTCATCCATCTAGACCCCCATCCACGCTTAATGTTGTACTGTATTGCAATTTGGATCCGTCCTTAGGAATTGCAAAGCAGTGTACGTCTTAAATTTTGAAAACGTCATTGGAATCTGATATATTTAGTATCACCGGCATAACATAGCAGAAAAATTGAGTTCATACTGCACAATGATGCAATATTCAAGTTCATTTATTCAGTACCAGCATGTAGGAGTTGTTTTCAAAGGTAGAAGTACGCTCCTACTGCCAATAAAATGGAATATGTTAGTATATATTCGTTATTACGAAATCAATCATTTGAAAGAGTCCAGTTGTCCCTTAAAATATTAAATGTGGTCAAAATATCAAACTTGAATAAACAAATAAAAATAAGCCTTGGAAAGGAGGTGTTCTCGGATTGCCTGTTTGCCCTGGAGAAAGGGCTGTTGAAGCTTCATGATTGGCAACGGGGCATGCTTTTCTTGATGCTCATCTTCACAGATTTGGAATTGTCCACAGTCCCAATTGTCCACTTTGTACAAGTGGTTAAGTTATTATTACCCATCCTCATTTTACACAGTCTTCTTTGGAGAGACTATCAACATCCGTATCAACTTTCTCTTCCGTTTTCAACTTTCTCTTGAATTCGTATTATACTATGTAGGAAAAGTAATAAGAGAAAAATAATTTTAAAAATAATAAACCCACATATTTTCTTTTAAATTCAAATTTAAAAAATTCTATTCAATCTAAGAAAGCATATACATAAATAAAGAAGGTTCTAAAAATTATATATGTCACACAAATATCCAAAATCGGTAATTCCTGTATCTGAAATGCATAAAGCTGTCCGAAAAAGATCTATCACAGAATTGAACATTCACCAATAAACATACTAATGCATTTCTCCGGTCAGCGAATCTTCGTGGCATTAAAGTGATGAATAGAGACATATAGTGAAACATTTATCTTCATGTATTCTAAAATATCGTAATTCTATTGGGTGCTTTTAGAGATTCTCAAAGATAGTATAAGTCATGGCACCAATGGGATTTTCAAATAAATGTTTAAACTCGCATTTATTTTTTTTAATAATTACTGGACTTTTATGATCAACGCATTTCTAAAACAAAATTACAGACAAATTAATAAAATAATAACTTGAGATAAGAAAAGTAATAAGTTATATTTTTGTCTTCCCATAAATGACATTATTGAAATAGAAATATTATTAAATATATGATTAAATATATGTTTAAATATATGAATGTACAAGAAAATCGAATGGAGACTCATACTCTAAATATGTTTACGAATACATAAAATATTTTTCTTGCCTGCTGCCTATCTCTAATTAAAAATAACATTTACAGAGAGCCATTCTTATTATGTGCAAGTAGGGGTGTCATAATTTCTCGACAATGGGTTCCAGATTTTGTGATTTACTACAAACTTGACGACTTCTGGAGAGTTTTAGAATATACTAGAACTTTTTTGAAGCATCAAATATTCTTGGAGAAACGAGCACGACTTTTAAATTACACGAAATATATATATATATATATATAATTTACAAATGTAAAGTATTCAGAGATAGCTACATGAAAAAAATTTCTCATACGTAAAATATGCAAACATGGCGCTAAGCTGCCCTTGTATATATATATATATATATATAAGCTGCCCTTGTATACATATATATATATATATATATATATATATATATTAGTAGGATAGTATATAATTAAGTCATCCCTCAGTTGGAAGTAATTGAAGTGATGCAAGCTAATTTAAATTGTGAAACACGTTAGTATTTAAATAATAGTATCTGCTATTTTGTGAATTTGATGAGAATTTTATTGCTGTTTTCTTATATATATATATATATTTTTTTTTAATGGCCAGGCACTTGACTTTCGTCATTCGCCTTTCGTCAGCGGCCAGAACGTGTACCATTTAGCCGTCTTAAGACGTTGCCCCAGGCGCACCAGAGAGGGGCGGAATGCACTACGCCCACAACACAAACATCCATGCCTTACGTGGGACTCGAACCCACAACGCAGTGGTCGAGCGATTGCTGTGGAAACGCTTGCCTTGACCACTCGACCACTACGTCGGCTGTTTTCTTATATATGACAGTAGTTTGGCGAGATTACAAGATAGTAATCTAGCTACTTGTCGTACAATATTCCTGTTTCCGTTTATTAGTGCCTTTAAATAAAAGTATTAATTATGCGGAAATGTGAACTCATTTTTGTATACTGAGAGTACACCAACGATTCCAGAGGATAATTCGTAACAAATTGGCGTCAGAAGTGGGATTACTGGAAAGTAGACAAGCGGTTCTGGCTTCATCAACTAAACAAATGATGGAGGAACAGTTAAGTGAGATGGTTTTAATTAACGCTCGACACAAAGTGATGAAAGAAGCGATAAAAGCTGGACAAGAAGTTAGGAAGGAAGGGGTCAAAGCAATAAAAACCATACAAGAAGCGATGGCTGAAAGGATGGAAGATAAGATTAAAGCCTGACAAAACGAGATGAAATTAGAAATAATAGTTGGACAAGAAACTATGATGGATGAGACAAACTCAGTGGAAGCTGGACAAGAAGCGATGGTAGAAAATATGGAAGGAAATATTAAAGTCGGACGAGACGAGATGAAAGAAACTATCAACACTGTACAAGGCGAGATGGAAACTTGACAAAAAACGATAAAAGGGAATAATAAAGCCATGAAATAAAAAAATGAAAGAAGATAAAAGAAGATATGAAAAGAATCAAGCTGAGATGCATGATGAAATTAAATATGTTCATTCTGAAATGAAAGAAGAAATCAACGCTATTCAAGCCGAAATGAACACCGAACAGGAAGAAGTGAAACAAAATATGGAATCCTTCCAAGAAGATATGAAACAAGACATTACACCTGTACAAGCATACATTACATCCGTACAAACAAAAAATAATGCGAGACACGAAGAACTGAAAAATCTCATAAAAAATTGCTAGCTGTCGATCCAAAATCGTCAATCGCCCATACTGATTTCTTAATGAAGTCAGTATGCAAAGTAAAATCTCCTACGTATGATGGATAAAGTATTTGGGTGACATTTTGAACTTAATTTAACATCGCGGAAGCGAATGAATAGGATAAAAATACAAAATCATGCCTAATTGCTGCATGGGTCCTATAAGCAACATCTGAGGTGCTGCATACCATAAAGGAAATAAAGGACATGTTGCAAAGACAGAGTAACGATAGATTCAAACGGTCACCTGACTCGTTTGCTAAAGGACTAGTGTGCTAGACATGCGGTGAAAGAGGCAATACAAGGAAAAATGTCCATTATTTGAGCAAGAGAATAATAGGGCATTCCCTTTGGAAAAGCCACAGGTAAACTAATCAGCGGTAATTTTGCGGGGCAGAGGTTACAATGTGAAGAAAATGCATCATCTAAGACCTTTCAGATATTATCATTGCACGGAGGAGATAATGCACTCTATGTCGTGGTCGTATAAACAACATGATATGTCAAATGATTTTAGACACGTGTGCGAATGGCACCATCAGTATATGTAATGTAGCTCGCGAATTCAATAGTCAACTTCGTTATACGGCACTCTCCATCTCTCTGAGCACTGTTACTGAAGAAACAGCGAATGTGGATGGAAAAATAGAAATTGCTCTTTCTGTCGGGAGGAGACTTTATAATCCTGTCGAGTATGAAAACATTTATGACTCATATATTTTCGGGCTGTACCTTTTAAGAAAACACGGATTTGACCTGAACTTAATAACGAATTACGGGCAGTCACCTTAAATTTTCTTTGTGTGAAACAGAAACGAGAAACATCCTACTGTGAAACACAGTCACTGCAGAAGGTTTTTAATTGCTCACGTATATCTAATGTTTGGAAAAACACTCTCGGAATGTCCATACTCATATTTAATGGCAGTGACAGATTTTTCACCTCCAGAGTATAAAGAAAAATGAATTATTATAGTCGCTGCTCTCGTGTATTTTTCAGTATACTACGTAACTACCAAAATAGCAACCACTGGCGATAGACTCAAAAATTCAGTAAGGGAACATTTAGCTTTATGTTCTGTAGCAATCAGGGCATTGCGTGTTTATCCAAATAATAGAAATAGTAGACTCAAATATTTAAATGCCGTCTTAAACAATCTCGACGGCCTAAATCATTTAGAACACGATGCGCGTAAAATCCCCATTTCTAACTTTAATGACATCATCTTGACTGTTTCAAAACACATGGGATGAACTGGACTAACTGGATATAGAATCCACACCCGTAACCAGTTCTCAATTAAAAAAACCCTCTGAAGATTTCAACTAGCTAGACCAGAAGAAGTAGATAAGCTTTTAAAAGATATGTAGGAAAGCGACATGAACGAGCCATCATTGAGTACTTAGGCCTGAACAATCGTTTCAGTAAAGAAGAAAGATATGTCTACAATAATCTGTGTTGACTAAACTTTATGAAAGAAAGAAATCTATCCACTGGTAGGAATTGATGATACTTTAGATAATCTCTGATAGAAAGTTGCTTTCGAATCTAGATCTCAAGAGTGATTACTGGCAAGTGAAAATCCATCCTGATGTTCAAGAAAAGACACTATTTACCAATAAAGAACGACTCTGGCAGTTTGAAGTAATGCCTTTTAAACTTTGTCACGCACCAACATGATCGTGCTGAAAAGACTCTCCTGTGAGTCCTGTCTCACCTATTTGAACGACATAATTATTTTTGGACGATAATTTGAGGGAAATCCATAAAAACTTTGTCGGATGTTTGGACATATAAAAAGAGCTCTAATTTAAAGTTAAATCTTTAAGAATGTAAATTACTACAGAAAGAAGTCACGCATTTGGAACATATCATCTTCGAAAATGGTATAAAGACTCAACCTGACAATACCAATGCTGTCAAAAAATGTTACAGACTGCAGGATTTCCATCGACCTCGGTTTGTATACTTTTTACCACCAATTTTCAAAGAACTTCTCAAACAGTGCTAGAACCTTTCTTAAATTAATGGAAAGAGACAAGAAATTTGAATGGAAGGCGGAATGTGAAAGAAATGCTGGTTTCAACTTCCATACTGGCATATCTTCAACCCAGATTTATACTAGATACCGATGCTAATAAAGAAAGAATATAGGCAGTTTTCTGCCAGAAAATAGGAGGACATGTACGTGTGTATATTTTAGCAAATGGTTATTAAAGGCTAAAAAAAATTATTGGGTAACAAAGAGAGAACTGATAGCAATTGTTAAATCGGTAGATTAATTTCGTTATTATCTCTACGGAAGGAAATTCCTGTGGCGGACTAATCATGCAGCTCTGAACTGGCTCTTAAATTTTAAGAACCATTATCGTAAGATGGATTCAGCGACTTTAAGAATACGACATGGAGTTTCGAAATTGAAAGGAGTAGTTTCATGGAAAAGCTGATGCGTTTTCGAGAAGGCCTTGTCTTTCGGACATTGCACATTGCTCTCGGGCTGCACAAGTTCTGAAGCCAGATTTCAGCGAATACATCCCAAGGTGTAACTGATCAGAGTTAGTTCAAATTTACCAAATGATATTTGGAGTAGTGAAGAGCATCCTCAATCACACATAGATGACAGCTATATCCAGCCAATCCTGCTCCTATAACGTGTCCTGTCAAAACTTCGGAATTCTGTCAAAGTTTCTGAATCTTGCCAAAGCACCCAAATCCTGTCAAATCTAATAAAAGACGATTTCAGTATGACGATAAAGTGTAGTTGTTCAACCCTCGGTGACGACAAGGATATTCGCTGAACCTACAGCAAGATTGGGAAGGACCCTACGTCATAATGAAGATAATAAGCAGTGTCATTTATCGAATTTAGAAATTATGGGAAAGAGTTCTTAAACTAAGCAAAGCCCCCATATCTTAGTAAAACAAAAGGTATATGTATATGTTAATTACTTAATTTTACCAAGGAGCCCGTAAATAGACAGATTCTAGCGAAAACACTAGAACTCGAATTTTGATAAAAAATTAAATTAATATATACCTGTTGCCTCACCGTTTGTATAATGTTAATCACTCTATGAGAGTGCATGCCATAAGCTGCTCTGGTTTCGTGCGATACTTTTAAATAATCTAAATTTAGGCCGTTTCAATAATAACACACTTTTAGTGTTAAATTCCAAATACATCATTTATTAAAGGGTTATTCACATATATATTCAATTATATTATTAATTAAAAGATAAATTTCTTGACTACATAGACACATTTGAATGTTGCAACATAAATTCAATTTAGCCTAATTCTACATCAATTTAGGCAAAAGTATTTCTTTCACAAATAAACATACATTATTCACATTTTGTCAAGCTTTGACTGAATTATTATATTCCTTAGAATTTCAATTACGATTATCAATTTTGATTCACTCAATTTTCATATAATTACCATTTATAAATATCATAAAATTTTATATACATTATGAGTTATTTCATTCCAATCTTTTATGGACCTTATGTATTAAGCTCAATTCTATTTTCACTAAAACAATTAATTCAAAAATGCATTTACGTGATGTCCTGTCTCAAATTTATCATCAAATGGCACACTTAATAATTGAAGAATTTACTTATTACTTGCACACGTAACCTTTTGTCACTTCTTGAGGATAAAGTTTTATGCACTCCTTCATTTTATCAACTCTTGCAGTTCGCATAGTTCTATAATAGCTAAGTCATCACGTCAGTTTGTTCAGGATCCAATTTGTAGAGGCACTAAATGTCGAATTGTCTGTAATGTCTAAAACAGCCGTCAACCCAGGGATTGAGTCAAATTTCTTGATTTAGGACCATGAAGTATTATTTTGATTACTATTAAAGAGTCGCTAAATCTCAACCGCCGTTGATCTTGTCAAACACAGTGGGCAACTGCCTCATACACGATTTGCATTTTTAATGATGCTTTATCAGGAACGTCATCTTTGATTTTATTCATACTCTCTTAACAAAAGAATTCTTCTATCAGCTTTAATTATAAAGTTCATTCATGCAGACATGTTCAGGAGCAATCAATCAGTTGTAATCACTATATTCGAATAATTAAATGCAGGTTACCTCAAGTTATTTGAATGGACTGTCCAGTAATTGTATGATGCTGAAGTATAAGCATCTAAATGCCATCCAAAACTATAAAGTCATTCACGTAAATTCCATTACTGCGCGGAGTGAATGTCCCCACCTCCTTCCTGTCCAAATTCATAATCCGAAGTGATACAAAATCAGTTGAGAATAAATGTAAGGTGAGGCCGAGAAGACGACCTCACCCCACGAACGATTTTCTTCAAGTTCTTTTCAGTACATAGAGTTTGGATTAGTACATGCACAAATTGCCGAAGCATAACGGAGTGATTAGGTTCCTCTTGACCGTCTTGTCACTTTCCGTTGAACTTCCGCTCGTAACATTCCAAATCGAGGTGTGGGATGTCACCATAAATTCTGCTGAGTGTGTGCTAATGATCCTAATGCCTTTTGCTTGGAGTGTGGCATTGCTTAGCTTGTCATTTTTTAAAACTCGTTAGCGTGCAACATCCTTCGCCTGATTGTTCACGAAACGTTGCTTGTACTTAAGATGTGCCATTAATATTTGGCATCGATCAAAACTAAGTGGCACTCCGAGGGATGTTTGAGGTCTGTTTTTCACTGCTCGTGAGAAATGATTAACCTTGATCTTGTCTTGTTATTGCACAAGTTTACTCGCTCTTTTAAGTCGAGTCATAAAATCATAATCACCATCTTCAGCTTTTCTCAAAATAATTCAGATTTCATAAACTGCTATAAATGCCATGAAATTGCATAAATATGTCAAGTGAATTTACTCCACAGCGACAAAAATCACCTTCAACCAAGCTAAAAACCGGCCATATCGGAAGATAAGTCCCATATTATGGACCACAGTAACTTAGTACTCCTCGGAACGTGCAGTCTTAAGGAAAAGGAAGAGGTATTTCGAATACATAAAATAATTTTTCTGCATATAGCATATCTCTAAGGAAAAAGAACCTTTACATGCAGCCATTCCTAGTATGTGAAAATAGGTTTGCCGTATTTTTGGATGAATGGGTGCCAGATTTGGTGACTTTTTGCAATTTTTCGAATATTCTAGAACGTTTTCGAAACATTGAATATTCTTGAAGATACTAGCACTTACTAGAAATTTCTATGGGTAGTATGTAATAGAGTCATCACTCAGTTGGAAGTAGTTAACGTGATAGCAGCTAAATTGTATTGTGTGATACGTCAGTCTTTCGTGCATAGTATCCTGTATATTTTGACTTAACTGAGCATTTAGTTGCTGTTTGATTGTATTTGGCAATTATGTAGGGAATTTTTAATATGGTTATCGAGCTATTCGTTCTGTATTGATTCTGTTTACTCTTATTATTGTTTTTAAATAAAAATGTTAGGCATCCAGAAAGATGTACTCATTCTTATAAGCTGAGAGTACAATCGACACGTTTTTGTTTCCTTATATTTGCTATATTCATCATATTTTTGTTAAAGCAAGGATATAACATTTATACTTAAGTGCCAAAAGTCATAGAATACCTATCTAATGTCGTGTTGGGCCTACTTTAGCTCGACGAAGTGCAGCAACTGGATGTGGAGTGGACTCAACTAGTCGGCGGAAGTTTCCAGGAGAAATGTTCAGCCATGCTGTCTATAACTCAGCAGTCCATAAGTGCGTGGTTGTTGTAGGTGCTGGAATTTGGACACGAAAAGCTCTTTTGATCATATTTCAGATATGTTCCACGGGTTGAATGTCTGGCGCTCTAGGTGGTCAAATCATTTTCTGGAATTGTCCAGAATGCTCCTTAAACCAATCACGAGCAATATGGGCTCGATGAAAGGAAGCATAATTACCCTGAAACATCCCACCGTAATTGGAGTACGTGAAATCCATAAAAGGCTGCAAATGATCACCAAGCAGCTGAACATAGCGATTTCCTATCAGTGACCGGTTCAATTTGGTCAGAGGACCCAATCCATGCCAAGTAAACACTCCCCACACTATTATGAAAGTACCACCAGCTTGCCCACTGCCTTGTCGACAAGTTGGATACATAGCCTTATGGGGTTTGCGCCACACCCGAACGCGACCATCAGCTCGTACCATCTGCAACGTATCTCATCGAACCATACTACCTTCTTCCAGTCATCTAGTGTCATCTAGGTTCTGATCATCATGTGTTTGCAAGTTCAAGTGAAGAGCTCAAGCCGATGATGTGCTGTGAGTAAAAGCAGTCGACCTACTGCTGCTATATTCCATCAACGCCAAATTTATCTGCACATACCTCACAGATACGCTTCTACCAGTGAGTCCCCCATTAAATGTGGTAGTCAGTTGATACAGTATCGTTCGTCTGTTATCACGGACACTTCTGCTCAGACGTTGCTGATCTCGATCATTCAGCAGACGTGACCGCCCACTGCACTGTCACTTGTGGGAGGTAGTGCCATCCATGAGGTACTTTCGATATACCCTTGACGCTATCGAGAGAGAAATCTTCAAAGTTTCAATAACTTCCGAAATGCTCTGCCCCATGCGTCGAGCTCCAACTATCATTCCACGTTCAAACTCGGTTAATTCCCGTCGATTTGCTACTATCACGTTATTTAACGTTTCAAAAGACATTCAAGAGTCCAACAGCCAACACTCATAACCATCTGACTCTATACACTTTAAACGCGATGCGAGCGCCACTTGTAAATTTGCATACTGATATTCCATGATTTTCGGCATTTGGGTGTATTTTTATTTTCAAAACTTTAATTGTTTTTTCTTGTGCTAACTGTACCAATCGCCACTTGTAATTCAATATTCCTGCTTTCTGCACAATAAAGAAAATATTTGCCTAAATGTAAGCATAAGTTGCAGCTGTTCAAAATGCGCTGCTAACATGTAAACAGTTACAAGTCAGATTAGGTGAAAAAACTCACTCGAATTTATCTCTAACGATATAAAATACAAACGCCAGTAGTAGCTTGATGAGAAAAGATCTCACGTGGTGTAAACGTTAAGGGTTGTTTGATTAGAGAAATGCCCAAATGAACCACTTGGCAGCAATTAATTAACTGGATCCAGATCATCTAATACTTATTGGAACTAAAAATGGGTTTTTAAAAAGATTTAAAATGCCAACTAATGCAAGGTGGTACGCACAAGGTATAGACGGATTAAAGACTTTTGTAGGAACCCTGTACTCATACACACACTGTGGCGGCGCTAAAACTGGAGTGTGGGAGTCATAGTCCCTCCCAGGAACTCATTAAATTTCATAGAAATGATAACCGGCGAAATAGAAAACAATATATCTAGTAACTCCCCCCCCCCCACACAAGCATATGCCGATACACAGACGGACATCTTTAAAAAAAATTCAAAAACTGTTCTTTCGGGAGATCTTAGAGTGCTGCTTACTCGTCAAAATATCAAATTCGAGCATTTTTAGAAAAGCAATATTTTCTCTACCTCAATACTATGAGAAAGTAGAATATAAATAATATAAATATATGGATATGATAACGTTGCTCTCGAACTTTTTATTTCAATTCTATATCTCAAACTATAAAAAAGAAGAATCCTATCACAAATTGGATTTTGATAGTTTTTACTCCATAGCAAGCTGCTATAATTTTTCTGCCTGAGAAATCAAAATGTGCACTCATGCAAGTATTTTTGCAGCATTTCAGTTGCACCTGGGACCAGTTCAAGAAAACATTTTTACCACGAGTTTCTGCGGGGAAACCGTTTGACTTTTTCCCCTTTTAATCGATGTATAAATATTTTCTGTCTTTGTTCCTTTATTTTTTCTTTTTTTTTAGTTACATTAATTCATATTTCATAAAATTCCTAGAGTAAAGTAAAAATTCTTTACAATAAATTATGATGTGTCCTATACAGCACTTTTGCTACAAATGAGCCAATTCTATTACGCTAGGATCCGAACATTTTTGAGATAATATCCTAGTGTATGAGTAAATCTGTACGTTAGTGTGTGCATATATGTTAATGTGTATGTTACTATGTTACTATGTATGTAACGTGTATGCTACTATGTATGTAAATTACTATGTATGTATGTTACTCTGCATGTATGTTACTCTGCATGTATGTTACTCTGTATATGTATGTGTGTGTCCGTGAGATTGTGGAAGCGATCACTTACAAACGAGAAGGACGTTTTGAAAACAATCTGGTGCGATCAGCAAGCGCTGGAATTTTATAAATTTGAAAAATGATCAAATATTCATAAGCGCCCCTCTCCCAAATTTTCGAATGAAGTTTTGAAAAATTCACAAAGATACATCAGGTCATTCAATAATGTTAAATAAATAATAATTTTATACGACATTTTTTATTTTAAACTAAATGTTTTGGTATAGAGCACACTCTCATATGACCATTTTTTTTTCTCGGGATATTATCATACGATTGACCTACGAAATTTTGAGTTTCTATTCAGTAAGTGCCTGAAAAATGTAATGGACAGACAGATGGATATTTGTATATACTAGCCTAATACATGATTTTAATACCATAGATTAAACCATTTTTGAGATATTGCACATTTCTCAAATAACTTTATTTAGAAAATTGCATAAACATTTAAAATTTTAACTATCATCAAAAATGTAACATTTGGCGATAAAATTGGCGAGCTTGTAATATCTGTAAATATGGCAGCTACGGATTAGGACATGAAGTTTCGATCCGCCTTCCCAAATATCACCATATATTAGCACACGTATAAATGTTTTCTATTCTCAGCAAAATTATAAAATCAATGTTTCATGGCTCTAAAAAAACTTTACCTAAAAAAAATTCAGGCACCTTATCGTTGAAGCTGTCTTTATCATCGATTTAATTAAATTAATCTATATAAATGAAATTGAAAATCTGTCTGTCCATTTGTCTCATCATCACGAAGGCACGGTTGAACAGTATTTGATGAAATTTTGTGGGTAGCCTTAAAATAGCTTCACTTGAAATTTAGTCCATGTTTTGAATTTCTACGAGACTAGGGCTGTAGAGATATTAATGAAAAACGAAACTTTCGATTATCTCTTCATGATGGGAAAACGGCTGAACCAAACTTAATGAAATTTTGCAGGTAGTCTTGAAATAGACCTCCTTAAGTTTAGTAAAATTTCCTGTTTTTAAAATTAGGAGTTGTAGAGCTATTATTGAAAAACGAAACTTTTTACTAGGAGTTCTACTCCCTAACTCCCTGGTTCATCCAAACGAAAAGGTTGGAAATCACTTGTTTAAAACGTGAAAGTGAATTAAATCTTTATCTCTGAGTTTGGTGGGAGATTTTTGCGTTAATTAGCCAATTTCTGAAAGGATGAATTATTTGAAACATGAATTTAAATGGAAAATCTATCACCATGGTTTACTTTTCAAAGCTTTACTCAACAATGAAAAGTATTAAGAAATCAAAATGATTATTTAATTACTAGCATATTATGAGGAAGATTCTATTTTCTATCATGTTGCACAGCAACGGAATTAAATATGTTTGTTAATTTTTATTATTATTTTTTCGAATTAAATAATAAATAAATGGATATAAAAATATATCTTATAAATGTACAGTTTGCTTTTTCTTTTAATTATTTTTATTGTGGACTACGTGAAACACTTTCATTTATTTTGGCAAAATGTTTTCAAACTAATATTGTGTTTAGCTAAACTCATATATTGTGTTTAGCTAAACTCATATATTGTGTTTAGCCAATAAACTTCTTTAGCCGACTATTGAAATAAGAAAAGAGTAGAACGGGTATATATTCCAATACAATTTTAGTGTTTTCATTTGGTATATACAAATGGGATCAGGATGTTTTATCCTTCAGATCTGCAAATTCAGAGCTACGAATTTGGCGGGACACCGCGGAATATCTCTAAATAACTCGGCAACTTTCCTGAAACGTTTACAAATTTACGGAAATGTCCCCAAATTCATAAAAACGACGAAATCAATGAAATTAAATTTGTTTTGTAGAAGACAGTACTGATATGATGTTTCGTTAGCATTTGTCTGTCAATCCAACCGTTAGTAACACATTGAACGAATCCTTCCTACTTAGTAATACATTTAGCGAATTTTTAAAATGTCACCACATTGATAAAAATGTTTGTAAATCCATAAAAATATCATGAAATTGATAAAATCGCGCTTAATAAATTAAATTAATTATGTTTCTTAGAGGATAGTATTATGATGATGTTCAGTCAATTTGTCGCCAAGTGGGACTGTCAGTTCCACGATTCCACTTTCCGATAAATTTGGCGATTTTTAAAATGTCGCTAAATTGACGAAAATGTCGCCAAACCTTCCATAGAGATGACATTATTCAGACGATATTTTTTCCACCAATTTATTTGAAGCAAATGATATCATATCGCTTAGAAACGGATTTAAATCCAATGTGTTTATGCGGCATGCGATTTTTATTAAATCTTTTACGATTTGAATAATAAAGATATGTATGTAAATAAATTTTATTGACATTGCATTTTTGACTGGATAATATCAATTACGGTCTGTACGTTAAAACATTATTATTATTGATATTTTCGGGGATTAATGATTCAGGAATTATTGGTATTTTCCAGTTATTATACCGTTGTTTTATTCCGGCAAAAATTGTTGAAACTCATATATTGTACTTTGTTCGAGTAATCTTCTACAAATGCACTGGTATATCTTCTAATCTATGAGAATTTAAGTAGTACATGTATATTGGCATATATTTTGTTATATATTGATATATATTTTTATATATATTGGCATATATTGGAATCAATTACGACCTTCTGGCATAAAGATCTAGGGGATTATTGATATTTTCAATTTAATACGTGATCTGTTTTATTATGGCAAAAATGTTGAAACTCATATATTGTACATTGTACGAGTAATCTTCTACAAATGCACGGTATATCTTCTAATCTACGACAATATAAATAGTACGGGTATATATATTCCCATATAATTTTAGCGCTGTCATTTTGGCATATGTTGGAGTCAATTACAGCCTTCAGGTTTAAATGTTACGGGTTTACCGACCGATATTTTCAATTTATACATGTAATCTTCCAATACAGGTTATATATTCTAATATTCGCTTATATAAGTAGTTTGGGTCCCATACAATTTTAGCGCTTTTATTTTGCATATATTGATTCAACTTCATATTTTTTGTAAATTTGCTAACAAAAAGGACCAGGATGTTTTATTCATCAGATCTGCGTGTGAAGATAATTTTGCATGGTGAGAAACGATATTCTTAAACTTCTTTTTAGGAGCAATAAATTTACTACTTTAACAGAATATTTTGTTTAACAATGTCATTTAGTATACTATAGGAATTTGCACATGACTGTAAATTTTAAGTTTCTTTTTGTTATATACTCTGTACGAAGAACGGGTATGCTGCTAATATAACATACGATTTATAATGCTTGAAAAGTACAAATGTTTTTTAAATCATTTTGAGTTGTTCGATATTTCAAAATGAGTTATAAATTATAATTCTTTGATAACAAATATAATGATTAAATAATGTTTAAACACATTTGCAGCAGCATAATTTAAAATTTTGTTTACATTGCTTGATACTTGTTTATGTACTCTAAATATAAATAAAGATACTGTACTGTGTGGCAACTTAATCGATAAACATTTTGCGGCAAGATGGAATTCTGGGAAGTTGTAAAATGGAATTTTCCTTATAAGAGAGAAACAGTTTACGTAAAAAGTAATTCTAAGAATATAAGATGGAATTCTGAGAACATTTTACGATAAGATGGAATTCTGAGAACATTTTACGATAAGATGGAATTGAGAACATTTTACGATAAGATGGAATTCAGTTCATAATTGTACAACATTATACAATAAGATGAAAGAAGCGTAATAAAGAAACGTTTTGCCTTTTCGAAAATTAATAACTTCTGTAACGTAATCTACGAAAGAGGCAATACCTACCTATGACAGAAGAAGGGTTAGACTCTATGCAAAGAAGTTTCATTATATGTATACAAGATTCCAGGAAAAGTTATAAGTAGGACAAATAAGTTTTCAGCTATAGCTATGAAGTGAGGTATCGGCATGAGATGACATGCGCTGCAAGTTGAAACTAACGCCAGCGCCCCATGTGCAAAATTTAAAAGTTAACACTTCTAATTCAGCTACTATATTACAAAAATGTCCATTAAACAATTATAGAACATCACCAAATTAATAGAAAACGTTTTTTCAATTAATGCATGAGTACTATTTACATAACAGACAGTCAAACATGTCCAGTATGCCCACCATATGACACAAGTTTCTATGCAGGGAACGATTCCTGTTGCACGAACGTAGCGTTGTAGGAACGTAGAGTTGCAGTACATTGCCAGGCGTACAGCCGTAAGGTATGAGACAGCCCAGTGGTTAGCCCGGAGGAAATCGTACTCGGACGGCCTGAGTTCGATTCCCGGCTCAACCCAAACTATATCTATGTTCATGTGGAATACGGGATTCAATATATGTGTCTGTAAGTCCTTTAGAAAAGTTGGTAGTTGGGAAAGGAAGGCAAGGTACCTGTGGATGCCGCCCCCCACTGGGTTACGGACTAAATTGGGTGGCACTTCCTAGCTGTTCTAACAGATACCTTACATCTTCGGATAGATCGGACAGTCTGGATCGAAGAAGAAGAAGGCGTACTACCGTGTAGTTTCCAAAACGTATTGACTGAATTCTCCATCTGACAATATCATCGCATAATAATCCTCATTCAAATTGTCAGTCCTGAGTTTATTTATTTTTTTTTTTACATGGTGCTTATTAAGTTATGTACATGTGATGATCGACAATCGTTTGCTAATTTTATCGCATATTTTATCTACAAGAACTGTTTTACGCGCCACAGCCGTCATTCACATGCTCACAGTAATACTTATACCTTTCTATTTGTACCATTTGTTTCTGCAAAATGCCATTTATTAATTCTTTGATGATGATCTACAACTTTCTAGCTGATATTTTTATGTTACTCTCATAATTTCCGAAGGTGCGAACATCCGAATTTCGCCGATTAAGGGTGCTTCCGTCAGTCTCATCTGTTAACACATGGTCAGTTTACTATACCAATGCATCACATTCTTAGCGCTTATACAGAACTTATTTGGACTACATACAACTTTACTGGACTCCGTTTATTATGGACGTGTTTTGCACACATGTGGATAAATGTTAATTTGATGCAATTGCCTGCAAAACATAAGGATAGATAGGATATATTAACAGAATGTTGGAATTAAAATTACTATTTATTTAGAATTGGATTCAATTTGTTAAACCATGATACCTTTGTTACAGAAACACAAAGCAAATTGGTTGATTGAACAATGATATGTAAGCACACAGCATAAAATTGACATAAATAACAAATGTAGCATCTCCTAAAGTATGATATTACATGTCCTTATGTAAAAAAACATATAGTTGTTAAACTATGACAGATTGGAAATTGCATTCCCGATGAATAGACCAGAAGCGGATTTGATTTCTAACATTGGTTATTATCTGACTAGCAGTAACTACATAGACATCTGACATAATTTGCTATGTGCCACAAGTAACAAAGTCTGCCATATCACGAAGATGGTTACACATTTTAGAACAATGAACTCAGATTGTAATCACTACGTTCATAATAACAGAACATACCTGTACACTACATTCATAATAACAGAATATACCTATACACTACGCTCATAATAACAGAACAGACCTATACGCCACCTTCACAGTAACAGGTCTGGTACAGTAACTAGCACCTATGCATTACTTTCGCTATTTTAGGCATTTTTAACGGCCAAAGACAATACCTGCAAGCATCAGGTGTAGTTCAACACGCACTATGTAATTTTATATAGGTAGAAGCGAAGCTTCAATTACTACAGCTTCTATTGACGTACAATATGATTTACTTTGTCGGATAGTATATTTCGAAATTATATTTACTATGTTTCGAAATAAAACATGGGTTCTTATGATTTTTAGCGTATTTTGCAGTGAAAATAAAAAAATAAAACTAAAAATTAAAAAATAATAATACTCACTTGAGTAAAAATCAAACAAACACAAAAGAAACTATAGCCTCAGCTTCAGCCACTTACAGAAACCATTAAAATTTCAGAAAAGCTAGCGCAGATTCTACAGCGTTAAAATTGATTTAAATTCTTGCATGATGGTTTAGATTAGCGTACTATGTATTAGCTCTTGATTTAGTTACACTAGGATTTCAGTTTCTGTTCTTTTTATGGAATTTTATATTGAAAAATTTATTTTTAAACAAATCACAGTACATTACGTTCTATTTAGAGGGTACTTTGTGTTTGAATTATAAACTATAGTAACATTGAATTCTTAAATTTTTTTTTAAATTAAAGTGAATTTGAAAAACAACAAATATGTTTGTTGTTTTTCAAACATTAATGCGTATACACCAAAATTGGTGGTTGGTTAACAACAAGAACAGAGGACAGATCTCGGAAGTTTTAAGAAAATAATTAAGATATACATTTATAAAATATTATAACATTTTTTTAATATTTCCAAGTAAATAAATTGATTAATACAAAATGTTTATTTACAAAAAATAGTAGTCCTTATAATACACAAATATTTTACAGTGTAGAAAAATGTACTTAGTTAACACACAAAACCTGTATTGTACAACTATTCACTTATGCAAGCTTTCTTCTTATTATATTTATTGCCAATTAATATTTTCTGTCTGAGTTTAAAAACAAAATGGCTACACAATATATACAAAATGGCGATACAAATTATAGACATATTTTGAATACTTACTCTTATCGTGATAAATAAATCTTGATTATCGATTTTAAGAAATCGATAGCAGAAGTGAAGATTTATATTGTTTCAGAAACATGGAGGTTTTTTTTTTAACGGTGAATCAATATACTGATACTTCTTTTACTGCAAATTTAATTAATCATTTCCAAAGTTTCGATTTTTATGAAAGAAATCTGGACAAAATATTTGATACCGAAGAAGAAGATAAATTTGCATCAAAAAGAGCGATTGTTGCATAATTTAAATTATTTATCATTACATTCTATTCTTTGAGGTAGATACATTAATATTAAGTTTTTGCCACCCGCTTAAGTAGTTAGTAGTAAATATATTATGGTTATTTCACTTAAGTTACTATTATGGTTATTTTACTTAAGTTACTGTTATGGTTATTTCACTGAAGTTACTGTTATGGTTATTTTACTTAAATTACTGTTATGGTTATTTTACTTTAAGTTACTGTTATGGTTATTTTACTTACTTGTGTTATTTTAATTAACTTAAATGTCCGTGTCTTCGTTTCCCTTTTGTATAAACTTTTGTTATTTGGGGCAATATGTTCTTTAAGCCTTGCAAATGCATTCTTTGCAAAACTGTGGATAATAATGGATATACATTGCTCTTTAAAACGCGCATAAAATAGATTCTCTTAAATGGTAATTAAAGTATAGAACGAACAATCATATCAAAACCAACACCCTTTATGTACCTTTCCTTTAAATATTTGATGAGAACGGCCTCTTTCATTTTAATAACTTATTATTAATTTCTTTCATTTTGTTAACTTACTCCGGAAGTGCTTGTAATTTAAATTATGTGCAAATATTAACTCAGTCATATTGCCTTTCAAACATCAATTCCATTAAAATATTGGATTTAATCCCCCTATGAATAATAAAAAGTTTAAGAATACATGTTTTCGATATACAAAGTCATCCGCACAAGCAAATTTGAAGAATAGAATATCCTGGTCCCCTTTGTAAATCACTGTTACAAAAAATGTGAAGTTTGGAAAACGTATGCCGAAATGAACACGCTGAAATGTTAGCAAAATGTTATTCCAGTATCTTGTTTTCTGCAGTTTCGACAATTATTTAAAATATTTGAAAATATACTCATTGCTATAAAAATTTGCTCACCAAGAAGGATTTGTTAAAATCAAACGAAATTTTATATATATGTGAGTGCAACGTTGATATAAGTAAGTGATTACAAAATCAAAGTCAAAGGATCATTTATTACAGGAAAGACTGCAAATGAATGGAGGTTCTAGTACTCTGTCGGGTCATCTCTAGAGTGAATACACAATGCGATACGGGGCGGCATTGGGGCATACAGGTCCCGTATGGTGTCCTGCGTCACCTCATTCAACAGTTGTAAGCGCGCCTCTAGTTCGACCGAACTCATAGGCTGTCCAACTTGCCGTCCCGAATGATCCCAGACCTGCTCGATCGGTGAGAAATCTGGGGATCGGCCAGGCCAGGGTGGTAATGTGGCGGAGCCATTCCTGTGACACCCTTTCTGTGGTGGCTGGGCATTGTCCTGTTGAATAATGCCTCCTGGGAGCCCTGTCATAAGTGGCAACACATGTGGCTGAAGGACGTCACGAACGTACCGCTGGGCTGCTATGGTTCCGTGGATCAATATTAGAGATGACCTGGTGTCACTGAACTACGACTTTCAAGTGTCTGCCCTGAAAATTCTTATTTTTTCATAAGCAGTATTGAGAAAATACTGTTTTCACGAAAATTTTCGACTTCGAGATTTTGACGCCAATCAATGTCTTAAAATTTCCTGAATCCTTTTTTGACTATTTTTGCAGTGATGTCCGTCCGTATGTCTGTGGTCGATTTCTTGAGTACACAATAGCGGCCACAAATATTAATTAATTTGCACGAAATTTTACATCCAGCCAGCCGTGTTATAAAGAATTCAGAACTAGATATATAATTTTGTTTTAAATTCGTGTGAAAAGTTCGAAGTTTATTTAAAATTTTAATTTTTTAACATGGCAGCAGAGGACAAAATTTGACATAATTATGCATGAAATGATTTATTTAAAGCTTAATGATAATGACAATTTACAGTTTCAATAATTGTTGCGAAAAATAATCGACAAAACGATTTGCTTGTTTGTCACGCCATTAGCTCCCCTCGAGGGTAAGTTACCCGCCCCTCGGGGGTACATTGTCAAATTTAGTGTCAATCAACAGATGTTTTCAAGTCCTGTAAAGTGTACTGTAAAGTCCTTCAAAGTCCTTTAAAGGTAACACACTGTAATTGCAATCATTTGGATCCATGATACCAATTTTTCAAAAAAATAAAATAAATAAATTGTAAAATTTGAAAAAACGAAGCTACTAAAATTTTGAATTTTAGTATGAGGAAGTCGAGTTGAGCCATACTTCAGTTAATTAGTTTTGTAATAATATAACAGGTGGGAGTCCAACTGCAAAAACTATGTTTACAATATTAAAAAATCTGATGTGGGCAGCACATGACATTCCCTGGAGACTCATATTCACGTTCTCTTTATTTCTTCAATAATTCATTGAGTTTAATTTCACATAATAACACCCATAATTGTTTAAAATTACACTGAATTTGCACTTTTGATTCAATTTTTGTTCTCATTTGGTAACTGGACTTATTTTCAAAGGTGGCGTAGCGAAAATGCGAAAAAACTAAAATATCTCGAGAACGACAGGTTCTAGTGTTGTGGGGTATATCTTATTATTTTCATTTTTAAAAATTACGTATAAACAAGCATTTAATTGATACTTTTAAACATACGTAGGTTTTTTCTAGATTTTGCGATTTTTGCTGGTCATTTCATAAACAAAGGCTGTACCGAATCGTACCAAAATCTAATCAGCACCGGAGTATCCCATAAGTAAGTTATCAACCAAATTTTGTGAAATTTTGTCAATTAATTTTTGAAGTTAGAGTGGGTGCATGAGATTTTTCGGACTATTTCGCAAAAACACAGGTTTTTTTTTTTCGAATCATACCAAAAACTAATCAGGACCAGGGTCACACACAAGTGACTTACCTGCGAAATTTTATGAAATTCGATCCATTAGGTTTTGAGTTAGAGTGGATACATACATTGCACAGACAGACACACAGACACACACACAGACGTCAAGCTAAAAATAGTATTTTCCTATTCTAGAGGTCTCAAAGCGTGTAGATCCGTCAAAAACTCAAGTTGTGATTTTCGACATGATTCCATTCCAATACTTTCCTTATACATTACCATGTACTGCAGAGAAAGTTAAACTAATTTATTCATCATCATTACTTGTGATTGTCAACAATTCATGAGATGTTTTTTCAACCTATAACTTTTTAATTGAATACCAACTAGGTGTCGTATGAATAAATTGATCTGCAAAGCTTAGTTACAATTCCAGTAGTGGTTTGGAGTAAGTTGCAGTGTGTACAAGTGAACATAGGGCTGAACAGAATAGAGATGACGTGTATGTCACACATGCTCGACATGGGATGCCAAGTAAGCATGCGATGTATGAGATTTAGTTCAAAAGGCTAATCGATACAATATGTACAGAAATGACTGATTGAATAAGGGAATGATATTTCAAAATTATCGAGTCCTTCCACTGCAGTTAGAATATTGGTTTTGGTTTCATCTGATCTGTCTCAGCTTCGGAACTAAAAGAAATATCTAAAATTTTGAAAATTCTAATTACGAATGATGGAGAGGTGGTCAACATTCCAATCACTTTTCAAAATTATCGAGATCTTGCATTTGAGCGAAAATCTCAGTTTCTGTCTCATTCAATCTGTTTTAGCTTCAAGTCAAGAGAAAAATTGAATATGTCTAAAATTCGAATGAGAAGATGCAAAGGAATAATCAAAAATTTAAAACAGCTTTGGCTAATTATCGGGTACTTTAAATATAGTTAAAATCTCGGTTTTGGTCACATTCGATCTGTCACATCATTTAGGTCAATTTTAAAATATACTATTTAAAAAATCTGATGTGGGCAGCACATGACGTTCCCTGCAGACTTATATCCATGTTCTCATTATTTTAATTAAATTTAATTCACTTTTAATTCAATTTTCGTTCTCATATGATAACTGTACTTATTTTCAAAGGCGGCGTAGAGAAAATAAGAAAACCAAAATATAATTATTAAAAATTTAAAAAAAAATTATTATTAAAAATTATAATTATTAAAAATTATATTAAATAAATTAAATAAATTATACAAAATATTAAATAAATTATACAAAATATAATTATTAAAAATTTAAAAAAAAATTTAAAAAATTAAATATTTAAAAAATCTGATGTGGGCAGCACATGACGTTCCCTGCAGACTTATATCCATGTTCTCTTTATTTTAATTAAATTTAATTCACTTTTAATTCAATTTTCGTTCTCATATGATAACTGTACTTATTTTCAAAGGCGGCGTAGAGAAAATAAGAAAACCAAAATATCTCGAGAACGACTAGTCCTAGTGTAATGGGGTTGGTCTTATTCTTTTCTTCGTTAAAATTTACGTATAAACAAGCATTTAATGGATATATTTGAGCATACGTAGTTTTTATTTTAGATTTTGGCGGTTTTTGCAGGCCATTTTGCGAAAAAAGGCAGAATATTTTTTCCCGAATCCTACTAAAATCTAATCAGCACCAGGGTGATCCAAAAGTGATTATCTACTGAATTTTGTGAAATTTGGTGCATTAGTTTTACAGCTAGAGTGGATACACTCTTTTGCGGACCATTTCGCAAAACAAGGCGGGTTCTTTTATCCCGAATCATACCCAAAACTATTCAGCATCAGATTCACCCACAAGTGACTTACCTACCAAATTTTGTGAAATTCGGTACATTAGTTTCTTAGTTAGAGTGGATACACAATCTGCACAGAGAGACAGACAGACAGGCACACAGACACACAGACAGACACACACACACACACAGATGCCACGCTAAAAATAGTTTTTTCGTATTCTAGAAGTCTCGAAAAGTGTAGAACCGTCGAAAATTCGAGTTGCGATTTTCGGCATGATTTCTATACTTTCCTTATGCATTACCATGTATTGGAGGGAAAGTGAAAATGAAATAGAATAAAGGGGCGACGAGGCTACGGAATAATCGAAAGACTCGAATTCAATTTGCTTGATTATTGAATACTTCTCTAGCTAGAATCTTGGTTTTAGTTTAATTCGATCTATCTCATTTTTCAGATGAATGAAAAAAAAATTCATATTTTGAAAAATCGAATTAAGGGAGAAGATGCGAAAGTATATTAAAATATATCAAAATTAGTTTGTACTTCCATATTAGCTAGGGTCTCGGTTTTGGTCTCATTTGATTCATCTCAGCTTCCAGATCAAAGGTCAAAATGAGCATTTCTAAAATGTGAATTAGAAGAGAAAATACATTGGGATTAGTTTTTCAAAACAACTTACATCACTTTTCCCCCAAAAAATACTAAAAATATAATTTGCTACTTTTTTACTGTCAAGCAGAAAAAATAAATAATTAAATTATTTCGTCGGACGCGGAAATGATATTCACTATATTATCCCTTTAACATAATTATAAAATGTGCGTCATGTTTATATTTACATCTAATAGAGTTTTTATCATTTAGAAACTTTATCAACTTTTATTAAGTGTAATGGTGTCAAATTTAAGCACAACTAGCCATTTTAAACATACAAAGCGTGGCTGGAACAGACTATGTAATATATTTTCAGACAGATTCTGTATATATACTCATGTAATGAAGCATAAATATTGATTACCGAATTATAGAAATCAATAGAAATATCCAGGATTTATATTGTTCCTGAAACAGAAAGACATTTTTAACGTAATATCAACAGACTGATATTTCTTTTTTTGAATTGCTAATTAATCATTTCGGAAATTAAATTTTTTTTAAAGGAACTGAACAAAATATTTGATAATGAAGAATATGATTAATGAGTCGCATTTAAAAAATGCTGTTGTAATTTAAGTCTTGATCTTATTATATTCTTATATTTACTAAAAGATAAGTTTACGTATTAGATGGATCATCTACCATCAGACGTCAGCATATATATGTGCAAGTAGATTGTTTTGGCTATTGATTTTTTATTAATGTTAAAAGTGCACTTACGTTTTCATAAAAAACTGAAAGCTCTAATTATTTTCTTGTTTCTGCATGTTTATTTATTTTTTTTGCATTTTATGATAGATATTTTGAAATTTTTGTAAGTGGGTATTATCCTGAAAATAATATGCTTCCACATGTCCGGTAGAAAGCAGGAATGCAATGGTACAGTAGGTGATAAAAAAATCTTGTTACACAAAATATTTTGATTTTGATTTGATTTTTTTATTTGATTTGATTCATTGTTGGATTCGATATGGCATTACTGACAGAGATAAATTCATTTAATTTGCATTAGATATTCTTGAATTCGATGGCAATTGTTTATGTTGCCGTTGTATTTTACTTTTAAGAATACTAAGATTTGATCGATTGCTAGGTTTACAGCAAACGCGACAAGCGCTGAGGCAAAATCAATTGACTACTGATAAGACACTGCACACGTTAGAGTTCGGTTAGAGTTGAAAATATTTAATCTTCTCCAGCGCCCACTCTCTTCCTATTTCCTAGTTAAACTTTCGTTTGTCGTTTTTGGGATTCATCGCCTTTGGTTGAAACTAGTCATAAGTGTGCTAAGTGAGGCGTAAGGCGTAAATGTGTAACATCTATATTTCTGAGAATTTTAGAAAATTTGAAAATACATTTCGATCCATCCTCTTATTTTATTCGTGACTATGGGAAAAATCTAAATTTTGGTTCGGTTTGGTTCTAAATCGTGGTCTATAACCTAACTTTGCAAATATTCTGCCTTCTAAATCACTGAGGGGGACTCTGGGTAGTCTCATAATATATTTTCGAGCAAAAGAAAACATTTTCTTCACTTCCAGAATGGCCTATCGAAAAATTGGCTCAGTAAGATTCAGCCCTGTGATCTATACAAGTGTGCAAATACTCAACCTAAGTCACCATTGGCTTCTGAAGGGTCTGGAAAGACAAAAACTTTCTAGATAAGTTTATATAGATTCGTATCGGAAAAACACAGAATTTCAAAACCATTAAAATCAGACAATCTTAATTATAGCTCTATCATGATATCTGTGGGAAACCAAATAAAATAAATATCAATTTTATATATTACTGCTAAATTGACATGGTTGTAAATTGCTCGTATAGTGGTACTTATTTATTAAATTGTACATTGCTTTGTTGTGCCGCTATTAAAATCCTCTAATTATTTATCTTTCGCGCGAGTTCTGTGAAAGAATTATTAATTAGTAAAATACTAAATGGATCACACCATTTTAACTTTAACCATGAAACATTTATTAGCAACATAAAATACTTATTGAATTCATTACACAATTAATTATATTGTTTCGGTGGAGGGAACATGTGAAACCACTTAAATTGCCTAAAATATGTTTAGATCTAGATATATTTTTGAGGAGCATATACCTTCAAGTCTGTCTTGGATTTTGTTAGCAGCACGTACTTGATGTCGTCCTTATTACTAGCATTAATTCGTAGTGTGATGCATCGACACGTAAATTCGTCGGTCATATTGTACTGCTGATTCAAACACTCGCACTTATTTCATTCTCTTAGGCTGTTATCTCCACATATCTAGTCGTCGTGCTATATTTTCTAAGTCATCGTTCTTATTGTAATGCCGAAATTGAACTCGTATATCTAAGTCATCATCATTCTATCATAATGTCGCACGCCTGTATCTATATTTAAGAACAAGTGTCCTTCTTCAGTCACAGGCTGTGGCTCTTATTCCTCGGGGGTGTTACTCCCCCTTTTCTCTGATTCGCAGCATTCAGGTGACGCAACAGACACCTTCACTATTGGTTAACCTTTCATCCAATGTCGTTATTTCCAATTTCGTAAGGGCCCGCTCGGCCCCCCCCCCCTCTGTTTTGACACTCCTGGTTTATGGTTTTATCTGACCTCTGGCTTCATATGCTGTAAAACCTGGCGTCATTCAGACTGGAAGTATTGTTTGCCGTTTCAGACACAATAAATATTGTACATAAAACTGTCTCACCAAAACAGATGTAAGATCCATTTCTGGTCTCAAATATCTTCCCTTTTACATATATTGTATTGTAAGAAATGCAAATCATAAATACATCGCATTCTGTTAATTCAGAGAACTTCCAATATCTTTTAGGATTTTCTCAGTTTTCAAATGCATCTTCACTTAACGATAGATGCAAATGCACTTCATTGACAAAGAAAAATATGTTAATTTATATTTTCAACAGAACATTAATAATCAAACATTTGAATAAGACATATCCGAAAGGACGATTTTTGTTCAACAAATGAATAGGAAACATTAATCATGATTAATGAATTGTATTTCCAATTTATAGGGACTCTGAAGTCTCTGTCGTAGACTTACACGAATTGGAAATTGATAACACAGACAAATGGTCTTGAATTAGATATTTGCTAAAGTTTTTGAAATAAAGCATTTGTGTCGCTATTTACATTTCATTCATTGTTGATTATTTTGAAACTATAAAGGTATACAGATCATTTATGGAAACAGACAAGATGAATAGAATATAATAATGTTTATTCTAAAAATTTTGTGACAAAGCAGAAAAAATTAACTTTATTGTTCTTCAACCATAATATCTGATTCTTGATAAACATGAAGAAGAACATTATTAAGCCAAAACAACACAATATGAAAATAAAACTAAGAATCAAAGGTAATGCAATCCTAATTGTGCGCGCGTGCATGCAAGTGAGTGTGTGTATGTGTACTGTATAAATAACTTAGATTAAAAATACAATACATGTTACCATACAATATAGATGAATCTTATATTCATTAACAGTCTTGGAACAGAAAGTGGTCTGTTTTATTTTTCATTCGAAGAAATAATTTGTATTATACACTACGTAACAGTGAAAATGAGACACCGAGAAGGTGTGGGCAGAAAGTAATGAAAATTCGTAAACAAAGAGAGACAGCAACGAACAATAAGTTATGTTTATTGCAACATGATACACCTATATACTGAGCGATAACACCGTCTGATCAGTAGGTTGTAGGACCACCTTGGGCAGCGATACAGGCAGCAACACGTCTAGGTACAGAGTCAGTAAGCATGCAGATGGTGTCCTGAGGGATGGCTGCTCATTCCCTGTGAATCATTTGCCAGAGTTCGTCTTCTAAATGTGGCAGTGGCAGCGCACGCAAGCGACGTCCCAGACGTGTTCGATTGGTGAGAGATCAGGGGAGACTGGTGGCCAGGGAAGAACCTGGGTACCTTGCTGGGCATGGTGGATGATGCGTGTCGTGTGTAGTCGGGCGTTACCCTGCTGGTACATGGCATTGAGAACCCCCTGAAGGAAGGGTAGTTTCACAGGTTACAGCACGTCATTCAGTTATCGTTGGGCAGTCATAGTGCCCTCAATACGGAAAAGAGGTGACCTGCTATCGTAGACGATGGCGTTCCAAACCATGATGCTGCGTTGTCGCGCGATGTGGCGTTCCACAGATGCGACCGGATTGCACCTGTCACCACTTCGGCGTCAGACTTGTACACTGCTATTGCCATTGTTAAAACAGAAGCGCGACTCGTCTGAGAACACGACCCTGTGCCATTTCACAGTTCACCTGGCTCTTCTATCCCGACACCAATGCAAACGGACTCATACTTTGATAGACACATACTTTGATAGACACATACTTTGATAGACACATACTTTAATAGACACATAATTTGTACAAATGTTTGTACAAAGTATGTGTCTATTACTTTTTGAAGGTTAGAGTGGTGAAGTGTATGCGGGGCTTGTTTATCTTGATATTGGTGTTTATCTTGATATTGGTGTTTATCTTGATATTGCTGTAAAATATTTGATATTTACAATGTATTTTGAGTTTCTGTTTGGATGTTGTAAATCTCATTGTTTAGGTTTAGGTGTAAAGTCAATATTGGTCTTTCAACTTTTATACATTTTTAGTTTTAGTATATGTACTAAGTTTGCGACATTATATCCGCTTCCGGGAGTGTCGTCATGACATGAAGCTGGCTAAACCGGGAAGTGGGGGTCACAATCCCCCCCTGCGAAATTTTGATACATTGTCATTCTTCAATTTTCTATTTCCTTTGTAGTATATAAATGTACTTGTTTGAGCAGCTTAGAGCCTTTGTGTATATTTTCAGTAGATTGTTTTAGATGAGGTTAATAGTTATATCTATATGTATATATATATATATATATATATATATATATAAATATATATATATATATATATATATATATATACATATATATATATATGTATATATATATATATATATATATATATATATATATATATATATATATATATATATATATATATATATAAAGATATATATATATATATATATATATATATATATATATATATAAGGATATAAACAAGAAGAAAAAATAAGCGAGAACAGGAGTGACCATATGATTTGCATAGAATGGCAGGGGTGGATTGCGACACCCCTTTCCCGCTTAAAGCAGCTTTTACGACCCGGGCAACGCTCACGGCACCAATGTAACTCAATGGTCAATCTCCCACATGTGCAAAGACAGAAGCACCCGAACGGACACAAAAGCAAAGATGGAACCAAGCATGGAAGAGATACACCCTACTATCCAGCTTGAAAACACAACATTTTATAAGGGAAAGTCGCACATGCGCGAAAAGACTTCATGATGATAGGATCGCAGATATGAAATTATATATGATTAAGAATACTCATTTAGAATCAAACAATGCACAATTTCTTTCTTTGAAAAAGGAATAGTAATAATGTTGTAAAAAATATCTAGGGTAATTTCTTTTTAATGCATCATTTATTATTTTATTACATTCATAAATGCAGTCTTTTTTAAAAGTACTGTAGTTTCTGTTTCTTCTGAAGTACCCGACAATAATATTTCTGAATATATTTTTAGTGAGGTTTGAATTCCAATCAATAATGTTATTAATTTTGATATTGTATGAATTTCTCTTGTCGTGTATGGTTGTATAAATTCCATACTGTTGGTGTTTTCTTATTGACAAGTCCAGGAAGTCTGTCGATCCATCCTCATTGATCGGGTTTTCAATTAAGTCTAATTCCCTTGGGTAGAATGCAAAATCTATGTCAGGGGTGTTTGCATAACCCCCTAATATCACATCGTCAACATAACGGAAATAAGGTATTTCCGATAATATATGGGTTCCTCTTTCATATTTGGATAGATAAATATCCGCCAATATTGATGAGCATGCACCACCCATGGGTATGCCTTTGACCTGTTTGTAGTAATGCGTACCGTCATATAGTATATCACACGTCACATCGTCACATATCACATCGTCAACATAACGGAAATACCTTATTTCCGTTATGTTGACGGTGTGATATTAGGGGGTTATGCAAACACCCCTGACATAGATTTTGCATTCTACCCAAGGGAATTAGACTTAATTGAAAACCCGATCAATGAGGATGGATCGACAGACTTCCTGGACTTGTCAATAAGAAAACACCAACAGTATGGAATTTATACAACCATACACGACAAGAGAAATTCATACAATATCAAAATTAATAACATTATTGATTGGAATTCAAACCTCACTAAAAATATATTCAGAAATATTATTGTCGGGTACTTCAGAAGAAACAGAAACTACAGTACTTTTAAAAAAGACTGCATTTATGAATGTAATAAAATAATAAATGATGCATTAAAAAGAAATTACCCTAGATATTTTTTACAACATTATTACTATTCCTTTTTCAAAGAAAGAAATTGTGTATTGTTTGATTCTAAATGAGTATTCTTAATCATATATATTTTCATATCTGCGATCCTATCATCATGAAGTCTTATCGCGCATGTGCGACTTTCCCTTATAAAATGTTGTGTTTTCAAGCTGGATAGTAGGGTGTATCTCTTCCATGCTTGGTTCCATCTTTGCTTTTGTGTCCGTTCGGGTGCTTCTGTCTTTGCACATGTGGGAGATTGACCATTGAGTTACATTGGTGCCGTGAGCGTTGCCCGGGTCGTAAAAGCTGCTTTAAGCGGGAAAGGGGTGTCGCAATCCACCCCTGCCATTCTATGCAAATCATATGGTCACTCCTGTTCTCGCTTATTTTTTCTTCTTGTTTATATCCTTATATGCCACTCTGGATGCAGAGCTGCTAAGCGCCACATCCTCTGTAAGGTTTCTGTTTTTCTCCTTTACTTAAATAGGAGTTCCGTTCGTGATATACTTATTTTTATATGTATATATATATATATATATATATATATACAGTCAAACTTATCTATAACGATACTCTAGGGACCGAGAAAGAATATCGTTATAGACAGGGCTGAACTTGCTACACTCTACAGTGGAAGTTATTTAATATGGGTGTGACGTTATTATAATAATATATGTTGAACTTACATTATTGAATAACACTACAGTATTATGTTGAACTTACATTTTTAATTAATGTATTACAGATTAGGAAAAAGATATGAAACATATATAGTATCTTATGAACCTAAATCATAAGATTCAAATTGCCGTTCGAAAATGTAACACGGCGTATATTTTAACTACATTTCTATTATGCAATTTAAAAATGGATAATTATAATGATAAAAATAAAATTGGAGTTATATTTGTAATTCACAAATAAAGAATACGTCGAAACAGAAATGACATACGTACAGTACAGAAATCGAATTATTAAATAGGAAGAAGAAAATTTAACATGCGAAGTAATCCGGTATTTTCGTTTGCTTGGATTTTGCAGAGAATGCAGCCATCATACACATATTTTTTATACCTTCTAGGGAATTCAGATATACAACTGGAATATTTGGTGAAACAGAAATAAAATTCTGTAATGTTTTGATCACTTTAACAGCATCTTCAGCTGTTACGTTGGGTGGTGATTCCGTTCCACACTCCTCATCTTCCACTTCGCTAGCATCATCATTTTCTTTCAGTTCTTCAAATATGTCCTCATCGGCGCTCCCACTGAACACTAATAAATCTTCATCTAAATTCAAATAGTCTTCTGGATTTATTGAAGAGTGCATATTCATGGAAACTTTGAATGCATTCAAAGAATTACTTAGGAGCAGCACACAATTTTCTTCTTCAGAAAGATTCGGTTGAGAATTTTCATCTCTGCCAGAGTCTTCTTCATCACTGCACGAGCTGGAATTAAAATCTGCCTTCCGCCAACAATTTCGTATGGTATATAACTGCACAGAACTCCAACTGCCAGAGATCATGTCACATGCTTGTTTAACATTTATGTCAAAGGGTTTGTCAATCTTGTTTTCCAATTTAAAAATGACGTTTTCAATCATATGTTTTCTGTAGTATTATTTCACATATTTAATGATACCTAAATTCAGCGGCTGCAGAACTGATGTACAATTGGATAGGAAGTAATAGACTTTAACCAGTTAGAGAACCATAGAGTTTTGTATTTTTGGTGAATTATTGTGGGGAGTACAGTTATCTACAATTAAAGCAATTTGTTTCTTTTTCTTTTGCATAGCGCTGTCAATATATAGTTGCCATTGATTGAGTATTTTTTCCGTCATTCACGCTCTTTTGTTTGCCGTATAATCAACTGGTAAGCTTTTTGCATTTTTGAAACATCTTGGTTTCATAGATTTTCCTATCACTAAGGGCTTCAACTTATACGTTCCGATACAATTTATACACAACAACACCGCCAGTCTCTCTTTCGATTTCTTTCCCTCTTTGCCAATTTCTTTCTCCCTTCCTTTCTCCTTCGATTTCCTTCTCCTTCCTTTCTCCCTCCCTTTCTTCCTTCGATTTCTTTCTCCCTTATATGCCAACGTCTTCTCTGGCATGAGTTGAAAAAACAATCCTGTTTCGGCTGCATTGTAGACGTTCTCAGCAGAATACATTTTCTCAATTTTTCTCAATTCACGCTGCTTCCATGATTCGACGTCATCTATGGGTACAGACTTCTATTCACCATTAATTCCTTGAAACGATATTCCGTGACGGTCACGAAACGAAGCGAGCCATCCATTGTTAGCTTTAAAATTCTAGTTTCCTAGCATGGTTGCAATTTTTTTTTTGCTTTTTCACATATCAGTGGTCCATTTATTGGGATATTTTGTGCTCGCATTTCCTGGAACCACCTAATGGTTGCTGTGTCAACATCTTCATTCAAAGCACCTTTCATTCGTTTACGCTTCAAATCTATCTTTCCATTTTTTCCAACCTCTTCAATATCATTCCTTTTCCGTAAAAACTTCGCAATTGTTGAGTGAGGGATGCCATATTTTTTAGAAACTTCCACTTGTTTTAACCCACTGTCGATATCTCTGATTACTTTTAGTTTCACCTGAAAAGAAATGGTTTTTTTTGGGACCATTTTGGACACTACACACTACCGTACTAACAATACGTACATACAAAAGTTTTTAACACGAAAAGTCACACATCTCCTGTCGCTGTGAAAGAATTTAACGAGCAAACAAGTTTAGATGGGTCGATTTTATGCAGCGATTTTATGCAGGCGATACTGTATGTACAGAGAAGATAAGCATAAATCACATGACAAACAAGGGGTTAAGTTGGAACAATGGCCATCCACTGAAAACGAACTGATCACAATTTCTTAGAAGGTTGTCCCTATCACATTGTGCACGCACCCCCCCCCCCCTCTCTCCACCCATTGTCGTGTCAATCTCCGAGGAAAAGCAATGGGGATCACTTTTGCTGTTCGGAAAGTCGGTATATAGAACATTATTCAACTTTAGGATGAACTGCCGTTGTATCAAGTCTGCCATTGTAAAAGTCTTGGTCCAAAGTACAAAAAGTCTTGGACACAACACAGGGAAAAAAGTTTGAAATACGCAAAATTATCGTTATATACAGGTTCACACAAAAACAAATTATTGTTATAGACAAGTTCGATATACACTAAAACTATAGGAAATCCTCCGGGACCTTGGAAAATATCGTTATAAACAGGTTTATCGTTATAGATAATATCGTTATAGACAGGTTTCACTGTATATATATATATGTTTGTGTGTGTATATAACCTGTAGTCATAATTCTTACTCTACTACTGCGAGTAAATTATTACTAAATTATTTAAATGTACTAAAATATAGTTTACGTTATTCTAGTAATAAATATCTTATTCTAAATAATAGTAAAACATTAAAGAATAAATTAACATCACTAGGTAAACTAGTTGGATTCCAAACTTTTGATTTTAAAGATATTTCTAATATCATTAAGACGTCTGGTCTTTATGAATTAATTTTAGCTCTATATGATGCTTATATTACTAATCACTCATACTATATTTACCAATTTTCTCAACCTAAACTTCTCCACTTTGTTATTTTCAATAATTATATATTTCAAGGTAGTAAATTATACTTACAAGTCTCATGGGTTGCATGCACAAGGTGGCTGTAGCAGCAGTATGTTAGCTAATTTATACCTTTATCATAATGAAAAATATTTTACTTCAACAGATTATAAAATTTACAGATATGTTGATGATCTAACTTATTTAGTATTTATTGATAACTATGTTATACATATATATTTTCCTTAATTCGTATCTGATTCCTTATGAAGCCACTATTAGTAATAACATTAATTTTTTTGGATTTAATTTTTATTATTGAACCAACTAATATGATAATTACTAATTTATATCATAAAAAAGAATATTTCGAATTTAACATTAATAAAATATTACCATTTATTTCCTGCAACTCGATTAAATGTTTAGAAATATTATACTTAATCAACTTTTTATAATTTATAGATTATCAGATAAAAATTGCCATGCTACGCGGATTAATAACCTAAAAATTAGCAGTAAAGTATATAAATATCCAGCATATTTATTAAATGCTACAATAAAAATTTGGATTAGCTGGATATTCTTAAAATTCACTCCATAGTATCTTATATTTACCAAGCATCAATATTATCTTCAATAAGCATTACAATATATTTACATCCTCATATACTTTAGCCTCTAAGTTTTCTATTATATTACACGTCCATTTATTTTGAAGCTTTTACTGTAGAATATATCACTTATTACTGCCTTTTCGCAATACTGCCATTTATTTCTCACGAGCGGCAACAGTAGATCTCCACTTTTATCTTTTGCGATTGGCAACATTGGTCTCGTCATTTATTGCTCGAATGGGTAGGACATTTTCAGTGCATTTCAGGTATTTTTGTTTCCTATATAAATTTTCATTCTTTATGCTTGGCGTCCAAGTAGCAAGAGTTTATAATCTATATCTTGCTTCAGAAACAAACATATTTTGTGTTCCTTTTGATTTGATACTTGAAGTTGAAAAATAATGTTTTCGAAATGGACTATTTCTTACGTTTATTGCTTATCCACTTGTATAGCTTTAATTCTTCGTTATTTTTTGTTATTTTATTTTCGAATCCACAACATTGATTTTGTTGATTATTTTTAGCTTAATGACTAGAAATGTACATTTATATATATATATATATATATATATATATATATATATATATATACATATATATATTTATATACATATATATACATATATACATCATATATATATATATATATATATATATATATATATATAAATATATATATAAATATATGTATATATATATATGTATATATATATATATATATATATATATATAATAAAAGCTGCTTCTATATATATATATATATATATATATATATATATATATATATAATAAAAACTTTTTCATTCAGTATGCCCAAAGTCACAGAGACATCCTACCGCGATAACAGGGAACAGATAGAGCCCATTCGGAAAAATAACAATATTTTAAATATACAGCTAAATTTTAAATAAAAGTTAAAGTATCTAAAATACTTTAGCTTCGAAGGTGTATAAGTACTTTAGATCGCAAAAATAACCATAAAATTTAGGGGAATAGAGTCATTTTAAAATCTCACATCGTAGAAAACGTTTAAGACTACTGAGTTTATCAAATGTAAAGTTTTGAAATGCATTTACGGCTCTAAATACTTCATAAATACTATAATTGAATTTGCAAAATCTCAAATTCTTATTCCTGCTAAATAACAATAGCAATAAAAAATTTATGAAGGAACCGTTATATGGTGAAGAATGGTGTGTGCACTTGATTACTGACGAAAGTATAAACATTTTTATACTCTTTTTCATACTTATTTCTTACATTTATACGAATTTTTGGGAAAAGTAAAATAGGCATTCTTTGTGAATACCCTCTCTGGAAATTGATGCAGAATCCATATCGATCATTATTCAAGCTATATCTATCAGTCACCATTTAATCTATACCTAACTACTTAAGCTATATATATCCAAAAAATAAATGTTTCAGGGTAAATGTGAATTTTAGAATTGGAAGAGACATTTCTGGAATCGCAATTGAAAATCCTTAGTGAGTTCCTTTATGTCCTGTGAAATTTGATCCTGAATCAACATCAGCCATTACCTCAGCTCTATTTACAGTCATTACCAAGAAATAGATTTTTCAAAAAATGTTTTAGAAATAGCAGTGCGAAATAAACAGGAAGAAAAACTATTTAGTGAATAACCCTACCACTTCCAGCATTCGATGCTGAATTTGTAGGAACTTTTGATGTTGATAGTCCCGAGCCAGGCTTGAAGTCGGAACCCTGTGCTTACAAAACCGACATTATAAGGTTTTACCTCTCCGAACTTATAATTCGGGTATCCTAGCATCTTCGATCGATGTCTTTAGCAGGAGCAGAGTCGGCGACTGCCACACACACCACCCCCTGATGAGAAGACCGGTCGAATTTCGGTGAGGAGGGGGCCACCCAGGAAACCCCAGCGCGTTCCCATCCGAAACTCAGTCGAGGGGCTAAATGGCCGGGAAGCGTATCGTACCTCGGTCGTGACGTCAGTCGTGGTCAACCAGGAAGGAAAGTGGTAGCGCCTCTGGCACCGTGTGGTGCTGCCATCTCGTGTTGAGATGGTGAGATCGTTGGAGAGAGAAGGTTGCGTGCTTCAAACGTCCAGGGTCTCCATTGTAGGATAGGAATGTTGATAGTCCCGATCTAGGCCCGAACTCGGGATCCCGTGCTTACAAGACCGACATTATAAGGTTAGAGCAAAAGCTAGCTTCCGCTCCGTACTTATAATTCGGGTATCCTAGCATCTTCGATTGATGTCTTTGGCAGGAGCAGAGTTACAAATTCATAGCAGCTATTTTCTAAGCCCTATCTATACTTGATCATGAGAACTAGATGTTTAAAATAAAATTTGCAGTTTTGAACTAAAAATGGAAAAAGAACCGAAAAGGGGTATCCTTTGTGGATGCCCCATTCTACTCAAGAATTTGGTACTGAATCTAAATGAGTCATCAACTGAGCTCTATCTATAGTGAATCCGTTATAAACCTTTTGCTTACGGGTGGAACATCGGCAATCCCAAACGAAAAACCTCTCAAAAAGACAGGTATTTGATATACCCTATCCCAAGCAGTTCGATCTCCCTTTACAGACATTGGCGTCCAAGGGATAGGGTATGTCAAACACCTGCCTTTTTGAGAGGTTCTTCATTTAGGATAGACGCTGTCCCACCCGTAAGCAAAAGATTAATATTAAACAAGAAAGATCAATTAAGCATAAAGTATTGTTTATGAAATACTTTCCAACTTTAATGCAATTTTATTTAAACATCTCTAAAATGCGATAGAATCCTCGGTAATATTTTTAAAATTATCACAATACTACATTAAATTACTATACTTAAAAACATAAGACTTCATCGAAAAAAATGAACTTCATTCAAATGACGGCATTGAAATATAAATTGCCTAGTTTAAACATATTTAAAATGCGATATATTCCTGGGTAATATTCTTGAAATTATCATAATGCTACAGTAATTTATTACATTTGAAAACTTCATCGAAAACAAATGAAATTTATTCAAATGACGTCATCGAAATATAACAAGCCAGGCTCTCTCTATAAAAGCAGAATTTCATTCATAAAAATTCTTCCATTCATTTTATTCATCACAATACTATAATAATTTATTTTATTTAAAAACTTAAACTCATGGAGGTACAAGTAATTTAACTCTATGCTTAAAACTTCATCGAAAAATCGTTTGCTTCTCTGCGCAAAATCAATGAATGCTTCATTCATATCAGCTATCTTGCAGACTCCATGAGTTAAATAATTTTGCGTTAAAGAAATGCAGCAATTCTTATACAACTCTTTCTACATCTTTTGGTATTTGCATTCTCGATAAGTGAAAAGTAGGCTTCGGTGTAGAAATAATCAAAGTTGGATGATCATTTAAACTCAAATACATTGTAATCGCGTTGTTTCAATATACAGATGCAAAAATAAAGCGGTTTTAGGACGGATACAACATTAAATATGAATTAAAAAGAACTTTAAAAATCACGATGTTGACACAAGATGGATACCATATTTTATTTTGAAGTGCGTCACGTGATCTCTTCATATAATGGTCACGTGATCGCTTCATATATTGGTCACGTGATCTCTCCATATAAAGGGTATAATTATTATTTTAATTTTTATTTAAAGAACTACTGAATATTTTTTGCTGAATTCTTTTTTTATATATTTTATAGTATAATTTAAATATTTCATAAAACTGTCGAAGCAATTTGTGAATTTTAAATCTACTTAAAAAATGTTTGAAACATTAGGTCCCTTAGGGCCCAATGTATTTCATTTTTTTCAACCCGGGTTTAATCCAAATCTAATTGGGTGATATTATTTATTTATATTCCCAAAGGTCCCACAGACAGTCTAAACAACATACTAAAATTTCATTTTGATAAAATCATTTTCCCGGTAGTTATCGTACTAAAAGATAGACAGACAGACAGACAGAATGAACAAAGTCATAAACACCTTTCAACTATGCTGTTAAGCGTTAATAACGGACAGACAGACAGAATGAATGAATAAAATCATAAACACTTTTCAACTATGTTGTAAATTGTTAAAAAGAGATTAATAATAACTACAACAATATTTATATTTCCAATTAGTTTCTGAAATTTGTAAATTTAATACGTCGCATAATTAAAAAGAATATTTAAATATTTTGTAAGAACATTTTTAAATCATTTAGTATTTCTATTATATCTAATTAGCATTATTCCATAGAATGAGGAAATGTGTATATTTTATATATTTGCATTAATGGCACATATATAAGCAACACATTTGTCACAATCTGCTTCAAGGATACTAACTAGGCTACAAAACATTAAGTAGAGAGCGTCTCATCTGAGGAGACAGCATACTTTTGTAGAAGCGGCAGACTTTTCATATAAAACATTGATACATATCTGGTACATGGTTTCTGCACAAAATAAGCTTTGCCAAGGATGTCTCAAGGTCATCTGTACTTTCAGGTTTTGCACAAAAGGAAGCATTGCTAGTGTTGGCAAAGCTGTCAGGCTGTGAAAAACACAAATTGCATGTTATAGAAATCGCAGATCAGAACAGTTTGAGACGAAATCAAATGAATGCAATGTTGTTTGCTGAATGTAATATAGTAATTCTGGAAATTTAGATGTGGAAGACACATAATTTTTATGAATTCATAAACTAATGTAAAAAAAATAGTCATCATTGACGACGGAAGATAACCTATTATTGGAATTAAGAACTTGTAATCCTCAATAACACTGATAAATGTAGAAATCTTAAACTAAATAATTGAACTGAAAGTGAGCTACAAGAAAAGTATATAAATCTAGCTGATCAAAAGAACGAAAATCCAACAGGGCATAGAAAAAAAGTAAGGAAAACAGAAAATAAGGTTTCTTGGTCAAATAAAATATATCCCACCCAGAGATCGAGCTAGAATTTTTCCAGAAGAGTAAAAGTACTCCCTGACTTGATTTGAAGGAGTATTTTGCTTTCCAGAGGAGTGATTTTTAACAAACGCACAATTACCCTCAAATTTCCAAGTATTTATTAAATGTATTGTATTTTGTATGAAAAAAGAAATGCACTATACCCTTTATTTGAGTTAATAAACAAAATGCATTATATATCTAATAACACAATTAATATATGTTATAAGCATTATGAAATGAGTTTTAAAATGTTTAATTTGCGATTTTAAAACATATTTTTTTGTTTTTTGTTTACAAAATCGGTGCCTAAAAATACGCATTACTTAATTTATAAAGCGTATTTGCTTATTTTATAGCGTGGAATACGCGTATAGAGGCGTTAACTCAATCTCTGCCTAACCATTCTTGACACCCATATTATACAGTGGAATGGAAAAGTTAGAGTTTTTCTCCAAGAAGTTTCTAATAGAAAATATATTTTTGGAAGTGCTTAATGGTAAAAGTTTAGTAGAAGATATTAGTATTCTGCAAACAAATTTATATACTCAACAGAAACGTGAAGTATGTGATACATCAATAGGGGAGGTATATATATGGACATCTAGGTGTTGAAGGCCCAGACCGTCCGACTCATCCTGAGGACTTGGACATCTAGGTGTATGCTGTATGCTTTTTTATGAGATATGCTTGTTATGAGATTCTGCCAACTCTGAGAGATCACACGGCTTGATGATTTCAGGTACATAGATGATGTTCTGCGAGTAAACACGATTTCAAGGATTATGACTTATTAAATATTAGCAGTATATTCGTTCTTCGTGCGGGAATATATAATATAAAGAAACTTGAAATTCACAATTATGTATAAATTCCTATATTATTTTAAATGACATTACTATTAAAAACATTCTATCAAAATATTTAATTTAATTCTCCTAAAATAAGGTATACGATTCTCTGTTCTCGCTATACACAATTATCTTTGCAGACAGATGCGAAGAACTAAATATTATGTTCCTGTTCGTAAACAAATTTACAAAATATATCTGATTGGATTAAAATATATCAAAATGAAAACGCTATGAAATGGGATCAGCATATGCCTAAATGAAAGCGCTAAATTGTATTAGAAGATACAACAGACGATATTAGAAGATAAGATATTATAGTAGAAGTTACCATTTTTATTCCATTTCAACAATTGGTTAAACTCAATGTATGAGTTTAAAAAATATGCCGAAGTAAATCATATGACTTAAGAAATCAAATCCTTGTAACCGTTCAACCTAAATGATATAATCCAATCAATAATGTAATACCGATCACATTTATTGCCATACAGATTTCTTAATTATTCAAATTGGAAAAGAATTAATAAAAACGATCTAATGTATAAACTCGCTGGGTTTAATACCATTGCTTAACCGAATATCATATTTTTCTGCTGTATAAACTCATTGCTTTTAATTCCGTTGCTTAATAACATGATATAAAATTTTTCTGTCGTATAAACTCATCGGGTTTAATTCTGTTGCTTATCAATATCATATACTTCTTTTAACATAAACCTGCTTCAAAATATTATTTGCATAATGATATCTCTACGAGAGGTTCGTTTGTAATTAATATTACGACAACCTTTGGTCCTAGAAACTCGAAACATGGACTCCATTGTAACTAAAGCTATTTTAAAGCACTCACTAACTAAATTTTATGAAATTTGGTGTAGCCGTTCTCCCGTGACGATAAGAGAAAAACACAAACGCACAAACACACAAATAAACAGACATATCTTCACTTTTATTTATATAGATTTGTTGCCATTAGAAACAAATTGCATTTCGACGATAATGACAAAGATAAAATACGACACGGAAAAATCATGATCGAGTGTTAAAGATTTGGTCAGTAATTGGACATTTCATAAGATCTTGTTTAGATCTTGTAGAGCAGGAATGGCATCAGTCCGAACGATTTGGACAAAGAAAAACGATTCCGACAAAGAAATGGACAATTTCGGGAATATGTTCGTCCGATGTGTAAATGGCATTTTTGAATTACAAACAAAATATCTTTCTTTGAATAGTATCATGTAGCCAAATAAAGTATGTTTTTAATCATAAGTTTATGTTATTTATTATAGAACTTCGAACTTATTTTTTGTTTTTGTTCGATCCTTAAAACAAATGTTTAATCTGAAAAGGGATATTTTTACCCTGTAACAAGTTTGTAGTTAAAGCCGAACTTTTGGATGTATTTTCCGAACATCTTTATCATTTAACATGTTTAACATTATAATTGAAACTGTTTTCAGTTGTATAAATCTAAATAAATAGGAAATAATAAAGTAGAATAAATAAAGTGTTTAATAAAAATTCATCTTCAAAGAATTAAGCACCCAAATAACTTTGTAAGGAAAGGTCAGTGAGCGCACATGTTAGGTCTATGTATAGTAAAACAACCATGCATGATTGAATAAAAAGGTTTCTAGCATCCCTACATGAGAATTAACAAAAGTATAATAACAAACTCAGTAACGAAGCTAAAAGACAAAAATGTTAATTTTGTTAAATGAATAGAATTTAACAATAAAACTTTTACAGAAGTCCTTTATTTGGTGCAATAGGTTTATTGGTGAAAATTGTCCTATACAGGAATTCCAAAATAAATGACGCTTAAATGCATAGATATTTAAGTACAGTCTATTCAAAATTATAATCATTGCACGCACATTTGAATTCAGGAATTAATACGACTACGTACTTTCACACACATTGCAGGTGTCACCGTGTTACAGTCCTTACTGATGTGACATTTTGTCGTCTATGTCGTATCTCATATACGCGTCTCGGTCGTTTCTCGTGTCAATTCTTACTTATTAGACTCATTCTTTCTTATTTATGCTCTAAATGTTTTTATAATTAGCTTTTATAATATATTTTGAGTGACTTTTACCCAAACCGTTCCTAATTGATAGAAAACATTATTGCAGACTAAGCGTCTCAACATACATAAAAAATAAATGAATATATTTTTTTAAATCTATAAGCAAAAACCGTACTAACATTAAACCAATTTTCGTGAATTTTTAAAAACATTGCACTTTTGGTATTTTGAAGACGCAAACAATTTTAAAATTCTGATTCAGAAATATCGACTGACAATCCGATCTCATAATTTACAGGGAGCTATAGTCAACAATACACACTCTAAATTGCATGCTCAAACAAAAATTATGTTTCCGTGATCATATATTCATTTCTTGTGACCATTGTAATGCATCAATACAGCATAAAACATTTCACTTCGTCTGCAAACCACTGTTCAGCGTTTCGGGGTTTTCCTATTTTAGCGCATGAAAATTGCACAGGAATATGCAGTATGTCACCAAATTCAGTGTGTCATTAGTTTGTTGCTACGGGTGTCATAAAAGAAACGACATCTACTGAAATAGTGGAGCCGGTACATAGTTTTCCAATTTTGTTTTAAACATATAGCTCTCTGCTTTTCCAGAATGCGCTATTTTTTCCAAGGTTATCTAAATCTCACGTGTCGAACAATGCGTTTGTAAAATTATGTTTAAAAATTATTTGTGTTTGAAACGTAGAGTACATCATTATTTTGCTTTCTCAACGTGATGTGTTTTAAAAGCAACGTAAAATTACAATATTCGAAACTGCAAATGTTTTAATTTTTTTAAGTTTAGCGAGGATTTGAAGTACTTTCTTATGCGGGCTCTTTCTCTGGCGAAGGTTGTTTAGGTGCTTGTTTACGCTGTCACAAGTTTGTCCACGTAACCGGCAACGACGCCTTTTAATAATGATTGGAAATTAGATATTTGCCTTGAGCCGTTTTCAAGCTCAATTTTATAGCAAATTGGTCTAATTGCCTTGATTTTCTTTGTATAATTATTGGACAATTATTGCCTTTCTTAGTGTGTTTTTTACAATCTCGTTAACCATATCACCATTGTTTCCAGTATGTCTGTTTCTTTATGATCATCTTTTTATGTGTAGCTGCTTTGAGCACATTAAATTTTAAATGATATGGACATGAACCCTTTTATTTAGGCCCTCAAAATTTATGTATATGTATATATTCATACAGGGTGTCCCAAAAACATTGACCTAGACTTTTATTCCTGAAATATTGATCTTAGACATATATCATAAATTACAAAGTTGCATAAAAAATGTACACAATTTTATGTAATCGATTAAAATTTTCAAGGGAATTAAATTTTAAGAAATACAAAATCTAAATTTTTATACTGCCCAAGTACAAATACATCTCCAATGAGTAAAATGTGACCCATACACTAATAAGGTTATGTACAAAATGTCAGCATTTTATCATAAAATGTCGTCCCAGAGATATGTAAAGACAAAAATGCTAACTTAAACCACTTTTGGATGCATCGACATGGGTTCTCAGAGGGGTAAATTCATGTCAGCAGATCGCGTTTCAGGGGTCATACACAAATTACAAAAAAAGTAATGATTACATAAATAAATAATAACGTTGCTATATATTGGTACAGAAGTATTTACACTGTGTAGAAATAATAACTTTACACTAAGATTACAAAGATTATTCAAAATGTTTTCCATCCTTGCCAAAGATCGATTGAAGATAAGAGGCAGATATTATTTGCCTATGATGCATTTCTGCGCTGCATTATTTGCACTCTTGCTGTAAACATTTACATCTTAATTTGTTATTAATCCTTCACCAACTTTGTTTAAACATATCTCTGCGACTTTTTATGATACAATGCTGAAATCCAGTACTCACCTTATTAGTGTATGGGGCACATTTTACCCATTGGAAATGTTGTACGGGGGCCGTATAAATATTTAAAGTTTGTATTTCTCCAAATTGAATCCCCTAAAAATTTTAATCGATTTCATAAAATTCTGTACCTTTTTTTACGCAACTTTGCAATTTATTATATAAGTCTAAGATCAATATTTTAAGGAATAAAAGCCGAGGTCAATGTTTTTGGGACACCCTGTATATTATATATATATATATATATATATATATATATATATATATATATATATATATATATATATATATATATATATATATATATATATATATATATAAAGTATAAAAACCATTTAAAATAGGAAAAAAGAAGGAAGGCTTAGCGAGAAGCTTACTTAATGGCGGTAAGGGGTTGTGACCTTACACCCCAGTTGTCAACATGCATGTCATAATTGCCGCGGCATTGCACTCCTGGACGCCAGCCCTGGCTGAAGCCAACCTCCGGAGTGGCAATAACAATCATCACAAGACCGTTAAAAAATAAAGTCCAATGATAAGATGAAGTCCATTACTGGATGGCAAACTAGTCCTTCAGACTACAATGACCTGTATATATCTGCGTGTTATCGTTCAATATATATATATATATATTCATATAATATACCGAAATTCCAACCCCGTCTTGAAATACTGAAAGAGAAAGTCTGACTTTAAAGACGAAATGCTGGTATTTTATTTACGTCACAAAGAACTCTCAAAACGATAAACGAAAGTGATAGAACGCATTCAGTACACAAAGACTATTTTATGTTACCTGACTCCTGTAGCATATGATACTGTGGGATTACGGCAGAAGAATCTGGGTTTTTCAAAGACGGATTGAAAACATATGAATTATCGAATATTTTAATATCAACATGATGGAAACAAAACGTAAATGCTGTGATTTTCAAAATAACCTCATGAAAAATATGTAAATTTCGAGTACCATTTGCAAACTTTTCGCAAAATCTATTTTATAGTGTTATGCATTCCTTTCTTTTAATCATCTCTCTCTCGGCAAAATTTTTATCAAACTATTATTTTTGCCACACATTTTTTCCTATTCTTTTTTCTTATAATCTGCTACAGATAGAGCTTAGAAAACGACTATTTTGAATTCATCATCAAATTCCGGAGGAAGTAAATTGAGTCACTAAGGGTTTCTACTTTCTATTCTGGAGATGCCACATCTGATAAAATAAAATTGCATTTATTTTTAAATATTTATTTCACAAATACTGCTAAATAAAAATTTATATAAAAAGAACAGACTGATTTGTATTTAACATTAAATTCTGGAGGGAGTGAGGGAACCTACGAAGGATTGCAACTTCCGGTTCTGGAGGTGTTAAATCCGCTTTAAAATTTCACATTTCTTTTGATACATCAATTTCTCAGAGTACATAAAACGACTAATGTGGATTCAGAATCTAATTACGGAGGAGGATAGAGGCGTTTACTAAGAATTCCCACGTCCGTTCGAAGTTGTCCTTTTCCCACGTTGGGCTGAAAATATTTTCTTGAAACATATATGTCTAAGGATTGTCATATATGTTTCAAGATGAATTCAACATTATAAGATTGGAAACATATATTTCTAAAGATTTCTAAAGACTGACTATAAATAGAACTATAGATTGACCATAGATTATGACTTAAATGAATACATGACTAATTTCTGGTAAGAGTATGAAAGGCTTATTAGGAGTTCGTACTTAAGGTTTAAGACTTCCCTTTTAATTAAACATTTCACATTTTCCATGCAACAACTATTTCTCAAAATCGACTATAGCTAGAACATAGGTGGTAATTGTTAAAGATCATCAAATACTGGAGAAAGTAGGGGGATTCACTAAACACAAAATACTTTCTCATCTTCTTGGTTATAGAAAGATCGTAGATGATGACTGATATATATTCTATAACAAAAAAATCGACGCACTAAAAATGAGTTGTCCGATTGTAATGAAATTTCGTATGCAAAGACATTTTGAGCGAACATGCAAATGAATAAAATTTGGTGTCCAATGAATAAATAGTGGGATCTCCAGCGCACTGGAACCGCGCTTTCAGCAGGTGTATATAAGGAACAATTCTGAATCTGTGGACAAAATTTCTGTTGCATTTCGACTGCGGATATCTTACGTCTTTGGTAGTCATTTCTGGCACACCCATAACACAGCGGTACGTAAACAACATTCTACAACCGGTTGTGTTACCGTTCCTTTTGCGACACCTTAGACTTACTTTCCAACAAGATAATGCCCGACCTCACACGACACATGTTGCTATGAATTTTCCTCAAGCTTGCCCAACACTTCCTTGGCCAGCTAGGTATCCTGATCTCTCTTCCATCGAACCCATTTGGGACGTTATGCCGGCAGTTGGACACAATTTCGCAAGACATTCCGCAGGACACCACCTGTGAACGTTATCAGTCTATGCCACGCCGGGTGACATCTTGTATCTAGGCCAGAGGTGAACCAACGCCTTACTGACTTCCTCCCTTTGTATACGGTCAAACTCTAAAGCATTAAATTGTTCTGAAATTTTAATTGTTTCTTTTTCTATGTATGTTCTTCATATCCACCAATTTTTACCATGATTGGGCAACTCCTTCTTGATGCGTCGATTTTTTTGTTATAGAGTGTATATTCAGCATAATTTCGGATAGAGTGGGAGGTTTACTAAGAATTTAAATTTTTGGTTTTAGAGATCGATATAATTGACATAATTTTGATCAATGATGGGTCATTATTGGTATATAATTGATTGATCATATTGATATATAATTGATATATCATATTGATATATAATTGATTGCTCATATTGATATATAATTGATTGATCATATTGATATGTGTATAATTGATTGTTCATATTAAACAATATTGATAACATTGATACAATATTTGTCTGGTATTTATATAAAGATACTACAAATATCATATTGATTTAAAATAAGAAATTATTATGAAATTCAACACAGAAGTTCAGCACAGATGTTCACCTTTGAACCGTGGGACATTATAACTTGATCAATTTGGATTAACTTTGAACACGTTCATCTTCTATTAACTTTCGTAACTTGTTCATCCCATCGCAAATAGCCTATTTTTAAATTTTTTATTTTATGATAAGCTCTAGCAACTTCTCATATTGATATAAAATGAAATTATTCTTAGCTATTAATAAATATTACAAAATGTGCTTGTAAAATTTTGTCACAGGTGTTGCTATTCAATGTTATAAAATGTAGGCTTAAGACAAATCTTCTCAGCCAGAATGTTTTCAAATATTTAAACTTTTGCTATGAATGTAAATTTATGGGATATATTTTTGGATATTTTCGATATATATACTATCCAAAATTATCTTTACATACATAAAAATAAGCGGCGCAAACGCTGTGCATAAATTATGTTTCCCTGCGAACTTTTGCAATTCAGGAGTAGATTTCGATGTCATTCATTTCAAAAGAGATTTTTATGGCCCCTAAGTATTATTTAGAAACAATTTTTGAGGTGGCGACCTGCCGGCCCTATCGAGACTGGGAAGAAATTGATGAAAGTGGTAAACCGTTTCTTAATCAGTGTTATATCGTATATACATTCATATTCGATATCCAATTCATATTGTGTTATGATGCTATGTATTACCCTCCAAAAAAGCATTCAATGCATAATGCAATAAATTCCAATGCATAATTATGAACAGCAGTGTATTTTGGATACCTTTTGGTGTATATGCTTGGGAATAAGTAAATTCATTTTACATGTATCATATGTATGTGATTTACAGTCTTCAGCAAATATAATTTTAAGACTTATATTAACGCAAAATTATTCTGTAAAATATTGCATATGAATCTACAACTATATTATATTTTAACGACGTTTTAAGTTTATTTCTCAATATTCAATCAAAATCTAAATCTAAATTTCTTGAATTCGCTTAGTATACAAAAGAAAAAGCAATACACACAAAATAAAAAAATATTTGATGATCATATATATATTTATTTAAAATAAAAAGAAAACTGATAACATCATGAAAAAGTGAAATTGGAAATCTCATTTAAAAATAAGACATATTGGTAAACTTTTTCATTCAGGTTCCGATAAGTCACAAAGAAATCCTAAAGTGATAAAGGGGAAAATATATACTATGCGCTGAGTAAACAAACAATATTTTAAATCATGTGGAGAATTTAGTTTCGGTAACAATTGAGATTTGGAGATTAAGACGGAAAAATATTTCAGATCTCTGGGGGAAATGGTTGAAATGTGGAAGAGGGTGTGTGTGACTTGATATCATTAAATCCTCAGAGCGGAAAAGCGTTTGGGATTTTACTGTCTCTGCAATATATAGTAGGGGACGGGTTAGGGAATGTAGCCATTCTAAGAGAAAATGTTTTTTGTAGAGCATTAAATTGTTTCAGAAAATCAAAATAAACCTAGACTATGATTTATGTACATTTGCGTTTTTGCATGACGTTAGTACTTTTTTGAGCATTTGTTTTATAAGAAGTAAATGAATATATAGTAGAAACTCGCTAATTTGCCCTGAGTCAGGTCTGAGGGTTTGACGGTGTAAAGGATATTTCTGCCCTAACCGGGAACTGAATAATAATTGAAAGATGATTTTGGAATATTGGAATTGGAAGATCATTTTTACCACCAGTTTTTGGGATACATATTTGGGAATACGTTAATACATTTTACTTGCATCATATGCATATGAATTGTTAATACATAGTCTTCAGCAATTATAATTTTAAGACTACGCAGCATTATTCTGTATTAACGCAGCATTATTCTGCATTAACGCAGCATTATTTTGCATTAACACAGCATTATTCTGTAAAAATACACATGAATCTAAAAATATATTATATTTTACTGAAAGTTTTAAGTTTATTTCTGATTGCTCAATCTAAATATAAATATCAATTCTTTAAATTCGCTTAATATATGAAAGAAAAAACAACATACACAAAATAAAATATGATTATATATATATATATATATTATCATATTTTATTTTGAGTATATATATATATATATGTTTCTTTAAATAAATAAGACGATATCATCAAGGAAACGTGAAATTGGAAGTCTCATTGAAAAAAATAAATATTGGTAAACTTTTTTATTCCGTATCCTATAAGTCACAAAAAAATTCTAAAGGGATAAAGGGGAGGAGATATATTGTGCGCTGAGCAAACAAACAGTATTTTAAATTATATCGAGAATTTAGCTTCGGCAACAATTGAGATTTGTGGATTAAGGAGGTAAAATATTTCAAACCTCTGGGGGAATAGTTGAAATGTGGGAGAGGGTGTGACTTGATATCATTAAATTGACAAAGCTGAAAAGTTTTGAGATTTTACTGTCTCTCTGCAATGAGTAGTAGGGGAAGCGTGTTTAATGTGGCTACTCGGAGAAAAAAAATGTTTTTTTTTTTAGTATACTAAATAATTTCAGGAAAAGAAAATATATCTGTACTATGATTTATGTACAATTTGGTTTTTGAATTAATTTAGTACTTTATGAGTATATGTTGTATAAGAAATAAATGAATATACGGTAGAAACTCTCTAATCTGCTAGTGGCCGAGTTTAAAAGTTTGACGGTATTATGAACCCTGCTGTCCTAACCGAAAGTTGAATAATAATTAAAAGATAATTTTTGACACTGTATTTTGGGTATATTTTGGGATATATGCTTGGAAATAAGTTAATTGGTTTTACTTGTGTCATGTGTATATGATTTGGAGTCTTTAGCAATTATAATTTTAAAACTTATATTAACGCAAAATTATTCTGTAAAACAATAAAACAATGCATGTGAATCTAAAAACATAATATATTTTAATGAAGTTTTTAGTTTACTGCAGAATATTCAATCAAAATTCAAATATCAATTTCTCGAATTCGCTTAATATACAACAAATAAAGCAACACATGCAAAATAAAAATATGGGATGATCAGATATGTATTTCTTTAAAATAGGAAGAAAACCGATATCAGCTTGAAAAAGTGAAATTGGAAGACTCATTTCAAAATAAGAAATATTGATAATATTTTTCATTCAGGTTCCGATAAGTCACAAGGAAGTTCTAAAGCGATAACTGGAAGAGATTTTCTGTGCACTGGGAAAGCAAACAATATTTTAAATCATGTGGAGAATTTAGCTTCGGTAACAATTGAGATTTGAGGATTAAGCCGGAAACAGATTTCAGATCTCTGGGGGAAATGTTTGAAATGTGGGAGAGGGGGTGTCTTGATATAATTAAGTCGTCAGAGCGGGAAAGTGTTGGAGATTTTACTGTTTCTGCAATAAATAGTAGGAGAATGGTGGGGGATGTGGCTATTCTAAGAAAAAATGTTTTTTTGTAGAGTACTAAATTGTTTTAGAAAATCAAAATAAACCTAGACTATGATTTATGTACATTAGCGTTTTTGCATGAAATTAGTACTTTATTCAGCACGTGTTTTATAAGAAGTAAATGAATATATAGTGGAAACTCTCCAATCTGCCATGGGTCGGGTCGGAGGATGTGATGGTGTAAGAAACTTTGCTGCCCTAACCGAGAATAGAATAATAATTGAAAGATAATTTTAGAATTTGGGAATTGGGAGATAATTTTGGTCATCAATGTATTTTGGGTACATTTTGTAATACATATTCGGGAATCAGTTAATCCATTTTACTTGTATCATATGTATATGAATTGTAAATACATAGTCTTTAGCAGTTATAATTTTAAGATATAAGTATATTTTAAGATGTAAGTATATTTAAGCAGAATAATTCTGTAAAAATACATATGAATCAAAAAATATATTATATATTAGTGAAAGTTTTAAGTTTATTTCTGAATTTTCTATCTAAATGTAAATAGCAATTCTTTGAATTCGCTTAATATATGAAAGAGAAAGCAACATACACAAAATAAAATTTGATGATTAGATATATACATTTCTTTAAATAAATAAGACGATACCATCAAGATAATGTGAAATTGGAAGTCTTATATAAAAAAAAGAAATATTGGTAAACTTTTTCATTCAGTATCCCATAAGTCACTGAGATATCCTAAAACGATAACGGGAGGAGATATACTGTGCGCTCAGCAAACAAACAGTATTTTATATCATGTGGAGAATTTAGCTTCGATAACAATTGAAATTTGGGGATTGTGGCTGAAAAAGTTTCCAGATCTCTGGGGAAATAGTTTAAATGTGGGACAGGGTGTGACTTGATATCATTAAATCGTCAGAGCTGAAAAGTTTTGGGAATTCACTGTCTCTTCTTCAATAAGTAGTAGGGGAAAGGTGTGTAATATACCCATTCTGAGAAAAAATGTCTTTTCGTAGAGCACTGTATAGTTTCTGAAAGTGAAAATAATCCTATACTATGATTTATGTACAATTTAGTTTTTGAATGAATTTTGTACTTTATTGAGCATATGATTTACAAGAAGTAAATTAATATACAATGGAACATCTCTAATCTGCCAGGGATCGGGCTTGTGGGTGTAACACTGAAATGAAATCTCGATATCCAAACCGGGAATTGAATAATAATTGAAAGATAATTTTGGAATTGAAAGATAATTTTAGAATGTTGGAATTGAAATATAATTTTGGAATTTTGGAATTGAAAGTTAATTTTGGACACTAGTGTATTTTGTATACATTTTGGGACATATGCGTGGGATTAAGGTAATTCATTTTACTTGTATCATGTGTATATGATTTGTAGTCTTCAGTACTTATAATTTTAATAATTATATTTACGCAAAGTTATTCTGCAAAACAGTGGGCATGAATATAAAAATATATTTAATTTTAATGAAGTTTTAAATTTATTGCTACATATTCAATATAAATATAAATATCAATACATTGAATTCGCTTAATATACAAAAGAAAAAGCAACATACATAAAATAAAAAAAACTGAATGATCAGATATATATTTATTTAAAATAAAAAAAACGATATCATTATGAAGAAGTGAAATTGGAAGTCTCATTTTAAAATCAGAAATATTGGTGAACTTTTTTGTTCAGGTTCCGATAACTCACAAAGAAATCCGAAAGCGATAAAGGGGAAAGATATACTGTGCATTGGCAAACCACAATATTTTAAATTATGTGGAAAATTTAGCTTCGGTAGCAATTGCGATTTGGGGATTAAGGCAGGAAAAGATTTCAGATCTCTGGGGAAATAGTTAAAATGTGGGAGAGGGTGTGAGTTGGTATCATTAAATCGTCAGAGAGGAATAGTGTTTGGGAGTTTACTATTTCTGCAATAATTTGCAGGAAAAAAGTGGATAATGTGTCCATTCTAAGAAAACATGATTTTTTTTAAATACCAAATAATTTAAAAACAATGAAAATAAACAAATATTATGATTTATGTAGAATTAATTTTTGCATGAAATTAGTACTTTACTGAGTATGTGTTTTATACACTGTAAAACGATTGGCACCTTTGTTATTTTTTTTCACTAGTATGTTGACAATTTCGACAAACTATCAGAAAACCAGCCGCAATTATATATATATATATATATATATACTCCACAAGTACAATCTAAATGAAATATAATATAAAATCCAAGGAATAGTAAGGCGCATTTGCTGCACTATCTAAGCCTCAAAGTACAATATGAAAAAGTGAAATTGAAAATGGAATAATACAATTAGATGTTGTGTATTTACGGGGTTGTAGAGAGGTCAAGGGGGATTGCGACCCCTTTTCCTGGTTTAAGCATGCTTTTAATCCCAGGAAACACTCCGAGAAACCACTACACGCCCGAAACAACAATCAACAGTATGCCAGGGGAAAAAACGGAATCCCGAAATGAAGACCTTAAAGTCACAAGAACATATAAAAGCATATAAAATGAAACAAGTATGATTAAAATATATATTCTAACCATGTAAAATGTGTAAAAAGTTTAAAAAGGATGTTCGTAGATGCGCTACGTCGTTAGAAGTCCATAGACGAAACCCATGAAAAATACCAGATGTAAAGATACTTTGAGTCACAAGAAGATCTTAAAGTCACTAGAACATATAAAAGCATATAAAATGAAACAAGTATGAATAAAAATATTCTAACCAAGTGTAAAGTTTAAAAAGAATGTTCGTAGATGCGCTACGGCGTTAGAAGTCTATAGAAGAAACCCATTATAAATTCCAGTTGTAGAGATACTTCAAGTCACAAGAAGATCTTAAAGTCACAATAACATATAAAAACATTTAAAATGAAACAAGTAAGAATAAAAATATATATCATAAAAAAATAAATAACAAATTTATACACGGTTAGAATTTTATATACACATTAAAAAAAATTATTTCTTACGAATGGCAACAGTAGATCATATATTTTCTCTTTGAGAATGGCAAGACTGGTTTCTTCATTCTGGGTTCCCGGTTTCGACAGGTTCGTGCATTTGTTGAGTTATTTCCAAGTTTTGTTTTTTCCTTTTATTTTTCGTCTTTATGTATGTTGTCCAAGTAGAAATAGTTTATAGATATATTCTATCTATTTCTTCAGAAACATATATTTTTGTGTTTGCTTCTACAAGAAACTTGGACTTAAGACGTAGTTTTGAAAAAGTGAAAAAATCCATGATTTACGCCTAGACCTTGTCCACGTGTGCTTAGATTCCATCTGTTTCTCTTTTATCGATTCCATACCATTGATTTCTGATAATTTTCTTTAACTTGTTGATTCAAAATTTGTGTTTTTTTTTCCATTTGCTTGAAGATTTGTTGATTTATGCTTTTATTTTGTAATCTGTTAGAAAGTTAGGTTTTTCGTGTCACAGCTTCTCACTTTTCTTTCATTGGACTTTCAAAGTTTTATTATTATTGAAATCATTTAATTTATTAGCTGCATTTCCCGAATAAATTAAATTATTTTGCATTGTCATTCCTATACATTGCAATTTTATTCTTATCTCTTAAAAATATCTGATATTTTTTTTCATGTCACTATATGGGAGTGATGGATTAGCGAATGTAACGAGGTATAGGGTGACGGATTAGTGAGGTTCCCCTGTAGTCTTATGTAAATCGTCCCTTTATCCCAACATAGTAGAACAAAGAGTCCACTATATAAAAAAATCTGATGTGGGCAACACATGACTTTCCTTATATAATGTAATGAATTTACTACTTTTACAGTAAAAAAAAATAGGTTTTTCTTATAGTAGATACTAATATTCTTTCCAAGATATTGAATTTTCGACAATTAGTCGTCCTTTTCATTGATTTAGTGTCATTTTTATCCATTTGGCGAGATTTTCGTTAATTTGGCAATATTTAAAAAAACTCGCCAAGTTGGCGACATTCCGACAAATTCGTCGCCAAAATCTCGCCAAGCGTTATGCACTAAGAAATAAGATATTCTTACAGCAGATAAATGACTGTTGGCGTTCAAAAACAAAAGTATTATTCAAAGTATCTTTTCCATGAATGGAACGAGCTAGATCTACGAGAATGAAGTCACTCAATTTATCGCATGCTATTACATATGAAAGGTGAACAATGTTTTTCAATAGGAAATATTTTTTTTTTTATTTTATATGACTTTTTGATAATTTTTTTAAAAAATGTACAATATCTCGAGAATGGTTCATGTTAGCGTTCTAAAATTTATGTCAATCGTTTTCAAATGAAAAATTACATAAGAAATGTCTATTTGGGTAACTTTATTAGTGGTTCTAATTTTTTGACGATTTTTTCAAAATTTCATTCAAAATTTTAGGGGGGTGTTCTGAGCATTCGATTGCGTATAAAAACAATAGGCTTCCAGTGTTTAAGGATTGTGATTTTTGTACCAACTTTGGTTCGAATCGGTCCATTCGTTCGTCAGTTATCGTCTCCACAGGCTCACTGACACACACACACACACTCAAACATACTTTCACACACACACACAGACACACACAGACATCACTTCAAAAATGTTTGATTCCTGATCAGGGACACTTGAAACGTGTTCTCCCGTCGAAAACTCGAATTCGAATTTTCGACCCCGTCACAATACTATCCTTATACATTATTTATACAAGGAAAGTAATAATGTATTATATAGAAACATATTTTATTATACATATTATATAAAAACTTTTAAAAACAATGTGTTATACGTATAAGAAACATAAACGCTGGTCATAACAATAAAAATCTGATGTGGGCAACACATGACTTTCCTTATATAATGTAATGAATTTCATACTTTTACATTAAAAAAATAGGTTTTTCTTATAGTAGATACTAATATTCTTTCCATGATATTGAATTTTCTACAATTAGTCGTCATTTTCATTGATTTAGCGTCATTTTTATCCATTTGGCAAGATATTCGTTAATTAGGCAACATTTCAAAAAGTCGCCAAGTTGGCGACATTCCGCCAAATTTGTCGCCAAACGCTCGGTAAGTGTTATGCACTAAGAAATAAGTTATTCTTAAAGCAGATAAATGACTATTAGCGTTCAAAAACAAGAGTTTTACACAAAGTATAATTTTTCATGAATGGAACGAGCTAGATCCACGAGAATGATGTCACCCAATTTATCGCATGGTATTACATATGAAAAGTGAACATGTTTTTCAATAGGAAATATTTTTTTTTATTTTATATGACTTTTTGATAATTTTTTTAAAAAATGTACAATATCTCGAGAACAGTTCATGTCAGCGTTCTAAAATTTATGTCAATCGTTTTCTAATGAAAAATTACATAAGAAATGTCTATTTGCGTAACTTTATTAGTGATTTTGATTTTTTGACAATTTTTTCAAAATTTCATTCGAAAATTTAGGGGGGTTTTGAACATTCGATTGCGTATAAAAACAATAGGCTTCCAGTGTTTATGGATTGTAATTTTTGTACCAAATTTGGTTCGAATCGGTCCATTCGTTCGTCAGTTATCGTCTCCACAGGCTCACTGACACACACACACACACACAGACATCACTTCAAACATGTTTGATTCGTGATCAGGGATGCTTGAAACGTGCTCTCCCGTCGAAAACTCGAATTCGAATTTTCGACCCCGTCACAATACTTTCCTTATACATTATGTATATAAGGAAAGTAATAAAAGCAGTACAATATTTCCATTTTTAAATATAAAAATAGCACTTAATTAAAAATCTGATGTGGGCAGCACATGACTTTTCTTATATAATGCAATAAATTTACTACTTTTACAGTTAAAAAAATCTGATGTGGCCAGCACATTACTTCCCTTATATAATGCAATGAATTTACTACTTTTTCAGTTAAAAAAATCTAATGTGGGCAAAACATGACTTTCCTTATATAATGTTATGAATTTACTACATTTACAGTAAAAAGTAGGTTTTTCTTATAGTAGATACTAATATACTTTCCATGATAATAAATTTTCGACAATTAGTCGTAATTTTCATTGATTTAGCGTCAATTTTATCCATTTGGCAAGATTTTCGTTAATTTGGCAACATTTCAAAAAGTCGCCAAGTTGGCGACATTCCGCCAAATTCGTCGCCAAAATCTCGCCATATGTCATGCACCAAAAAATAAGTTATTCTTACAGCAGATAAATGACTATTGGAGTTCAAATACAAAAGTATTACTTAAAATATATTTTTTCATGAATGGAACGAGCTAGATCCACGAGAATGATGTGACCCAATTTATCGCATGGTATTACATATGAAAAGTGAACATGTTTCTCAATAGGAAATATTTTTTTTTTATTTTATATGACTTTTTGATAATTTTTTTAAAAAATATACAATATCCTCGAGAACGGTTCATGTTAACGTTCTAAAATTCATGTCAATCGTTTTCTAATGAAAAATTACCTAAGAAATGTCTGTTTGCGTAACTTTATTAGTGTTTTGATTTTTTGACGATTTTTTCAAAATTTCATTCGAAAATTTAGGGGTATTCTGAACATTCGATTGCGTATAAAAACAATAGGCTTCCAGTGTTTATGGATTGTAATTTTTGTACCAAATTTGGTTCGAATCGGTCCATTCGTTCGTCAGTTATCGTCTCCACAGACTCAATGACACACACACACACACATACTTTCAAACACACACACATCACTTCAAAAATGTTTGATTCGTGATCAGGGATGCTTGAAACGTGCTCTCCCGTCGAAAACTCTAATTCAAATTTTCGAGCCTGTCACAATACTTTCCTTATACTGTATGTATATAAGGAAAGTAAAAATTGTAGAATGCTTTGTGTTAAGATTAAATATAGAAACTTAAATTAACTCATAAAATAACAAGAAAGAACAATCATGCTTAAATCATTGATTATGAAACACTTTCCAACAGCAATGCAATTTTATTTAAACATGTCTAAAATGCAATACATTCCTCGGTAATATTTTAAAACTTCTCACAATACTACATTGATTTATATATTTGAAAACATAAACCTTCTTCGAAAAAAATGAACTTCATTCAAATGACAGCATTAAAATATAAATTGCCTAGTTTAAACATCTCTAAAATGTGATATATTACTCGATAATGATTTTAGAATTATCATAATACCACGATAAATTATTATATTTAAAAACTTCATCGAAAACAACTAAAATGCATTCAAATGACGTCATAGAAAAAATAACACGCCTGGCTCTCTCTAAAATAGCAGCATTTCATTCATAAATAATTTCCCATTCATGTCATTCATCACAATGCTATAATAATTTATTTTATTTAAAAATTAAGACCATGGAGCTACAAGTAACTAAACTCAATGCGTAAAACTTCATCGAAAAATATCGTCCTTCTCTTTCTAAAATCAATGAATATTTCATTCATATCAGCTAAGCAGACTCCATGGACTAAATGATTTTGTGTTAAAGAATTACAGCGATTCTAATACAACTCCTTCTACATATTTTGCTGTTTACAATTTACATAGGTGAAAAATAGGCTTAATAGTAGAAGTAATGGAATTTGGAAGAGCATTTAAACTGAAATATATTGTCATTGCGTTGTTTCAGTATGTAGATGCACAGAATTTAGGCAAAAATAAAGTAGTTTTAGGACGGATACAACACTCAATATGAATTAAAAAGAACTTTAAAAATCACGATTTTGACACAAGATGGATGCCATATATCATTTTGAAGTGGGTCATGTGATCGTTTCATATCATGGACACGTGATCGCTTCATATAAGAGGTGTTATTATTATTTTAATTTTTATTTAAAAAACAACTGAATATATTTCGCTGATTTTTTTTTATATATTTTATGGAACAATTTGAATATTGCCTAAAATTTTCGAAGTAATTTGTGGATTTTAAATCCGCTTTAAAAATGCTTGAAAAATTAGGTCCCATAGGGCTCAATGTATTCCATTTTTTCAACCCGGGTTCAATCCAAAACTAATTGGGTGATATTATTCATTTATATTCCCATAGGTCCAATAGACCGTCTGAACAACATACTAAAATTTCATTTTGATTAAGTCATTTTTACGGCAGTTATCGTGTTAACGGACAGACAGACAGACAGACAGACAGAATGAACAAAGTCATAAACACTTTTCAACTTTGTTGTAAAGTTTTAAAAAATTACACAGCATAAGGCATAATAGTTACCTTACACCTTTCTGGTAGGTCGGACGGACTGGGTCTCAACAACAACAGCAGCATAAGGCATGACATTTCTATTATTACTGACCACATGAAGGTACACGACATAGAAATAAAACTTTTAATAAAAAACGCCTTAGGGGGGGATAGAGTAAATTTTTAAACAGTAAATTTTAGTATTAAGTGTGTACTAATTCCCCCGTGGTGATGAGGCGCCTACGCACCAGGTCCACAAGACCCCCCTATGCCCCCCCAGGGTGTCCCATGCCGAAGGGAAGGAGATTTGCAGCTTCACTTTTACAGAGGCCCCCCGAAGGGTGAAAGTCTGACTGGCCTCGATATGACAACATCCATGCCCGCTGGCGGGATTCGAACCCACAACCCGGCAATCCAGCGATCAGACGAAAACGCATGCCTCTGGCAGCTCGACCACCGGATCGGCTTAGTATTAAGTAAATTTTACAAGACATGTGACAAGAATGAAACAGATGCATATAACTGGGTTTAGACATTAGATGATATTGGCACGTATATAACGGGAGTGACATTATATTGGTACAGATACGTAACAGAAAACCATTATTATAATGGGAAGGTCTGGGTCGCTTGACCTTGGAAATAAAGTAGATGTCTTTAGTCACTCGTCAATTTGGCTAGTTTTACGATTTTTTTATGGCGTGGCACTTGATCGTCAAACCATTCGCCCATTTATAGAATTTTGTTGATTGGGTAAGAACTTCACAAATTAGGTTATTTTCCAGAACCGTCCGCAAAGCATGTAGTATATAAGCTAGTCATCGTTCAGTTGTGCTGTGGTCGTGATATAAGTAAAAGTTTCTGCAGAAGTTAATCCCGAAGAAGGTTGGATGGGTTTCACAATTTTATTTAATTTATAAAATAATATAATTTTTTTATAAAATTCTAATTTTATTTTATATATCTATTTATCAAGAGTGGCTATAGATACAACTTAAATTATAACTAATATGGATTCAGTTTCAAATTATAAATGTGGCACATGGCATGTGGTTCTACACATTTTTTTTTTCCAAATCCTTTTCCATCTCCGGCTCTAATTTTTATTTGAAACTTTTTTACTTTCCTTATATACATAATGCATAAGAAAAGTATTGTGACGGGGTCGAAAATTCGAATTCGAGTTTTCGACGGGAGAGTACGTTTCAAGCACCCCTGATCACGAATCAAACTTTTTTGAAGTGATGTCTGTGTGTGTGTGTGTGTGTGTCTGTGTGTGTGTGTGTGTGTGTGTGTGTATGTGTCAGTGAGTCTGTGGACACTATAACTGTTGGACCGATTCGAACCAAATTTGGTACAAAAATCACAATCGGTAAACACTGGAAGCTTATTGTTTTTATTCACAATTGAATGTTCTGAGCCCCCCTAAATTTTCGAATTAAATTTTGAAAAAATCGTCGAAAAATCAAAACCACTAATAAAATTACGCAAATAGACATTTCTTATGTAATGTTTCATTAGAAAACGATTGACATAAATTTTAGACCGCTAACGTTAACCATTCTCGAGATATTGCACATTTTTCAAAAAAATTATCAAAAAGTCATATAAAATAAAAAAAATATTTCCTGTTGAGAAACATGTTCACTTTTCATATGTAATACTATGCGATAAATTGGGTCACATCATTCTCGTGGATCTAGTTCGTTCCATTCATGAGAAAAGATAATTTGAGTAATACTTTTGTATTTGAACGCCAATAGTCATTTATCTGCTGTAAGAGAAACTTATTTCATCGTCCAAAACGCTTGGCGAGATTTTGGCGGCAAATTTGGCGTAATGTCACCAACTTGGCGACTTTTTGAAATGTTGCCAAATTAAAGAAAATCTCGTCAAATGGATAAAAATGACGCTAAATTAATGAAAATGACGACCAATTGTCGGAAATTCAATATCTTGGAAAGAATATTAGTATCTACTCTAAGAAAAACCTATTTTTTTACTGTAAAAGTAGTAAATTCATTACATTATATAAGGAAAGTCATGTGTTGCCTACATCAGATTTTTTACAATATAGAGCGTAGATAATGACTGATAAGGATTCAGCATCAAATTCTAGTGTGGGAACGATAGTTTAATAAAGATTTGCACTTTTTGTTACTTCCTTATATACCATAATGTATAGAGAAACTATTGTGACGGGGACGAAAAATTTTCGACGGAAGAGCACGCTTCAAGCATCCCTGATCACGAATCGAACATTTTTGAAGTGATATCGTGTATGTGTGTGTGTGTCAGTGAGACTTTGGAAACGAAAACTGACGAACGAATGGAACGATTTGAACGAAATTTGGCACAAAAATTACAATCCGTAAACACTGGAAGCCTATTGTTTTTATACGCAATCGAATGTTCAGAACCCTCCTAAATTTTCGAGTGAAATTTTGAAAAAGTCGTCAAAAAATCAAAACCTCTAATAAAGTTACGCAAATAGACATTTCGTATGTAATTTTTCATTAGAAAACGATTGACATAAATTTTAGAATGCTAACATGAACCGTTCTCAAGATATTGCACATTTTAAAAAAAAAATATCAAAAAACCATATAACATTGAAAAAAAATCCTATTGAGAAACATGTTCACTTTTAATATGTAATTCCATGAGATAAATTTGGTGGCATCATTCTCGTGTATCTAGGTCATTCCATTCATGAAAACATATACTTTGAGTAATACTTTTGTATTTGAACGCCAATAGTCATGTATCTGCTGTAAGAATAACTTATTTCTCCGTCCATTACGTTTGGCGAGGTTTTGGCGACGAATTTTGTGGAATGTCGTCAACTTGGCAACTTTTTTAAATGTTGCTAAATTAACGAAAAACTCTCGCCAAATGGATCTAAATGACGCTAAATCAATGAAAATGACGACTCATTGACGAAAATTAAATATCTTGGAAAGAATATAAATATTTACTATAAAAATAATCTATTTTTTTACTGTAAAATTAGGAAATTCAATGCATTATATAAGGAAAGTCATGTGCTGGCCACATCAGATTTTTTTTTCACTTCGATTCAAAAACTTTCCATGTAATATCAGAATTGACTGTAGATAAAGCTTAGATGATGACTCACGTAGATTCAATATTGAATTTCTGAGGGGTAGGGTGATTATTCTCTAAGATTTTCACTTATTTGTTTGGATGTGCCACTTTCTTTTTTTGAGGAAATGTGTATCTCTGTTCGAAATAAATATGCAAAGGAGAAGGAATCGCTCGAAAGTTCCACAAAAAATGAAGTGTACTCACTATTTACCACCAAATGAAGTTGCCTTCATAAATTTCTTATCTTCGTTATTGTGTAAAGAGAGCCTTGCTGCCCCCAATCGGGAATCGAATTCTGGATCTCTGAGCTGGCCAGCCAACGCTCTACCATTGAGATACTGGGACGAAATTGCAAGCTCTTATCGGTGAAGTGAACTCTGAGTTATTCACCGTCTAATTGGCGGGCAACTGACAATCCGACTGACCACTTCCTACTATTTTTACTTCAGGGTAGCCTCCTGCTACTAATATCTTTATCTAGGTTAGTATCCTGCGTGGTCGTTATCCTCTCAATCTGAAATCGGCGCTCGATCTTCCAGAGTTCACTAAATCCGTACTAATCGTACTAGGGTCACTTTTGGACCTCCTACGTTTTTTCACTAACATACAGAATTGCTTTGTTCGGGCGCCATTGTAAAGAACCTTGACCAACCGGAAATAGAACAATAGATCTTCGTACACGTGTGCCTACCATTTGGGGTAAACGTTTGCTGAATGATATGTTTAATTCAAAGATCTCACTGTGGATTCAATGTAGTCATTAGCGCTATAAATAAACATTCCTGGGGGGTGAAAATGGTAACCACATTATGTTTTCTCCATTTCTGCATATACAATTTCTTCTAAATTTATGTGTTACTGGGGGGGGGGGGGGGGGGGGGGGTTATAACTCAGAAATCCGACGACGCCACTAACTAGGCGCAACGTTTCTTTCAGGAATTTTGAGCCGGGGGGTGAATGGATCTATAGGGGGGAGTAGTTTTCTATTTGCCTTTTATAAATATATATAAACGATGTCCCATTAATGGAACCTAGGTTAACATGAAATGTCTCCCCCCGGATGTATGCCTGAAAGAAACCTCGACTTGACAACGCCACTGATAGTCGTAGGATGTTTATTCCAAGTGTATTTTTATCGATTGATGTTGGGATTTCTAAGTGTATCAATAGGAAATAGGTTCATATATCAATATTATTCGACATTGTGCGTCTATATTACTTTACTTCTGGGAATATCAACTAACGTAGTTGTCTTATTTTTTTCATCCTGCATATACTATGCACGTCTACAGAAGGTACACCGTTTAAAAGAAACTGGTGTTATCTAACAAACACAATTTATCATTAGTTTCTATTTTCAGAAAACGCAGACTTTTTAATATATGTCAAATATACACTAACGCTGGCCAAACTCAGAGATTTTATTAAAACAGCTTCTAGATTTTTCCTTGGCGACATATCTCTTTCCTTTCTATTTACTTTATTGGAAACTCGTTTCAAATTCCATGCATTCTAAATTTTACGCAGAAATAAAACCTTTTGCCAAATACATTTCAGTTTCGCAGGAAAATTGTATTTTCTGCTTTATTTTTCCTTCTACATTTTTAATACATATCACTGGCATTGGCAATTTTTAATAAAAGGACTTTATGAAGTAAATACAGAATCTTTAAAAATGTACAACTATTTTTACTCTGCCGGAAATTTATAGCCAGATGTCCTATAAGATGAAGACATGCAGATGCCTTGCAAGGAAAAGGACGTTTTCCTTTTAAATAAACATTTAATGAGAAACAATTAGTACTTAAAGAGTTATAGTGTAGAGACTTTTCCACAGTTAGAATGACACTCCCACTACAGAAAACAGCTTCTGCGGATCTGTTTCGTTGCTTGTTATGTGCTCATCAGCAGGAAGACAAAAAATGCTATGTAAGCAGGTTTACCCATAGGGATTGTGAACTATCTTTGTGCTCAATTTCAATATTTTTATGAATCTTTCATGACTCCCCCCCCCTGCAAAAATAAAACAAGAAATACCAGCCATGTATAAAGGATTGATTATGGAACACTTTCTAACTGAAATGCAATTTTATTTAAACATCACTAAATTGCGATACATTCAGCACTGACATTTTTTTTAATTATCACAGAACTACAATAATTTATTTTACTTGAAACTTAAAACTTCATTGAAATAAATGAACTTTATTGAAAGGACATCCTCAAAATATAAACCGTCTGACTCTCTATGTAAATGCAGTGAATTTTTCATTCACACACTTTTATTCCAGACTCCAGAATTATAAAGTCATAGTTAGCATTTCTTATATAACTGATCTTACAATCACTTGTTTACATCCTACATCCATCAAAATTAGGTTTTGTTGTAAAAATAATCAAAGTTTGATGACCTTTTAAACTAAAAACTATTGTAATTGCGTTGGCGCAGAATACAGATGCACAGAAAATACAAAAAAAAATAAAGCGGTTTTAGGACAGATGCAACACTAAATATAAATATAAAAGAAATTTAAAAATCCCGATTTAGCTCTGGGAAAAATGAAGGATGCCATATTTTATTTTGAAGTATGTCCCGGGATCTCTTCATATTATATGGGTGTAACTATTATTTAAATTTTCATTTTAAAAACTACCGAACATATTTTACTGAATTTTTTTTTATATATTTTATGGGATAATTTGAATATTTCATTGGTTGTGAATTGTGAATTTGGGAATTTTAACGTCGCTTAAAAATGTTTGAAATATTAGGTCCCTTAAGGTTCAATGTATTTCATTCTTTCAATCTTGGTTTAATCCAAAACTAATTGAGTGATATTATTCATTTACTCTCCCGTATGTCCCACAGACCGTCTCAACATCATACTAAAATATCATTTTGATAAAGCCATTTTTACGGTAGGTATCGTGCGAACGGGTAGACAGACAGTCAGACAGACAGTCAGACAGACAGAATGAATAAAGTATTAACACTTTTCAACTATGTTCAAAGTGTTAAAAATTGACAGTGAAGCACTTCCTTCTAGTTCTAGGACCATATAAGGGACCTTAATAACCAGACCACACAGCCAACCCTGGGGTTAACGGCAGTTTGATGTGTGGCCAGAGGGACCTTACTGTTTAACTGTTTTGCGAATCTTTTTGGAGACCGGCAAACTTTGTCCTTCCATTTAGCCGGCTTCAAACCCAAAGATTTAAGCCCTGGATGAACAAAACTGAACGGTCATTTTCAATTTACAGAACCTGATTATAGGCAGCATTTCCAAAGTTAGAACTACATTGCGGCGCATAATAAGTGCGAGTCTAATTGACAATTTTAAGTGGTTTTCAATCCAGTGCCCCGTTACAAGATTTCATCCGTAAAAAGTGTTTTTAGCTCGAAAGCACAGAGCAGACGGTTTTCCTAACATTCTTATACAGTAAAAGACCAAGAGCCCAGAACGAAATATTTTCATCATATTAATACGAGCTAATGATATATGTAAGTAGAAGACAACAAGTAATTATATATTCGGCAATCTTGCAGAATGGAAGATTTACGTTTGGTGAGACAGTGTTTCTAAAGGGACTAATTAGGGAAGTAATTACGTCATCATTTAATGGACAAATCTGATGTCAAAATATTTGGTGCATTATTCTGGTTACAAAAATGCGAAATCTGACCAAAATGTTTGTTGAGAAACAGAAATCATACTAAGTTTTATGGTGTCACCAAAATCGAATTTTAAGGCTAACTCATCAACAGTTTATCATTCTCTATTTGGCAAAAATGATCTTTTGAAATATAGATACATACCTCAGAAGAAATTGTATCAAATCTAACCAAAATTTCCATTTCAAAACCGAAAATCGATCTTTTAAGAACTGGCTAAATCTGGCCGATAATTACGTTATTCTTTAATTTATAAATCTGGTGCCAAAATATTTAACATAATTTTCTGCGTACAAAAATATCATATCTGACCAAAGTATATCGAACTCTAAATCAGAATAAATTGTATTGTGGTCAATAAAACCAAATTTCGAAGCAAACGGATCAACTATTTATCGTTATTTGAGTTATATGGGTAAAAATGTTTCTGTGGCATGTATATAAATCCCACAGAAGACATTTTACCAAATATGTTAGAAATTTTCATTGCAAAACCTGAACAAGACTGTTTCCAAATCTGGACCAAACTAACCGAAGATCATGCCATTCTTTGATAAACAAATATGATGCCAAAATATTTACCACATTATTCTGAGGACATAAATGTTAAATCTGAACAAAATTCCCATTTCAAAATCCAAATTACATCAAATTGTATAGTCGTCACCAAAACCGAATTTTAGGCAAACTGATCAACAGTTTATCATACTACCAGTTACGTTTATATTGTACATTTACATTGTTACATCTGTATTGCATTTTCATCTATGTTTTAATATTATATATATGTTTAATCGTAAAGCATCTTTAAATATTTATTGAGTAATGCTAAATAGAAAAATAATTCTTCGCCTCAAGTAATTTTATTTAGATACAAATATAGAAAGAATGACTTATCTTAAATGCATTCGAAATTGAGTGCAATCTTAAAAGTCAAATCTGCATATTAAATTTTTACATACTATTGCTTAAGCCCTGAACAACGTATTTAGCATGAATATTTTAAGGTATCTGGAATTTAATTTGCATGTACTTGTCAAACGCGCCTGTGACGTACTCGGAAAAATATATTCCATGCATTTAAAATTTTGTTTCAGAAAATAGAAGTACAACAGAAAAGAAGTATATATATATATATGTATATATATATATATATATATATATATATATATATATATATATATATATATATATATATATATATATATATATATATATATATTTGTTTACACAGCTTAAGTACGTTTACAGCGTCTGGTTTACCGTGGAGGCTTATGGTGTTCACATTATAGAGAGGTCCTAAAAATTAGCAATTAAATAGTAAATTTATGTAAAATATTTAACATATTTCGTTTTTATATGCACATTAATGATTTGTTAAAATTTAAATTAATTCTAAGAGTATACATATTCATTTTACGAAATATATTTTTGCTAACATTTAAAATGATTATAGGTTCTTTGCTTCCCTCAAAGGAGAAAACACTTTCTCAGGTAACCATTGTTATTATGTGAAAGTAAGGTTGACTGTACTCGGCGAAAATTTTCTTGACCGTGGTACAAGATTTAACGATATATTGCCAACTTGGCGACTTTTGAACCAATACCGAAAGCAATGGAAATTTCTCTATTTATCCATTAGTTTCGAAGTGACTTCATTATAGTGTATAGTCTTCATAGAAATATCTGGAAAGAGAGCGTATCTTCGAAACTCGTAGATAAATCTAGAAAGTTTCAGTGCTTTCTGAAACTCGGGATGTTAAAACAGATCCTGACAAAATCAATGATGTTAAAGAATGGAGTAGACCGCAGGACGGCCATAAAATCAGGAGTTTTCTTGGCTTATGTACCTACGAGTATTACTTTCGGTTTGTGGAAATCTTCTCCAATATTGACAGGCCCTTACATAGTTTAACTGAAGGTGACAAGAAATTTGAATGGGCAGCGGAATATGAAGATGACTTCAATCGTCTTAAGTAAATTCTAATTTCAGCTCCCAAAACTGTCCCCATGTTCACAGGGAGTACGGGCAAGTTAACTATGCGGGTCCGTAAATCCTTCCGAGATGTTGGTGGTAGGAGAAGAAGTTACTGTTCCTAACTGGTAATGCTGCCCGACCGTCCAAACAGTTACCTTTCATCTGCGGGTAGGACTGTCTACGTCAAAGAAGAAGACTTCCAGGTCCTATTCTGATATATACGCAGCTAACTGAAAACGGAAAGCTCTACACATGGTTCCGATGATAGCAAGGATGGAAGTGATAGCAAAGATGACAGATCTTCTCCAGGAAATAGAATGACAGAAACATATAATCGCATATTTTAGCAAATGCTTGTCAAAAGAAATCGTAGAGTAACATTATTAAATCTGTAGATCAGTTCCACCATTATCTTTACGGAAGGATGTACCAGTTTCGGACTGATCCCTCTAATTTGAGCTAGCTCCTCAGTTTTAAGAATTGTGATTGATCGTTGCAATATGGAACCAGCGATTTGAGGAATATGGCATGGAAAATTCTATGCGCTCTCAAGAAGTGTGCTCTTTGCTCTCGTGCCGAGATAAAGTTTTGAATCCAGATTTAAGCCACTATCCTCGAAATCTGGTCTTAATCTTGTCAAGTTTAAGCCACTATCGTGATCACAGTTCAGACTTACCACCAGACCCTTAGCGTGACGAAGAACTTTCTCGAGCATAAAAAGAAGATAGATATATCCAGCCAATCATGATCCACAAAGATTAAGCTGGGAGAGTAATGATTAAAAGAGCAGTATATGCAATTGTTGTCCCCTCGATTCAGAGTGTTTGGCGTACTAAAGGAGATACTTGACAAATCTACTGGAGGACACTTTGGAATTAGCAATACAAAAACTAAGTTTGTCAACACTTATTCTAATGCAACGAGAGGTCCAATATTGAGTGTTGATCTGAAGAATGTACTGAATGTTGCTGTCAAAAAGGACCTAAGAAGGAAAACAGCGTGTTTCTTCAATGTTACAATGTAGGGTATCCTTACAAGAGAATTGCTCGACATAAAGATGCGACTGATACGGAATTTGGACAATAAAACGACAATAAAATGTACATCTTAGTGGCAATGGGCTATTTTACAATGTGTTCAGAAGCGTACGCAATTCCAAATCAAGTGTTTATTACCACCCTGAGAGACTCGGACCAATCACTTAATTCAACACGAAAAAAATACGATAATACGAATCCAATTGTCTATTATATATGTAGAGACTTCTAAGCCACATGATGGCTACATAGGAAGTGGGAGAGGTCTGGAAAGTATTTTTGAAATAACCCCATGGTCGTCGTTGTAGGTGGAGTAAGAGATCGAAATTCCGGCTGCGTTATATTCTGTCAAATCATAATATATTATAAATGTGCAAGGATTGATTCTTTTATATCCCTAACCAAGCTTCTGATGGGTGTGAAAACATTTTGAAAATTAAAAACGAAAATATTTTATCTTCTCCCTGGGTACAATTCGAAAATCCAGGTATGATAGTCTCTGTCCCGAAACTGATACAAGTGTGCAAAGACTCAGTCTTTCAGATTACCGGAGGGGGCGTGCTTCGGAAATATATGGAAGAACACAAACATGTTAGGCAATTGCTATATAGGTATTTTTTTAAACAATATAAATTTTGTTTCATTTATTGGTTTTATTTGAATTAAAGTAAACAATTCAAAATAACATAAAAGCTAACTCATGAAATTAAACACATAAAATTATAAAGGAAAACATAAATTCCTAAAATTAATAATCAACAAAGAAAAGCAAGAAAGTAAAATGTTAAAATTTAGCATTAACTCATAAAACTAATAATTAACAAAACTCATGAAATCAATAACTGACAAAACTAAAATTGTGTAACACCAGTGTGACAAAATCTTACACAAAATAATAACTAAACGTATAAGGTCACGAAATACGCCATAAAGATATCCAAGTACTTCTTATAGCTTCAGATCATGTCAATCTGTCCCTGGTTCTTTTATCAGAGACGAAGGGGATACAACGCAACCCCGAAACAGCTGTATGTTGCTCTATGGCCGCATTGTTAATTAGGCTGCTTAAATTTTCCTTAATATATGCTACGATTATTTTTAGTACAGAACGTAAACTCCACGTTCAGTATATAACATATGTTACATGTATATAAATTTTGTATGAACCGTGCCACAATACAATTCTCAAATTTGGTAGAAAAACAGTCGGTGCAAATATTAACCATTACATATTAAACTTTGATAAGAGCTTGGAATTTCGTCCCAGTAGCTCAAAGGTAGAGCGTCGGCTGATCAGTTCGAAATATACGGTAACTTATTTGTGTTTTACATTCGAAGATACTCGATTTCCGGTACTTGATGCCAGTACTCGATTTCCGGTTGGGGAATTTAGATCTTTACAATGGTGCCCAAACCAATCAACCTTGTATGTCAGTGTAAATATGTCGGAAGTCTGTAAATGACCCTAGTACGAATAGTACCGATTCAATGGACTCTGAAGTTTGAGCGTCGATTTCAAATTGATAGGATAACGGCCACGCATGATACTAACCTAGGTAAAAATAGTAGTAACCGGAGGCTCACCTGATGTAAAAATAGTAGTAACCGGAGGCTCACCTGAGGTAAAAATAGTAGTAACCGGAGGCTCACCTGATGTAAAAATAGGAGGAGGTGGTCAGTCAGATTGTCAGTGCTCGCCAATCTGCCTTTGGAGTTAACTCAACTTTAGAGCGTCGGCTGGACAGTTAAAAGACCCAGGGTTCGACCGTCACCTCCGAAAGCAGAGGCCGGAGCACTAATTTTTGACGTCTTGGCTTGTAGGCCCACTGCGAGTAGGTCTTCCAGATCGCGATCGAAGCTTTTGCTATTTGTTTCCCTTTTAATTCTCTGTTCGATGTAAAGGAATCATAATTTATCAGTAAATCAAATAATATTCATGAAATTTGGAAGTATTTTCGATAATGTTCATTAAAATGGGTGATTTAAAATCTTAATATTGCTGTACATTTCCTTAAAATAAAATATTTATAATGACTCATTCACTGTAGGAGCAAAGATGAAAGGATTCCATTCAGTTAGTGTTTTAATAAAAGTTTGAAAAAGAACCCTGTATATTTATTACTTAATCAGGCCTTTTATTTGAATAATTCTTCAGTACATTCAGCTAAAGTATGCGTACTTACAGATAAAGTATGCAGAAACTAAAATGATTACTGAATACTATATCTTTAAATATCATAAGATAATCATTAAAAAGAAACTCAGAATTTAACTTTTAATATGCTTACGTGTTTCTTTATTTTTATTTCATTTTATTTTATTCATTTTTTGTTGTTGTTATAAATTGTAAAATGATTTAGAATTAAGATAAAATACTAGTTGAATGTCATTCATTAACCTATGCACTATAAATTGTAGAAGTTCAGGTTTTCTAATATAGCACATCTTATATTCCCTTTTTTACTACCAGACATTAACAAATTGTAAACAATTTTGCTTAATTATAGAGTTTGAAATACCTCAGGGGCTTTGAAAATTTAATAAAGCTGTATAATAAAACTTTTTGGTATTAATATTTCATTTACAATTCCATTGAAGTGAAAATGTAAGAAAGATTAAATTAGCTTTGTATTATTAAAATAACATTAACTATAATATAATGAAATATACAATGGTAACTTGAAATTGTAAGTTAGTTACTTTGCTTTTTTCCAAGTTATTTTAACAATTTTCAATAACATAATTAATAACTCGCTACATAAAAAATAAAATGTGCCCAACCTAAACACAAATGACTTCCTAACCTATTCTTCTAAAATTTCAGCATGCCATAACAAATAATAAAAAATATACGTGCAATATATTAAGATACTATATCTTTTATATGCAATTACTTACTTATCAAACAGTTAAAATATGTTATTTGATGTGTGAAATATTCCATTTTACATTATTTTACTTTCATAACTTTAGTGTAGCATTTTTATTGCTACGATTTCTTACTATTGACAATATCTTAAAAAGAGGATGACATTTTTTTATCTATATAAATAAAATTGAAAATACATGTATCTGTCTGTGTGTTTATCTATCTCATCATCACGGTAGAACTGCTGCATCGAATTTCATGAACATTCTGTGGGTAGCTTTGAAATAGCCCTACTTAAAATTTAGTCCATGTTTCGAGTTTCTAGGACCAGGGATTGTCGAGATATGAATAAAAATCCCACAATTAAACCTTCCATAAAAATAGAATTATGCAGATGATATATTTTCCACAAATTTATTAAGAAAATTATATCATGATGCTTAGCAACGCAATTAAATCAAATGTGTTTATTAGGCAGACGATTAATAAATTTTTTAAGATTTAAATAATAAAGAAATCAATATAAAACAACATTTTATAACCATTTTTATACAATTTTAGCGCTTTTATTTTAGTTTATATTGATCCAATTTCATATATATTTTATAATTTGTTTTCAAACGAGGATGTTTTATTCAGATCTGCTTGAAGATAATTTTGTATAGAAAACACAGAAAGGACAATTAAATGAAATATTTTAATAGAATGTTTTGAGTAAGAATGTCATTTAGAATACTGCAGGAATTTGCACATATATTAAATCATGGGCAATGTCGGGTATATCTGCTATTAACAGTATACATAAAATTGTATGTTGTACATCTATCTGTCTGTTTATTATCTCAGCACGGTAGAGATCACCTATTTTCATTTCATTAGAATTATTATAAAATTTCAAAAATTGAGACTCTAAATATTAAAACTTCACATCAAATTCTGAATTTTAGGTTTCTTGTATTATATGGTCAGTATGAAGTACGGACATACTGCTAGTCTATTAAAAAATATCACACAACTAACAACATTATTAAAATAATTTTAAAATATTTACAGGAAACTGAATAATTTATGACAACATATTAAGTATACTAGGTAAATGAAATGAATCACACAAGCTAAACCTAATAAAAGATACATTTTAAACATTGAATGATTTTAAATACTTCACAATTACTTAACAAAGCTTAATTTTACAAATGTCTAGGCAGTTTTCTTAATTAATGTGACAACAATAAAATTTTAAAACAAACTAAGAAAACTCTAAAAGGTTTGTTGACGTTATAATTAGCAACAAAACAATTTAGAATCCATTTAGCGTTAATTGAATAGCAATAATTTGATTGCCATATATTTAAAATTCTATGTAATTTTAAATGACATGATAATAAGCAAAAAATGGTAAGCACTTACTTCTAAATAGCAGTTTTTCACATTACGCTAATAAGGTAATTAGTAATCCAATGTTATAAGGTATGTAGTCGAAGGTATGCTGGTCAAAATGTTTATAAAATCATGAACTAACATATAAGACATTCAAAAATACGATAAAAAGACCGTTATGCATCCACACACGCGAGCCCACGTACTGCACTGCACATACGATACTTCTTTGTGTGGGCTACTCTACTAGGGGAGAACTTTCCAGATAAGTTGAGACGGAGGAATTCGGATTCGAAGGTCAGAATTGGGCCTACGGCTCATACGTCACGAGGTACAGGGGGGGAAAGCAGTTCGGCCTTTTCTACCGGGGGTGACGGTTCGACCCCTGATTGGGGCAGCAAGGATCTTTACACCATATGATAAAATGTGTTAAAGTATAGTACATAAATAAAACATCTGATGGGGGCAACACATGACTTTCTTTATATAATGCAATGAATTTACAACTTTTACAGTTTCAAAAAATGTTATTCTTATATTCTTTCGAAGATATTGAATTTTCTTCAATTAGTCGTCATTTTCATTGATTTAGCGTCATTTTCATTGATTTAGCGTCATTTTTATCCATTTGGCGAAATTTTCGTTAATTTGGCAACATTTAAAAATGTCGTCAAGTTGGCGACATTCCGCTAAATTCGTCGCCAAAATATCGCCAAGCGTTATGGATGGAGAAATAAATTATTCTTACAGCAGATAAATGACTATTGGCGTTCAAATACAAAAGTATTACTCAAAGTACCTATTCTTGTGAATGGAACGAGTTAGATCCACGAGAATGATGACACCCAATTTATCGCATGATATTACATATGAAAAGTGAACATGTTTCTTAACAGTTAATATATTTTTTTTAATTTATTGGATTGTTTGACAAATTTATTTGAAAAATGTGCAATATCTCGAGAATGGTTCGTGCTAGCGTTCTAAAGTTTATGTCAATCGTTTTCTAAAGAAAACTTACGTAAGAAATGCCTAGTTGCGTAACTTTATTAAAGGTTTTGAAAATTTGATGATTTTTTTCAAAATTTCACTCGAAAACTTAGGGGGGTTCTGGACATTCGATTGTGTTTTAAAACGATAAGCTTCCAGTGTTCACAGATTGTGATTTTTGTGCCAAATTTCATTCGAATCGCTCCATTCGTTCGTGAGATATCGTCTCCACAGACTCACTGAGACACACACACACATACACACACATGCACACACACACACACACACAGACATCACTTCAGAAATGTTCGATTCGTGATTAGGGATGCTAGAAACGTGCTCTCCCGTCGAAAACTCGAATTCGAATTTTCGACCCCGTCACAGTACTTTCCTTTTACATTATGTATAAAAAAGAAAGTAATAAGCTATGTAATTATCATAAATGAAACTGCATATTTATCACGCATTTCTCTAAAACTGAATTTATCCAAGTGGACTAAAACAGATTGTAAATACGAAATATATTTATTCTTCACTAAAATGTCAGTTAGATACAAATATAGAATATTTATTTTGAGGAATCTGAAATGTAAGCGAAAGCGAAAAAGAAGCGATGATTAAAAAAAAACATGTAAATGAAAACTGAAACATTTGAAATTAAATTAAATTAAAAAAAAAAACACATGCAGCAAGGAGGCGCATGTTTCAATGCGTGGAATAATACATGGAACGAAAAATATAATTTTGAAATGGAGGCAAATTTCATTTAGAGATCTAGATTTGTTTTCGCTGTCGCTCAGAAATAAAACTAAATACTTAAAATAATTTTACAGATACGAAAATTTTTGCATAAATAGACTAACAATATCACGAGCTCTTTGCGCGTTCTCAGTGGCTAATGCTCATTAATTGTCATATCCATCAAAATGATATCACATTTTGTAATTATTGCTTTTGAAAAGCAAAGTGGAGTAAGTCTTTTACAAAAAGCTGTGTATCGTCACCCCTAATTCGAAATTTTGAATTTATTTGATTTTCCGTTGATATGAAAGCTGGGACGGATCGAATGAGACCAAAAGTGAAATTATGTCCCGAGTGAAAGTGCTCGGTCATTTTGAAAAGTGGTTTTGAATATTTGAATCTTTCCTTCACATTTCCTTCACTTTGATTTTTCAAAATGTTATAATGCTAGTTATTGACCTAGAAGCTGAGGAATATCAATTGAGACCAATACTAAGACTCTAGCAAGAAAGAAAGCACTCAATAATTAACCAAAAATGTTGAGATTTTCCTTAATTTAAATTATTGAAATTTTAAATTTTTCCTCTTGGTTTCGAAGCTGAGATGAATCGAATGACACCAATGCCAATATTCTAGCTATAGTAGAAATGCTGTTTAATTTTGATATCTCACACAGCCCGCCAGTGTGTCCGTCCAGTACATTTTGTATCGGTAATTATATTACTAATTCACTGGAGTGTATTTCAACGGACTCCTCATACCAGAATTCAGTTTCAAGTGGCTTATGATTTTACTTTGCAATTTTTACTTTTCTTATATACATAATATAATGTATAAGAAAGGTATTGTGACGGGGTCAAAAATTCGAATTCGAGTTTTTGACGGGAGAGTACGTTTCAAGCATCCCTGATCACCAATCAAACATTTTTAGGTGATGTATGTGTGTGTGTGCGCGTGCGTGGGTGTGTGAGTGCATGTGTGTGTGTGTCAGTAAGACTGTGGAGACGATATCTCACGAAAGAATGGAGCGATTCGAATGAAATTTGGTACAAAAATTGCAATCCGTGAATACTGAAAGTATATTGTTTTTAAACACAAACGATAATTCAGAACCGCCCTAAATTTTCGAGTGAAATTAAAAAAAAAAAAAACCCAAAAAATCAAAACCTTTTATAAAGTTACACAAATAGACATTTCTTATGTAATTTTTCCTCAGAAAACGATTGACATAAACTTTAGAACGCTAGCATGAACTGTTCTCGAGATATTGCATATTTTTCAAATGCATTTATCAAAAAATCCTATAAATTAAAAAATAGTAACTGCTGATAAACATGTTCACTTTTCGTATGCAATATCATGCGATAAATTTGGTGACATCATTCTTGTAGATCTAGCTCGTTCCATTCATAAGAAAAGATACTTTGAGTGATACTTTTGTATTTAAAGGTCAATAGTCATTTATCTGCTATAAGAATAATTTATTTCTCCATCCATAACGCTTGGTGAGATTTTGGCGACGAATTTGTCGGAATGCTGCCAACTTGGCGTTTTTTTTAAATGTTACCAAATTAACGAAAATCTCGCCAAGTGGACAAAATTAACGCTAAATCAATGAAATTGACGACTAATTCACGAAAATTCAATATCTAGGAAAGAATAAAAGTATCTACTATAAGACTGACTTGTTTTATTTTTACTGTAAAAGTAGTAAATTCGTTGCATTATATAAGGAAAGTCATGTGCTGTCCACATCAGAGTTTTTTTTTCTGCATCGTTGATCCAAACGATCATATATACTGCATGTTACCCTTCATTTTAAAGGGTTTGAAAAAATAATTTGATTGATATCAAACTTGTCATTGCAAAATGATGTTACACTTGATGTTACAATGATGTTACAATTGACTACACAGCTAATGATGTTACGAACACAAAAATTGAATCGCGCTATTTTTCACTACGATTTTTGAAGCTGTTAGACTTCGTGATCATTCAGCGCGATCATACATAGTTATGTCAAATTTTGTCCTTTGCCTCTATGTTAATAAAATATTAAATTTCTAATAAATTTCGAAGTTTTCGCTCAAATTGCCAAAAATGCTGCTCAGTTTTAGATTTTTTGTTAACTAAGCCGAATAATTTTTTTTGTAAAAATCCATTTATATTTGTGGCAGCTGTCCTATACACAAGGGATCGACCACAGACAGAAATGCGGACATCACTCTAAAAATAGTCAAAACTTATTCAGGAGATTCTAAAATATATATTGACATCAGAATTTTGAAATCGAAAATTTTCATAGAAACAGTACTTTCTCTATATATGAGTATTCTGTAGTCTGAGACAGTAAAAATATTACTTATGATTCTACGCAAGTTGAGTTAAATATTTTTTACGAACTTTTCACAATGCAAGCATTTATTATACCTCTGATACATTTAGTTGACTTGGGAATAGAATGCCACATCCCTGTGGCACCGGCCGTCCAAATGGTTGCTCAAGTCCTTGTTGACGAGCCGGACGGTCTGGGCCTTCAACACCCCTGTGGCAGATCAAGCACAACTGGATGACCTTGTATGAGGAAAATGAAATACATCATCTTTCATTGCATTGAAATACATCGAGGGATTAAAATTTAATATTTAATTTCACAGCCACAACTAAACATACAACCACGAAAAGAAGTGTATTTGGATCTGAAAACATTAAAGCATATATAGAATATTTCATGAAGTAAAATAAATACGAAATACCTTAAGATAGATAATTTAGGATGGACTTTGTTAGTTATTTCGATAGTAATAGGGGAATACGCCCCCTGCTCGCTACCTTCGGCAACCCCCGTAACTTGCTTTGCGAGTAGGGAGGATGTATAGTACTATTTCTATAGTACTATGGGGCCCCCTGTTCGCTAAGCTCGCCAACCCCCCGTAACCTGCATTGCGAGTCGGGAGGCTTCGCCTCCAACTCCCTAACACTCGCTGAGCTCGCTTCGCGAACACTTTAGTGCCATCTGCTATGCAAGCGTAATATGCCCGTTGGTCTTCGCTCCCTGCCCGTTTTAATCGCCTGCCCCCGTAACTATCTTCGCAAGTCAGGAGGCTTCGGAGCAAGTCGGAGACTTTAATCCCCAGTCGAAAATGGAAGACATCGAAGGAAAGGTGATGATTTACGATAAAGAAAGAGTTTACAAACAGCGTAAAGTGTGCTCGTTTGTGTTATTCACTTCCGAGTCTTATGAAAGAGATAGAATTATTTAAATTATATAAATGGAGATTCCAAAAGTTAGAGTAGAGGGTAGAAATTATAAGTGGGAGTGCACTTTTGATTGAGCAAGTAGAAACCAGATGCTGTAGACATACAAAGGGAAGAGGTAGTAATATGTTCGACGTAAGAACTTATCCCAAATGTTAGGGTGTTAAAAAGAGCATAGCGAGAATGACAATTAAAGTAGGAATACGAGAGGAGGACGAAAGAAGCTGTACTAGTCGCCTCATCTTACTTGTCGCCGCTGTGTCCAAGACGAGCGCGTGGTGGCTTCTTAACTTAGTAAATTTTAAGTATGATTCCAGAAACTCAGCTGAAACATCTATTTCACAGGACTGACTACAGATGCAGCTTAATGGGATGAATGATATTGATTCATCATTGAATTCTAGAGGGGGGAGGGAGGAGGAGGTTCAATACGGATTTCCAGTTTCGAATCTGGAAATGTCACTTCCGTGTTTTCCAAAAATGTGCATGCCTGTATGAACTAGAAAATCTGATGTGAGCAGCACATGACTTTCCTCATGTACTGCAATGAATTTACTCCTTTTACAGTAAAAAATAATGCATAAGATCCGCGGTACTGTTTTTTTAACGTGAGTTGCACATTTGGCGATTTTCCAAATAACAACATGTAAAACTATTTAAGTAACCAATACATTTATATTTCGCGCACTCAAACCATTATCAATATTGATAGCATCCTCGATATGCGATATAATCCATATATTAAAATATTTTATTAATTAATACATCAATTCGGCGTCATTTTCATTAATTTATCGTCATTTTTACAATGTTGGCGATATTTTCGTCAATTTATCAACATTTAAAAAGTCAGCAAGTTGGAAATATTCGGACAAACTCGTCACCAAAATTTTGTCAAGCGTCACGGATGGAAAAATGGGTTTTACTTATAGTAGATTCTTATATTCTTTCCAAGATCTTGGATTGTCTGAAATTAGTCGTCAGTTTTATTGATTAAGCGTCATTTATATCAATTTGGGGACATTTTTGTTAATTTGGCAATATTTAGAAAAATCGCCAAGTTGGCAACATTTCGCTAACTTCGTTGACAAAATCTCGAAAATCGTTATGGGTGGAAAAATATTCTTATAACAGATTTATAACTATTGGAGTTCAACTAAAAATGTATCACCTGAAGTATTTCTTCTCATGAATTGAAAGTGATAGATTCTCGAGAATGATGGCGCCAAATTTATCGCATGATATTACATATGAAAAGCAAACATATTTCGCAATAGTTAATAATTTTTTTTATTATTATTTTAAGTGATTTTTTGATAAATTTATTTTAAAATGTGCAATTTCTCAAGAACGGTTCATGCTAGCGTTCCGTTTATGCCAATTGTTTTCTGATAAAAAATTACATAAGAAAGTACTATTAGCGTAACATTATTAACGATTTTGATTTCTTGATGATTTTTTTAAATTTCACTTGAAAACTCAGGGGGTTCTGAACATTCGTCTGCGTTTAAATGTCTGCAAAAGTGAAATAATAACTCTTTATCAGTTCCATTAAAAATAGTGTATACATCATTTGCCACCATATGAAAGCTCTTTCATAAATTTATTGTTTATCCACGCATATTGAAAATTATTTTCAGTTTTATTCTGACTAAGGTTTCCCCTCAAGCTTCATCTAAGTTTTATTTATTTGAGGATACCGAACCAGATATCAAATAGAACTTTGACTTTTTCGTTTTCACTTAAAACTAAAAGGTCAGATAGGTAAAAGTAAAACAGATTTATTCTTATTCTTGTTCGAGGAATTTCAGGCGAGTGATGGAGAAACGGAACTTGAAGAATAGAAAAAGTGTAATTGAGAAAGAAGAAAAACAAAGTGAACTTTAAATCCAAGTGTACAAGAGATACACGTATTTTTCTGTGCTTGATAAATGGGAAGAGAATGTTTTCTTAAATTTGAGACGCCAGTTTCGTTTAGAAAAACGGGTAAGGAGTAATATTAAACGAAATGATGATGACGTGCATTTTAGAATCTTATCTATATACTTTTCTATATTATTTTATAGACAAAGTTTTGTTTTCAAGAAAATTTGAGATTCGATATTTTTTAATATAAGAAGCACCATTTTAAGACCTTCGGAGTCCAATTTTACAGCGAAAATAGATATTGTGTAGAGATCCTTGTTGCTCCAACCGGGAGTCGAACCCTGGATTTCCGATCTGGCCAGCCGGCGTTTAACTAGTAGCCTTTGAGCTACTGGGACGAGAGGCAAAATTGTAAGCTTTTATCATCGAAGTGGACTCTGAAATTATTATGTTTCTATTTAGAGAAGTATACTAAATATTTTAATATAATTTTTGCGAGAATTAGCAAATATTTTTACCCAACGAGCAACCTCGTGTGTATCTACTAGTAATTTATAGAATGCCTTTTTTTAGTAATTTATAGTAATAGTATTTTTTAGTAATTTATAGTAATAGTAATTTTTAGTAATTTATAGAATGACTATTTATCTGACATATATTTAACATATATTTTTCTTCTGACTCTGATGATTCTGATACAAGTATTATTAAACACTCTGGAATATGAGTGTATGTGAAAATCAAATGAATACTCACACTTAAGATATATTTTATTTATTTTGAAAAAATAATATTAAACAAAAATCAAACTTTTTCATTCGAAAGTAAATACGCGTATATCATTTGGTGGTTACTGAGACTATAAATGTGAAGTTAATTCAATTTTATTGTAATGAGCAATAGCAAGTAAAATAAATATTGCCGAATTAAAAGGTATACGTATTCATCGTCTGTTTTGCATTTCCAATAAATATGAATTTTGTCTGATAAAAAGCACTTTTTGCTTACTCTACAGTACATACTCTATAATATAGTAGAATCCAGATGATCCAATATTCCGTGTTATCCAGACTAGCTATTTTTTCACTTAAAATCATTTTTTTTGATGAAATTTAAACATCAACTCTGGGAAAGTCCTGGAACAGTTTTTAGTTAGGGTGCTGCGACCCCTGCTCACTACGCTCATCAACATCTATAACTCTGTTTGCTCCCTATTCGCGGGTCCTCGATGCTTCATGAGCTATTTCGTGCCACCTGTTACGGAAGAGCACTATGCCTGTTGTGGGGCCGCCTCTTGTTCGCTGCCACTCACTAGTTCCCAGATCTTGCTTCAACCCCGTTGGTGTATATGACTACCATGGTAGTTTCAATCTTCTTAACGCATTAAGTCTTTGCCTGTGCCGAAGAAACATTTTCACTTCAGAAGTGCATTAAAAGAGAATAACGTATAAAGTGAAATGAAATTTTAGACAGGAAAGATCAATCATGCATAAAATATTGAGTATGAAACACTTTCAGACTGAAATGCAATATTATTAAAACATCTCTAATATGCTATACATTCAGCGTCGATATAATTTAAAATAGCATAGTACTACAGTAATTTATTATATTTGAAAACTTAAAACTTCATCGAAAATAATGAACGTTATTCAAATGACGCCATCGAAATATAAATCGTTTGGCTTTCTATGTAAAATCAATGAATATTTCACTCATATCACTTATATTCCAGACTCAAGAGCTAAATAATTTTGAGTGAAAAGAATTCAGCAATTCTTATACAATTCATCTTACACTCACTTGATTTGTTTACATTCTGCATCCATTAAAATTAGGCTTTGTTGTAGAAGTAATCAAAGTTTGATGACCATTTAAATTCAAAAATATTGTAATTTCGTTGGCACAGAATATATATGCACAGGAAATATGCAAAAATTAGGCGGTTTTTGAACGGATGCAACAATGAATATAAATTTTAAAGAAATTTACAAATCTTGATTTTTACACTGGAAAAAATATGGATGCCCTATTTTATTTTAAAGTGGGTCACGCTCAGTCCAAAATTAAGTGGGTAATATTATTCATTTACATTCCCATATGTCCCACAAACCGTCTTAACAACATACTAAAACGGATAGACAGATAGACAGACAGTGCGAACGGACAGACAGACAGAATGAACAAAGTCATAAACGCTTTTCAACTATGCTGGAAAGTGTTAAAAATGGCTCCGTTTTGTAAAAATTCTATTATGTAGACACATGGCTTCAAAAATTATTGGTTCTGATATTGCTAGTCTGGCCAGGACACGAACTCCAGCTCAAATACTCTTATTTCAAATCAAATATCTCTTAAACTATACCATGAATCGAAAAGCGGCTTATTGTACCGTATTTCCCTAACAGTCCATTTGCAAATGTATAACATTTCATATTTTTGTATTCTATTGTTTTTACGATGTGGAACAGAAAATGTCTAGGTACACGAAAATTGTCATACATCTCAGGTGGTGGCATCTGCTCTTGTAAAGATGATGTGATGATTATGAAGATAATCTTTCACACATAGAGATATTGAAAAATCATCCACTTTCAGTACGGCATTCAAGATTGGATAAATGAGGATGAGTAACAAGCACGTATCAGTGATGGTTGTTGTTGATGTTGAAACCCAGACCGTCCGATCTACCAGAAAGGTGTAAGGTATCAGTGATGGTTGAGACCATACTGCGATATATCTAAGAGCAGTATAATATTATATCCTAATATGTACGGTATGCACTAAATAAATAATTGAGAATGATATCATAACTCATATCATAGTAAACTCATAATTGAGAATGATATCACCCAATTTATCGCATAATATTACATATGAAAAGTGACCATGTTTCTCAATAGTTAATATTTTTTTAATTTATGGGATTATTTGATGAATTTGTTTGAAAAATGTGCAATATCTCGAGAATGGTTCATGCTAGCGTTCTAAAGTTTACGTCAATCGTTTTCTAAGGAAAAATAACATAAGAAATATATATTTTCGTAACTTTATTAAAGGTTTTTATTTTTTAATGATTTTTTCAACATTCACTCGAAAATTTAGGTATGTTCTGAACATTCGATTACATTTAAAAACAATAGGCTTCCAGTATTCACGGCTTGTGAATCTTGTACTAAATTTCATTCGAATCGCTCCATTCGTTCGTGAGGTATCGTCTCCACAGGCTCACTGACACACACACACATACACACACATCACTTCAAAAATGTTCGATTCGTGATAAGGGATACTTGAAACGCGCTCTCCCGTCGAAAACTCAAATTCGAATTTTCAACCTCGTCACAATACTTTCCTTATACATTATGTATATAAGGAAAGTAAAAATGTAGAGGATGTAGGTGATAGCATCCATCAGTTGCAGTTAGATATGCAGTCTGATGGGGGGCGGGCATTTAGGTTCCATTATATTTATAGAAAGCATAATATTCTCTATCTCAATGAATAATGTGTCACCAGAAAAGCAGCTGGATAAGAAAACTTTACAGATCAGAAATGATAAAGACTTCGATTCAATAAAAGATAAGTTAAACAGCAAATGCATGCATCAGCTATATAAAAATTCTGAGGAATTATTTGACTGGACCCATCAAAAGCTACAGTTGCACCAGCAGTCTCATGAGACAGAATTTAAGATTGACATCAGTTACGGAAGTATTCTTTAATAGCCTCAGTAGCTCATTGAAATGAAAAGCGAACAAGGTGTTCTACTTCCAAAAGTAAGACTAAAGTTAAACCGTTGTTATTTATCAAAGAATATTAAAATAAATGTCTTAATAAGTTACAGATGTAGTTAATCTTTATCTTAGGTTTCCTCTATTACTTTATACTATATTTAAATACCGTGCATAAAATACAATTTACTCCTTCTTCACTGAAAGGTCAGAGTTATAAAAATAAAACATATTTATTCATATTATTGCTTGAGAACTTTCAGTCGGCTGATGGTAAAACGAAAATGTTTGATAAAAAAAAAGTGGAAATGAAAAAGTTAAAACACGAAGTGAACTTAAAGGCAAGGCGTCTCATATAAAGGCAGGCACATTCCTCTGTGCTTCAGAAATGGAACAATAAATATTTTAACGATAAATGTGATGAACGATAAATAATTTATAGCTGTAGATGTATTTAATATTTATTTTACATTTTCTCTATTATTTTATACAATTTTAAATATTGTGTATATAGAATATATTTTACTTCTTCTTCACTGAGAGGACAGAGTTATAAATATAACACATATTTATTCATATTATTGCTCAAGAATTTTCCGTCTGCTGATGAAAAATCGAAAGTGTTTGAAAGTTGAAATGGAAAAGTAGAAATGCAAAGTGAACTTAAATTCAAAGTGTCTCATAAAGAGAAACACATTTCTCTGTGCATGTAAAATGGGAAGGAAAATGTGTTGACGATAAATGTAATAAACGATAAATAAGTTATAGCTGTTATATGCATTAGGTCATCTGTGAACTTAAAGTTTTAGCTTCTCATATAAAGGGAAACACATATCTCTGTGTGTGTAAAATGGAACGATAAATGCTTTTAAAAGTAGCGTCAACTTTCATTTCAAAACCAGTAAGGAGAAATAACAAGAAAACGATCCCTGCATTTTAGGATACTATAAATCTTTTATTTTACATTTAAAGGGGTTATATATAAGGGAGAGTCGGGTAAGTTCATGAAGTCGGTAAGATGACGAAATTGAGGTTTCTCTGAAACCCTGCAGATGGCAGCACTCATCAACAAGTAAGAGCTTCAGAATATCCCCAAAAGCGTCCATCGCGAATGTAAAATTGGCCGCATTGCTTTGATGACACGGAACAAAGAAGCTACAGGAACGTTTTGCTATAATTTTTCAAGTAATTAAAATAGGTTTTAAACCGGAATTTAAATTAATGTTCTGGAAGTTGAATTGCTTTTTCAATAAGTTTATATTCTTGGTAAATCATGGTAAAGTAGCTTCTTTCTGATAAATTTATTGATGTTTTTATTTGAAGTCATCTGACGGAGATGGCTCTTTCGGTGAAGATGACGAACACATAGTCATAAGTTCAATAAGTTTATATATTTGGTAAATCATGGTAAAGTATTTTCTTTCTGATAAATGTATTGATATTTTTATTTGAAGTCATCTGACGGAGATGGCTCTTTCGGTGAAGATGACGAACACATAGTGCGGGCAAAATGGCGAATTCGTCATCTTACCCGAAATTTAGAAAACTTTTTTCTTTCAAAATAAGTAGGCTAATAGACAAATTATGAATACTTTTTGTTTATATCAGAGATGGTAAAACCGGACAATAGAAAGACTAACCGACAAAATTGGTGTGGACATGCTATGAAAGATGCGATGAGGAAAGTTCGAAGTGGAATTTCCACGAATGCTATAGCCAAACAATTCAGTATTCCTGAGGCGACTCCAAGACGATACGTTATAAAATATCAAGGAAATGTAAGTAGGCCGATATATATTTATTTTGTGACATCTGATTTGGGTAAATCCGGAGACCAATCCACTCCATGTATGTTTTCTAGGTACAACTCGCGCCATGTTGGCGTAATCGCGCCATGTTGGTGTAATCGCGCCATTTTGAAATAGACTCCTCCCACCAAAACGGCGTTTGCTACTGTGTTCTGAACAAGAGTTTTTAATGTAAATTATAGTGTAATTTAGTTTAAATAACTGTGAATATAGTATTCATAAAAAAGGTTACAAAATAAGATTTTTGTGAATTTTAAAATTTTAATGCTGCAATTTTTTCTGTGCATGTCGTACGTAGCAAGATCATATTCTCCACACAACCGATTATTCGTACAGGGGAAAGGATTCGACTTGAAGGTCGAAATCTGTGGAACGAATGTACAGTGGTCCGTGTTAGAAAAAAGTTTGTAGTCTAACAAAATTTCAAAAAATGAATACTTATAAAAATATTGCACTCTCCCGTGGTGAGAACTGAAAATATTAAAAACTTTTAAAGGGGGAAGCAATTTTCTAAACATAGAAAAATATTAACCAAGTTTCAAAACACGGGATAAATTAAACAGAAAACAACCTTCAGAACACCTCTTCCTGCTGAAAACGCTCCTTTCAAACAAATCCATCGTCCAGTCTCTCACACACAACTTCATTTCATATCCACACTTAGGATGCACATACTCATAATCCCTTTCATAACACAGTGATTTTTCACTTCTTTCATGCCTTTCTTTTTTCCAATTCATACCTTTATTTTTCAAATTATCAAACCAACATCCATTTGACCACGTGTTACAACACTACATTCAACGTCCATTTGCTTGCGCAGAAACAATAGCAACCATAGAAACGTGTGCTTATTGGATGTTACCAAATTACCGCTGAGAATCGCCGATACGAGAGGTTACCACCAGTTTACAACATAAAGTGCTCGCAATCAGAACGCTTGGCAGCGACTTGGCGAGTGAGCTAAAAGTGCGGTAGGTTGGTCTCAGGTTTAACCCTGATTTGCTTCGTTATTGATTGAATAGGGATATCCTAATTTCTGTAGTTATCATTCTTTCCCACCGAATGATTTTGAAGAAACATGTCGATTATTTTCCAGCCTACTTTTGTCTAAAGTAAACTTAATTTCAGTTTTTTATAAGCCTATCTTACATCAAGACTAAATTTTAAATATTAATATATTAACTTATTTGTAGTTAGACTGAACATCCAGACATTCCAAAGATTGAAAAATAAAGGTGGGGGTAAATGTAAGATTATCGGGAGGGGGCAAGGACTAAACATTTTTTTACGATAAACTCTGCACCTTTTATGCGCTTTTTTTAAATGTTTTTCCAATTTTCCAAAAATTATCAAATTTTCCATAGCGGAGGGTCCTGGTAAAAATTTAAGCCGGGGTACCCCCCATGACAAAGCCTGAAGACATTCACCGTATAAGATGAATATAACAGAAATAAAGCTACGTACAAATGCGTACAATGTAGGTCTATAAACTTAAATGAATTGCGCCAGCTTTCTATCATATCGCTGGATGGTCATCATCAGCATGATGTCCATCCAGCGATGTAGTTAAAAGCTGGCTCAATTAAGTTTTATAAAAAAGAAACTCACTGCACTTGTAGTTTCATTTCTATCACTTTACTTATATGCATTTTTGTGTAACTAAAAACTAATTCTCTGTTTTTCTCTCTCTTTCTTGTCCTTCTCTCTTAGGAGCTACCAAAGAAAGCAGGACGATTTAAAAATGCATTCTTAGATAAACGGGAACTTAAACTAAAAGAATATGTACGGGAGTTGGATAAAAAAGCCTTTTCCACCACAAAAGCAAACTTTGCAAGATTAGTCTATGATTTTGCAGAAGCACAGAAATTTCCGCATAGATTTAACAAGGCAAAAAGAGAAGCGGGCAAAGATTTTATAAAAGCTTTCATGAAAATATTTAACTTTTCATTCCAAAAACCAGAGGCTACATCTGTAGAACGACTAATGACATTTAACAAGATAAACGGAGCCATTTTTTAAACGTTTACAAAGACCTAAGAGGGAATCGTAACTAATCAGCCACACTAAATCTACAACATTGATGAAACGGGATGCTCCACCATTCCCAAAAAAGTACTTGCTGTTTTGAGTAAGGAAGGCACCAGGAGAGTGATAACAATTTCCTCGGCTATAAGAGGAATGAATGTGAGCGTTGCTTGCTGTGTCAGCGCTACTGGCCACTTTATACCTCCATTTTTCATTTACCCCAAAGTAAGAAAGCAGCCAGCATACCTTGAAGGTGCACTTCCATGCTCGGTTGGAGTCGGCCACAAATCTGGATCCATTCGAGGACAATCCCGTACTTCTTCTTATGGAAAATAATTCGTCACATGTAACATTAGAGGCTATCAACTTATGTCGAAAAAGCTACGTAACAATGTTGTGGTTTCCACCGCATACAAGCCATAAAATGCAGCCTTTGGACGTTTCTATCTACAGTCCACTTAAAGCAGTCTATAACCATGCTTGTTCTGATTTTCTTGTAAGTCGTCCAGGTCAAACTGTTGGCTTAAAAAATATTGCGTAATTATCCGGTATAGCGTTCAAGAAAGCAGCAACTTTGAATAATGTCATTAATTGGTTCAGACAACTGGCATTGAGCCCCTCAACTCCCAGATATTTGATGACACATACTTCAAACCATCGAAACCCACAGACAAGTAGATCTTGAACTGGTTTTTGCCACACCAAGGCCACCATCCCCATAGCTGGAACATCATCCACTCCTGCTTCTGCTGAAGAACTACAAAGACCATCAAATTTGCCTCCTATTCCCCCTACAAATTCTCAAGTTATTTCCACCACACCAATGCCATCATCTCCCATAGTTGGAACACCATCCACTCCTGCTTCTGCTGAAGAAATGCAAATACCATCAAATTTACCTCCTCTGTCCCCTACAAATTCACAAGTTATTTACACCACACCAATGCAATCATCTCCCATAGTTGGAACACCATCCACTCCTGCTGCTGCTGAAGAAATGCAGAGAACATCAAGTTTACCTCCTCTGCCCCCTAAAAATTCACAAGTTATTTCCAACATATCAATGCCACCATCTTCCATAGTTGTAACATCATCCACTCCTACTGCTGCTAAAGAAACACAGAAAACATCAGGTTTGCCTCCTCTGTCTCATGCAACTCCACAACGGCGGAAACAAACAAAAAAATTGCCTTCTTTATATATTACAAGTTCTCCTGTTAAAATAGTTCTAGAAGATATAAAAACAGAAAAGGAACTAAAAAAGAAACAAAAAATGAAAAATGCGAAAAGCAAGGAAGATATTAATAAGCAAAGAAAATGGGCGTTAAATGTAAATTCCCAATGAGCAAGAAATCTAAAAAAGCTTTAAAAATAGATCTAGATGAAATATCATGCGCTTCATAGATTCACATTGATTATCAAGAAAGGGACGACAGTCTCACTACAGAAGAGAGATAATGCATTATTTGTTCTGAGCATGGTAAAGATGATCTACGGTTTCAGTGCTCTTTCTGCAGAGAATGGGCACATGCCCGATGCTCTGATATCGATCCAAAAGAAGCTAAGAGTAAGTGTTATGTATGTGATTTTTGTATGGCCTGAAATACCTGAAGAAAATTCCCAAATTAACTTCCATTTTTGTACAATTTAATTGTTTGTCATTTCAACCCACCTTAAAAGTCATTTTACCAGCCACTGAGGATAAGATGAATGTGCCCCTCATGCAATACAGTTTCTTTCTTCATTTTTCTTGCTGTTAATACTATTAGTTAACTAATAGTGTACTAAATACGGAAAAAACTGCAGCTCTAATTGCAATCTGTAATAACTTAAATGTAAGTACTGCTTAAATTCGTCAACTTCCCCGAACTTCCCCTACTAATGACGAAAAATGTACTTACTTTACTATGCGCAGAATACGTAGAGTGAAAATGCTGAGCTACGTTTATATGCATGAATCAGTCATTCTTTCAATGCTGTATATTTGGTTATCTGCAAGGCACGAAGCAGGTTAGCTCTGAAGCATTAATCGACAAATAAAGCTTTCTGCTTTCCCCACAATACATGGTAATGTATAGGAAATGTATTAAAATTATGTAGAAAATCGAAACTCAAGTTTTCGACGAATCTAGACTTTTCGAGTACTTTAGAACCCGAAAAACATTTTTTGGAGTGTGACGTCAGCGTTGTATGACTGTATGACTAGTCGTGTGTTTGTGCGCCTGTATGTGCAATATACTATTTACCCACTCTAAAAACTAATTGACAACATTTCACAAATGTTGTAATATAAATCACTTGTGGATTACCATGGTGCTGATTAGATGTTGGTACGATTAGGAAAAAAAAAATTCTTTTTCTTTTAACAAGACCCTCAAAACAGTAGGTAACCCATTTAGATGAAAAACTAATGGGCCACATGAAAAAAAAATGTTATATACATCGTTTGTAGGATACTTTGGTGCTGATAAGATTTTGCTACTATACGTATATATATATATATATATATATATATATATATATCATATAAATCATATCAATCCTCCCCAACCATTAAATGCAAAGCATTTGGTTATCCCAAGTTCCTTTAATTCTTCTTTTTCTTGGATTATATATATATATATATATATATATATATATATATGTATGTATAATGAGTGTCCCAAAAAGAGTGAAACGCGCTTTAATTCTTTACCTGTTGGAGATAAGTGGGCAATGTAAATTGCAAAAATGTTGAAAGAAAGGTAGGAAATAAGACTACGTTAATGAAATAGTGCTCCCATTAATTTTCAAAAAGTTACACTTTTTAAATATTATACGATCCCTTAGATAAATTTGGACAAGGAGAAAAATTTTATTTTTCAGGCAACAAGATCATTAAAAAAACCCGCATATCTGAATCTTTAAAATCAACTGAATTATCATAAAGGAAAAAATCTGACTTATGCCACTTTTCCCTACCATGTGAAATGCTGTTTATCAGTGAAAATAGGGAGCAAAAACAAATTGACGATGGAAATTATTTAGATCAGAAATACGTTAATATGTGTCAGCATTTTTTATCACAAATGCATCTAAATAAAGCATTACACAGAACGAGATCATATAAAACAGTGGTACTCACTACGCGGTTGGGGAACATAATTGAAATATGCATAATTTATAGAAGATCACTGATATAAAGGGACAAATTTCGTTACATAAACTAGAAATACAATTCACAAAACGCAATTCACAAAGCATTCTCCAAATACTTTCCTTCAACCCCTATACATAACTGAGCTCTTCAAATAATGCGTCTGTAAATGTATTGGAGTTCTTCACCACCAATATTATTGCAAGCTTCAATTACCTTTTGTTTAATGTCAATTGCGTTTAGTGGCGATTATTATAAACTAGTGTTTGAAGACGACCCCATAAGTAAAAATCGAGAGGGACCCCTTAAGTAAATCGACCCCATAATTGAAATTCAGGGGATCTGGGGGGAGAGGGCATTCTATGGAACCTTTCAAACCCATCCACAGTTTATCAAAGTTTTCGTTGAGCCACTTTGTCACAGTTATGACCTAGTATGCATGCACGCCATCTTGCGGATAATATTTGATTATACAATTAAAGTATGCCATCCATCTTGTGTCAAACTCGTGATTTTTAAAGTTATTTTTAATTCATATTCAGTATTGTAACCGCCCTAAAACCGCTTCCTTTCTACTTAAATTCTGTGCATCTACATACTAAAAAAACGCAATTACAATATATTTGAGTTTAAATGATCATCAAACTTTGATTATTTTTACAACGGAGCATAATTTTCCCTTATGGAGGATGTAAACACCAAAAGATGTAGAATGCGTTGTTTAAAAATTGCTGCATTTCTTTAATCCAAAATTATTTAGCTCATGGAGAATGCAATATAGCTGATATGAATGAAACGTTCAATGATTTTAGCGAGAAGGGCGATTTTTTTCGATGAAGTTTTAAGCATAGATTTAAATTACTTGAACCTCCATGGTTTTAAGTTTTTAAATAAAATGAATTATTATAGTACTGTGATGAATGAAATGAATGGAAAAAAGTTTATGAATGAAATGATGCTATTATACACAGAGCCAGGCGATTTATATTTCAATGGCGTCATTTGAATAAAGTTCCTTTGTTTTCGATGAAGTTTTCAAATATAATAAATTATTGTAGTATTATGATAATTTTAAAAATATTACCGAGGAATGTATCGCATTTTAGAGATGTTTAAATAAAATTGCATTGAAGTTGGAAAGTGTTTCGTAATCGATGCTTTATGCATAATTGATCTTTCTTGTTAAAGTATTGGAGATATGAAGACATTCATTTAAATATTTAATTTTGCAATTTTTAAAAGTTTTGTGTAAGCACACCTTTTCCGCGGCCACCCCTCGAAACGGCGACTTTTCTGGAAGAATTGGTGGTGGCCGGATTAGAAAAGTTTCACTGTATATGTATATATATATATATATATATATATATATATATATATATATATATATATATATATATATATATATGTGTGTGTGTGTGTGTGTGTGTGCGTGTATAAATTGCAACACCATGACGGAATCATCAGATTTTAATGAAATTTATAAAACTGCTAAACAACTACTCACATATTTAATAACACCTTAAGATGTCACAGAACGTATGTGCTACCAAATTCTGTCACCAATTTAACATATCTCCAAGTTAGACTCAATTTACTTCAATGACATTTTAGTTCTTAACGTAACATGTGGGAACCAATTAGATTCAGAGATAAGAAAATTTGCCCCGTCACCAGAATACAAAATCAAAATTTAATGACATTCATTAAAATAAAGGCTGAGTTACATACTTAATGGTAGTCGTTTTCCCTTGTCAATTAGGAGAGTTGCATATTTAGGGAGAAAATTTTATTAAATGCACGTAATAATGGAAGTGATGTAAAATTAACGATATTACTAGGAGTTTTATCCCTTAAGCAAAGTATTTAAAATTCTCTCGTCACCCCCACCCCCACCTCCAAAAATGTATTTTCCCTAAACGAAAATTTTAGTTTTAATACCCTAAAAAACATGTTGTAACCCCAAAAAACATATAAAACATTGTGCAAATTTATCCTTTTATACATGGGCATTAAAATTTCGAAATCGAAAATTTTCAAGAAAACAATACTTCCCTTAATTTAGATCCTCTAGTATGAGAAAATAAAAATTCTGGTAAATACATTATTATTGTATACATACAATATTTTATTATTAATGCATTCAGGAACTGAGACGATAGTTCTGTTATTTATAGTTGAAGTACAACCCACAATTAGATTTACAAAACCGTCTGGTCTTGCAGTAATCAAACTTTATTGTATTGCATACATTAAATAGTTTTGGTCAGTAGGTAAATAATTGCGTAGACAAATAATAGAAATTTTCCAATAAGTACGACAAAACTATTATCATTATTAATGATTATTTGCCGTTATGCACTATTACAGTTCTACTGTATTAACAGTATCGTTCTATTTTGCTAGAAATTTATATTTGTCCTAGAATTATTTATATCCGTTATAGAATTAATTATATTCGTCCTAGAATTATTTATATCCATTCTAGAATAACCTATTTTCGTCTGCAATTTAAACCAAATGTTTCATTCTACGTTGAACCCTATTGAATATCATGCCATTTTAGTTGCTTAACCTTACCGTTTCAGGTCTAAGCGGTTCCAGAAATACGGTTAATCGCTACGTCACCATAGTAATAATTTCTAACTGGACCCGAATTTAATGATAGACCATTAAAATAAAGGCGCGTCAACTGACTAATGACAGCCATTTCACATTTGCTATAAATTGATGACTTCAAGTGCATATTGAAATAGAATATTTATATATGATAAATGTAAGGTAACTAACGGAACAAGAAAGCCCGCTTTGAAGTGTTTGTTTCTGGATTTTTTATTTTCGGAAGCAGCAGCAGAGTATTTATATAAATGGAAACAAGTAAATACAAAAACTTAGTTTTAGGCGTAAAATATTTTATTGATAACTGGCCATGAGCAGTATCATGTGTTAAAATGTTTTCTCTTTTATATATTGAGAGCCGAAGCTGCATTATTTATATATATATATATAAATATATATATATATATACATATATATATATATATATATATATATATATATATATATATATATATATATATACACATATATATATATACATATATATATATATATATATATATATATATATATATATATATATACATATATATATATATATATATATGTATGTATATATATATATGTATGTATATATATATATGTATGTATATATATACATATATATATATATATATATATATATATATATATATATATATATATATATATATATATATATATATATATATATATATATATATATATATCCTGTCTTGACTTCCTCTTATGGGGCCATATAGAAAGTCTCATCTACGATAGCCCCATCGACTCCGATGAGGACCTTGTTGCTAGGATTTTTGTTGCAGCCGGCGTTGTCCAAGATATGCCTGCTGTTTTTACTAACGTGCGCCGCTCGCTACGTCGCAGGTGTGAAGCCTGCATTATTGCTGTTGGTCGCACTTTTGAGCAGTTTCTGTAACTTTATACAAGCATTCTGCAATTCTGTCAGTAAAACGTACTTCGTGCCTACTCTGTCATTTTTGTGTTTCCTCTTTGCACGATTGAGTCATCATTTCCTCATTTCATGAGCTACCACCTAGCGGTACACCTCTTGCGTTACGACCCTGCTGTGTATGACAAAAACCGCTTGTTTAGATGTGATTCATCACCCCTCAAAGTTTGGCCCAAGAGTTCTGACTCTCTCTCTCTCTCTCTCTCTCTCTCTCTGTATATATATATATATATATGAGAAAATGAAATTGAAAATGGAATAATACAATTAGAAGTTGTGTGTTTACGGGGTTGTAGATAGGTCAAGAGGCATTGCGACCCCTTTTCCTGGTTTAAACATGCTTTTAATCCCAGGAAACACTCCCAGAAACCACTACACGCCAGAATCAACAATCAACAGTATGCCAGGGGAAAAAACGGAATCCCGAAATGAAGACCTTAAAGTTACAAGAACATATAAAAGCATATAAAATGAAACAAGTATGATTAAAATACATATTCTAACCATGTATAAAGTTTAAAAAGGATGCTCGTAGATGCGCTACTTCGTTAGAAATCCATAGACGAAACCCATGATAAATACCAGATGTAAAGATACTTTAAGTCACAAGAAGATCTTAAAGTCACTAGAACATATAAAAGCATATAAAATGAAACAAGTATGAATAAAAATATTCTAACCAAGTGTAAAGTTTAAAAAGGATGTTCGTAGATGTGCTACGGCGTTAGAAGTCCATAGAAGAAACCCATTATAAATACCAGATGTAGAGATACTTCAAGTCACAAGAAGATCTTAAAGTCACAAGAACATATAAAAGCATATAAAATGAAACAAGTATGAATAAAAATATATGCTAACCATGTATAAAGTTTTAATAAGGATGTTCGTAGATGCGCTACGTCGTTAGAAGTCCATAGAAGAAAGCCATGATAAATTCCAGATGTATAGATACCTCAAGTCACAAGAAGATCTTAAAGTCACAAGAACATATAAAAGCATATAAAATGAAACAAGTATGAATAAAAATATATGCTAACCATGTATAAAGTTTTAATAAGGATGTTCGTAGATGCGCTACGTCGTTAGAAGTCCATAGAAGAAAGCCATGATAAATTCCAGATGTATAGATACCTCAAGTCACAAGAAGATCTTAAAGTCACAATAACATATAAAAACATTTAAAATGAAACAAGTAAGAATAAAAATATATTCTAACCGTGTATAAAGGGGGGTCTTAGATGCGCTACGTCGTTAAAAGTCCATAGAAGAAAAACATGATAAATTCAGATGTAGAGATAGCTAAGCTCGTGGTTACAGAGTATATCATTCCAAACAGATAGAGTTGAGTTGTAGCAAATCATCAAAATTAGCATATATTTCCTTACTTTTTACTTTTTACAATATGCCATATAATAATGTCTTATGAAACAAGGTGGGTATGAATGTTTTAAGGCTTCCATAATTAGACGTCGTATGCACATATCAATCTGTTTATCAGGTGAATTTAAACGTCTGTATCTTGCAAAATGATTAATGATCACATTACGTTGTATAGTTATACTCATATTAGTATTCCAATGCGTAAAGTAATTGATTGTGCAATTAAAATCACGTCTTTTATCAAATATCTTATAACAAAGTTTTTCTTGATGATCATAAAATATAGTGATATCCAAGAAATTTATTTCTTCTATGTTGTTATTTTCAGATTCTATGAGCTCCGAGTTAGATGGATAAAAACTAAAGTCAAATTTAAAAGTTCTATCAGATATCCCAATCAAAACATCGTCAACAAAGCGGAAATATGGCATCTCGTTAATAATTTGAGTTCCTTGTTCATACTTTAATAAATAAAAATCAGCAAGTAGAGATGAACATCCCCCACCCATGGGTTTACCGTTGATTTGCTTATAGAATCCAGATCCATTGTATAAAACATTTTCGAATATGACCAATTTAATAAGGTTTTTAAATCTATTTTCGTCATATTGTAAATGTAAATCAGATGTCAAATATGTTTCCATCAAAATCTTAAACAGATCTTGCAAATTAATGTTGTTAAATAAGTCTTTGAAATCATAGCTTCTAAAATAAAAACGATCTGGGAATGTTTTTAACTTTTCAACAACTTCGTAGCTGTTATTCACCATAACGGTGCCATGGGCTCGAATCTTCTTCATTATAGGTGTCAATAGTTTTAACAAAATTTGATTTGCTTTAGTTAAGTATGACATCCAATAGTTACAGGTCTGAATTTAATAGGCTTTTTATGGATCTTAGGTATCAGAACTAAATATGGGAATTTAACAGTTGTAATGTTAATTCCAATAAGTTTATAAAGAGCTGTTATGCGGTTAACATTAATAATATAATTACCTAGAATTTGTTTGTACATATTGGTGTCCTCATAGCAAGTTCTTAGTTTTTCAACATACTTTGAGGCTTAGATAGTGCAGCAAAAGCGCCTTTACTATTCCTTGGATTTTATATTATATTTCATTTAGATTGTACTTGAGGAATATATATATATATATATATATTCCTCAAGTATTCCTCAAGTAAATTTAGTAATAGAATGTATTGCTAACTTTTAATTCTACTTTCGTTCAATGTTAATAGAATAATTCTGATACGCTCACTCTCCTTCATTTTTTCGGTTATTTTTATAGTCAATGTTAATACATTTATTGTTGGATTACCTGTATTACAAATTGACCTCCTTCTTTTTAATTTATTTAAATTATTTTGTTGTAATTAGTAGATTGCTATTATTCTTAATTTAAGCTAACAATATATTAATCTTAGTTGTAATAAGTTCAGTGCTGCCATCTATCGTTATTTCTTCTTATTTTTATTAATTTCGATTTTTTTATGGGTGATTAAATATTTTTGTTTAGTATACTGTATTGATGAATTATTGAAGATCTTTTAAATTGTACTTATCAGTACAATCTTTTCATTTTATTATTACTTATTTGGAATGGATTTTCAGTGGATTCAAATTTTACACTATATGTATTATAATATATAGTGTTTTATTTAATCAAGTTTAGAATTGATAGTAACTATAACGTTAAATATTTTCTTTATATTTTGTAATACCCTATTTATTAACATGAGGAATACGTTTTAAATGGACTTAGTTGTTTATACTTATTTATCTATAAGCAATTAGTTTATTTTTTTATATTATGTTCTCAATATTATATTGTCATACTAATAATTATTCTTATACTATTATGAATTACGGAGCATATATGATTTAGTGACTGGCAAATATATTTATACTTATTATTATATAATTTGATAGATATTACTCGGTATTTTCGATTCATTTTAGGAATTGTCTAGACCGATATCAATTTACCAACATTGTGCCATGGATAGTTTTGAATATAATATAAAAATTACAATTTCAATAAATGTAAGAACAAGAAGGATCATTCATGCATAAAGCATTGATTATGAAACACTTTCCATCTTCGATGCAATTTTATTTAAACATCTCTAAAATGCGATACATTCCTCGGTAATATTTTATAAACTTTCACAATACTACATTACATAATTTATTATATTTGAAAACTTAAAACTTCGTCGAAAAAAATGATCTTCATTCAAATGGTGACATTGAAAAATAAATTGCCTGGTTTAAACATCTATTAAATACGATATATTCCTTGGTAATATTTTTAACATTATTATAATACTACAATAGTTTATTATATTTCAAAACTTTATCGAAAACTAATGAACTTTATTCAAATGATGTCATCGAATTATAACACGCCTGGCTCTCTCTTTAAAAGCAGCATTTCATTCATTTCATTCATCACAATAATATAATAATTTATTTTATGTAAAAACTTTAAAACCATGGAGGCAAATGTAATTAAACTCTATGATTGAAACTTCATCGAAAAAATCGTCTCCTTTTCTGTGAAAGCCCCAGGCCGTCCGGCTCGTCCAGAGGACTTGGAGCAACAGAATGGACGACCGGGTCTCCTTTTCTGTGTAAAATCAATGAATATTTCATTCATATCAGCTATATTTCAGACTCTATGAACTATGTAATTTTGCGTTTAAGAAATACAGCAATCTTATACCACTCATTCTACATATTTTGGTATTTACATTTTCCATAAGTGAAAATTAGGCTTCGATGTAGAAATAATCAAAGTTGGTTGATCATTTAAACTCAAATATATTGTAATTGCTTTGTTTCAATATGTAGATGCACAGAATTTAAACAAAAATAAATCGATTTTAGGACGGATACAACACTAAATATGAATTGAAAAGAACTTAAAAATCACGATATTGACACAGGATGGATTCCATAATTTATTTTGAAGTGGGTCACGTGATCTCTTCATATCCAAAACTAATTGGGTGATATCATTCATTTGCATTCCTATAGGTCCCACAGACTGTCTGAATAACATACTAAAATTTCATTTTGATAAAGTCATTTTTGCGGCAGTTATCGTGCTAACGGACAGACAGACAGAATGAACAAAGTCACAAACACTTTCAACTATATTTTAAAGTGTTAATAAAAATTGCAAAACTTGCCCTTCTGCTTCCAATACTCAAATCACGAGCCAAAATAGCCATTTGCCTTTCTGTAAAATGTTTAATTGCATTTATCGACTTTCATGTAATATTTATGATATATCTTATATAGGATAAACTAGTAAACCCATTCATTTACGAATGCATGTTCATAGGAATCACGTCAAAAATATATATCAATAATAATTTACTTCCAACATCTAATAAAATAGAATATAAAAATTCTGCTAAACATGGTTTTGAAAATATTACTCTACATATTTTGGATATAAAAACTAATGCAGCTGATAGAATTTTTTTCAAAAACTTCTACATTGAATCAAATTGTACTCTTTTCCATATGGATTAAATCAATTATATCTAAATGGTAATATTGTAAAAAATAACTTTGTAAGTAATCAATATTCTATTTTAATCACCTTTTTTGAAACCCATTTAAATAATATAAACTCAGATAATCTCAAAAGATTTAAACGCGGCAAGGGAAGCTCCATACTTCATGATTATAAAGCTGAGATTAAATGTTTACATCATCAATTTAACAGTACTTATCAATGGAAATTAATAAAATCTTGGGTATTTGTGGTTAAGAAGAAAGCAGTTAAATAATGTGTATGCTATTTTCTTGAAATTAAATCTAACTAATGAACATTTTAATCATATTTTATATGATTTGCTCATTACTGGATCAATGTATTTAAAAATAAAACTTAATCAATTTCATAATAATAATAAGTCTACTAATTCTTATTGTGTGATATCTTTTAAACATCAACTTTATAATTCTATAAATTTTGGGTCTATTTTTAACAAATTCAAGCACTTATTGCCTATTGAGGATTTGAATGTTACTAAGACTTTTAAATACAACAAGCCGAATGGTAGAACTACTTTTAATTACAATGAAATTTCACAATCTATCTCTTTAGATACAGATTCCATGACAAAAGTAGATAATGATTGTATTTGCAAGGAAGACGAATATGCTATATAAATCCACACTTGGGCCATATAGTTACAGGAGACTTAGCAATAGTTAAAGACAATAGTTAAAGAACCATTGTGTCATTTGGTACAAAATTCAGGTTACCATCTTGTAATAACTCTTTTAAAGTTTTAAAGTCAGTACATCTTGACCTTGATAAATATATTTATAAATTAGCTTCTAAACGTGCTCTGCCTTCAGAGGCATTTAATATGTGAAAATTAAGTTTATTAAAATTTACTAAAAATACTATTTGTAGTATTACATTGTTTAGATCTATATATAATATTGCTAATTTAATATATTCCATTAATGATTTACAAAATTTTTTTCTTCTTACTTATGTTGATACAGAATCTAATAATTATGCTATTATCTGTAAAAAATTCTATATAAAAGGTATGTTAGATTATTTAAATAACAATAGTTTATTTAAACTTGATTTTCACACTCCATTAATAGTATCAAACTGAAAATTATCAATATGTATAGTAATTTAAATATTAATTATAAATTTCTTAAATTTCCATATATAGTGCTTATACCTAAATTTCATAAAAATCCTATAAAATTTAGAACAGTAACTATTGGTCATAATACTTACTCTACTACTGCGAGTAAATTACTACTAAATTATTTAAATGTAATAAATGATATTTTACATTTTTCTAGCAATAACTACCTTATTCTAAATAATAGTATTTTATATATAGTATCTTCTGATAGTATCTTCTAATGTATTCTTTAAAGAATTAAAGAATAAATTAACATTACTTGGTAAACTAATTGGATTTCAAACTTTTGATTTTAAAGATCTTTTTAATAATATTAAGATAACTGATCTTTATGCAGTAATTTTGGCTCTATATAATGCTTATATTACTTATCATACCACTAATACTATAGTTGCCAAATTTCCTAAACTTCTTCATTTTGTTCTTTTCAATAATTATACATTTCAAGATAATAAATTATACTTACAAGTTTCAGGGGTTCCACAAGGTGGCTGTAGTAGCTGTATATTAGCTAATTTATAAATTTATCATTAGGAAAAATCTTTTATTTCAACAGATTATAAAATTTACAGATATGTAGATGACCTGATATGTTTTGTCTTTACAGACAACTGTGTTATAGATATAGATTTCTATCCGGATACTTTGGAACTAATTCCTAATGAAGCCACTATTAGTAATAACATTAATTGTTTGGACTTAAATCTTATTATTGAACCTACTAATAGGATAGTTACTAATTTATATGATAAAAAAGACTTTTAACTTTAACATTAATAAAATATTACCTCTTACTTCCTGTAACTCAATTCAATTGTTTAGGAATATTATACTTAATCAGCTTTTTAGAATTTATAGATTATCAGATAAAAAATTTCATGCTATGCATATTAATAAGCTGAAGATTACTAGCAATTTATATAAATATCCAGCCTATTAAATACATGGTATAGTTAAACAGTTTGGAATGGTTGAATATATTTAAATTCTCTCCTTAGTATCTTATATTAGCCGGATATCCACATTTTCTTAAAAAAGCATTATCATGTACTTACATCCCCTTATATTTTAGCCTCTATGTTTTCTATTATCATCTGCCCCATTATTTTGTAGCTCTTACTGTTAAATATCACCTTTTATAATATTTTTGCATTACTGTTATTTATTTCTCACGATTGGCAACAGCAGTTTGCAACTTTTTATTTTTTGCGATTGGCAACATTGGTCTCTTTATTCAAGGGTCTAATGGATCAGACAAATGTTGTGTTTTTGCAGGTATTCTTGTTTCCTATTATTTTTCAATCTTTAGGCATGTTGTCCGAGTTATAAGTGTTTATAGATATAATCTATCACTGATATCAGAAACATGCATTTTGTGTTCATTTTTATAAAATACTTGGACTTGACGAAGAGTTTCATCGAAATGAACAATTCGTGAGTTTAAGCCTAGAGCTTGCCCACGTGTAAAGCTTCTATGCTTGGATTTTATTTGATTTTATATTATCGATTCTTTTCCATTGATGTTTGTTGTTTGTCTTCAGCTTGATGACTAGAGGTTTCCATTTTATTTTCTACTTGATTGATGATTCTTTGTTTGCTACTTTATAGTTGTAAGGCATTTGTTAATGTTGGGGTTTTTTGAGTTGCAGCTTCTCTCTATTCTATCATTGAATTTTCAAACTATTATTATATATATATATATATATATATATATACAGGGTGTCCCAAAAAGTTTGAAACGCGCTTTAATTCTTTACCTGTTGGTGATAAGTGGGCAATGTCAATTGCAAAAATGTTGAAAGTAAGTTAGGAAATAAGACTGCATTAATGACATATTCCTCCCATTAATTTTAAAAATGTTGCACTTTTTAAATGTTTATACGACACCCTTAGACAAATTTGGTCAATGAGAAAATGTTTATTTTTAATGCAACAAGATCATTAAAAAAACCGCATATATGTATCTTTAAAATCAACTGAATTATGATAAAGGAAAAAATCTGAATTATGCCACTTTTCCGTACCATGTGAAAGGCTGTTGCATCTGTGAAAATAGGGATCATGAACAAATTGACAATGGGAACTCTTTAGATGAAAAGTACTTAAAAGTACTTAATTATTGAAAAATTAGTTATGTAAAAGTACTTAAGCATCCTTGATTGCACCGTGAGCCTTCGCGGAATTCGCAAAAATGTCTCCTAAGTATTATCGTCCAGTTTTATCTTTTTTGTGATGTGTCACAAATTTGCATTTATAATTTGATATATGGTCCCTATTCACAATGTTCAATTTTCAAGTAAATATAACTCGCTTATATATATTATTATAATATATTTATATATATATATTTATATATATATATTATATATATATATATATATATATACAGTGAAACCTGGTTAAAGTGACTACCCTTGGGACCGTGAAGACTGTTCACTTTATGAAAATGTTATGGTCAATTTGAGAAAAGAGGTCACTTTAGCCAGATGGTCAATATATCAAGGTGGTCACTGTACCAGGTTTCACTGTATATATATATATATATATATATATATATATATATATATATATATATATATATATATATATATATATATATATATATATATATATATATATATATATATATATATATATATATATTCATTCTATGTCAATTAAGGTATAGTATGAAGACTATCTGTCATTTACCTGTAAGTAGTATTTTAACTCTTTACCGAAAGGTCCGTTGGTTAAATATAAAACTGATTTATAAGACTCATGTTCAGAAAGTTAGACGACTAAGGAATAAAACAAAATTTAAGACATAAAATGCGGAAATAGAAAATGAGAAATCCAAAGTGAACTTAAAATCAAACTGTTTCGTACAATAGGAAGAAAAAAGATATTTTTTCGTGAGGAATGAAAAGATAAATATTTTCGTAGATAATATTCTACTGTCAGATAGCCAAACATGATAAGCTAGAAACCTATGAATACGATAGAGCCAAATATTTTGGATTCCATATATAATTTTAGCAATAGTTTAATTAAGTATTAATTTAATTATAATTATTAAAGTATTAATAATTATTTTAGTCGTTTGAAATGGGTTGCGTAGGAAAGCTTATACTGTTCACTTTCAGCTACAATAAACCCTAGGGTCTGTCGTGTGGTCTGGGATTTTTTAACTGTTTATTTCTAATAATAATGGCTTTAATTTGCATTAAAAAGGGGAAAGTTATAGCTTGTATAATATTTACTTGTAGAAATGTGCAAGGCGCTTACATAAAAAAATCTGAAAATGGCAGCACATGATCCTCCCTATACAATACAATGGTTTTACTTATTTCACAGCGAAACAATAATGTATAAAATCTAAGGCACATTGCTTTTAATAATATATTTTACATTTGACGCTAAAATTAAATTGTACGTTTGGTGCTAATATAAAATTATACATTGGGTTCTTAGAGCAACGTAAATAAGCACAAATAACGAAATAATGCATCAAACAGTTGTTTTGAGGGCATGTTGGATCCTATTCGTCAGAGAAAAGGACCAACAAACCCCGAAGTCCAAACGAGGAATGTGCATAGGAGGAAGAAGCTTACGATTGAGCCAATCGGAAAGCAGCATGAATGAGAGACCAGCCAATCCGAAACAACACAATAAGTAACAACACAAGATTGGTGTGAGCCAAAACACGACAGGCATAACGGGACAAGACAAATCTATTTTGAACAAGAATAATTGAGATCCAGCGAGATGAGAAATAGGTTAAAGCGACACTTAAGGGTACAAAAGGAATATGAAGAAGAAAGTGGAAAACATTTTACAGGACAATTAGCCAGACAGCGAATGAAAATGGAGTACTGGGCAACTCATTAACTGAATTACTATAATTTTTCTAGATGTAGAAGGCTTCAAAGAAGTCAATATCATAGATCGACGATCATTTTTGTAGGATCCTTGCTGAAGAAAACTCAGAACGGTGGTTCCATTTATAGCAATATTGAGTAATTGAAGATTTATATAATTCCTGTTTTTTGATATAGATTCCATGTTCCTTAGTACGAAATTTCAAACGTTTAGTTTGACCAATATAAGAAAAACCCCACTGGCAAAATATACTGTAAATACCCTAACTATTATTAATTTCTAAAGGATCTTTCAGATTAGAAAATTTGAGTTAATTAGAAGATTAAACACACCATTGAATTTGAATTTAAGGAATTTAGCAATCTGTTCACGGTCTGGCGAAATGTTTTGTACAAAATTTCTGCTTTCTTCTTCATATTACTTTGAAATTCTTTTTTGTCAGATTCGTTCCTATACTGCCATGTTAAAAAATATGATGTGGACAGCACATGACTTTCCCTGCAGACTTATATTCATGTCCTATTTATTGCTTCAATAATTCATTAAATTGCGTTTAATTGCACAAAATAACAGCCATAATTATTTTATATTACACTGAATCATAATTATTTTATATTACACTGAATCATAATTATTTTATATTACACTGAATCATAATTATTTTATATTACACTGAATCATAATTATTTTATATTATACTTTTAATTCAATTTTTGTCGTCATTTGGTAACTGGACTTACTTTCAAAAGGGGCGTAACGAAACTGCGAAAAAACTAAAATATCTCGAGAACGGCTAGTCCTAGTGTAATGGGGTTGGTCTTATTCTTTTCACCATTAAACAGTACGTATAAAACAAGCACTTAATTGATATATTTGAGCAAATGTAGTTTTTTATTTTGGATTTTGACAATTTTTGCGGCGCCATTTTCAAAAAAAAAAAGCAGGTTATGTTTTCCAAATCATACCAAATTCTAATCAGCTCCAGTGGTACCCACAAGTGACTTATCTACCAAATTTTGTAAAATTTGATCTATTAGTGTTTCAGCTACAGTGGATACAGTTAATATTTGCGGGCCATTTCGGAAAAAAAGGCGAGTATTTTATCCCGAATAGTACCTAAAACTAATAAGCATCAGTACCATATACAAGTGAATTACCTATCAAATTTTATGAAATTCGGGCCATGAGATTTTGAGTTAGAGTGGATACATACATTGCACAGACACACAGACAGACGAGCACACACACAAACGTCACGGTAAAAATAGATTTTGCGTGTTTTAGAGGTCCCAAAAAGTGTAGATTTGTCGAAAATTCGAATTGCGATAAGTTGTAGATCCGTCGAAAACACGAGTTGCGATTTCTGGTATGATTCCAATACTTTTCCTATACATTACCATGTATTGCTGGAGAAGTAAAAATCTGATGTGGGCAGCACATGACTTTCCCTGCAGACTTAAATTTATATTTTCTTTATTTCTTTAATAAATCATTTTGAGTTTAATTGCACCAAATAACACTAAATTTGCATTTTTGATTCAAATTTTGTTTTTATTTGGTGATTGGACATTTTCCCGATAGCGGCGTAACAAAAATGCAATAAATCTCATATCTTGAGAACGGTTAGTCCTAAAGTATAATGGAGTGTGTTATATTATTTTCCTCGTCAAAAATTGCGTATAAAATAAGAGTTTAATTGATACATTTCAGCATACGCAGTCTTTTTCTTTTATTAGATTTTGGGGATTTTTGCGGGCCATTTCGTAAAAAAAGGCAGGTTATTATTTTCCGAATCGCACCAAAATCGAATCAGCATCAGAATGTCCCACAAGTAACTTATCTACTAAATAATGTAAAATTTGGTCAATTAGTATTTTAGCTGGGTTGGATACATGAAATGTTTGCGAGCCATTTCGTAAAAAAAGGCGGGTTCCTTTATCCCGAATCGTACCCAAAAGTAATCAGCACCAAATTCACCCACAATTGACTTGCATACCAAATTTTGTGAAATTCGGTTCATTAGTTTTTTAGTTAGAGTGGATAAACAATTTGCACAAACAGACACACAGACAGACACACACAGACGTCACGCTAAAATTTTTTTCGTATTCTAGAGGTCTCGAAACGTGTAGATCCGTCGAAAACTCGAGTTGCTATTTTCGGCATGATTCCAATACTTTCCCTATACAGTACCATGTATTGCAGGAAAAGTAAAAATATAAAATTACATATAATATCAAAGATTTTTCTCAAATGCAAAAATTCTATCTAGTTCTAGATTTTTTGATTACAAAGTTGTATATAAAGTTTCGTGAAAATCCATTAATATTTTTGGCTACAATCGTGTACACAAAAAATGGAGCACAGACGTACTGACATAACTCCAAAAATAGTCAAAACATATTCAGGACATAATATATATCATGCGAAAATAAAAATTTGTATTATGGTGCTGAATACGATAGAAATAGATAGTGATGTCACAACATAACGCATGAATGTGAGACATTCGAGTGGATACTGAATTTTCGGATATGATATCATTTCCATAATATATGAAATCAGAATACTATGATATCATTTCCATTTAAGAAATCAGAATACCTATGATATCATATTCAGATATACATTTCTCACATCTCCATACTTTTTCTCTTACTGTTTTATATTGAAGATTTAGTTACTAATAACCTCACTAGATGACATTAGCTGTTCGTTATTTCAGGAGGATTTGGTTTCTCTCGATCGATTAATAATATTTTTTAGAGCTGTTCACAAAATTTGCAATTTCATTTTTACCAAACTTAGAAATGTAATTATATAGTTTTGGGATTGTGAGTCTTCATGCAACCTTATAGTTCAATCATATTCAATAGTATTTAGTTCTTTGCGTATCATAATTATTATCATAAGGGACTAAATGTTAACTTTATTCAGAATTCGTATCTAATTTATTCTATTGGAACTAGAAGAGTTAGATGATAGGATGCATAAAGTTTCAAAATATTTTTTTCCATCCGCCCACCGGTAGTACTTGCGCTTCTACCATCAACACTCGGGTCATGCACTCACCCTAATTGATATGATTGTTTCTTACACAACTCTCTATCGAAATATGCATACATACTTTCCTCTAACAAATCGCAAGTTATTTATGACACCCTACGTCCCCTAACAAAATGGGCTTGTCCTACGAACAGTGAAATGCACTAAATGTTGAATCAAGAGTATTAAATTAATGATTCCCTCAAACTGACAAAGATTATCAAAGACATGAAACTTACTTATGAGTGTAATAATTTCCTGAATTATGAGTTTTCGTCAATTTGGCCACATTTTCATCGATTTGGCGATATTTTCTTCAATTTGGCTATATTTTGTGAATTTGGCGATATTTTGTGAATTTGGTGATATTTTTCAAAAGTAACCTAGGTCGCCACATTCTCAAGTGGAACGGTCAGACAGACAAACAGACCCTACCGAGACATAATTACAATACCATCCCCTAACAAAATGCAATTAATTTAGGACCTTCTTAACCCCCTAACAATGCGTACCTGTTCCATAGATCAATACTCGCTATATTCTGAATCTATATTAAAATAATGATTTCCACTAAGCGACAGGGTTTCCTAAAAAATGAACTTAACTTTCTATGATATTGAATTTTAATCTATTTGGTGACATCTTTCATGACTTTTCGCCATTTTCATCAGTTAAACGACATTTTCGAAAATTTATCAGCATTTAAAAATGTCGTCAAGTTTACGATGTTTCGCCAAATTCATCCCTAAGTGCTACGAACAGAAAGAACAAGGCCGGATAGAGAGGAGGGCTATTCTTATAGTGATATTTCGCGGAATCAATAAAAGTTTGTAAGGGGTATTCTGTTTTTCCAAAGAGACAGTAGATGGCAGCACTCAACCTGACTTAAGAATATTCGTTTTTGTTTACAAAAAAACATTCGAAATGGAGTTCGAGATGGTGACGGTAATATGTAGCTAATCTTAGCTATGCTTTGTAAAATATGTGTAACTTTTATGTATTGTTAAATGTTGTGATATTTTGTGAAGTCTTAAATAGCGAGTGAGTGTTTTCCTAACCTCATCACCAAAAGAAGCCTTATAAGAAAGTGGCGACCAACGAACGGCCCTCCGAATCCTCGATAAAGTTTAGAACGTTCTTCTTCATCTCGAGGAAGTGAAAGTTAAATAAGTACGGTTTTAATTAGCATAACCATGCTTTTGAGAATTTAAAATTAGAAGTCATCCTGGCTTAAATGGAATAAATTGATGTTGCCAATCCTGACGTATAAGAATTTCGAAATCGTTCGTACTTTCGTTTTAATGTTATTTTGAATGTACTGTTGTGTGTAAGTCGTAATGATGGAATAATAAGTTTAAGTTTTGAAACTTAAATGGATCAAATTGATATATACTAGTGATTTTAAGTTAATTAAAGTGGCATTTATGAAATATTTGAAATTAATATGTATTTGATAATAATGTTATTCTTGAGCCACTCAAAGACGAAAATTCTATTTCTTTGAATTATTGAAGTGAAAGTTATTTCTGCCTCTTTAATTAGAACTTTTAGAACAATCTAATTTAAAATCATTTGAAACTCTTTTAGAACAATCTAATTTAAAATCATTTGGAACAATTTTTGAACTTAGTAGAATTGAACATTCATATTTGTAAAAAAATAGCAAATATAACGATGGCATTCTTAGCGAATGGAAAAAAGCTGATCTGAAACAGCTAGCGAATGAGTTAGGAGAAAACGGAAATGGTGTTGTGAAAGTCATTGAACTTAGGGATATTAATCTAAAGGGCAAGGAGTACAAGGAGGATGAAGAATTTGTAAGAAATCCTTTTGAGGGTATTATTTCGGAAAGACTGGAAGACGAACAGAGGGCAAGAGAGAACGGACAGAGGGTAAGAGAGAACGAACAGAGGGTAAAAGAGAACGAACAGAGGGTAAGAGAGAACGAACAGAGGGTAATAGAAAACGAACAAAGAGAAATGAAACAACTAGAAAAGAAAAGAGTGGAAAAGCAAAATAGAGAATTTGACATAGAAAAGCTAAGGCTACAGTTGGGCAATCAGAAAGAAACTGCATCCACGGTTATTGACAAGGAAAATTCTCATATGAAAGTGGATCTAAAGAAAATTTTGCCAAGTTTCAAATGTGAAATAGATGATATGAGCTTGATTTTAGTCTTATTTGAAAAACAAATAAAGATCATTAAAAAATCAGGAAGACCTATTGACTCATCTCATAGGAGTACTGCCCAACGATGTTTAAAAACTTATTGCTAGAAAGGGCGAAGAAAAATTTAAGGATTATTCTAACATCTGTGGCATTCTTTTGCAACGATTTAAATTGACGGCAGAAAGGTTTTGAAAGTTACTTTCTCAACATAGAAAAAACACTGATTGCACGTGTAAAGATTTCTATTTCGAAATTTTGAAGGATGGATATCAGAATTGAACATTTCCACTTTTGAGCAGTTGCAGAATTTGATAATCTCTGATCAAATGAAAAAAACGCTGCACTCCGGAATGCAAATAACATTATTTGGATGAGTGGAAGCAGATAATTTCTCCCTCAGATTTAGCTGATAAATTGGACGCATAGGAAAACTTAAGAACTTCCTTGTCTAATGGACAGAAAAAGATAGCCAAATCGATTTGTCCAATCGAATTGCCATTGAAGCAATTTCAGTATTTACTAAGGGTCCTCAAATTACCCTGATAGATATAACATTTTGTGAAAGAAGTGGTAGAGTGTGCGCTGATAGGGGATCTTCACATTCCATTGCGGGAGAAAAGATGTTTAAAGTATTTAAATAGTATGGACTATCATTTCAAAAGACGAAGTTGGCAATAAATCTGGTAGAGTCAGCAGTCTCTTGTTGATTGCTATACTATCCAAGTGATGACAGAAATTGAAGGAAAGAAAGTGCTGACGGATTTCATAATCCTTCCAAACGCTACTGGAAATCGAATTCTTCTTGGAACAGATTTTCTAAAATCTGCGAGTATTGTTCCTGACGTAAAGAACAAATGCTGATATTTTTGTGATAACTGAAATCACAAGTATCCATTTGGAAAAGAATTGGGCACCCAACGCTATGTAGAACCCACGAGGATAGACAAGTTCTGATTAACGTTTGTCAGTTGTGGGAAAGTGAAGGAGAGAATCTGACAGCTACTCAGAGAAGTTAACTTAACTGTCTACTAAGAAAATATGATAGTGTCTTCCAACCAGGGGGAGAAGCTACCTCGATAATCGAGCATCATGTTACTACAAGTAATAACGCTCCCATTTCGGTACCTCCTTATAGAATGTCACCATCTCAGAAGGAGCTGTTCAAAAAAGAAATTGATGATCTTCCAGAAAAGAACATTATTGAAGAATGTGAATCGCTCCATGGAGCTCCTGTAGTTTTGATCCCAAAACCAGAGGATAAAATTTGACTGTGCGTAGACTATCGGAACTTAATGAAGTGGTTGTCCCTGACACATACCCACTTCCAAGGATGGACGATTTAATGCGAGATGATAAACATACCTCTTTTATGTCAACCATTGATTTGAAATCTGGTTACCACCAAGTAAATGTCAATTCAGCTGATCGAGATAAAACTGCATTCATTTGCTCGTTTGGGATCTATAGATTCTTAAGAATGCCTTTCGGTCTTCGAAATGCCCCTGCTATGTTTCAGAGACTAAAGAATACGTTTAGTAGAGGCTTGCCAGCTCTTACCTATCTAGATGACCTCATAGTCTTATCACCATCTTTTGTAGAACATCTTCGAGATCTTGAAATGGTTTTTGACAGATTAATCAAATACAAACTTCGTGCAAACCGAGAGAAATGCAACTTTTCTTGTTCTCGAATTAAATCTCTTACACTCTGAATTACATCTCGTGGAATAGAGGTGGATCCTGAAAAGGTATTTTCCATCTTGGAAATTCCTTCCCCTAAAAATGTGAAGCAACTATTATCCTTCTCGCAGACATGTTCCTGGTATAGAAAGTTTATACCAAACTTTTCTGAGATTTCTCGAACTCTGAGCAATCTAACAAAACAGAAAACACCCTGGAGTTGGTTTGAAATGGAACAGGGAGCTTTCGACTCTCTAAATCAATGCTTGGTGTACTTACCTATTCTGAAGCAAACTGATTTCACCAACCTTGTGATTAGAACAGATGCAAGTAGTTATGCTTTGGGAGCTATATTTCTTCAAGGCTAAGAATCATATGAATATCGGGTTTAATATCCAAGTAGACAACTTAGTTCTGCTGAGAGAAATTATTCCACCACGGAACATGAAGCACTGGTTGTTATATGGGTATTAAACGAAGTTCTAGGATACATAGAGGGATCTAGTGTTACAGTGGCATTGAACCACCAACCTCTTAAATGGCTCATGAAGCTTAAGTCTCCATCCGGAAGATTATCAGGATGGGCATTGCAATTGCACTCTTTCAATTTGAACATGGAATACATTCCTAAAACGTGCAGCCTTGTTGGTGATATGTTGTCAAGACCTGTTTCTGAACATGATATCCCTTCATGCGAAGTCTGTACTTTATCTTTCGTTGTTCCCCCCAGAACACCTAACGAGATACGTGAAGAACAATAGAAATATGTGGAAGTAGGAAAGATCATTCACTGTTTTGAAAGCATTGACAAAGACGTTATCTATGCAAACTGGACAGAACGAGGCTACCTCATGAATCAGAGTGTCCTCCACCATTATGCTCAGATTCCGAAAGTGAGGAAACTCAATTAGTAGTTCCAGCACATGACAGAAACCTGATTCTGAAAGAACATCATGGTGCTCCTCCTGCTGAGCACTATGGAGCTGAAGGAAATTTTGACCGTATAGCGAAACGCTATTATTCGACAGTAATGAGGAAATTCATCTACGACAATGCGAAAAACTGTATAGAGTGCAACAGATATAAACCCTCTAATCAGAAACCGGCAAAATTGTTACAGACTCCAGTTCCGTCTCAGCGTTTTGAGACCCTCTCAATAAACCTTTTTGGACCCTTACCAGAGAATGAACATGGAAAAAAGTGGATTTTGATAATAGAATATATCGCTACTAAATGGGTGGAATTGTTCCCATTGCCCAATGCCACTGTCAAAGATTGTGCAATAGCGTTGCTAGAAGAAGTCTTGATGATTTATGACATTCCTCGTCGGATCAACAGTGACAATGGAATTCAGTTCGTTTCAGCTGTGATGCAGCAACTTTGTTGTTTTTTGAACATTAAGCAGTCATTAATTCCTGTTTATCACATACAAGCCAACCCAGTAGAGAGAAAGAACCCTGATCTAAAGCCACGACTTGCAATTTTGGTTCAAGATAAACATGATTCTTGGTCTGAGAAACTACCGGCAATCCGTTTTGCTTTAAATACCTCAAAGTGCCAGACAACTGGACAAACAGCAGCTTTCCTAAAATTTGGCGGAGAAACTCGCAGTACAGATGATGTGACCAATGATATTCGTAGTGTAATTTAGAACGATAACTTCGTTCCTGAAATTACTCTTTATCTTAAAAAGTTCGCCAAATTCACCGTCAGATCAAACAAGTTGTGGGGCAGCAGCAAGATAAGAGGAAACATTATGCTGATTAAAGGTGACGACCTGCTCAATAATTTACGCCAAGAGATCGAGTGTACGCAACTTTACACACTGTCAGTAATGCAGCCAAAGGAAGAAATTCAAAGTTTATGCCGCGACGAGATGGGCCGTATGTTATACTTGCACAGTGATCCCCATCCTCATACGATGTAGCTAGTTTAGAAAATCCTCAAGTACCAGTTGGAGTTTATAACTCATCTGTCTTGAAAGCCTATTCCCAAGAGGACAGTATGCAACCCATGAATCTACTACGCAAACGTGACCTCCCACGAAAAATTTCATGTGCTGGTTCCTCATCGAGACGGTTGCCTAATTGTAGGAACCAGAGGGGGAGATTGTAAGAGACATTCTGTTTCCCAAAAGGGCAGTAGATGGCAGCACTCAACACGACATAAGAACATTCGTTTTTGTTTAAAAAAACATTTGAAATGGAATTCGAGATGACGACGGAAGCATGTAACCGACGTGTTTGTAATATGTTGCTAATCCTAATTATGCTTTGTAAAATATGTTGGATGTTGGATGCTGGAAACCCAGACCACACGACAGACCCGAAGGTTTACTGCAGCTAAGTGTGTGGCCGGGAACTTTATTTTTGATTCAAGTAATTACAACACATATAAAAAATGAATCACAACACAATAAGTTACAAGACAAGCAAAGATACAAAAAACACAAAAGCATAAAAGAACACATAAGAAAAACAACAGGTTTAAGCAAAAAGTAACTGTGAAAATTTTAAAGTACAAAGCAATAAGGCTGCACAGGTTTACCAAAGAGACCCTGGAAGGATATTTAAAAAACTTTAAATTTACTTTAAAAAAAATAAATAAATAAAAATAAAATAAATGAAAAAATGGAATTAAAACAACCAGGGGAAGTTACAAAAGGGGGGGGGGACAAAGAGAGACCAGGGCAAAGAACAGAGGGGAATATACAAAAGGAGGGGACGAAAGAGAGAGCAGGGCGCAGTAAAATATGTGTAACTTTTATGTACTGCTAAATGTTGTGATATTTTGTGAAGTCTTAAATAGCGAGTGAGTGTTTTCCCAACCTCATCACCAAAAGAAGTCTTATAAGTTTCTTTTTTTAATGTGGCAACAGCTTAGAGACGAATTGGATGCATTTGGCTTATCAAAATTAATACAAATTAAATTTATAGCATTATGTATAAATGTGATCGCCCGCTACGAAAGGAAACTTTATTCATTACGATGTAAAAGGCTTTAAAGTTAAACTAATTTTCATGTTTAGACTTTCTGCATTATTTTCTTTTCTTTTCCTTTTCCAGTTTAGCCTGCTACTATCACTGGTTGTTGCTAACATTGTGCAGTGAATGTTATTTATATTCCGTAATATTTGCACATTGTACTGGTTTCAATTATTCTTTAATGTGCGAAAATATTGTGAAACAAATGAATAATTGCAATTCTTTAAAAAATCGCAGAAAAAAAATAACTTCAGATATTAAAATTTAGATTTTCCCCAATTTTGCATAGTCTCAATTATAGAGAAAAAATCATTTTCACTTTTAGAAGAAAAATAATCGTAACCGCTCATTAACCTTCAAAAAGTGCACGGACACAGCATTACAATGAAAACAGGTTTTTATTTAAAACAGGCAGCATACCCGTTAATCGTACGGAGCATATAATAAAAAGAAACTTAAAATTTATAATTATGTGCAAATTCCTATAGTATACTAAATGGCACTGTTAATCAAAATATTCTGTTAAAATACTTCATTACTTAATTTACTCTGTCGAATATTTAATTTAATACTCTTAAAAAGAAGTTCCTCTGTTCTCGCTCTACAAAATTGTCTTCACGGGCAGATCTGAAGAATAAAACATTCTGGCTTATTTTGTAAGCAAATTTACAAAAAATATGGAATTGGATCAATATATGCAAAATAAAAGCATTAATATTGTATGGGACGTGTACTACTTATATACGCGAATATTATTAAATATAACCTGTATTAGTAGATTATATGTATAAATTAAAAATATCAACAAACCCGTAAACTTTAAACCTGACGGCAGTAATTGATTCCAATATATGCTAAAATTATATGAAAATTATACCCGTACTACTTGTAATGTCGTAGATTAGACCATAAGTCCGAGTATTAGTAGAAGATTACCCGTATTACAATATGAGTCTCAAAACTATTTGCCAAAATAAAACAGATGGCGTAATAAATTGAAAATATCAATAGTCCCCGTAATCTTCATACCAGAAGGTCATGCTTGATTCCAATATATGCCAATGTCAAAATACATGCCAATATATCTGTACTACTTATATTCTTTTAGATTAGAAGATATACCCGTGCATTTGTAGAAGATTACTCGTACAATATACAATATATGATTTTGAACAATTTTTGTCGCAATAAAACAATGGCGTAATAACTTGAAAATATCAATAATCCCTGAATCAATAATCCCCGAAAATATCGATAATAAAATATCGATAATAATAATAATGTTTAAACCTGAAGACCGTAATTGATGTTATCCATGCAATTGATACTACGAGTATTAATGCAATGTCAATGAAATTTTATATATATACATGTTTTATTATTCATATCGGAAAATATGGAATAAAAATCGTATGCCGCATAACACATTGGATTTACATCTATTGCTAAACGACATGATATCATTTGTTTCAAATAAATTCATAGAAATCATATAGTCTGAATAATGCAGTCTCTATGGAAGGTTTGGGGACAATTTCTCAATTTAAAAAATCACCAAATGTATCGCCTAGTGGGACTGTAGAACTGATAGTGCCATTTTGCGACAAATTGCCGAAACATCATCACGATACTATCCCCTAACAAAACACAATTAATTTCATTTATTAAGCGCAATTTTATCAATTTCATGATATTTTTATGGATTTACAAACATTTTTATCAATTTGGTGTTATTTTAAAATTTTTCTAAATGTGATACTAAGTAGGAAGAATGGACTGACCAACAAATGCTACCGGGACATCATTTCAGAACTCTGCTTAAAAAAAAACAAATTTAATTTTATTGATTTGCGTCGTTTTTATCAATTTGGCGACATTTCCATTAATTTGGTAAAGTTTAAGAAAAGTTGCCAAGTTAGCGATATTTCGCCAAATTCGTAGCTCAGAATTTGCAGATCTGAAGAATAAAACATCCTGATCCCGTTTGTATATACTAAAATTGTATTAGAAGATATTCTACTCATTCTACCCATTCTACTCATTTTCTGTTTCAACAATGGGATAAATGAATTTAATGGGTGAACACAATATAGGAGTTTATTAGCTGAACACAATAAAAAAGCTTAAAATGCTTTGCCAAAATAAATGAAAGTGATGTACGCAGTCCGCAATTAATATAGTAAAAAGAAAAATCAAACCGTTCTTTTCTAAAATATATTTTTATATTCATTTATTTATTGTTCAAATCGAAAAAATAATAATTTAAATTAACAGACAGATTTAATTTAATTGCGTTTCTGAGCAACATGATATAAGATAGAATCTTCCTCATAAACTGCGAAATTAATTAACCATTTTGATTTCTTAATACTTTTCATCGTTGTGTAAAATCTTGTGAAAAAATAAATCATGAAGATAGATTTTCCATTTAAATTCATGTTTCAAACAATTCATGTTTTCAGAAAGTGACTAATTAACGCAAAAAATTTCCCACTAAACTCAGTGATAAAGTTTTGATTCACTTTCAAACGATTGTCTACCTTTTCGTTCGGATAAACCACGGAGTTCGAGAGTAGGACTCCTAGGAAAAAGTTTCGTTTTTAACACTTTACAACAAAGTTGAAAAGTGTTTATGACTTTGTTCATTCTGTCTGTCTGTCTGTCTGTCTGTCTGTCCGTTAGCACGATAACTGCCGTAAAAATGACTTAATCAAAATGAAATTTTAGTATTTTGTTCAGACGGTCTGTAGGACCTATGGGAATATAAATGAATAATATCACACAATTAGTTTTGGATTGAACCCGGGTTGAAAAAATGAAATACATTGAGCCCTATGGGACCTAATTTTTCTAACATTTTTTAAGCGGATTTAAAATTCACAAATTGCTTCGAAATTTTAGGTAATAGTCAAATTGTTCCATAAAATATATAAAAAAAAATTCAGCTAAATATATTCAGTAGTTTTTTAAATAAAAATTAAAATAATAATAACACCTCTTATATGAAGCGATCACGTGTCCATGATATGAAACGATCACATGACCCACTTCAAAATGATATATGGCATCCATCTTGTGTCAAATTCGTGATTTTTGAAGTTATTTTTAATTCATATTGAGTGTTGTATCCGTCTTAAAACTACTTTATTTTTGCCTAAATTCTGTGCATCTACATACGGAAACATCGCAATGACAATATATTCCAGTTTAAATGCTCATCTAAATTTGATTATTTCTACTATTAAGCCTATTTTTCACCTATGTAAAATGTAAACAACAAAATATGTAGAATGAGTTGTATTAGAATCGCTGTAATTCTTTAACACAAAATCAAATAGTCCATGGAGTCTGCTTAGCTGATATGAATGAAATATTCATTGATTTTAGAAAGAGAAGGACGATATTTTTCGATGAAGTTTAACGAATAAAGCTTACTTACTTGTAGCTCAATGGTCTTAATTTTTAAATAAAATAAATTATTATAGTATTGTGATGAAAGACATGAATGGGGGAATTATTTATGAATGAAATGTTGCTTTTATAGAGAGAGCCAGGCGTGTTATTTTTTTATGACGTCATTTGAATGAATTTCAGTTGTTTTCGATGAAGTTTTCAAATATAATAAATTATCGTAGTATTATGATAATTCTAAAATTTTTACCAAGGAATGTATTACATTTGAGAGATGTTTAAACCAGGCAATTTATACTTTAATGCCGTCATTTGAATGAAGTTAATTTTTTTCGATGAAGGTTTAAGGTTTCAAATATAATAAATCAATGTAGTATTGTGATAAGTTTTAAAATATTACCGAGGAATATATTGCATTTTTGACTTTTTAAAATAAAATTGCATTGAAGTTGGAAAGTGTTTCATAATCAATGCTTTAAGCATGATTGATCTTTCTTGTTCATTAATACCTTGGCAACTCCTGGTCTTAGAAACTCAAAACTTGGACTAAATTTATGGGGGCTATTTTAAGGCTATCCTCAAAATTTCATTAAATTCGGTTCAGCCGTTCTTCCGTGATGATGGGAGAAACAGACAGACAGACAGACTTATTTTCAATTTTATTTATACAGATTTTCCGTACAAAGAACGAGTATACTACTAGCATACATTATAGAGAAACTTGCAAGAGAGACGTGCAGATTACTAAAGTATTCTAAATTACATTGAATAATAAACTATTTAATTTAATTATCTCTGAAAAGAAGTACTCGAATGTCCGTCATCGCAATACAAAATTATATGACAGGCAGATCTGATGAATAAAACATCTTGGTGCCGTTTCTACACAAAATTGTAAAAAAATATGAAATTGGATTAAAATATGCCATAATAAAACGCTATGAAATTGGATCAACATATATCAAAATAAAAGAACTAAAATTGTATAAAAGATATACACTTACACTTTTTATTCAGGTTCCACAATTGGCTAAGCACAACTCAAGAGTTTGAAACATATTTGCCAAAATATAACAGATGACTTCAGAAACTGAAAATATCCATAATCCCCGTGACCTTTCAACCTGAAAATCGTAATTGATATAATCCAGTCAAAAATGTAATTCCGATAAAAAATTTTATTTACATTTCGGAATTATTTAAATCGGAAAAGATTTAATAAAAATGGTCTGCCGTATAAATTCATTGAGTTTAATCCGGTTGCTTAGCAACATACTATCGTTTGCATAATGCTATGGAAACCTATTCTGACCATGCTCATGAAGTTGGAAGGAATTAACTTTTGCAGGTTGGAAAACATATTTGGCACAAAATCGCTCATTTGGCGATGTATGTTTGACTGCTACTTTACTGTAATGTATACACTGTGAACTTTCATGGAACGCAATTGTTCATCTTTCAGATATTCCAAACAAATATAAAAATGAATGCATTGAAACAAAATTTCGAGAATCAGCTTCTGAAATTTTAATGTTGACTCCACGTTGCTTATTTAGAGATTGTATAAATGCTATTTCCCGGATTGTAATGAATTTTTTTAATTAAAAAGTTCGTTCACAGAGTAGTTTATAATAGTTGCATGTAAATGTTTATGTGTAGTGTAGCTTGAAATTTGTAATTTCTGTGTTTTACTTTCAAAATTATATTGCCTTTTATATTTTTAATACGAATATATTTAATAAAGTGTTCAGTGGCGCTATCTGTGATATATAATTCAAGGATTCTTTCCAGTCCGTGTTTAAATCAGTTTAAAAATATTGATTTATTTTTCTTTAGTTTAATATGTACGATAGGATAGCATACCACTTAATTAATCAATTCTTTATTTGTACTTGATCCATTACAATTCTATACTGAGAATTTAATGTTAAAGGATGTAATAAAATTATACAAAATGTAAAAACCCAGAAAATATTCAAAACTAACATTTTGGGACTTTTAAATCTATTCGAAGAATTATAATATTCAATATTTTTATTTATTTTAAGATATTTAAATATTTTATGGTATTTAGTTATGCTCTAATAGCAGCGAATTTCCAGTATCCAAAACGACACATTATTTGTCTAGGTTTTAAGCATTATTATCATTAGCAAGTATCCAACACAAAGAACATTTTATTGAAAATATATTTTGTATTTTAATTTGGTACAAGTGGGTAAATAAATGTGAAAATAAGTTTCTAATTAAAAAAAAATATTTTCTATATAAGATGAAGCAGATGTGTTACTTCTTAGATAAAAGACCAACAAGAAAGATCAATCATGCTTAAAGCATTGATTATGAAACACTTTCCAACTTCAATGCAATTTTATTTAAAGATGCCTAAAATGCAATACATTCCTCGGTAATATTTTAAAACTTATCACAATACTACATTAATTTATTATATTTGAAAACTTAAACCTTCATCGAAAAAAAAGAACATTCAAATGACGGCATTGAAATATAAATGACCTGGTTTAAACATCTCTAAAATGTGATATATTCCTCGGTAATAATTTTAGAATTATCATGATACTACGATAATTTATTATATTTGAAGACTTCATCGAAAACAACTGAAATTCATTCAAATGACGTCATAGAAAAAATAACACGTCTGGCGGCTCTCTCTATAAAAGCAGCATTTCATTCATAAATAATTTCCCATTCATGTCATTCATCACAATGCTATAATAAATTATTTTATTTAAAAATTAAGACCATAGAGCTACAAGTAATTGAACTATATGCGTAAAACTTCATCGACAAAAATCGTCCTTCTCTTTGTAAAATCAGTGAATATTTCATTCATATCAGCTATGCAGACTCCGTGAACTAAATGATTTTGTGTTAAAGAAATACAGTAATTCTAATACAACTCATTCTGCATATTTTGCAGCTTACATATTACATAGGTGAAAAATAGGCTTCGTTGTAGAAATAATCAAATTTGGATGAGCATATAAACTCAAATATATTGTAATTGCGTTGTTTTAGTATGTAGATGCATGGATACAACACTCAATATGAATTAAAAAGAACTTTAAAAATCGCGATTTTGAAACAAAATGGATGCCTTATATCATTTTGAAGTGGGTCATGTGATCTTTTCATATCATGGTCACGTGATCGCTTCATATAGGAAGTTTTTTTATTATATTTTTTCAACCCGGGTTCAATAAAAACCTAATTGAGTGATATTATTCATTTATATCCTCATAGGTCCTACAAACCGTCTGAACAACATACTAAAATTTCAGTTTGACTAAGTCATTTTTACGGCAGTTATCGTGCTAACGGACACGCAGATAGACAGACAGACAGAATGAACAAAGTCATAAACACTTTTCAACTGTGTTGTAAAGTGTTAAAGAGATATATACTTTATATATATATATATATATATATACTGCTATACATAAGTTTAGTAGTTCTATATGACACTATACTCTATGTTCAATGCTTTCTGTTGAAAATTTATTTTTTCCCCAGGATAAAATTTCCTTGGAATTGCAAACGATATTATTCACATCTTTATCGTTTTCTGACATTATAATTTCAATAATTATCAGGAAAAGGAAACTGTAACAATTTAAAGATGCGATGTGAAAGATTAAAAGTAACTTGCACTATATTGTTATAGGCAATAGGCATAAACACGTTCCAATGCCAGTTTACGGGGGCCCCATACCATAAAGTATCGCCAAAGCCCAAAGTATAGGGGTTGCTAGAAAATATATGAATCCGAAAGTTCCTTCCACAGCCAGCTGACGCAAGGAGCAGACACTAGTCACATATCCACAGACATATTTTCAATATTTTTATATAGAAAAAGGCTTATTTTGCTTCTGATACACTTAATACCAGTTGAATACTTATTTAAATTACACTTATTTAAATTATAGACAGTGTTTAACGAAATTTTCACTTTACCGTTTTTTCAGACGGAAATCAGAATGAATTTTTATATTTGTAAATAGCCATTTTACTCCTCTGTGCCTTGTAAAATCGTATTAATGATAAATGTTTTGAGAATAAATATGCAAAAATAAAAAATAAAAATCTGATGTGGGCAACACATGACTTTCCTTATATAATGAAATGAATTTACTACTTTTACAGTAAAATAAATAGGTTTTTCTTCTAGTAGATACTAATATCCTTTCCAAGATATTGAATTTTCGACAATTAGTCGTCATTTTCATTGATTTAGCGTCATTTTTATCTATTTGGCGAGATTTTTATTAATTTGGCAACATTTAAAAAAGTCGCCAAGTTGGCGACATTCCGCCAATTTCGTCGCCAAAATCTCGCCAAGCATTATGGACGAAGAAATAAGTTGTTCTTACAGCAGATAAATTGGCGTTCAAATGCAAAAGTATTACTCAAAGTATATTTTTTCATGAATGGAACGAGCTAGATCCACGAGAATGATGTCACCCAATTTATCGCATGGTATGACATATGAAAAGTGAACATGTTTCTGTATAGGAAATATATTTTTTTCATTTTAAATGACTTTTTAATAATTTTTTTGAAAAATGTGCAATATCTCGAGAACGGTTCATGTTAGCGTTCTAAAATTTATGTCAATCGTTTTCTAATAAAAAATTACCATAAGAAATCTATTTGTGTAACTTTATTAGTGGTTTTGATTTTTTGACGATTTTTTCAAAATTTTATTCGAAAATTTAGGGGGTTCTGAACTTTCGATTACATATAAAAACAATAGGCTTCCAGTGTTTACGGATTGTGATTTTTGTACCAAATTTGGTTCGAATCGGTCCATTCGTTCGTCAGTTATCGTCTCCACAGACTCACTGACACACACACACATACTTTCACACACACACACACACACAGGTGGGCAAGACCTGTAAAACGAGGACGCTGTGTGTATCCTATCAAACCGAGAACCCTATTAAGGAATATATTTTTGGTGAAAACATTAATGATTTCCCAGTTAAAATACAGTATACTTTTCATTTCTACTTCGTAATTTAAAAAAAATTAATTATTTCAACGCATGTTTTTTTCAACCAAAATGGGGACCTGGTGTTACACATCTAATATATACACACCGTAAATTGCGGACCCGTGTCACACACCGTAAATTGCGGACCCGTGTCACACACCGTAAATTGCGGACCCGTGTCACACACCGTAAAGTGCGGACCCGTGTCACACACCGTAAAGCGCGGACCCGTGTCACATACCGTAAATAGCGGACCTGTTTCACACACCGTAAATTGCAGACCTATTTCACACACAGTAAATCGTGGACATGGTTCACACACAGTAAATCGCGGACCTGTTTCATACATCTACAAACAGGGGACTTGTCTCATAGATACATCCAGGGACGTATATACAAAAATAGTTTTTGGGCGTCAAACCTCCGGCTTAGTTTGATTTTTGTTTACCATGGATCCGAAGCATCGTTAGGCATTTTTTGGGAGGGCATAAGCCCCTCCCACCTAATGTGTGTGAAGAAGCGTCCCCCCCCCCAAAAAAAAAAAATAAAAGTAGTATAAATATATTTTTCTTTACTATTTCGAATAATATTTATATTTTCGCATTAAAGTTTGAAATTTGCAACGTATTACCCTCTCAATTTTCTGCAGTGAAATTTCGCTAGTTCTTAATATTAGTCACTTGAGACCGGAGATCTTATTAAGCTTAAAAAATAAGTAAAACTGTAGTCAACAACCATCTGACACTTATCCAGTCTCGGTCTGAACCATTGACATTATAGGCGCCAGAAGGATTTTTCCCAGGAGGAGGCAAAAGATGCATTGCACACACGCACGCACATACATGCATAAAATATACAATGAAATCTGTAGAATCCAGAGGACAGGAGGCGGCAAATGCCTATCTCCGGCCCCAATCTTCGGCGCCTATGATTAACAAGTGTCATAGTCTATAAGGGGTAATCAGGTATCGTCGGAAACGATAGGCTTTTGATTTAAGAAGCTCTTAAACAGTCTGAAAAATTGAAATTGATTTTTATGAAACGAAAATTAAAAACCACTTTTTCTCCCTTTTGTCCTCCTGTAAATCAATTGTTATTTTATAAAATAAATTAGCCTAAATTGACAAAATTGTATAACTGTTTATGAACATTGATAGAGAAAGTTTTTATTGTTTTATTTTGAAATTAATATGAAACATATATTTTCCTAAATTTTCGAGCATGATGAATATTAGACTCACAAATAAATTAAAATTGCATTGATATATTATTAATTATTATTTGAACCTCATTTTGCAGTCACTCAGTTCAATATCAAAGTTATCACATATCTTTTATTCTGATTTTACAGATTTCAAATACATTTAACAAGGTGTATTGTTTAATTTCATATTTCTTATGCATGTACGTTTTGAAAACAAAACTGCTTTCCCCTTTTTAGGATTTTTTATTAAACTAACATGATAGTATTAATAATGATAATACACTTACATTTTATTGCAATAGGAGAGGTACATACTTTGCTGTGTAACTATTTATATATTTTACTTATAATTTTTTGTAGGGATTTAAAAAGCTTCAAATACTTAACAAAAGCAAAAATAATTGAAAATTTTCAAGCATATCATGAATTAAAAATCCACGATCAAAAATTGGCATTAAAGGAGGATTTTTAATTAAAATTTCATAAATACTGATTTAAAATAATAAATTTCCGCATGTTAACATGGAAAATTATTAAGGCATAGCTGTTATTTATGTTTATACAAGCAAACACGGGCACCGACATGGGAGAGCCATGCCCCCCCCCCCCCTTCAGTTTTCGATTTTCTATATAATAAATTTTTTTTAAAAATTTCAACATTTTTTAACTTTGAGAGAGTTATATTTGCTGATACGGTTCCAAACTGTCATATGAAGTAGACATGCAATTAAAAATGAAACTGTACTTCCCCAAAGTTTTCACAACATTTATTAGAAGAAAAAACAATAAATGCGGACGATCCGCATTAAAGCGACCCCCCCCCCCCCACCTCAAAACGCCAACGTACTTGGTGAACGACTCCATATCCAGAAGAGTATATGCGAGAATTGAGAGTTAAATTTAAAATACGTATTGATTGAATGCCAAATGGGGTAGGAGGGTGGGAGGAAGACGCTTTTCGCTCTCTTAAGATATGGAAATTCATAAAATTGATCTATATAAATTCAAATAATTTCGTTAGAATCGTTATGCTGAACATACGTTACACAGTCAAACCTCGATATAAGGTATAAGGTCACCCTTACGTATTTGAAAAAACTGACCCTATAAGCGGGGTGATCTTATATGTGGACATGGAACATTTCAGCCTGAAGCGATGGTAATTTAACTGCATACTGATCAGTAGTGTAAACATGAAATAAAAATAAAAGTACATTACATTTTAATTTAATTCATTTATAAACCCAGAACTATGATAAATACTGCAAAAACAGTTTTAATAAGGAAACAAAAAACACGCACTCATTGAAGCTCCCCTTCCCAGAAGCAGAAAAGCAAGTCTCTATTGTCTATTTTTAGATTTTGGATTTAGGTACAATTGACAGCTTTAGCAGCACTTTCACTTTGACCATTGTTACGAGAATGTCAAACTCTATTTGTCGAGTTGACAAAATCGTCTTTTTGCGTAGACACCAAGGCAGGACGGCAAAAGGAGCAATTTGGCGGCAGGTACTAGGTAGAAAGGGGTGGAGGTACTGAATTCCCTTGTGTAATTTGCTGCTGGTGAGAGTCGAACCCTTTACATTTTCCCCCGTTGTAGAGTAAAAGGTTGGGTGTGATGTCAACAAAATCCTGGTCACGTTTGGATAATGCCCAGTTGTCCATCGAAACAGACTGCTTTAACTGCAGACACTACTTCATTGTATTATTTAAAGGTTTACAGTATAGCCTGAATAACTTAGAGCTTTATAGGTACGTACATGTGTTACAACCATGGGCAGATACAGACTTTGCAAAAGGTGGAGGGAACCATTCAAAAGGAGGGCCCAACATCCAATTTCAACTTTGTTCCCATACGCATAGAACTAATGTTAGTTTTCATCATAAAGGGGGGGGGGGGGGCACTAGGTCTCAATCCCCGCCTGGTTCCAACCAGTGGCGTAACTATAAGCTTAGGGGCCCTTAGCACAGTTTCAAAGGAATCTAAGAAAAAATGGCCGAGGGAAAATATAGCCGTGGAAAAAATGGCAGAGGAAATAAATGGCCGCTGAAAAATTTAATTGTAAATGAGGGGACCTTTATTTTTAGCTTTGCCCCAAATAGAGGTAATGCCATTTTTGTAAATTTGTTTACACCCTGGATCAGGATATTTTATTCTTCCGATCTCCTTCTAAAGATAATTTTATATAGCAGAAACAGAGATTCTGAAACTTAATTTGGGAGAATTAAATGGTTTAATAGAATTCTTTGAATAACAATATCATTTAGAATACAAAGAATTTGCAAATAATTGTGAATTTAAAGTTTTTATATTATATATTCCGTACGAATAACAGATATACCTGCCAGTAATTCCATATATTTAATCAATGATTGAACCCATTGGTAATATTTTAGCGTATTCCGATTTATAATAAAATATTAGTTTTACAAAATTTATAGTCACCACTTCTATTGTATGATATGAAAATGTGAGTTACATTTTAATTGCATAAATATTGGTCTAGATCTTATAAAAACTAAAATAAAGATGTTGATCCTATAAAATTTGTTTTTTGCTAGTTTTCTAATTCTTTAGACACATTAGGTTCAAAATCCAAGGAATGAAAAAATGATGCGAAAGGCAAATATATGACAAATGTGAGATTTCTAACATCTCCGGTATTCAAGTTATTATTCTAAAAATACACGTGTACATTCCTATTGCGCGGCCCCAGGATGGACTGGGATGATAATTTTCAAAATTCAATAATATTGAATCCGTATCAGTCATTATCTGAGCTATCTATATCTATAACAGTTTCCGATAAATAAATGTTTTATGTAAAATTTTTGAAACGAAATTAGAAAATATACCGTAAGTGGAAATCTTTAGTGAACTACTACCCTATATCTCTTCTTAAATTGGATGCTGAATCCCTATCATTTATCCTCTAAGCTATCATTTGTTATCAAAGATTTTAAAAGAGATCGAACCTTTTACAAAAGATCGGATTTTTTAAATAAAAAATATTTAAAATTTTGAAATAATAAATTTCGCATAAAAACTTTTTAGGCAATACATTTTAAAGCATATTTATCTTTTATAATGATTTTTTAATTAAAAAAATGCTAACATTTTATTAGCTTCCGCACGTAATTTATCGTACTATATTTCATTCGATGTATTTAATATATCTGGGATATCATGCTCCATAGCAAAAAGTAAAATTCCCAATATCTCGAAAACCTCTCTTAATAATAGGGTCTACCACTATTCTGTTAAAGTAACTTGCAAAGCCTTCACCACATTTGTTAATAATGAATGTATTTCAAATTTCTTACTGTTTACTTTAAATAAAACATATTGAGAATTGCACATTTTGCAAATCGCATTTAATTCACTTATAAATAGAAAAAAATATATATTAATAAGAAAGATCAATCATGCTTAAAGCATTGATTATGAAACACTTTCCAACTTAGTGCAATTTTATTTAAAAAAGTCGAAAATGAAATACATTCCTCGGTAATATTTTAAATCTTATCACAATACTACATAATTTATTATATTTGAAAACTTAAACCTTCATTGAAAAAAATGCACTTCATTCAAATGACGGCATTGAAATATAAATTTCCTGGTTTAAATATCTCTAAAATGAGATACATTCCACGGTAATATTTTTAAAACTATCATAATACTACGATAATTTATTATATTTGAAAACTTCATCGAAAACAATTGAAATTCATTCAAATGACGTCATAGAAAAATAACACGCCTGGATCTCTCTATAAAAACAGCATTTCATTCATAACTTTCTCCCATTCAGATCATTCATCACAATACTATAATAATTTATTTTATTTAAAAATTAAGACCATGGAGCTGCAAGTAATCAAACTCTATGCGGAAAACTTCATTGAAAAAAATCGTCCTTCTCTTGTAAAATCAATGAATATTTCATTCATATCAGCTACGCAGACTCCATGGACTAAATGATTTTGTGTTAAAGAAATACAAAACTTCTAATACAACTCATTCTACATATTTTGCTGTTTACATTTTACATAGGTGAAAAGTAGGCCTAGTTGTAGAAATAATCAAATTTCGATGAGCATTTAAACTCAAATATATTGTCATTGCGTTGTTTCAGTATGTAGATGCACAGAATTTAAGCAAAAATAAAGTAGTTTTAGGACGGACACACACACACACACACACACACACACACACACACACACATACACACACACAGACATCACTTCAAAAATGTTTGATTCGTGATCAGGGATGCTTGAAACGTGCTCTCCTGTCGAAAACTCGAATTCGAATTTTCGACCCCGTCACAATACTTTCCTTATACATTATGTATATAAGGAAAGTAATAATGTGAATAAAATATCAATACATACTGTTACATCCAATTATAAATGGGAATAAAATGTTAAATATAGAAATTGTGTTGTGTGCATATTCAAAGTATAGTTCAAATTTTTTTCCTGATACGTGATTGTACAAGCTGATCATGTAAGTAGTAAAAAATGCCTTTTAATTTGAGTCATCCGGAGGTAAATTCTTAGCTGATTTTTAATTGTCCTACAATACATAATTTATAATGTAACGCATTGTAATGGATGTTTAAATTTCAGCTCGCACAACTTCGATAGATTTAAACAGTTTAAACAACCCTAAACGAAAATAAAACCCTGAAGCCCGTGGTGACCGTTTCAAAAGAAATAAGTTATTTTTAATTTTATCTAAGTCTAAAGAAGAAAAATTAACTGTGAACTTAAGATTACTAAGGAAGAAAATTGAAAAAAAAATTGAAAGGAGCAAATATTCACATTTAATATTTTGGACAATGGGATCACTCTAATGTGAAAATATTTAACAGAAAAATAATTTACATTTCAAATACTTTTTAAAGAAAAGAAAAAAAAATCTGATGTGTGCAGCACATGACTTTCCTTATATAATGCAATGAACTTACTACTTTTACAGTTAAAAATAAATAGGTTATTCTTATAGTAGATACTCGTGAATTTTCGTCAATAAGTCGTCATTTTCATTGATTTAGCGTCATTTTTATCCATTGGCGAGATTTCCGTTAATTTGGCAACATTTAAAAGTCGCCAAGATAGCGATATTTCGCCAAAATCATCGCCAAAATCTCGCCAAGCGTTATGTACAAAGAAATAAGTTATTCTTATAGCAGATAAATGCATATTGGCGGTCAAATACAAATGTATTACTCAAAGTATATTTTCTCATGAATGGAACGAGCTAGATCCACGAGAATGATGTCACCCAATTTATCGCATGATATTACACATGAAAAGTGATCACGTTTCTCAAAAGTTAATATTTTTTTAATTTATGGGAATTTTTGATAAATTTATTTGAAAAATGAGCAATATCTCGAGAATGATTCATGCTAGCGTCCTAAAGTTTATGACAATCGTTTTCTAATTAAAAATTACATATGAAATGTCTATTTGCGTAATTTTATTGAGGGTTTTGATTTTTTGATGATTTTTTCAAAATTTCATTCGAAAATTTAGGGGGCTTCTGGACATTCGATTGCGTTTAAAAACAATAGGCTTCCAGTATTTACGGATTTTAATATTTGTACTAAATTTCATTCAAATCGCTTCATTTGTTCGTGAGATATCGCCTCCACAGACTCACTGACACACACACACACACACACACACACACACAGACAGACATCACCTCAAAAATGTTTGATTCGTAGTCAGGGATGCGTAAAACGTGCTCTCCCGTCGAAAACTCGATTTCGAACTTTCGACTCCGGCACAATATTTTCCTTATACATTATGTATATAAGGAAAGTAGTAACGAACCGCATTCAAGCAAAAATTCAATTAGCTAAGAAAAACGCTCCTGTTTTTAATATGAACACTAAATTCAAGCAGAATTCAAGTCGTCCTTACTAAATTCTAAATAAACCGAGTTAACTTTTATGCATAAAGCGGGTGAAAAGTATGCACCCAAAGAGCCTCGATATGACGGATTTCTACTGTATTGTGATATATGTTCAATTTTCATAAGTAATATCATGCGATAAATTTGGTGACATCATTTTTGAGGATCTAGCTCGTTCCATTCACGGGAAAAAATAACTTGGGTAATAATTTTGAATTCTGACGTTAATAGTCATTTATCTGAAATAAGAGTAACTCACTTCTCCGTCAACAACGCTTTGCGATATTTTAGTTGAATATCGCTATCTTGGCGGCTTTTTAAAATGTTGCAAAATTGACGAAAATTCTGTCAAATTGATAAAAATGGTACTAAATAAATAAAAATGGCTATTAACTCACGAAAGATCGATGGCCAACAGCCGTACCGTGCTGAAAACACCGGTTCTCGTTAGATCACCGAAGTCAGAAAGCATCGGACGCGGTTAGTACTTAGGTGGGTGACCACCTGGGAACACCGCGTGCTGTTGGCACATTTTGGGCGCGGTAGCCCGGTGGTTTGCGAGCTGGATTTCCACGCTGCCACAACTTCAGCCTTGTCGAATTATTTATTAAAATATTTGATTACATGAACTATATTGTTATTGAGGATGCTATAAATATTGGCAATTGTTTACTTAGAATTGCGCAAAATGTAAGTTAATTGGGTATTTTACATGCTGTCATCCGGAGAATCGCCATATGTTCAATTCAACGAAAAAAACACGATAACGTTAATCTTATAATTTTTTACTGTAAATATTGTAAATTCACTGCGTTATATAAGGAAAGTCATGTGCCTCCCACATCAGATTTTCATTTTAACAAACACAGGTGTATAACATTAGAGTGGAAAAACTGAGCATATTTATAACTCTACATAGTAAGATGTTAGACCTTTAGTTAATAGTGGTGTATCCTTCCCCCTCCTTATTCTTCAGTATTCTTATATATTCTTACTTTAAAACACAGAAGGTTAAAATCCCATTAATCACTTATATCGGAAAAAATGATTTATTTAGATTTGGTATCAAAATTCAAATCTGAAATTAAAAATCTAAATTGATAAATCGCTGGAGAATATAATCCTTTCTATAGACTCCTATACAAGTACCGAGGCTGCATTGTACTAGAAACGCTGGCACATAAATAAGTTAATAGCTTTTTGCTATTTTTTTTCAATTACGCCAGTATTCGAATTCAGGATAGGGACATATTCTTAAAAGCATTTAAACCCACAAACGTTTCGACGTAACGATAACTCTTTTAAACCAATGCTGAGGCCGCATATTATATCACTGTTCAAATTTTATACCAGAAAACACCCTAATCCAATATGCAAAATTTTTAAGAGGAATAATTTTTGATAGCCCTTTAGTAGCTACTTGTTACTGAGAGATAAAATGTATTCGTCGTTAACAATTTCAAAATAATTACTGTAAAAATGCAATGCATTGTTGAAAAACGGATAAACAGATTATATTCTGAAACTGCAAAAATAAAATTATTTACTACCAAAAAATTTTTTAAATCCTGCAAGTATGGTATATATTCCGAAAACAGACATTTCAATTATGAGTCAAGAAAAATTAGATTTCATGAACGGACAGAACTCTGCATAACAGGCCCCGCCTTAATTCGATAGGTTGGTAGTGCCCACGCCGACAATATTCCAGGGAAATTAGTGGAAGAGGTCCCTTCAATTCTTCCCTAAATTAGGAACTAGCAGCATACCAGTTCTTCGTACGGAGTATATAATATAAAGAAACTTGAAATTCATAATCATGCCCAAATTCTTATAGTATACTAAATGACATGTTTAATCAAAATATTCTGTTAAAATATTTAATATAATGCTCCTAAAAAGAAGTTTAAGAATCTCTGTTCTCGCTATATAAAATTATCTTCATGGACATATCTGAAGAATAAAACATCTTGGACCCCTTATGTAAGCAAATATAAAAAAAAATATGGAATTGAATCAATATATGCAAAATAAAAGCGTTAAAATTGTATGGGACCCGTACTAATTATATACGCGAATATTAGAAAATATAACCTGTATTAGTAGATTACATGTATAAATTGAAAATAAAAATAAACCCGTAATCTTTAAATCTGAAGACAGTCATTTATCCCAATATATGTCAAAATTAAAGTGCTAAAATTATATGGGAAGATATACACGTACTACTTATAATGTCCGATTATTAGTAGAAGATTACCCGTTTTACAATATGAGTCTCTAATGTTTTTTGGTAAAATACAACAGACGACGTAATAAATTGAATATATAATTAATCCCCGTAATCTTCATACCAGAAGACTGTACTTGAATCCAATATATATGCCAATATATGTCAAAATATATGCCAATATACCTGTACTACTTATATTCTCGTAGGTTAGAAGATATACCCGTGCATTCCTAGAAGATTACTCGTACAACGTACAATATGCGTGTGTCAGCAATTTTTGCCGCAATAAAACAATGGCGTAATAAATTAAAAATATCAGTAATCCCTGAATCAATAATTCCGGAAAATATCAATAATAATAATGTTTAAACCTGAAGAGTATAATTGATATTATCCAGTCCAAAATGAAATGGCAATGAAATTTATTTTATATACATATCTTCATTATTCAAATCGGAAAGGATTTAATAAAAATCGTCTGCCGCATAAACACATTGGATTTAAATCCGTTGCTAAGCGACATGATATCATTTGCTTCAAAGAAATTGGTAGAAAAAATCTCGTCTAAATAGTTATTTTTCTATGGAACATTTGGCGACAGTTTCGTCAAATTAGCGACATTTTAAAAAATCGCCAAATTTATCGCCAAGTGGGACTGTAGAACTGACAGTTCCACTTTGCGACAAATTGACGAAATATCATCACAATACTATCCCCTAACAAAAAACAATTAATATCATTTATGTAGCGCAATTTTATCAATTTCAAGATATTTTTATAGATTTGAAAATATTTTTAGCAATTTGGTGACATTTTAAAAATTCGCTAAATGTATTACTAAGTAGGATGGTTGGTCTGACAGATAAATGCTAACCAAATATCATTTCAGTACTCTCTTCTAACAAAACAAAAAAAATTTTCATTGATATGTAGAAGACCCAAGCCACACGACCAACCCGAAGGTTTATGGCAGCTGTTTGTGTGTCGTTTATTTCAATTTGGCGACATTTCCGTCAATTTGGCAAAGTTTAAGAAAAGTTGTCAAATTAGCGATATCCCTCCAAATTCTTAGCTTTGAATTTGCAGATCTGAATGAAACATTCTTATCCCGTTTCAATATACTAAATGAAAACACTACAATTGTATTAGAAGATATACCCGCTCTACTCTTTTTCTGTTTCTGCAATCGGCTATATGAATTTATTGGCTAAACACAATATATGAGTTTAGTAGCTAAATACGATATAAGCTTGAAAACTCTTTGCCAAAATAAATGAAATTGATGTACGCAGTCAGCAATTAATATAATTAAAAGAAAAATCATACCGTCCATGCATAAGATATACTTTTATATCCATTTTTCCATTTATTTATTATTTAAATCGAAAAAAAATAATACAAACATTAACAAACACATTTAATTTAATTGCGATGCCGAGCAACATGATATATCCTCCAAAAATGTTAAAATTTATTAACCACTAACAGCACACCCGTTATTCGTACGGAGTGTATAATTTAAAGAAACTTAAAGTTCGCAATCATGTGCAAATTCTATTAAAATATTAAATTTATTGCTCCTAAAGAGAAGTTTAAGAATATATGTTCTCACTATGCAAAATTATCTTCACGATCAGATCTGAAGAATAAAACATCCTGCCCCCTTTTGTAAGCAAATTTACAGAAGAAAAAATAGGAATTGAATGAATATAAGCAACCCCGTACTAATTATATTGTCGCAGATCAGAAAATATGCCAATGTGTCAGTAGAAGATTACCCGTATTACAATATGCGTCTCAAAAATATTTGCCAAAATAAAAGAGATGACATAATAAATTGAAAACATCAATATCCGTACTCTTTATACCAGAAGGTCGTAATTGATTCCAATATATGCCAATATATATCAAAACATATGTCATTATACCTGTACTACTTATATTCTCGTAGATTAAAAGATATACACGTGTATTTGTAGAAGATTAGTACAGCATACAATATATGAGTTTAAACAATTTTTGACATAATAAAATAATTGCATAATAACTTGAAAATATCAATAATCCTTGAATCAATAATCCCCGAAAATATAAATAATAATAATTTTTAAACCTGAAGACCGTAATTGATATTATCCAGTCAAAAATGCTATAAGAAAAATCAAATCGTTCTTTTCTAAAATATATTTTTATATCCATTTATTTATTATTCAAATCGAAAAAATAATTATTAAAATTAACAGACAGATTTAATTTAATTGCGTTTCTGAGTAACATGATATAAGATAGAATCTTATAACATGTTAAATATGTCATGTCTTATAACATAAACTGCGAAATTAAATAACGATTTTGATTTCTCTATACTTCTCATTGTTCCGTAAAAGCTTGTTTTAAATAAACCATGAACCATGGAGATAGATTTCCCCTTTAAATCATGTTTCAAACAATTCATGTTTTCAGAAAGTGACTAATTAACGCAAAAAATCTCCCATCAAACTCAGAGATTAAATTTTAATTCACTTTCAAACGATTTTCAAGCTTTTCGTTTGGATAAACCACGGAGTTAGGGAGTAGAACTCCTAGGAAAAAGTTTCGTTTTTCATTAATATCTCGACAACCCCAGGTCTTAGAAACTCGAAACTTGGACAAAATTTATGGGGGGATATTTCAAAGCTATTCACCAAATTTCATTCAATTCGGTTCAGCCGTTTTTCCGTGATGATGAGACAAACGAAAATTTCGTTTTTTACTAATATCTCGAGAACCACTGGCCGTAGAAACTCAAAACACGGATATAATTTTAAGTGGGACTATTTCTAGGCTACCCACAAAATTTCATCAAATTCGGTTCAGCCGTTCTCCCGTGATGGTGTGACAAACAGACAGACAGACAGACAGACAGACAGATTTTCATTTTTATTTATATAGATTACTAGCAGCATACCCGTTCTTCGTACGGAGTATATAATATAAAAAAAACTTATAATTCTCAATCATGTGCAAATTCTGTTGAAATATTAAATTAATTGCTCATAAAGATAATTTTAAGAATATGTGTTCTCACTATGCAAAATTATCTTCACGGGCAGATCTGAAGAATAAAACATCCTGGCTCCTTTTGTAAGCAAATTTACAAAAGAAAAAGGAATTGAATCAATATATGCAACCCCGTACAACTTATATTGTCGCAGATTAGTTAATATGCCAGTGTGTTAGTAGAAGCTTACCCGTATTGCAATATGAGTCTCAAAAATATTTGCCAAAATAAAAGAGATGACGTAATAAATTGAAAGTATCAAAAATCCCCGTAATCTTAATACCAGAAGGTCGTAATTGATTCCAATATATGCCAATATATATCAAAATATATGCCAATATACATGTACTACTTATATTCTCGTAGATTAGAAGATATACCCGTGCATTTGTAGAAGATTACTCGTACAACGTACTGAGTTTCAACAATTTTCGTCATAATAAAACAATGGCATAATAATTTGAAAATATCAATAATTCCTGAATCAACAGTCCCCGAAAATATCAATAATAATGATGTTTAAACCTGTAGACCGTAATTGATATTATCCAGTCAAAAATGCAATGTCAATGAAATTTATTTTATATACATATTTTTATTATTTAAATCTGAAAAGATTTAATAAAAATCGTATGTCGCATAACACATTGGATCCGTCGCTAAGCGACATGATGTCATTTGCTTCAAATAAATTGATGGAAATCATATCGTCTGAATAATGCGATCTCCAAGGAAGATTTGGCGACATTTTCGTCAATGTAGCGATAACTTAAAAAATCGCCAAATTTTTCGCAAGTGGGACTGTAGAACTCATAGTCCCATTTTGCGACAAATTGACGAAACATCATCAAAATACTATCCCCTAACAAAACACAATTAATTCCATTTATTAAGCGCGATTTTATCAATTCCATGATATTTTTATGGATTTACAAATATGTTTATCAATTTGGTGATATTAAAAAAATTCGTTAAATGTGTTACTAAGTAGGATGGATGGACTGACCGACAAATGCTACAGAAACATCATTTCAGTACTCTATTCTAAAAAAACAAATTTAATTTCATTGAATTGGGTTATTTTTATCAATTTGGAGACATTTCCGCTAATTTGGTAAAGTTTAAGAAAAGTTACCAAGTTATTTAGAGGTATTCCGCTAAATTCGTAGCTCTAAATTTGCAGATCTGAAGAATAAAATATTTTGATCCCGTTTGTATATACTAAATGAAAATACTAAAATTGTATTAGAAGATACATACACCTGTTCTACTCTTTTTCTGCTTCAACAATCGGCCAAATGAATTTATTGGGTAAACACAATATATGAGTTTATTAGCTAAACACAATATATGAGCTTGAAACCTCTTTGCTAAAATAAATGAAAGTGATGTACGCAGCCCGCAATTTATATAATTAAAAGAACAATCAAACCGTTCGTTCATAAAATGTATTTTTACATCCATTTATTTATTATTCAAATAGTAGAAAAAATAATAATAAATATTAACAACACATTTAATTTCATTCCGTTGCCGAGCAACATGATATAAGATAGAATCTTCCTCATAAAATGCGAAATTAAATAGCCATTTTGATTTCTTTATACTTTTCATCGTTGAGTAAAAGCTTGTGAAAGGTAACCCATGGAGGTAGCTTTTTCCATTTAAATTCATGTTTTAAACAATTCATGTTTTCCGGTAGTGACTAATTAATGCAAAAATCCTGCACCAAACTCGGAAATAAAATTTTATTTCCTTTTGACGTTTTAAACAAACGATTTTTATCCTTTCCATTTGGATAAACCACGGAGTTGGAGAGTAGAACTCCTAGGAAAAAGTTCCGTTTTTCATTAATATCTCGGCAACCCCTGGTCTTAGAAACTCGAAACTTGGACTAAATTTATGGGGGTCTATTTCAAGGCTATCCACAGAATTTCATTAAATTCGGTTCAGCCATTTTCCCGTGATGATGAGACAAACGAAAATTTTGCTTTTTAATAATATCTCGAGAACCACTGGTCGTAGAAACTCAATACATGGAGTAAATTTTAAGTGGGGCTATTTCTAGGCTACCCACAAAATTTCATCAAATTCGGTTCAGCCGGTCTCCCGTGATGTTGGGACAAACAGACAGACAGACAGACAGAAACACACAGACAGACCGACAGACTTTATTTATATAGATTACTAGCAGCATACCCGTTCTTCGTACGGAGTATATAATATAAAGAAACTTGAAATTCATAATCATGCCCAAATTTTTATAGTATACTAAATGACATGTTTAATCAAAATATTCTGTTAAAATATTTAATATAATGCTCCTAAAAAGAAGTTTAAGAATCTCTGTTCTCGCTATATAAAATTATCTTCATGGACATATCTGAAGAATAAAACATCTTGGACCCCTTATGTAAGCAAATATAAAAAAAATATGGAATTGAATCAATATATGCAAAATAAAAGCGTTAAAATTGTATGGGACCCGTACTAATTATATACGCGAATATTAGAAAATATAACCTGTATTAGTGGATTACATGCATAAATTGAAAATACCAATAAACCCGTAATCTTTAAATCTGAAGACAGTCATTTATTCCAATATATGTCAAAATTAAAGTGCTAAAATTACATGGGAAGATATACACGTACTACTTATAATGTCCCATTATTAGTAGAAGATTACCCTTTTGCAATATGAGTCTCAAATGTTTTTTGGTAAAATACAACAGACGACGTAATAAATTGAATATATAATTAATCCCCTTAATCTTCATACCAGAAGACTGTACTTGATTCCAATATATATGCCAATATATGTCAAAATATATGCCAATATACCTGTACTACTTATATTCTCGTAGGTTAGAAGATATACCCGTGCATTCCTAGAAGATTACTCGTACAACGTACAATATGCGTGTGTCAGCAATTTTTGCCGCAATAAAACAATGGCGTAATAACTTAAAAATATCAATAATCCCTGAATCAATAATTCCGGAAAATATCAATAATAATAATGTTTAAACCTGAAGAGTATAATTGATATTATCCAGTCCAAAATGAAATGGCAATGAAATTTATTTTATATACATATCTTCATTATTCAAATCGGAAAGGATTTAATAAAAATCGTCTGCCGCATAAACACATTGGATTTAAATCCGTTGCTAAGCGACATGATATCATTTGCTTCAAATAAATTGGTAGAAAAAATATCGTCTAAATAGTTATATTTCTATGGAACATTTGGCGACAGTTTCGTCAAATTAGCGACATTTTAAAAAATCGCCAAATTTATCGCCAAGTGGGACTCTTTTTCTGTTTCAACAATCGGCTATATGAATTTATTGGCTAAACACAATATATGAGTTTAGTAGCTAAATACGATATAAGCTTGAAAACTCTTTGCCAAAATAAATGAAATTGATGTACGCAGTCAGCAATTAATATAATTAAAGGAAAAATCAAACCGTCCATTCATAAGATATACTTTTATATCCATTTATCCATTTATTTATTATTTAAATCGAAAAAAAATAATAAAAACATTAACAAACACATTTAATTTGCGATGCCGAGCAACATGATATATCCTCCTAAAATGTTAAAATTTATTAACCACTAACAGCACACCCGTTATTCGTACGGAGTGTATAATTTAGAGAAACTTAAAGTTCGCAATCATGTGCAAATTCTGTTAAAATATTAAATTTATTGCTCCTAAAGAGAAGTTTAAGAATATATGTTCTCACTATGCAAAATTATCTTCACGATCAGATCTGAAGAATAAAACATCCTGCCCCCTTTTGTAAGCAAATTTACAGAAGAAAAAATAGGAATTGAATGAATATATGCAACCCCGTACTAATTATATTGTCGCAGATCAGAAAATATGCCAATGTGTTAGTAGAAGATTACCCGTATTACAATATGCGTCTCAAAAATATTTGCCAAAATAAAAGAGATGACGTAATAAATTGAAAACATCAATAATATCCGTACTCTTTATACCAGAAGGTCGTAATTGATTCCAATATATGCCAATATATATCAAAACATATGTCAATATACCTGTACTACTTATATTCTCGTAGATTAAAAGATATACACGTGTATTTGTAGAAGATTCGTACAACATACAATATATGAGTTTAAACAATTTTTGTCATAATAAAATAATTGCATAATAACTTGAAAATATCAATAATCCTTGAATCAATAATCCCCGAAAATATAAATAATAATAACTTTTAAACCTGAAGACCGTAATTGATATTATCCAGTCAAAAATGCTACAAGAAAAATCAAATCGTTCTTTTCTAAAATATATTTTTATATCCATTTATTTATTATTCAAATCGAAAAAATAATTATTAAAATTAACAGACAGATTTAATTTAATTGCGTTTCTGAGTAACATGATATAAGATAGAATCTTATAACATGTTAAATATGTCATGTCTTATAACATAAACTGCGAAATTAAATAACGATTTTGATTTCTCTATACTTCTCATTGTTCCGTAAAAGCTTGTTTTAAATAAACCATGAACCATGGAGATAGATTTCCCCTTTAAATCATGTTTCAAACAATTCATGTTTTCAGAAAGTGACTAATTAACGCAAAAAATCTCACATCAAACTCAGAGATTAAATTTTAATTCACTTTCAAACGATTTTCAAGCTTTTCGTTTGGATAAACCACGGAGTTAGGGAGTAGAACTCCTAGGAAAAAGTTCCGTTTTTCATTAATATCTCGACAACCCCAGGTCTTAGAAACTCGAAACTTGGACAAAAGTTATGGGGGGATATTTCAAGGCTATTCACCAAATTTCATTAAATTCGGTTCAGCCGTTTTTCCGTGACGATGAGACAAACGAAAGTTTCGTTTTTTACTAATATCTCGAGAACCACTGGTCGTAGAAACTCAAAACACGGATATAATTTTAAGTGGGGCTATTTCTGAGCTACCCACAAAATTTCATCAAATTCGGTTCAGCCGTTCTCCCGTGATGGTGTGACAAACAGACAGACAGACAGACAGACAGACAGACAGACAGACAGACAGACAGACAGACAGACAGATTTTCATTTTTATTTATATAGACTAGCAGCATACCCGTTCTTCGTACGGAGTATATAATATAAAGAAACTTGAAATTCATAATTATGCCCAAATTCTTATAGTACACTAAATGACATGTTTAATCAAAATATTCTGTTAAAATATTTAATATAATGCTCCTAAAAAGAAGTTTAAGAATCTCTGTTCTCGCTATATAAAATTATCTTCATGGACATATCTGAAGAATAAAACATCTTGGACCCCTTATGTAAGCAAATATAAAAAAAATATGGAATTGAATCAATATATGCAAAATAAAAGCGTTAAAATTGTATGGGACCCGTACTAATTATATACGCGAATATTAGAAAATATAACCTGTATTAGTGGATTACATGCATAAATTGAAAATACCAATAAACCCGTAATCTTTAAATCTGAAGACAGTCATTTATTCCAATATATGTCAAAATTAAAGTGCTAAAATTACATGGGAAGATATACACGTACTACTTATAATGTCCCATTATTAGTAGAAGATTACCCTTTTGCAATATGAGTCTCAAATGTTTTTTGGTAAAATACAACAGACGACGTAATAAATTGAATATATAATTAATCCCCTTAATCTTCATACCAGAAGACTGTACTTGATTCCAATATATATGCCAATATATGTCAAAATATATGCCAATATACCTGTACTACTTATATTCTCGTAGGTTAGAAGATATACCCGTGCATTCCTAGAAGATTACTCGTACAACGTACAATATGCGTGTGTCAGCAATTTTTGCCGCAATAAAACAATGGCGTAATAACTTAAAAATATCAATAATCCCTGAATCAATAATTCCGGAAAATATCAATAATAATAATGTTTAAACCTGAAGAGTATAATTGATATTATCCAGTCCAAAATGAAATGGCAATGAAATTTATTTTATATACATATCTTCATTATTCAAATCGGAAAGGATTTAATAAAAATCGTCTGCCGCATAAACACATTGGATTTAAATCCGTTGCTAAGCGACATGATATCATTTGCTTCAAATAAATTGGTAGAAAAAATATCGTCTAAATAGTTATATTTCTATGGAACATTTGGCGACAGTTTCGTCAAATTAGCGACATTTTAAAAAATCGCCAAATTTATCGCCAAGTGGGACTCTTTTTCTGTTTCAACAATCGGCTATATGAATTTATTGGCTAAACACAATATATGAGTTTAGTAGCTAAATACGATATAAGCTTGAAAACTCTTTGCCAAAATAAATGAAATTGATGTACGCAGTCAGCAATTAATATAATTAAAGGAAAAATCAAACCGTCCATTCATAAGATATACTTTTATATCCATTTATCCATTTATTTATTATTTAAATCGAAAAAAAATAATAAAAACATTAACAAACACATTTAATTTGCGATGCCGAGCAACATGATATATCCTCCTAAAATGTTAAAATTTATTAACCACTAACAGCACACCCGTTATTCGTACGGAGTGTATAATTTAGAGAAACTTAAAGTTCGCAATCATGTGCAAATTCTGTTAAAATATTAAATTTATTGCTCCTAAAGAGAAGTTTAAGAATATATGTTCTCACTATGCAAAATTATCTTCACGATCAGATCTGAAGAATAAAACATCCTGCCCCCTTTTGTAAGCAAATTTACAGAAGAAAAAATAGGAATTGAATGAATATATGCAACCCCGTACTAATTATATTGTCGCAGATCAGAAAATATGCCAATGTGTTAGTAGAAGATTACCCGTATTACAATATGCGTCTCAAAAATATTTGCCAAAATAAAAGAGATGACGTAATAAATTGAAAACATCAATAATATCCGTACTCTTTATACCAGAAGGTCGTAATTGATTCCAATATATGCCAATATATATCAAAACATATGTCAATATACCTGTACTACTTATATTCTCGTAGATTAAAAGATATACACGTGTATTTGTAGAAGATTCGTACAACATACAATATATGAGTTTAAACAATTTTTGTCATAATAAAATAATTGCATAATAACTTGAAAATATCAATAATCCTTGAATCAATAATCCCCGAAAATATAAATAATAATAACTTTTAAACCTGAAGACCGTAATTGATATTATCCAGTCAAAAATGCTACAAGAAAAATCAAATCGTTCTTTTCTAAAATATATTTTTATATCCATTTATTTATTATTCAAATCGAAAAAATAATTATTAAAATTAACAGACAGATTTAATTTAATTGCGTTTCTGAGTAACATGATATAAGATAGAATCTTATAACATGTTAAATATGTCATGTCTTATAACATAAACTGCGAAATTAAATAACGATTTTGATTTCTCTATACTTCTCATTGTTCCGTAAAAGCTTGTTTTAAATAAACCATGAACCATGGAGATAGATTTCCCCTTTAAATCATGTTTCAAACAATTCATGTTTTCAGAAAGTGACTAATTAACGCAAAAAATCTCACATCAAACTCAGAGATTAAATTTTAATTCACTTTCAAACGATTTTCAAGCTTTTCGTTTGGATAAACCACGGAGTTAGGGAGTAGAACTCCTAGGAAAAAGTTCCGTTTTTCATTAATATCTCGACAACCCCAGGTCTTAGAAACTCGAAACTTGGACAAAAGTTATGGGGGGATATTTCAAGGCTATTCACCAAATTTCATTAAATTCGGTTCAGCCGTTTTTCCGTGACGATGAGACAAACGAAAGTTTCGTTTTTTACTAATATCTCGAGAACCACTGGTCGTAGAAACTCAAAACACAGATATAATTTTAAGTGGGGCTATTTCTGAGCTACCCACAAAATTTCATCAAATTCGGTTCAGCCGTTCTCCCGTGATGGTGTGACAAACAGACAGACAGACAGACAGACAGACAGACAGACAGACAGACAGACAGACAGACAGATTTTCATTTTTATTTATATAGACTAGCAGCATACCCGTTCTTCGTACGGAGTATATAATATAAAGAAACTTGAAATTCATAATTATGCCCAAATTCTTATAGTACACTAAATGACATGTTTAATCAAAATATTCTGTTAAAATATTTAATATAATGCTCCTAAAAAGAAGTTTAAGAATCTCTGTTCTCGCTATATAATATTATCTTCATGGACATATCTGAAGAATAAAACATCTTGGACCCCTTATGTAAGCAAATATAAAAAAAAATATGGAATTGAATCAATATATGCAAAATAAAAGCGTTAAAATTGTATGGGACCGGTACTAATTATATACGCGAATATTAGAAAATATAACCTGTATTAGTAGATTATATGTATAAATTGAAAATACCAATAAACCCGTAATCTTTAAATCTGAAGACAGTCATTTATTCCAATATATGTCAAAATTAAAGTGCTAAAATTAAATGGGAAGATATACACGTACTACTTATAATGTCCGATTATTAGTAGAAGATTACCCGTTTTGCAATATGAGTCACAAATGTTTTTTGGTAAAATACAACAGACGACGTAATAAATTGAATATATAATTAATACCCTTAATCTTCATACCAGAAGACTGTACTTGATTCCAATATATATGCCAATATATGTCAAAATATATGCCAATATACCTGTACTACTTATATTCTCGTAGGTTAGAAGATATACCCGTGCATTCCTAGAAGATTACTCGTACAACGTACAATATGCGTGTGTCAGCAATTTTTGCCGCAATAAAACAATGGCGTAATAACTTAAAAATATCAATAATCTCTGAATCAATAATTCCGGAAAATATCAATAATAATGATGTTTAAACCTGAAGAGTATAATTGATATTATCCAGTCCAAAATGAAATGGCAATGAAATTTATTTTATATACATATCTTCATTATTCAAATCGGAAAGGATTTAATAAAAATCGTCTGCCGCATAAATACATTGGATTTAAATCCGTTGCTAAGCGACATGATATCATTTGCTTCAAATAAATTGGTAGAAAAAATATCGTCTAAATAGTTATATTTCTATGGAACATTTGGCGACAGTTTCGTCAAATTAGCGACATTTTAAAAAATCGCCAAATTTATCGCCAAGTGGGACTGTAGAACTGACAGTTCCACTTTGCGACAAATTAACGAAATATCATCACAATACTATCCCCTAACAAAAAACAATTAATATCATTTATGTAGCGCAATTTTTTCAATTTCAAGATATTTTTATAGATTTGAAAACATTTTTATCAATTTGGTGACATTTTAAAAACTCGCTAAATTACTATGTAGGATGGTATTACTAAGTAGGATGGTTGGTCTGACAGATAAATGCTAACCAAACATCATTTCAGTACTCTCTTCTAACAAAACAAAAAAAAATTTCATTGATATGTAGAAGACCCAAGCCACACGACCAACCCGAAGGTTTATGGCAGCTGTTTGTGTGTCGTTTATATCAATTTGGCGACATTTCCGTCAATTTGGCAAAGTTTAAGAAAAGTTGTCAAATTAGCGATATCCCTCCAAATTCGTAGCTTTGAATTTGCAGATCTGAATGAAACATTCTTATCCCGTTTCAATATACTAAATGAAAACAATACAATTGTGTTAGAAGATATACCCGCTCTACTCTTTTTCTGTTTCAACAATCGGCTATATGAATTTATTGGCTAAACACAATATATGAGTTTAGTAGCTAAATACGATATAAGCTTGAAAACTCTTTGCCAAAATAAATGAAATAGATGTACGCAGTCAGCAATTAATATAATTAAAAGAAAAATCAAACCGTCCATTCATAAGATATACTTTTATATCCATTTATCCATTTATTTATTATTTAAATCGAAAAACAATAATAAAAACATTAACAAACACATTTAATTTAGTTGCGATGCCGAGCAACATGATATATCCTCCTAAAATGTTAAAATTTATTAACCACTAACAGCACACCCGTTATTCGTACGGAGTGTATAATTTAAAGAAACTTAAAGTTCGCAATCATGTGCAAATTCTGTTAAAATATTAAATTTATTGCTCCTAAAGAGAAGTTTAAGAATATATGTTCTCACTATGCAAAATTATCTTCACGATCAGATCTGAAGAATAAAACATCCTGCCCCCTTTTGTAAGCAAATTTACAGAAGAAAAAATAGGAATTGACTGAATATATGCAACCCCGTACTAATTATATTGTCGCAGATCAGAAAATATGCCAATGTGTTAGTAGAAGATTACCCGTATTACAATATGCGTCTCAAAAATATTTGCCAAAATAAAAGAGATGACGTAATAAATTGAAAACATCAATAATATCCGTACTCTTTATACCAGAAGGTCGTAATTGATTCCAATATATGCCAATATATATCAAAACATATGTCAATATACCTGTACTACTTATATTCTCGTAGATTAAAAGATATACACGTGTATTTGTAGAAGATTCGTACAACATACAATATATGAGTTTAAACAATTTTTGTCATAATAAAATAATTGCATAATAACTTGAAAATATCAATAATCCTTGAATCAATAATCCCCGAAAATATAAATAATAATAATTTTTAAACCTGAAGACCGTAATTGATATTATCCAGTCAAAAATGCTATAAGAAAAATCAAATCGTTCTTTTCTAAAATATATTTTTATATCCATTTATTTATTATTCAAATCGAAAAAATAATTATTAAAATTAACAGACAGATTTAATTTAATTGCGTTTCTGAGTAACATGATATAAGATAGAATCTTATAACATGTTAAATATGTCATGTCTTATAACATAAACTGCGTAACTAAATAACGATTTTGATTTCTGTATACTTCTCATTGTTCCGTAAAAGCTTGTTTTAAATAAACCATGAACCATGGAGATAGATTTCCCCTTTAAATCATGTTTCAAACAATTCATGTTTTCAGAAAGTGACTAATTAACGCAAAAAATCTCCCATCAAACTCAGAGATTAAATTTTAATTCACTTTCAAACGATTTTCAAGCTTTTCGTTTGGATAAACCACGGAGTTAGGGAGTAGAAGTCCTAGGAAAAAGTTCCGTTTTTCATTAATATCTCGACAACCCCAGGTCTTAGAAACTCGAAACTTGGACAAAAGTTATGGGGGGATATTTCAAGGCTATTCACCAAATTTCATTAAATTCGGTTCAGCCGTTTTTCCGTGATGATGAGACAAACGAAAATTTCGTTTTTTACTAATATCTCGAGAACCACTGGTCGTAGAAACTCAAAACACGGATATAATTTTAAGTGGGGCTATTTCTGGGCTTCCCACAAAATTTCATCGAATTCGGTTCAGCCGTTCTCCCGTGATGGTGTGACAAACAGACAGACAGACAGACAGACAGACAGACAGACAGACAGACAGACAGACAGACAGATTTTCATTTTTATTTATATAGATAACAGTGTTCTAACTGATGAAGGTTCAGTTAAGATTGAAATGGAAATGAAAACGCATAGAAAGATATGCAAAGTGAGAATGCCAATTCAGACCTCTTTCAAGTACTAGAGGGCCTACTGGGAAGAGCTACGGGTTATAATCGTATAATCCACTTTGTAGCATGTGCACCAGGTTGAGCTTAAGGATGCCAAACTGAATGGGGAGGAACATGTAGTTTGTTAATTCTTGTAGAAATTCTCTCTCTCTCTCTATATATATACATATATATATATATATATAATTCTTTAAAAATTTTATCACACGCTGTACAATAAATTTATAGTACATCAAGCGTAGTTAATTGAGAAATGCTTAATATAATATTTTATTTTGTCATACTATAAAATATAGTAAATTATTGTTTTTACAAAAATTTTTAATTTCGATAGTTTAATGTCTATGTATGTGTTAGAACTTCCTAAAAACCCTTTGAATATTTTAGAGATATAGCCGTCTGTCTGTGTTCCGCTAATTTCCGTTAATTTGGAGAAAGTTTTACAAAAAAAGACGAAAATTCTGTCAAATTGATAAAAATGGTAGTAAAAAAATAAAATAAATAAAAATGTCTATTAATTCACGAATGATCAATGCCCAACGGCCGTACAGTGCTGAAAACACCGGTTCTCGTTAGATCACCGAAGTCAGGCAGCATCGGGCGCGGTTAGTACTTGGGTGGGTGACCACCTGGGAACACCGCGTGCTGTTGGCACATTTCGGGCGGGGTTGCCCAGTGGTTTGCGCGCTGGATTTGCACTCTGCCACAACTGCCGCCTTGATGAATTAATTATTAAAATATTTGATTATATGAACTTATTATTCACGCAAAACCACTTCAGCTCTTATTATCACCTCAGATCCATCGGGTTGGAGCCATTGCCAATATTACTTCCCTTATATACAATAATGTATAAGGACAGTATTGTGACCTGGTCGAAAAATCGAATTCGAGTTTTCGACGGGAGAGCACGTTTCAAGTATCCCTGATCACGAATCGAACATTTTTGAAGTGATGTGTGTGTGTGTGTGTGTGTGTGTGTGTGTTTGTGTGGAGACGATAACTGACGAACGAATGGACCGATTCGAACGAAATTTGGTACAAAAATTACAATCCGTTAACACTGGAAGCCTATTGTTTTCATACGCAATCGAACGTTCAGAACCTCCCTAAATTTTCGAGGGAAATTTTGAAAAAGTCGTCACAAAATCCAAACCTCTAATAAACTTACATAAATAGACATTTCTTATGTAATTTTTCATTAGAATATGATTGACATAAATTTTAGACCGCTAACATGAGCCGTTCTCGAGATATTGCAGATTTAAAAAAAAATATCAAAATTCATATAAAATAAAAAAAATATTTCCTATTGCGAAACATGTTCACTTTTTATATGCAATACCATGCGATAAATTGGGTGACATCATTCTCGTGGATGTAGCTCGTTCCATTCATTAAAAAAGATACTTTGAGTAATACTTTTGTATTTGAACGCCAAGTCATTTGCCTGCTGTATTATGAATAACTTATTTCTCCATCCATAACGCTTGGAGAGATTTTGGCGACGGATTTGATGGAATGTCGCCAACTTGTCGGCTTTTTTAAATGTTGCCAAATTAACGAAAAACTCGCCAAATGGATAAAAATGACGCTAAAGCAATGAAAATGACGACTCATTAACGAGAATTCAATATCTTGGAAAGAATATAAATATCTACAACAAAAATAATCTATTTTTTTTACTGTAAAATTAGTAAATTCATTGCATTATATAAGGAAAGTCATGTGCTGCCCACATGAGATTTTTTTCAAATTATTTTAGTGTAAAGTATATAAGTGAATTACATTTATAAGTTTGAATTGAATATCTTATGAGAATGACACTTTAAACCTTTTATTTTGTTACACTACATATTTTCATCCGTCACACGCCGTATATAAATATGTGATATATATTCAAGCATCGTTACAACTCTCTTTAGGGAATCACAAATATTCCTAAACTAAAACTGTGATTGCTAAGTAATTTCTCGATAAATCAATCCTTGACTAAATTTAAGGGAGAAATCCCATGGAAAACTTCATCTTATAAATTTGCACTTCACTGCTGACGATCAATCTTTCCCACGGGTGTGATCAATCAAGGACGAGGGTATCTTCCCTTGGAAACGAAGGTGAGGCACAGTGCATTATATTTACTCTAAGTGCATCATATATTCAGTTGCTGGTTATTACTTTCCTTATATACATAATGTATAAGGAAAGCATTGTGACGGGGTCTAAAATTCGAACGGTTTTCGACGGGAGAGCACGCTTCAAGCATCCCTGATCACGAATCGAACATTTTTGAAGTGATGACAGTGTGTGTGTGTGTGTGTGTGTGTGTGAATTATGTGTGTGTGCGTGTGTGTGTGTGTGTGTGTGTGTGTGTATGTGTGTGTGTCAGTGAGTCTGTGGATAAATTTGACGAACGAATGGACCGATTCGAACGAAATTTGGTACAAAAGTCACAATCCGTAAACACTGGAAGCCTATCGTTTTTATACGCAATCGAATGTTCAGAACCTCCCTAAATTTTCGAGTGAAATTTTGAAAAAATCGTCAAAAAATCAAAACCACCAATAAAGTTACTCAAATGGACATTTCTTATGTAATTTTTCATTAGAAAACGATTGACATAAATTTTAGAATGCTAACATGAACCGTTCTCAAAGATATTGTACATTTAAAAAAAAAATATCAAAAAGTCATATAAAATAAAAAAAAATATTTCCTATTGAGAAACATGTTCACTTTTCATATGTAATGCCATGCGATAAATTGAGTGACATCATTCTCGTGGATTTAGCTCGTTCCATTCATGAAAAAAGATACTTTTTCCTTAGAATAATACTTTTGTATTTGAACGCCAATAGTCATTTATCTACTGTAAGAATAATTTATTTCTTAGTACATAACGCTTGGCGAGATTTTGGCGACGAATTTGGAAGAATGTCGCCAACTTAGTGCCTTTTTCGAAATGTTGCCAGATTAACGAAAATCTCGCCAAATGGATAAAAATGACGCTAAATCAATGAAAATGACGACTAATTGTCGAAAATTCAATATCTTGGAAAGAATATTAGTATCTACTATAAGAAAAACGTATTTTTTTTACTGTAAATGTAGTAAATTCATTACATTATATAAGGAAACTCATGTGTTGCCCACATCAGATTGTTTTCAAATGCACTACTTAACTTGGTTAATCTTCGCGTATTAATAAATCATTGATAAACATTTCTTTTATCTATGATCTTACAGAACGTTTATAATAAAACTGATAGAGATATTCAATTGTCAAGGTCTACAGTTGCCAAGTGCATCTGCTGTTGATTTAAATGAGGGAGCAGATACAATTTTCGCCATCATGGGACAGCTAATAGTTTGTTATTTTTCCTCTATAGTACAATGTATAAGGAAGACATTCTAATGAAGTCGAAAATTCAAATTTAAAATGTTGACGGCGTTATAAGCATGCCTACACTCGAATCGATAAACCTTTAGATGTTAGAGTACACTGTTAAAAACGGTATTAAAAAAAGTAGAATGTACTCATTATCGAGCATTTTGCATGCTTTTAATAGCTCAGAGTAACGATGTTTCAATTTCGAAAAACGAATGTACTCATTTTTGAGTATATCAAATAATTCAATTTTAAGCCTATTTATGTTCAAATTGTAAATACTATGTACTCATTTATAAGCATGGGAGAATCAATTTTAAGCATAATTGTAAATACTATGTACTCATTTATTAGTATATGGTAGAATCACTTTTAAGCATAATTATAGATACTATGTACTCATTTCTGAGTATATGAGAGATTCAATTTTAAGCATATTTGAAGCATATCAATTTTAAACATATAAATTTTAAGCTTATTGAAGTACTCATTTTCAAGCAAGTGCGGTTACTTATATTCCAGTATGTCACCTACTCGTTTATGGTGTCATGGTACTCAAATGAAAACGAGTACGATGAAGTTTTCGTTTTTAAGTACTTTATTTTTTACAGTGTATATTTGTGTTTTTCGATGGATACGATATTTCTATTTCAAGAACTAAGTGAGCGTTCTGTATGAAATTTGGTATGAGTATTATAATCTGTGAAAAATTGCACTCTGCTGATTATAAACTCTGTTAAACATTTGGAAGCCCAATATTTTGGAAAGATTTTTCGAAAATGATATGCAATTATCTGAACATCCAATTAAGTTACATATACAATCCTTTCATACGTAATTTAAAAGGAGAAAATTAAGCGCTCTGATTTTAAAACGCTGGAATATATCGTTCTTGGATACATTTCATTCGCATTAGTTTATCAAAAATGTTTCATAATATCACATAAGAATTAAATATCGTTAAAAATATTGCTATTTCATATGCAGTATTACGCTAAGAGAACATTAATATCATATAGGTTCCATTCGAGAGAAAATGGACGCTTTTAAATAGTTTTGTGTTTCATTCATAAGAAATTCACCAATTTTCACTTAATTTGCGTCATTAAATGCCACTTATATTCTGATCTCGATTCTACATGTGTTTAAAATAAATTGTGTTTGACCAATACAGCGGCTTGTATGTATATTTTAATTTTGTGGAACATGTCCTGTAATGTGGGTATACATGCGAAGTAAAAAAATCTGATGTGGGTAGTACATGACGTTCCTTACATAATGCTATGAGTTTACAACTTTTACAGTAAAAGAATAGGTTTTCCTTATAGTAGATACTTATATTCTTTCCAAGATATTGAATTTTCATCAATGAATCGTTATTTTCATTGATTTAGCGTCATTTTTATCTATTTGGCGAGATTTTCGTTAATTGGGCAACATTATAAAGTCGCTAAGTCGGCGACATTTCGCCAAATTCATCGTCAAAATCTCGCCAAGCGTTATGGACGGAGAACTAAGTTATTCTTATAGCAGATAAATGACTATTGGCGTTCAAATACAAAAGTATTACTCAAAGTAACTTTCTCATGAATGGAACGAGTTAGATCCATTAGAATGATGTCACCAAATTTATGACATGATATTACATATGAAAAGTAAACATGTTTTTCAACAGTTAATATTTGTTTATAATTGATGAGATTTTTTGATAAATTTATTTGAAAAATGGGCAATACCTCGAGAACGATTCATCTTAGCGTTCTAGACTTTATGCATACGTTTTCTAAGGAAAAATTACGTAAGAAATGTCTATTTGCGTAACTTTATTAAAGGTTTTGAGTTTTCGAAGATTTATTCAAAATCTCACTCGAAAATTTAGGAGGGTTCTGAAAAGTCGATTGTGTTTAAACACAATAGACGTCCAATGTAAATAGATTGCAATTTTTGTACCGAATTTCATTCGAATCGCATTATTCGTTCATGAGATATCGTCTCCACAGACTCAATGACACACACACACACACACACACACACACACACACACACACACACACACGCACATACTTTTACACACACACACAGGCCCGGCCACACAAGCAGCAACCATAGTCTTCAGGTTGGTCGTGTGGTCTGGGCTTTCTACACACACACAGGCGCCAAAAGTTCCTACCGTGCTGAAAACACCGGTTCTCGTTAGATGACCGAAGTCAATCAGCATCGGACGCGGTTCGTACTTGGTTGGGTGACCACCTGGTAACACCGCGTGCTGTTGGAACATTTCGGGCGCGGTAGCCCGGTGGTTTGCGCGCTGGATTTGCACGCTGCCACAACTGCCGCCGTGTTCATGCGGAGTACGTTCACGTTAAACACGTGGGTCCGTAAGTCCTTTCGAGAGGTTGGTGGTAGGGGAAGGAGGGTACACTCCCTGTGGATGCCTCCCCCACTAGGTTCCGGTCTGAATTGGGTGGCACTTCCCGGCTGTCCAAACAGTTACCTTACACCTTTCTGGTAGGTCGGACGGTCTGGGTTTCAACAACAACAACACACACACACAGGCATCACCTCAAAAATGTTCGATTCGTGATTAGGGATACTTGAAACTTGCTCTCCCATCGAAAACTCTAATTCGAATTTTTGACCCCGTCACAATACTTCCCTTATACATTATTGCATATAAGGAAAGTTCCTTACTAATTCCCCCGTGGTGTAGGAGCGCTTACGCACCACACCCACAAGACCTCCCGGGGTATCCCATAGCGAAGGGGAGGATATTTGCAGCTTCACTTTTATAGAGGCTCCCCGAAGGGCAGAAGTCTGACTTGGCATCGGCATGACAACATACATGCCTGCTGGCGGGATTCGAACCCACAACTCGGTAATCCAGCGATCAGACGAAAACTGCCCCTGACCGCTAGACCACCGGATCGGCATTTAAGGAAAGTAATAAATAGTACTGCAGCAGTACATTAAAATGATTCACATTTTTCGCGCGGTACAGAGATTAAGTTCACTAAAATTGTAGTTTATTGTATTTTAGAGATGTCATTTTGGCTTTTTAGCGATTAATTTCAAGATCATTATAGATATTGCCCTTCAAAATATCTCCAATTCAACGAAAACCAAAAGAGGATGTATTTAATTATTTCATTGAAAATATATTTTTATATGTGCGAGTATTTTCATTCATTCTTAAAAGCGTAGTGTTATTTTAAGAAAGACTGGAATCCCGCTATTTGAAAGCGCCGCGCGAGCAAATTCAGAGCTCAAGCTTATTTAAAGCACATTACGTCCAATAAGAAGGCCAGTAGCGTATACGGCTTTGTTATATGCGATATTATTTGGACGTAGATAAGTGCATGTGCTCCCGCGCAGCGGGAAAATACTTGCTTAGGCGCTTACTCAGGATACATTATGCTAGCGTAGCGGGCGGGAAAACTTCATTACAATCGATAGCTATTGCGTGTTCCTAACATTTTAAGGAAGCTTGGTGGCTTTTCTCTCATGTATTAATTGTCTTTAATTTCTAAAGCAATATTAAGAATTCTGTTATATATGTGAAATAGCATATTCAAACATTTTAGAGTCCATTTTGAACAGTCCCATGAATCCCTAAAGTAAACCCGCGATTGCAAAGTAATTTTCTAATAAATCAATCTTTAAACCAATTTATGGAAAATCCCACAGAAAGCCCCGTCTCATAAATTCGTACTCCACTACCGACGATCAATCAATCTTTCCCTCTGGTCTAATCATTCACGTGCAAAAGCATCAGTCTTTAGAATAGAAAATAACGTGCAGTGTATTATATACACAGTAAGTGCATCATACATTTTGTTGTCAGCTGTTTACGAAAACAGTGTCTTCTGTTTGACTGTTTAAGGCGGATTCATTAATAACAATTATATCTCACAAAGCAGGACATTCTGTTCTCAGCTGTTTACAAAAACATTGTCTTCAGTTTGATTCTATAAGATGGGGTCATTAATAAATAATATCTTATAAGAAATTTGGAATGATGTTGAAATTGATTTCAAATGCTATGTATATGCATTTACTATGCACTGAATTGAATGTCGGTATGGATGAAATATCAAAATTATAGAGCATTTCCACAGCAGTCAGAACTTCAGTTGAGGTATAGTTTGATCCATATAAGCTGCCTAACAAGGGAAAAAAATCTAAAATTTGAAAATTTAGAATTAAAGTGGACATTGCAAAATTATAATTTTCACTCAAAACCACAATAAAACTGATATAGCACCTTCATTCGATACAGAATCGTGGATTTCATCTCATCTCAATCCATCTCAGCTGCCGGGTAAAAATAAATAATCTAATATTTTGAAAATTCGAATTACGGATGACGATGCAAAAGGATAATAACAGACCTCAAATCTAATGTTTTTAATCTAGTACTTTCATTTTAGCTTTAGAATCTCCGTTTCGCTCTCATTCGATTATTTCTTATCATCAAGGTCCGTCTAAATTTCTAATATTTCGAAAAATTCTAATTGAAGGTCGATGATTAGACGGAATAGTTAATAAAAATATCCAAATACTTTAATACTTTCACTTAGTAAATTCCGGGTTTGGGCCGTAATCGATCTTTTTCAACTTTCATATTAAGGGAAAATCGAAAATTTTGAAAATTCGGATTAAGGGTGATAATTCAAAGAGATTTAAAAATAAAACAAAAGATACCTCTCACCACTCTGAGTATCAGGAATAATAAAATCACAATTTGATATCCTTTTGTTTTTAATTGGAAAAAAATAAACTATTTTTATCGCTTTCGGAAATAAAAGTCAATATGCTTTACAATTTAATATGTCAACAACTTTATAATGTATGCGACATTTTGATGCTTAAATCTGAAAGGGAATTCGGAAAGAATACAGGTGATTAAGGAAAATTATCAACAACTGTTAAGTGTGTAAGTGCCACATTTTATGATCACTAGCCATTTCAAACTTGCAAAGCGCTGGTGGAAATTGCAAATTCCGTATAAATATGTGCAGAGCGACGATAAGAGCTTGCAATTTCGTCCCAGTAGCTCAACGACATAGCGTCAACTGGCCAATACGGAGATCCAGGGTTCGATCCCAAGTTGGGGCAGAAAAGCTCTTTATAATGGCGCCCTAACAAAATAGGACCCTAACAAATCAACCCTGTAGGTTTGTACAAAGATGTTGGAGGTCTGAAGACCCCAGACAGTGCGACTCACATAGTGGGTTTAGAGTAGAAAGGGAAATGATACCTTCTGCACTCAGGAGGTACCCAAGGTCTACCATCCCGCTAAACGAATATTTATTTAGATCTAAAAAGATAGCAAATGATGAAAAATATTGTGATTAAAAAGACAGTTTTACATTATATTTGAACTTGACAAGTACGTCCATTTTTCAAAAATGGGAAAAGGGTTATTGCGAATATAGATAAAAAGATCATTGAAAAATAAATTTTAGAGTGAAGTAGAATACTATAATAAAAAATTTGATGTGGGCAACACATGACTTTCCTTATATAATGTAATGAATTTACTACTTTTACAGTAAAAAAAAATAGGTTTTTCTTATTGTAGATACTAATATTCTTTCCAAGATATTGAATTTTCGACAATTAGTCGTCATTTTCATTGATTTGGCGTCATTATTATCCATTTGGCGAGATTTTCGTTAATTTGGCAGCATTTCAAAAAGTTGCCAAGTTGGCGACATTCCGCCAAATTCGTCGCCAAAATCTAGCCAAACGTTATGGACGAAGAAATAAGTTATTCTTACAGCAGATAAATGCATATTGACGTTCAAATACAAAAGTGTTACTTAAAATATCTTTTTTCATGAATGCAACGAGCTAGTGAACATGCTTCTCAATAGAAAATATATATATTTTTTTATTTTATATAACTTTTTGATAATTTTTTTGAAAAATGTGCAATGTCTCGAGAATGGTTCATGTTAGCATTCTAAAATTTATGTCAATCGTTTTCTAATGAAAAATTACATAAGATATGTATGTCTATTTGCGTAACTCTATGAGCGGTTTTAATTTTTTGACGAATTTTTCAAAATTTCACTCGAAAATTTAGGGGGATTCTGAACAATCGATTGAGTATAAAAACAATAGGCTTCCAGTGTTTACAGATTGTGATTTTTGCACCAAATTTCGTTCGAATCGGTCCATTCGTTCACACACACACACACACAAAGACATCACTTCAAAAATGCTTGATTCGTGATCAGGGATGCTTGAAACGTGCTCTCCCGTCGAAAACTCGAATTCGAATTTTCGATCCCGTCACAATACTTTCCTTATACATTATGTATATAAGGAAAGTAAAAATAGATTAAAATTAAAGAAAATAATAAAATTTTAAAAGTAAAATTTAGAAAATATATAAAAAGAAATTATGTGAATATATGAAAATATATGAAAATATATGATTAGAATTCAGTGGAATCTGGAAGATTGAGCCCCGAATCCAAATTGTGACGATAACGACCACGGATAATAATCTGGTAAAAAATATTAGTAATATAATGCTAACTTGCAGACTAACAAATAGAAAAAGGTAGTCAGTCAGAGTGTCAGTTGCCTATCAATCTGATATTAGAGAGTGGAGAATGCAAAGTCCACTTCGACGAAAAGAGCTTGCAAGATTGTCCCAGTAGCTCAACTGTAGAGCGTCAGCTGGCCAGTTCGGAGGTATAGGGTTCGATTCCCAGTTGGGGCAGCAAAGCTCTTTACACGTGTATCTAAATTAATAAATACAAGGAAGCACGGTTTAATTACAAAAATTATCATCACATGGAGAAGATACATTTCGTAAAGTTAAGTGTAGCCTATTAAATTACAGGTTAATAGAATGGTTTGTATAATTTATTTTTGGTTTAAAATGTTTATAAATTGTTCCGACTGATGCGTTATAACGGAATATAAATGTATACAATCTATATATAAATTATTATTTGAAATTCTCTATGCACTCTTTGTTCTGTAAAATATTCGTTGAATATCCATCCCTTAGGGGTTTTCTGAGGTAAAACGCGATGAATATATATAAATAGATAAAAAAAAGGCTATGTACCAGTTTGATGGAGCCGAAATGTTTGTAAGTAAATAACGTCTTGAAGGTAAAACTCCAATAAAGTTTAATACGTTTAGTAAAATAGGTTCGTAATTCAAAAATATTTATGACTGGTTTGTTCTCTTAGGACCTGCTCAAAATAGTTGAAAATATTAAAATACTGAAATTATTACCATTATATATCGGAAATTAACAACCCGATCGGAAATCCAATTATATTTATATTTAGTGCTGCCAAAAATCTACAAATTTATGACTTGCTCTTAATAGTTTTTTATAATTTTCAAGATAAAGTCATCAGCATCTTTGTAAAAGGAAATTTTTAGTCTTTAAATTAACAAGATGATTGGTCGAAATCTATAAGAGCAAGGCAGAAACAAATTATTGATATAGAAACTATATTTTCTGCTCAACATTTTTTTTAGCTTATGACTTATACCTACACTTGTTTAGAACATATATTGTTTAAAAGATATTTTCAGTGAAAGCTTAACAAATTGAAGCAATCACTAGCTCGGAATAAACGATCTTTTATGAAAAAATCTGATGTGGACAGCACATGACTACCCTTATATAATGCAATGAATTTACTACTTTTACAGCAAAAAAAAAAAAAAATCCGAAGGGAGCTTATTGCAATTCTTGAGGGTCTGGACTCCATCATCTCGCTTTCGCGGTTTATTGATATCTGGATCTTTTCGGATAGTAGGTGTGCCATTCAGCACCTGGCCGACTGGCACAGTGCTAGTGCAGACATCCTAAGGAAACTAAAACAACTCTCCCTTTCCCATCAGATCCACTTTCGGTGGATTCCGTCTCATGTCGATGTTGCTGGAAATGAGATTGCGGACAGTTTGGCCAAAGCAGGTGCTGAAGAGGCAATCACGACTGTCGCTCCTCTTACTTATTCGGATCCCTTTTCTAAGTGTAAGGCAAAAGACAAGGCCGTCTGGATGGTACCACCGGTACGCACATGGTACCAGAGTAGGAGCCCAGGCGGCTCTTTGGTTTGGGGTAGCAGTAGACGAGATTAAACTACACTTACTCGCTTCCTCAGTGGTCATCTGTCATCAATGAGTTTTATTGCTGGTAGTAAGCTTTTCGAAATCTGCACTAACTGTTCTACTGCTCAAGCCTCCCTTGACCACATTTCATCCTGTCTGGGGCTCACGAGGCAGGACCTGGCTGAAGACCCCCTTTTGGTGTTGGACTTTCTGAGAGTGAACGGGCTTATGGACATGATCTAGCACTGCTGGTCTTGGGGATGAGAAACAACAACAAACAACAACACAGTAAAATAAAGATTATTTTTATAGTATATATTTATATTCTTCCCAAAATATTGAATTTTCGTCAATAAGTCGTCATTTTCATTGATTTAGGGTCATTTTTACCCATTTGGCGAGATTTTCGTTAATTTAGCAGCATTAAAAAAAACCGCCAAGTTTGCGACATTCCACCAAATGCGTCGCCAAAATTTCGCCAAGTGTTATGGACGGAGAAGTAAGTTATTCTTACAGCAGATAAATGACTATTAGTGTTCAAATACAAAAGTATTACTCAAAGTATTTTTTTTTGTCATGATGTCACCAAATTTATCACATGGTATTACATATGAAAAGTGAACATGTTTCTCAATAGGAAATATTTTTTTTTATTATTTTAAATTACTTTATGATACTGTGGTAGCGGAATCAGTACCAACAGTATCTACTGACTCCACTACACACAACACCGTGAAACGTAATTTTAATATACCAAAAGAGAACTATTAATTTTATCATAACTACCACAATTAACACCAGGTTCAAACGAAAGGAAATTCCCAGTTTAGGGGAATTTAACCCTAAATGATGTACAGTGAGTAAACATAAGGCAACACAATAAACAGGCTCATTTATCACACAAATAATATTTTATTTTTAGATTTTCAAAAGTAATTATAAGCATTAAACTTTCAAATTATTAATCAAATTGCTCAGAGCTTCTCTAATCAATTGAACATTTTTACCTTTATGCTCTGTTCAAAATTATATAGCAAACAATCATTAAATTTATTCGACAAATATATGATTTCTTTAATCATGAAAATCAACTCAATATAAAGATATTTCAAATCTGAGCCATTAATATCAATTAAATTGTATTCACCTGTGCCTGTGATGCAACGGAACTTCTTGTTCCGAAAAAGAAATTTTTACCTGAGCGGTGGAGAAATTTTACAATACGAAGAATGTCCAATTCAGGATAACACGATCTATGGTTGAATTAGAGAGTTCCCAAAGGTGGATGGTCGAGAAAACGATCCAAAATTTAGATGACATGACAGCATTCAAATATGGCAAGTAAGCCGAACCTTCACGAAAAAAAACTCATCACCCGCCATCGAAAACAGGACTCCTGGAATAAAAAAAATAAATTTAGAAATGATGAAAATGAATTGCCGAAACCTTTCCAGGATCTTCTCCATCAGCTCCAGAAGGGCAGGGCGGTTTCTCTTAGAAACAAATGCCCAATTCCGTCAGCTTAGCCATTTTGGCCAAAATCCTTTGTCTTAATATAAGACAAAATTTCACCGTGCGTCCAACTTCGATGAATTCTCCAGCTCGAATCTGCTCCGTCTCACGAGGTCACCGCCGAAGATTTCTCCCTGCGCCTCTTCCTGATTGGACAGGCGCGCTTCTCCTAGTAACAGGCGATCACACGTCACGCATCTCGGCCAGACGCAAATCCTAGACATTCTCACGAATTCTCGACGAAACTCGCTTTTCAGTGCGATTTCAATAGAAACAAGTCTTAGCAAAAACCACAGCACAGGCACGGAGGGAAAAATAGTATTTCTCTCCTCGAAAATAAGAAAAGGCTCATGTCGCAGAAATGCGACATGACAGCTCTCCCCTCCTGGGAGGCAAAAATTTTCCGAAAAACAGTGAGGAAAATTTTTCTCTCACTCAAAAACATAAAAACACAAAAATTTACAAAGAATTTTAGGAACCTGTAAGTGTAAAATAATTTAAAACAAAATTTTTGGGCGAGAAAGGTGCGTACGCCACGATTCTCAAAAACAACAACACTGTAGATCTGAATGACGGGCCCTGTCATTCATCACCACAGGTAAAGACCAAAAGAAAACCAAAAAGGATGACAAGATGTCACCACATCTTAAAGGAACCTTTACAAAAATTTACACTTAAATATAGAAAAATTTTGTCAAGGCACTTTGCCTGACAACACAATATCTCAATCAACAACATTGAGATCAACCAGATGATATGAAACAAAAACATGATATGATATGAATTTACAAACTTAACAATATAAACAATTAAAAATTTCAAAATTTCAAACATTTGTCACCTTCAAAACACACAAGTGACACAAGACAATTCTTAATTTTTCAACAAAAGATTAAATATTTTGAAAATTAATTTTTAACTTAAATTTGTCATAATCAGGTAATGAGATTCTTCACTCATTCAAAAAATTGTCTCACTCTTGAGAACAAAGTCACTTTCAATATTTCAATTTCTTAATTCAATTTTTTTATTTCAAAACTTTCATTTCAATTTTTAACTTTCACTTAACTTTCACTTTAAATTAATGTCAAATTCAACACATTAACCTTAAATTACATTTACTTTTCAATTTTTTCAACATTTCAACTTTTCATCATTTATTCAACATATTTAACATTAACTTTAATTCAACTTATTTTTGTCATTAAAACAATTCAGAATCTTCTTATTCTGATTCAACTTTCATAAATTACCTTAAATTATTCATTTATTCAAAATCATTCAATTTATCTTAAATTTCATTTTACTTTACTTTTAACAAAATCTCTGAAATTACTTCAACCAAATGACCACTTCATGTCACAAAAGAAAAATTTACATTCAAACACAATTGTCTACTGAGAGAGAGAAAGAGGAAAATTCTCTTGAAATTCACGTCAGTTATGTAAAAGCAGGAACACATCCAAAGAGCAAACTCGGCGGGGACTAACGAGTTGCCACAAAGTAAAAAGGGAGGTGTAAAAAAAAGGAAAAAAAAATACTCGCTTGCAGGATGCAGATGCAGCAGAAACAGGACGCCAGGACACGCCTCAGAAGCCACGGGCGTCACAAAAATTTTGGACAGCTTGCGCTGACCCCATCATCGTCATCATCATCTTCTACTTCATCATCATCATCCTCACAGCTTCACCAGTTTCCCACCTGTCCATCACAACCCTCCTAGGTAGGCTCGGAGCAAGTTGTCGTCCAGGACTCCAGTCCTGCCACAAAGCACCGGGGCTTTTAATTTGTCAAGCTGCTTCTTCATCTGTGATCCATGTAAATTTGTTCATGTTTGTGTCCACCAGCCAGCTTCCAGGAAAAAGGTTTGCAGCATAAAAATATGATGACTCACTGAAATTTGTGTAGATGTTTGAAAACTGCTGGTCAAAAAAAAACAACAATGTGAAATGGAATTTCAAGAAAACAAATTTCAACAACACATCAGCCAAAAATTTTCACCTCTCTCAGCAACAAAGTTTCAAAAACATTTTTCAAAAGAGATCATTTACTTTTGATCTTCAAAAAAATTTCATTAAATTTCAAAAATTCTCAAATTCAAAACTTTCCATTCTCAAATTCAAATTACTTAAATTACTTCAATTTCTTTATATTTACTTTATATTAATTTCAATTTTATTTTAACAAAATCATTTACTTTTTCAAAATTTCAAAAATTTCCTCCTTTTACTTAGGGGAACAACAAATACCAACACCATTTCAATTTTCATGAACTTAAATAAGTAATCAAACATTTTTTTTTTTTCAATAAAACACATCAAAATAATCAAAGTCAATCAAAACAGGACTCTCGAAAAATTTTAAAGTCCAAGGAGAGTCAATTAACAAAATTACTTATTATTTAAATTACAATATAAACATTTATAAATTATGGTTCACAAAATCAATTACTTTTTCTTATTTACCTTTAGCTTAAATGCAAGATTTCCAATAAATTTTAAAAATCACAACAATTTTTTCATAAATTCTATTTTAAAAGACAATATTGAAATATAAAACTTAACCAAGTATAAACTTAAATTTAAAATGAGATTTTTCTTGCAAAATTTAATTTCTGAAAAATTATGAACTCAACCAAAATTTAATATTGTGAAAATCTTTGAGATCTAAGATTATAAGGTGTACGTGTATTTCTGTTTGTCATATAATACTGATTTTGGTGTGGTGTATAACTATTTCTGTAGTTATTGTTGTAAATGATTCTTCCATTTCCTCTATTATCAAAGTTATTTGAATTATTTCTAGGTGTGAAATGTTGACTTTTATTGGCACGAAAGTTTGATCTAGTATGAGCAGCATTTTCATTTACCCTTTTATTTGGCAAATTAAATCTTACTCTTTTCACAGTCTTTTTGTTTTGAGATTTTTCTGCAGATCTTGCTAAACAAGATTTGAGTTTCACAGAGTCTTTCTCAGCGGTGATCACAGGAGTAAGTTTATTTGACTTAGAGTTCAGTTTTTGACTTTCAGTAGTTTGTTTTGAAAATTTTTGCAATTCCTCTCTTCTTGGAGGTAAAAGAGTCAGTCTGTTCACATGAACCAGTTGTTCATTTTTGGGATTCATCACATGTTTTATAAGAAAATTCACTGCAGATGTTTGTTTTATCACTTTAAAGGGACCTCTATTAAAAGAGCTCAGTTTTCTTGACTGGCCTTGAGGCAAAAAGGGAGTGTAAAGATACACTAAATCACCAATTTTAATATTGGGCATCTTCGCTTTCTTATGTTGTTGTAAAATTTGTGAATTTTCAGCTTTTTCCAAGTTACTTTTTACCACATCATATAATCTTTTCAGTCGGAATCTCAAGTCCTCTCCATAATCATATGTTGATTCATATGTCGGAGGTTTAAATCCAGCTATCAAGGTATTTGGGACTGTCAAATCTCTTCCATAGAGTAAATAAGCAGGTGATTCACCCGTAGAAGCATGTATGGCATTTCTATGCGCTAATAAAGCAAAATGGATTAAATTGTCCCAGTTTTCTTTATCGTTATATGCAATATTTTTCAAGGATCTGACCAAAGTACCATTTAATCTTTCAACACAGCCGTCTACTGAAGGCATATAGGCAGTAGTAGTATTCTTTATTATTCCCAATTTCTTATAAAAGCATCTTGCTGTTCTAGAAACAAAATTCGTCCCCTGATCTGAGACAATGTATTTAGGTATACCATACTGAGCCATGTAGTGCTCTAAGCAATTTAAAATATCTTCAGTTTTAATTGAAGCCAAAGGATATGCTTCAGGCCATCTGGTAAAATAGTCAGTTATCACAAGAATAAATTTATTTCCAGATCTTGATATAGGTAATGGTCCGACACAATCCATGGCGATTCGCTCAAATGGATATGTAGATTTTGAAAATGGTTGAATGGGTGCTTTGTTATTTCTAAAACCACGATTTACCACACAAATTTCACATGATGACACATAATTTTGGGTTTGGGAATACATTCCCTGCCAAAAGTATTTTCTACTCACAGAAGCTAAAGTTCTTCTAAATCCACAATGTGCGTAAGTAGGACAATCATGATGTAACCATAAAATTTCAGACACAAGTTCTTGTGGAACAACAACTCTTTCTTGTTCTTGGTGTCTACGTTTAGGGTGTCTATGAGTACACCACAAGATATCATCTTTTCTTAAAAATACCAAGGTTTGTGGGTAAGGTTTTATGTTCTTATCTAAGAGATCTATAATTTTATTGCATCTTGGGTCAGATCTTTGAGCATTCTTAATTCTTATGAGCAAAGTAGGACAAGTAAATGTTTGTTCCAATTGACCACTTTGTATGTTATTTTCATTTTGCATTTCACTTTCACCATTATCAACAGCACAGATTTCATTTACTTCATTTGCATTGGCAGGATTCAAATTGACTTCTGATTCTCTTATATTGCTACTATTAGAATTTGGATTTACACTTGGAAAATTCTGATTAACATTTTGAAAATTTTGATTAACATTTTGATTTATAACTTTATATTGTGACACAAATCTTCGTGGAATGTTCTCAATAGTATTTGTACATTCATCTACATTTCTCGAAAGATAATCAGCAACTAAATTTGCTTTACCTGGTTTATGTACTATTTGATAATCAAATTGTGATAGAGATGCAATCCATCTTGCTAATCTAGATGTAGGATATTTTAACTTAAATACAAAGGACAGAGAGATCTGGTCGCAAAAAATTGTGAAAGGTTTTCCAATTAAATAGTGTTTATAATAGTTAGTAGCCCATACAACGGCTAATGCTTCTCTTTCGACAACACTGTATTTACATTCAGCTTCATTAAGTTTTCTACTTGCATAAGATATTGGATGCAAGATTTTGTTTTCATCTTCTTGGGACAAATAGCAGCCTAAAGAGTGATTTGAAGCATCTGTGTGTAAAATAAAAGGTTTTCTAAAATCTGGAAGAGTCAAAATTGGTTTTGACAAAAGTTTTCCTTTTAAAATTTCAAAAGATTTTTGAGCTTCATTAGTCCAAATAAATTTCTTTTTGCTTTCATTATTCTTGGTCTTCAGTAAATCTGTTAGTGGAAGGGTAAGTTCAGCATAGTCTTTTATGAATTTTCTATAGAATCCAGTGAGTCCAAGAAATTGTCTCACATTCTTAATTGATTTAGGAATTTTGAATTTTTCTACAACTTCCAAGTTATGAGTATCAGGTTGTCTTTTCCATTAGATACTAAAAATCCAAGATACTTAATTGTTTTTCTGAAAAAATGGCATTTGCTTGGTTTCAATTTTAGACCATGTTTACTTAATCTTACAAAAATTTCTTCTAGTTTTTTCAAATGTTCTTCGAATGTTCTTGAAGCAACAATAATGTCGTCAATGTAAATTCCAGATATGCCAGCCAGCACCAGAGACATCAATCTCTGAAAGGATGCAGGCGCATTCTTAAGATCAAATGGAGTTCTGGTCCATTCAAAGTATCCGTCAGGTGTTGAAAAAGAAGTCTTTGGATAATCATCAGGATGTAAACACAATTGATAAAATCCACTGGTTAAATCAAGAGTCGAAAAATACAAGGCTCCAGCAAGGTTATCAATGAGTTCCGATATATTTGGAATTGGAAAATTTTCTACTATTGTTATCTTATTTAACTTTCGGAAATCCGCTACTAAACGATAACTTCCATCAGGTTTCTTAACAAACAGCACAGGAGTATTGTAAGGAGATGTACTTCTCTGAATTATCTTGGCGTCAAGCAACTCATTCACCTGGCGCGAAAGTTCTTTCTGTAAATTATGAGGTATTCTGTATGGCTTCTGTCTAACAGGTATGTTAGATTCTAAATTAATTTCATGAAGTATGGTGTCACATCCAGACAATTCTTCCATATTCTTAGCAAAAACATGTTTATATTTACTTAGTAATTTCAAAAGTAGAGTTTTCTGAGCATAGTTCATATGTTTCAAATCAAATTCTCCTCCCCATGCATCAAATGTGTCATTCTCTTCAATACAGTTTTCAATGTCAACTCTGTTATTTATGTCAATATCAGATTCATAGATGTTTTCAAAAGTTCCTAATTTCATACCTTTATTAATGTATACACACTTCTCTGATGGATTTGCAATTTTTGCATACAAAAATTCATTTTCAGGAATCTTATGAATACTTCTAGCAACGAAAATTTTATTAGCAGAAAATTCTTTACTATTGATAGGTTCAAGTAAAATTGTCGTGTCTTTCTCAATTTTATAATTTCTTTTTAATTTAACAAATGACTCAGAAAAAGGTTTCAAAACACATTTCTTAAATGCTTTGGCAATAGCCAAAGTATTGTCCTGTTGTGAACTTCCTTCATCATGTTTATCACAACTTGTTTCAAAAATTTCATTATCACTGGTATCGTTTTCTGTCAAAGATCTGTTTGTATGTACATAATCATTCATCTGCATTTCATGTAAATCATTTTCACATTCATAATTTGATCTTTCATTCACATTTGCATCAAAATCTCTAAAGTCGACATCTCTAAATTCATTGTGGAAATTGTTTTGTTCAAATAAATATCCATTATCACACTTATTTTCATATCCTCTAAAATTTCTCGAAAAATTTGTGTCTTTGGATCTATAATCCACATCATTTATAAAATTGTAATTTCTTCTATCATATTTATAATTTATTGCATTGCATTCAGATATTTCAGGTTGAACATCTTTGTGTCCAAAGGTAATGGTCACATTATTTTTATGCAGAAAGGTACTTCCCAAAATCATGTTGTATTCATTTGGTGCAGGAGTATTTAAAATGCAGCATTCAATCACAATGTTGTTTTTACCCACGGTTAAAGGAAAGGAAGCTTTCTCATCAACCCAAACATCTTGATCTCCAACTCCCTTCACAATAATGGATGTATGTTTTATTTGCACTTTTCGAGGATCAATTTTCTGTAAAGCATCTCTATAGATAATGTTTATAGAACTTCCAGTGTCAATTAAGGCATTCAATTTGGCATCTTCAACAAAAACTGAGATGACTGGAAAATTTTTCTGGCAAGGAGCTTTAATTTCCGTCATGCAGCTAACTTCAGAATTTGATCTATTAAAATTTGGAGATTGAAAATTTTGTGTTCTGAAATTCTGTCTTCTAAATTGTCTTCTATTACCAAATCTACTATTAAAATATCTGTTATTTCTTCTATATCCAAAATTATTGAAGTTTTGAGATTTATAATTATCAAAAGAATTTCTAAAATTTGAAAAATTTCTTCTCTGGAAATTTGAATTTCTATTAAAACTGTTACGAAAAGGTCTTCTAAATGATTGAAAGTTCTTTCTTGGAGAATAATTTTGATATGGACTTTTAACATACCACTCTTCTTCCTGTGAGGCAACTGGAGTTCTTCTTTGACTGAAACGGTTTCCATTGTCAGTTCTTCTAGATGGTGTAGAAGTTTTGAAAGATGTTGATGGTTTGTGTTTCTTCTTTACTGGAATATCTTCCCAATCTTCTTCTATCAATTCATCTTCATTGTATCTGCTTGTAGAGGGCGTATCCAAGAAGGATTCTTCTAAACTGGAATTGCTTTCTTCCAGATCTTCTTTTATTTCATTCAGTCTTTTCTTTCTTTTTTCTGAGTTCTCACTGAATTTTCTTCTTAGTTTGTCAAATTCTTTCTTCTTTAAATTTAATTCTTTCTTCAGCTCTTCAATTTCTTGCTTAGGGTCATTTTCAGTTCTCACAGTATTTACGTCTTCTGTCATTTCTTCCAGCACTTCATTTTGCACTTCTTCTTCCAATATTGCTATCTCTTTCGCAGCTTCAAATGACTGTGGGTTTGCAGATAACACAGCTTTTCGAATAAGGATCTTCAATCCTTTTTTAAAGAATTTAGCAAAATAGCAGTTCTCAGGGAATCTTCATTGTCAGACCCAGTATCTTGTGGGAAAGCCACATAGGATTCAGCTTCTATGCGATTCGCATAATCTCTTACCTCTTCGTTGATCATTTGTTTACAATTCACTAAGGATGCAACGTTTTTGGCAATATCTTTTTTCTTAGTAAAATTGTCCTTGAGTGCGTTAACAACTTCAGTAAAATTCGTGCTTTGGTTCAGTTTCGGAATGGATTTGATCAGTCTTTCTGCACGACCAGACAATTTCAGTTTCAGGACGAAAATTTTGTCACGATTTGACCATTCGGCGTGTTTAGCGACAAGAAGGAATTTTTCCAAAAATTCGTGAAAAGATTCATTTGCATTGCCAGCAAAACCTGGAATGGATCCAAGGAACTGCGATCCAATTCCAACTTTAACTTTATTTGAGTCTCTGACAGCGGAAGCTGATCTGCCAGAATTTGGAGAAAGTCGTGGCGGAGACACCGAAGGCACACGGTTGGACGAATTCCGTTGTGTAGAGGAGTCTCTACTCCTGATTGCTCTCGTACTTCTAGTTTTTGGCATTTTAGCGCAAGGTTTTTCACCAAACACAGATTCTAATTTATCACAAGACACAGTTTATTGTGGAAAATTGATTTCACTTTCACTCACTTATTTATGTGTAAATAGAGCACCGAAAAAACACTATGTGTAACTTTTTCACTTTCTGTTCATTATCATGAACTTCGAATCACTTTTGCATGTGCACAGAACGATTGTATTCACTTTTCATAAATGTGTGTATGCACTTTATGTCAATGTATGTGTATTTGAAAATTTCAATTTACTCATATATATCATATATCATATAGAATTTTGTGTATTCATGTATGTTAAATATAAACCAGGAAATATACATGCAACAAAATAATATGCAAAATGCAAATTCAACATGCAAATAATACTTTTGGTGCTTCTGGGCTTATGTGCTTCCGCACTTATCAGTACCAACAGTATCTACTGACTCCACTACACACAACACCGTGAAACGTAATTTTAATATACCAAAAGAGAACTATTAATTTTATCATAACTACCACAATTAACACCAGGTTCAAACGAAAGGAAATTCCCAGTTTAGGGGAATTTAACCCTAAATGATGTACAGTGAGTAAACATAAGGCAACACAATAAACAGGCTCATTTATCACACAAATAATATTTTATTTTTAGATTTTCAAAAGTAATTATAAGCATTAAACTTTCAAATTATTAATCAAATTGCTCAGAGCTTCTCTAATCAATTGAACATTTTTACCTTTATGCTCTGTTCAAAATTATATAGCAAACAATCTTTAAATTTATTCGACAAATATATGATTTCTTTAATCATGAAAATCAACTCAATATAAAGATATTTCAAATCTGAGCCATTAATATCAATTAAATTGTATTCACCTGTGCCTGTGATGCAACGGAACTTCTTGTTCCGAAAAAGAAATTTTTACCTGAGCGGTGGAGAAATTTTACAATACGAAGAATGTCCAATTCAGGATAACACGATCTATGGTTGAATTAGAGAGTTCCCAAAGGTGGATGGTCGAGAAAACGATCCAAAATTTAGATGACATGACAGCATTCAAATATGGCAAGTAAGCCGAACCTTCACGAAAAAAAACTCATCACCCGCCATCGAAAACAGGACTCCTGGAATAAAAAAAATAAATTTAGAAATGATGAAAATGAATTGCCGAAACCTTTCCAGGATCTTCTCCATCAGCTCCAGAAGGGCAGGGCGGTTTCTCTTAGAAACAAATGCCCAATTCCGTCAGCTTAGCCATTTTGGCCAAAATCCTTTGTCTTAATATAAGACAAAATTTCACCGTGCGTCCAACTTCGATGAATTCTCCAGCTCGAATCTGCTCCGTCTCACGAGGTCACCGCCGAAGATTTCTCCCTGCGCCTCTTCCTGATTGGACAGGCGCGCTTCTCCTAGTAACAGGCGATCACACGTCACGCATCTCGGCCAGACGCAAATCCTAGACATTCTCACGAATTCTCGACGAAACTCGCTTTTCAGTGCGATTTCAATAGAAACAAGTCTTAGCAAAAACCACAGCACAGGCACGGAGGGAAAAAGAGTATTTCTCTCCTCGAAAATAAGAAAAGGCTCATGTCGCAGAAATGCGACATGACAATACTTTTTTTTTAAATGTGCAATATCTCGAGAAAAATTCATGTTAGCGTTCTAAAATTTATGTCAATCGTTTTCTAATGAAACATTACATAAAAAATGTCTATTTGCGTAACTTTATTAAAGGTTTTGATTTTTTGACGATTTTTTCAAAATTTCACTTGAAAACTTAGGGGATTCTGAACATTGGATTCCATATAAAAATGTTAGGCTTCCAGTGTTTACGGATTGTGATTTCTGTACCAAATTTAGTTCGAATCGGTCCATTCTTTCGTCAGTTATCGTCTCCACAGACTCACTGACACACACACACACACTTTCACACACACACACACAAATACACACACAGACATCATTACTCTAAGTCCCTGGACGAGTCGAATGGTCTGGGCCTTTCATACACAGACATCACTTCAAAAATGTTCGATTTGTGATCAGGGATACTTGAAACGTGCTCTCCCGTTGAAAACTCGAATTCGAATTTTCGACCCCGTTGCAATACTTTCCTTATACATTATGTATATAAGGAAAGTAATAAAGGTTAAAAATATTGGGATATTAATTTTTTTTTTAATATTTATAAATGGTTTAAAATTAAGTATAAATTCAAGATATGTAGAAATCTTTTATATTTGTATATATTATGCCTGGAGATATAAGCGTCTTAGGTGTTTACATTTTCTGTAAAGCTCCGCTTTCATCCAGACACCACGTCCATAGGCGTTATTTCCAACAGCAACAACAAAAACAGGAATTAAATCTGCTGCGGAAGTAATTTGCTGCCCACATTAAATGTGTATTTTTTACTGTAATACTCTTTGCTTCATCTTACAAACTGTATCAATCCTTTAGCATTTGTACTTTCCCTACATACATTGTAATGTATAGGGAAATCATCCAAAATCCAAAATTCAAATTAGAGTTTTTGACGGAAGAGCACGTTTCAAGCATCCCTGAACTTAAATCGAACATTTTGGAGGTGTGTATGAGTGTATGTGTCTTTCAGCCTGTAAACGCGACATCTCATAAACGAGTGGAACGTTTCAAACGAAATGTGATACGATTATTACGATCCGTGTTTCTAGGACCTTATTAATCTTAAACTCGATCTAAAGTTATGAGGACATTTAAATTTTTGAGTGATCTTTTTAAATAATTAAAAAAAAAGTCGGAACAAACAATAATTTTGAATAAACAATCATTTTATACCTTTGAATTTTTTCTGAAACGAATAAAACAAACATTAGGAAGCTAGCTTAAATCTTTCTCGAAGCATTGCCTTGTTATGTGTCATAAGTTAAATTTTGTCCTTACCCAAAATTTACTCTACTAGGACTTACCTTTGATGTCTTCATAATGGTGGAGTATGGAAACTCCTGTTCTCGAGCACAAGATAATAACACTTACGACATAAAATAATAACTCTGATTAAAATTGATAAATTCTTATAATTTCATATATATAAATATCTTGATTATTCATAACGTTTCATATAAATTCATTTCAGTGACATATATATCTATAACAACTATTTAAGTGACACATATACTTATAACAGTTATTTAAGTGACACATATATTTATAACAATTATTTAAGTGACACATATATTTATTACAACTATTTAAGTGACACATATATTTATAACCAATTATTACTATATGCCGAAAATATACGCAGTTTTTGATATTAAACACAAGAGTTCGTTACTCACCTTTGAGTTTTTACTCAAGTATCGTTACAATATTCGATATGTGTTATGTACCTTCCGTGCTCATTTAACAGATGAAATTGTTTAAATACCTCATATTTGTTTGCATTTTGATATTTAGTGACATTAGAGAACACACTTTGCTAGATGCCTGCGTATACTTGCTAAGCTACTTGTATTCACTATACACATACTCATCACATTGATTCACTATGATTCACATTGATTCACATTGATTCACTTGTATTCACTATACACATAATCATCACATTTTCTTTGTGAGATCATAGGATATTTTCGATACTCCTAAAAATGTACGTGCGTCTAAGACGCTGTCGAATATTAAATCTCCTGAAAACTTCTCGAAAACTCTGGAACCACTTTTTTCTTTTTCCCTTTGTGATGTCATACCACCTCTTCTGATTTGTTGTTGATGATGGAGGGGATGCATGTTGTTTACTTATGTGTGAGTTCCAATTAGTTCTCGTGGATGTATTTAAAGTGCTTATTAGCACTTGTATTGACATTGTTATTGATTGGCATCTGTTTTTCAGATGTCAACATGTCGTGCGACATTATGAGAATTATAACGCGATTATTACGTGGATTACGAAATAGTGCGTTTGTAAATAAATTTATCTAAAAAGTTACATAAAAATGAGTATCATGAAATAACACTTGACGATTTATTTGGCGCTCTTGGCATCAACTTTTCGAAGTATCGCCAAGTTGGTAACTTTTATAATATGGTGCTATAGTGTCAAAATTGCGTTAAAGGTACGAAAATGTGTCCAAATTGAAGAATTAATAATTAGCATATTTTAATATAATAGAATACGTTGCTTGGGAGATGCTAGTAATATTTCCAATTTTCAAGTTATATTTGCGCAAAATATAAGTGAATTTGGTACTTCCAAATAATTTTACATCTTGTCATCCAAAAAGGCGCCAAAGATCAGTGTACATTTCAACGTTAATGCATTGTGCCGCATTATGTCGCGCATTGAAAGAAGAAAAGTCATTGCGCTATGTAGGGAAAGTCATGTGCTACCCACATCAGATTATTATTAATGTATTTAAAATTTATAAAATTTTACGATTTAGCAGTCAACAAAACAATAATTCCGCTAAAGTATTCTTTGAAAGCTCAATTTATATTTACATTACTCCAGTTTGAAGTTTAAGTACCTCCATTGTTATTGTAATGATATTGGATATCCCACTAAATATTATTATAAGAAGCTGAATTCAAAAGCGATTTAACGCAACGAAGTCGGTAAATCTTCTTATGGAAGATTTGAATTAAGATCTAAACATTTCAGATGACGGTTAAATAATTTGCATTGAATTGAAATGAAAGTGTAAGTAAGTTTTTGCGAAGTTTTATTTAATAGGAATTTCTCATATAAAGAGCAATTTTAGCTATAATATTCCCCTGCATTTCCAGTAGGGTGAAGTGTGATAACCGAAATTAATAAAATATGTCCGACTTGCTTGTTGGCCGACTTGCCTGTTGCTTGTTGGTCACGTACGGGAAATATGGAAATATAAGCCGCCCAACAGCTAAGAAATTAGGTACAGCGGTACTTCAGGTCAGGTTTAAAGGCACCTGCCTATAAGTATTGATATTTTAATTAGTGTTTAGGTGTTTTATGCTGAATCGCAAATGTGAGTGATTTTCAATCAAACCGGCTGCACAGTGATTGGGAATATTATTGCACAGTTTCTATCTTGGGCGCGGTAGCCCATTGGTTAGCGCGCTGGAGTGGCACTCGGTAGGCCCGGGTTCGATTCCAGCCACTGCCAAAACTGCCGCCGTGTTCATGCGGAGTACGATCACGTTAAACATGTGGGTCCGAAAGTCCTTCCGAGAGGTTGATGGTAGGGGAAGGAGGGTACGGTCCCTGTGGATGCCTCCCCCACTGGGTTCCGGTCTAAATTGGATGGCACTTCCCGACCGTCCAAACAGTTACCTTACACCTTTCTGGTAGGTCGGACGGTCTGGGTTTCAACAGTTTCTATCTTGACACCAAGAATTTAATCTATCTTGACACCAAGATCTAAGAACGATTTTTGTAATAAACTTTGCACCTAATTTGTAGACCAATTCATTCATATCTAATTTTATTTTGAAAATTTATCAAATCCATAATTTAAGCAATTTCTTTTTTACTTACAAAGTATCTAATATAAAATAATACTATGTAATATAAAATAAAGTATTGTATTCACGAAAATTTTCGAATTCGACATTTTGATGCCAATCTATGTTTTAACACCTCCTCAAAACGTTTTAACTATTTTGGGAGTGATGGCTGTCCATCTGTCAATAGTCGATTTCTTGTGTACACTATAGCGGCCACAAATATTATTAAATTGAATGGTATTAAATTGAATGATGTCGGTATAATCAATGCGAGGAGTGATATTTTATTTACAGAATGCTAGCTAAAACAATTCAACTAAATTCATCAGCGTGATAGATCTGTAGGCTACCAGAATATTTATTTTAAGATTTTCTTTTTAATATTTTTTAAATTCAATAATTTTCGAAAGAATACAGTAAAAAAATGTTATAGATATTATAATGCCATGCTAGCTATATACACCCACGCCTGACGCGGGCGAAATGGCTAGTTATCAATAAACGTGATATTTGCACACTTAATTAAAATCCTAAATTTAAAAAATCTGACGTGGGCAGCACATGACTTTCCCTGCAGACTTATATCCACGTTCTCATTATTTTAATTAAATTTAATTCACTTTTAATTCACTTTTTGTTCTCATTTGGTAACTGAACTTATTTTCAAAGGTGGGTTAGAGAAAATACGAGAAACTAAAATATCTCAAGAACAGCTAGAGCTAGTGTAATAGGGTTGGTCTTATTCTTTTCTTCGTTACACATTACGTATAAAACAAGCATTTAATGGATATATTTGAGCATATGTAGTTTTTTATTTTAGATTTTGACGATTTTTGCGGGCCATTTTGGAAGAAAAGGCAGGTTATTTTTTCCGAATCGTATCAACATCTAATCAGCACCAGGGTAACCCACAAGCGACTTATTTACCGAATTTTGTGAAATTTGGTCTATTAGTTTTTCAGCTAGAGTGGATACAGACATTTGCGGGCCATTTCGCAAAAAAAATAGGCGGATACTTTTATTCCAAATCGTACCCAAAACTAATCTGCACCAGAATAGCCCACAAGTAACTTACCTACCAAATTTTATGACATTCGGTTCATTAGTTTTTTAGCTAGAGTGGATACAAAATCTGCGCAGACAGACAGTCACACAGACACACACACAGACAGTCACACAGACACACACACAGACACACATATACACAGACAGACACACTGGACCACACACAGACTCACAGATACACAGACAGACACACAGACAGACATACACACAATCGTCATGCTAAAAATAGTTTTTTCGTATTCTAGAGGTCTCGAAACGTGTAGATCCGTCGAAAACTCGAGTTGTGATTTTTGGTATGATACTCATACTTTCCCTATACATTACCATGTATTGCAGGAAAAGTAAAGAATTGCAGTAGAAATTGCGCTATATCAAACTATATTTCGCAACACTCATCACATATTTAATCCAGATATTACCAATTAAAATAGTTTCAATAGTTTGATTGTGTTACAGTGTATACTTTGGAATCATGGGTGTGCACTCAGGATACAAGAATGAGTCCAAATATATTTCTAAATAATTAAACATGTCTATTCACAAGCACGGAATAAACAGGAACAATGTCTAATCAAACATCAATTAAAAGCTTCACTATTTTTTCAAAATAACTGATATTAAATTAAACAAAATCTTATGCGGGCAACACACGACTTTCCTTATAAAATGCAATGAATTGACACATTACGATCAACTGGTTGATTATCAGTGATGACAAATTTATTCTTGTTTAATTTTCAAACTCCAATAGTTTAAATGCTAACAATTTTACCTCTTACAATCTCCAATTATAAAAAAAATTGATGTTGAAATGTATTTAAGATATTATATTTTAATTAACTATCTGGTAAATAATTTGATCACTCACCACGAGTATGAAGTGAACATGGCATTGTAGTTAATCATCTTGAGAACTATTCTTAGTGTCATCTTGAGAATTCTTATTAGTATATAAAGATAAACTCAAATGCTACAGAAATTTATTTATCAAACAATATTTTAACCAATTTAGTCATTATTATAGATATTTTTTATCATATTAATTAGATCTTTAAAACGGGCATATAATTTCCAATTGAATTACTGGATTGTGTAGATAAGAAGTGCATCATGTGCTGCCTAATTCTCAAGCACATTACTTTCAGAAGTGTTCGTAATGCAGGGAATGAATTTCTAGTTACATATTATTTTCACCACATTTGGTGTCTCTCATTTCTATGCGGAATTAGACACTTTATATCACCATGAAGCGCGATATATCTGGAAAGAATCAAACAATTTTCACGAAATTTGATACTTAATCGTTATTAAAAAATAATCGTAATGTTTAGCAATACAAAATTTTAAACGACTTAGTTTGTTTCAGTGTGTGTTTCATAATATATAAATGTGTGCATGTGTAGCAGAAGTCATTTGTTAAACCCATAACATTATTTTCCATATAGAGTAATAGTAACTGCACATTTTTTTTTCTTTTTGTAATAGTATTTATCACGTTTCCAAATAATTAATAACAAGAAAATTGAATCAAGCATAAAGCATTGATAATGAAACTCTTTCCAACTGAAATGAAATAATATTTCAGCATCTCTAAAATGTGATACATTCAGTGGTGATATTTTTAAAATTATTCTAGTACTACAATATATTTTTGTTACTTGGAAACTTAAAACGTCCCCCAAAACGGCATTTCTATAAAACAGTCTGCTTCTGTATGTAAAATTAATGAATATTTTGCTCATATTACTTATATTCCAGACTGTTGAGCTTGATCTGTTTAATTCTCCCTACGTTAAAATTAGGCTTCGTTATAGATATAATCAAAGTTCAATGATCATTTAAAATAAATAATATTGTAATTACGTAGGCACAGTATTTAGATACACAGATAATATGCAAAAATAAAGCGATTTTAGGACAGATGCAAAATTAAATATAAAAGTTCCTTAAAAATCACGAGTTTTACTATAAGCGAAAAACATGAATGCCATACTTTATTTTGCAATGCGTCACTTGATGTTTTCATATAATATGGGTTGTTGTTGAGACCCAGACCGTCCGATCTACCAGAAAGGTGTAAGGTAACTGTTTGAACAGTCGGCATATAATATGGATGTAATTATAATTTGAATTTTTATTAAGACTACTTGACATAATTTAATGACATTTGTTTTACACATTTAACGTGATAATTTGAATGATCCCTAAAATTTTCTAAGCAATTTGTGAATTTTAACTCCGTTTAAAAAATGTTTGAACAATTAGGTTACATAGTGTTAAATGTATTTCATTTTTTCAACTCGCGTTAAATCCAAAGCTAATTGGGTGATATTATTTTTTTCAATATCATATGTTCCACTGACCGTCTCAACAATATACTATAATTTCAGTATGATAAAGTCATTCTTAAGGCAGTTATCGTGCGAACGGATAGACAAATTGAACAAAATCAAAAACACTTTACAACTATGTAAGAAAGTGTTAAAAATCCTGTTTATATTATGAAATATATTCCTAAACCCCATCCTGAAACCCCCTACAGATCGTCCCAAATATCCCTAAAGCCGAACTATTGTCGCTAAGTAATTTCATAATAAATCAATCTTTAAACCAGTTTAATGAAAATCTCACAGAAAGTTCCGTCTCAGAAATGTGTTCTTCACAACTGTCGATCAATCTTTCCCACGGGTCTGACGATTCACTGGTTAAGGCACTCGCCAAGAAAGTACCATGGAGTGTATTATATTAACACTAAGTGCATCATATATTCTGTTGTCAGCTGTTTGCGAAAACATTGTTTTCAGACGACTGTTTAAGGTGGGGTAATAAATCTAGCATAAGTATATCGAATACCGGAGGACGCAGAACTTGCTTTTTTCTTATTCATTTTGGAGACAATATACACTCTAAGACAAAAAAAATCGACGCACCCCTCAAAATAATCCGATTGCAATGAAACTTTGCATGCAAGCAACTTTCGACCGAATATGCAAATGATCAAAATTCGCAGTCAATGAATGAGTAGTCGGAACTACAGCGCATTGAAACTGAGCACCATGGTGGTGTATATAAGGAGCGAACGTCGCTTTCAGGAACAAAGCGTGCAGTGGATTTCGATTGCGTTTACGTATTTGATTGTAACACAGCGTCGTAAGGCCTCGCGGCTACTACGTGCATATGTATGATTTAGAAAGAGGGCGTGCGGTCGGACTGCATAAGTCAGGATGGGCGGCACACCGACGGATCGCTCGGCATTTGAGTAGGAAGGATGCATTAATTAGACGATGTTGGCACTAATGGGTCAGGAATGACAGATTTCAATGGCAAGCGGGTAGCGTACGGCCTAGAGCGACAACAGAATGGGAAGATAGAGCGATTGTCAGATCAGCTGTGACAGCAATATATTTAACCTTATCAACCATCCAACGTGTGACAAACACGGAAGTGACCATTCAGATGATTAATAGAAGACTACGGGGGCGGAATATATACCCGCGGCGCCCATTATGCCGCCTATTACTGACCAGTATGCACCTTCAACAGCGATTGCAATGGTGCCGGACTCAATCAACATGGAATTATTCAGATTGGGAAGGAATTGTCTTCTATGATGAGTCCCGTTTCGAACTGAGTCACCTACGAACAGCGCTTACGTGTCTGGAGACAGCCCGGACATCACCAGGATCCTGCTCTTACTGTCACACGCCACACGCCACACGGCCCGACAACAGTGAGTTATGGTCTGGGGTGTCATTTCGTTTGTTAGCTGGACCCCTTTGATAGTCCTCCTTTGCACTATCACAGCACAGCGGTACATTGCCGACATTCTATGACCCGTTGTTTTGCTATTCTTTTCACGACACCCTGGGCTAACTTTTCAGCAAAATAATGCCAGGCCACATACCTCACGTCTCTCTATTGATTGTCTGTGTACTTACGACACACTTCATTGGCCAGCCAGATCCCCAGATAGTCCGCCTATTGAGCCCATTTGGGCTGAGATGGGACGTCGTCTGCGAACATCCCATAATGTAGAAGAATTAGCTCCTCAGTAAGAGGTCATTTCGAACGACATCCCTCAGAACACCATTCGGCAACTTTATGTTTCAATGACACGTCGGATAACAGCTTGTATCGAGGCTAGAGGTGGACCAACGCCATATTGACGTGCTCACTTTGTATAGATCTTTCAGTGCAATGAATCATACAATTGTTCTGAAATTCTAATCATTTCGTTTTCTGTAGATCCACATTACATTTACCAAATTTTGTCTCATTTGGATAATTCTTCTTGGTGCGTCGATTTTTTTTGCCGTTAAGTGTACATTCCATTTTTACGTAAGTATAAATTAATGAATATACAGCTTAGTTTAAGGGGTCAAAATAATATTCAAATAGCAGAAATATGCTGTGTATAAGAATTTTAGTATAAGTTGCAAATATGGCTTATTAATGTAGTTTCTAATTTGAAATGTCTAAAAATTGTTCTGACTAATACACTAATACGGAAGGTAACTTTGCAAAAACTTAGGTAAAATATTCTTTAAAACTCACTATTTACTAAACCAGACGCAGAATTTAATTTGTCTAGCTTATTTAAGTGGATTTTGCTCGTCTGAATTTATTGATTTATTTCTGAATTATAATGCCTGAAATAACACAATTTCGACATACAAGACTGGTATAGGAGGAGAACTCTAGCGGAATTCCGCCTTGCTACTGGCCATGATTGAATTGCAAAACATCTGCATAGAATTAGTATGTTTGGCGACTACTTTTCCAAAGTCTGTGACCTTCTGGAGGTAATGGAGAGGACTCACTTTCTCTACAGCCCGTCTCTCTCAGCAACATTATGAGTGTGAGCGATACTGGGAATCAATGGACCGCGTGCGTGGTCTATAGACTTTCTTCTGTGGCTGTAATTGTTTCTAATATCTGTCTATGTTATATTTTTATTAGCGCCGGTTGCCTTTAGTACCTGCCATTGGAAATAAAAAAAAACGAATGAAAATTGCTTTGACTAATGGTTTAAAGAGATGCAGATTTGCAATGTTATTAATATATAAAATAATTTTTGAATATTACAACGTACACATAGTCATACATATTTCCTAGTTATCTTCCGGCTTGTCTTATTTACGTACATGTTGCTGTTCCGTATTGTTTGATTTATTTCTGAATGAAAAACTGAACCATATGTTGCTTAGGATTTAAAGCGGGGATGAATTGAATTCATTTATTGTTTATTAGTCATTTGTTATTGATTATTTAGTTTATACTTTACATAAGCTTTTACAAATAAATTTTTCGTAATCTTTAATCAATACTTTTTCGAAATGCTTAGTAGCCCGCTACGCGAGCGCGAGCATATCCTTAAACTGTGAAACACACTCGAACACATGACATTTTTAAATAAGCACCTAATCACACATTAGACCTCTCCTCGAGTACGTTTCAGGGCTTTATCCCGACGCTGTACACGCCAAATACTACGCCCTGACATGACTGCGTATTACGCCCTAAAAAAACATATATACTTTTCTTGCGTTTTAAACCTCCCTGATTTTTATGTTATAATATAAAATATTGACGTGTCATCTGATTTCTTAAATTTAACGGCAGCCACTTAAAATATAAAATACTGTTCCTGAATACAAAATTATTTCCTAAACCCACTCGTTGATTACTTCTAAATTTTTTAATCGAGTGAACTATTCAAATTTTTGAATCAGCGGAGCGTTTGCCATTGAAGGCCGTACCCACATTCTCTTGACTACTAACGCCATCTATTAACATCTTTATAGACGGATTTTTGTGAATTTAATAAATATATAAGTTCTTTTCCAGCCTTTTAAACCTCCCTGATATTTTTGTTATAATATAAAAAATTGACTCGTCAACTGACGGCTTAAATTTAACGGCAGCCCCTTAAAATATAATATACTGTTCCAGAATATAAATATTTTCCTAAAACCACTTGTTGATTACTTCTATATTTTTTAATCCAGTGCATTTTTCAAATTTTTGAATCAGCGGAGAGTTTGCCATTGAAGACCGTACTCATATTGTCTTGACTGCTAACGCCATCTATTAACAGACATATTTAACAACGTGCGTGTTGCGAAGAGCTTGCGATTTCTATATTATAAAAGTAGCGGTCGCTTATTTAATTATTTATTAGTGGCCGCTTATTTAATATTATTTATTTCGGTAGCGAATGCTTATATAATTATTTACAAGCAGTGGTCACTTATTTGAGTAGCAAGCGCTTATATAATTATTCAAATGAACTGGCCGCTTATTTGGAACATGGGCAAAGCCTGGCAATTTGTTCAAGTAAGAAATAAAGGAAGAAAAGTTGAATTTGAATATGTAAAATCTGCGCTATACGTATAATATTTTAAAAATTAATTGTAAAACTATCCTTCCCTATCTTTAATTCCTAATATGTTTCTTTCATTCTTCAATTTATAATATTTTTTTTATGAACTCATCACATTTCATAATTTAGAGTTTTGTAATAGCAATATTTAAGGAGAAATTATTCCTTCAATGCCTCTCAATTTCCATTTCCTTCGCTTCTATTTAAAATTTAAGTACCTCCATTCTTATTGAAGATATATCGGAAATCCACGAAACATTTTTCACATTATTATAAAAAGCTGGATTGAAAAGCGATTTAATTCTGTAAAGTCGGAAAATCTCCATCTGCAGGATTTGGATTAAGACATAAACATTTCAGGTCACAGTTACATTGTCTGCATTGAATTGAAATGAAAATGAAAGTCACTTTTCGCGAAATTTTATTTTATAAAAATTTGCGTGCACAGAGCAAGTCTAATTATTACTTCTTCTCATCGCCTGATTAAGACAAGACAATCGGGGAAAAAATGTTTGTGGCGTTCCTTCATGAAAACTTTATAATGCATTAATTGACGCGTAAATAATTATTCACTCAATGAATAAATTTTGTAAAAAATTACAGAGGCAGCAAGAAAATTAATCTCATTTCTACAGCATGTAGTTAAATTTACATTGACATTAAAGTTACATATTTATATTCACAGAGTTTTACAACTAATAATTAAACTGCATTTAATAAAGTAACTAAACATGTCAAATCTCTATGTTGCTTATCCCTTACTCTGAAAGTATCGAAGTATTTATGCTATTACAACAAAGCTCTTAAAAGTAACCGTTTCCATATTTTTCATTTATAAGTGCATCAATATTTTGAAATATAATACTGATTGTCTGTGCGGTCTCGCCTGACTGCACATACTGTGTATTTCGTGTATACTTGGAAATTTAACTACTAAATCTCAGAAACAATTTTGTTTAAAATGATTGTTTATCATATAAAGATAACATGGTAATATATTTAGTTTTGTTCATATTTCCTGGACCTCAAAACTGAGTACCCTAGAAAAATTCTCCACATAACCATATCGTCCTCCTTCCTCTACATTTACAGGGTCTTTATAATTAAAGTTCCACTTTGAAATGGCTATAAAAGGAAAACTACTGGACATAATTTTATCAAACTTGGTAATAGTTTACAGGAGGTCATGAGATTTTATTTTCCGCAAAAAAAAAAAGAAAAAAAGTTCAAACACTCACCGTCCGCGGGGAATGGCGCTGTATGCAATATCGTTAAACGAGATAAGACATGAAAACATCGGTTTAAAAAGTTTTTAATCGTTTCTAAAACGTGTTACAAATCATGTTCAATGTGGCTTGCACCATTTTCTGAAAGCAAGTTAAATCGCATTACTGCGTACTCAAGAGTAGCTCTTAGCATATCAGAAGGAATGTTACGGACATATCGGTGTTGTTGTTGTTGAAACCCAGACCGTCCGACCTACCAGAAAGGTGTAAGGTAACTGTTTGGACGGTCGGGAAGTGCCACCCAATTCAGACCGGAACCCAGTGGGGGAGGCATCCACAGGGACCGTACCCTCCTTCCCCTACAACCAACCTCTCGGAAGGACTTTCGGACCCACATGTTTAACGTGATCGTACTCCGCATGAACACGGCGGCAGTTTTGGCAGTGGTTGGAATCGAACCCGGGCCTACCGAGTGCAACTCCAGCGCGCTAACCAATGGGCTACCGTGCCCCGGACATGTCGGTGTATCACATTTTTTAATTCCGTCAAATTCTTTATGCTATCACCATAAACAGTGGCTTTGAGGTAACCCCATAGCCCCGAGGTGACAGGGGTTGAGGTTTGGTGCCCGGGATGGCCAAGAAATGGGGAAGTGTCGGCTTACAATCCGGTCATCCGTGAAATGTTGCTTAAGTAACTGTTTGACACATGTTCCAATGTGAGGTGGAACCCCGTTCTGCATAAAAATCGTGGTATCTAAGCCACTGTTTTTGATGATAACATAAACAATTTGGCTGAATTGAAAAATGTGATACACCGATATGTCCGTAACATTCCTCCTGATATGCTTTGAGCTACTGTTGAGAACGCAGTAATGCGATTTAACTTGCTTTCAGAAAATAGTGGAAGCCACCTTGAACATGATTTGTAACACGTTTGTAACACCCTAAACATTTGTTGCAACTTATTTTTTTTACGAAGTTATATTTTACTTAACAGTGTATATCCTTTAACTTCGAAAATGGTCATCGTAATAAAATATTGGCTCAGTTGGGTTCTGTCTTTTTAACGATACAATGCTCAAATTACGACATAGTGCTCAAATCCCATCTAAGTCACTGCGGCGCTTCTAATGGTTCTGTACTTTTTGACATCTCCCCCATTTTCTCCCATATGCCTTTCACATACACATATGATGAATGGAACTTCTTCTACCCAACATAATAGAACTTATTACTTGATCAAAAACACTCAGATTCGGGACGTGGTGTGTAGATCAAGTTGTTGAACAATGTTGTGGAACAATGCTAGTGGTCCTTACCTTCCCATCAAGATTTATAGATACTAGAGGTTGAACCATCCTCCAATCTCACGGTATTGGCTGGCAGAAACGTGAAACCATGACGTCAAATTTCTAATACAAATCAATGGTATCACGTTAGGTAAAGCTATAAATTTCGAACATATTCGGAGCGATTTCAAATTGTTCCACTGCTGTTGAAAGTATTTCATTCTAAACAATAGAGAACAATGAACACATAAATCATTTAACGATAAAATAATTAAATTACGTGGCTTTAAGAAAATATCATTTTCACATGTATTAAACACAATTGCAAATAAAGAGCCTTTTCAAATTTTTTTAATAGGTTTACAAATATTTTAATAGGTTTATTCAGATGTTCAACTTAGTATATATTTATGCAATTATTTAACTCCGTTTATAGTTTTACAAATGCCTAGTTCAATTTATGTATATACAAATATTTAATTTAATTTACAATTATACGAATATTTAGCAATTTTACTTTAAAACAAATCAACATCTTAATTTATGTTCCTACAAGAAATTTACCTAATTCATTGACTCAAAATTTAAAAAAAAAATCTGATGTGGGCAACACATGACTTTCCTTATATAATGTAATGAATTTACTACTTTTACAGTAAAAAAATAGGTTTTTCTTATAGTAGATACTAATATTCTTTCCAAGATATTGAATTTTCTACAATTAGTCGTCATTTTCATTGATTTAGCATCATTTTTATCCATTTGGCGACATTTTGATTAATTTGGCAACATTTCAAAAAAGTCGCCAAGTTGGCGACATTCCGCCAAATTCGTCGCCAAAATCTCGCCAAGCGTTATGCACTAAGAAAAAAGTTATTCTTACAGCAGATAAATGACTATTGGCGTTCAAATACAAAAGTATTATTCAAAGAATATTTTTTCATGAATGGAACGAGCTAGATCCACGAGAATGATGTCATTCAATTTATCGCATAGTATTACATATGAAAAGTGAACATGTTTCTCACTAGGAATTTTTTATTTATGTGACTTTTTCATAATTTTTTTGAAAAATGTACAATATCTCGAGAACGGTCCATGTTAGCGTTCTAAAATTTATGCCAATCGTTTCCTAATGAAAAATTACATAAGAAATGTCTATTTGCGTAACTTTATTAGCGGATTTGATTTTTTGACGATTTTTTCGAAATTTCATTCGAAAATTTAGGGGGGTTCTGAACATTCGATTCCATATAAAAACAACAGACTTCCAGTGTTTACGGATTGTGATTTTTGTACCAAATTTGGTTCGAATCGGTCCATTCGTTCGTCAGTTATCGTCTCCACAGACTCACTGACACACACACATACTTTCACACACACACACACACACACACACACACACACACACACACACACACACACACACATACACACACACAGACATCACTTCAAAAATGTTTGATTCGTGATCAGGGATGCTTGAAATGTGCTCTCCCGTCGAAAACTCGAATTCGAATTTTCGACCCCGTCTCAATAGTTTCCTTATACATTATGTATATAAGGAAAGTAAAAATGATGAAAGTTTTAAAAGTATAATAATTTTTAAATCTATTAAATAATACTTCAAAATTAGATGTTCGCCATTTGGGATCATTTAAAATATGTTTATGGAAATTAAGATATTTCAAGGAAATTATAATTGATTAAAAATGTTAAGTACTCAACACAATTACATTAATATGAATTAGAAGGGTAAAATTAGAATTAACTATCACGAATTTGGTTGCCAAATTAATTTAATTTTTCCTTTTTTTTAAACTTTCCTTATATACATATAATGTATAGGGAAGGTATTGTGACGAGGTCGAAAATTCGTATTTGAGTTTTCAAATCTACTACCAGTTCTACGGAACCTACTCTACCAGTCCAGGAATTCTGGACTGGTAGAGAAGGTTTCAGATCACGTGACGAGCTCGCTATGTTGCGATCACTGGGATCGGCCGCTCTTCAATTTGGACGGTCACATTTTGAAGGGGGCTTATGGTTTCTAGGTTTGTCCAGGACCGCAGATGAGAAGTCGACATTTAGTATAATGTCAACTGGCCGGAATGGACGTCCACTGCACCCAGTTTGTTTGAAATACTGGGAGGGGGACTTGAGTTATTAGCTTGAGTACGGGGCCCTACATTTATCTGGGACGGTCGAATTGCCCTGGTTCTTCAGACAACCGCGCCAGTTTGCGGCGTGTTGACCGCTACATTTGCAGTAGAAAACATAATTCACCCTGGAAACATTGGTGGCGTGGGGCCCTGCACACTTCACATAATGAAGGGTAGCGTACATAAGATACTGGAGTGAAAATAATATCAATCTTAACATTGGTACATAATCAATGGAAAATAATATCAATCTTAACATTGGTACATAATCAATGGAAAATAATATCAATCTTAACATTGGTACATAATCAATGGAAAATAATATCAATCCTAACATTGGTACATAATCAATGGAAAATAATATCAATCTTAACATTGGTACATAATCAATGGAAAATAATATCAATCTTAACATTGGTACATAATCAATGGAAAATAATATCAATCTTAACATAATCAATCTTAACATTGATTAGCAGAGTCTTTTTTTCCAGTGTAGGACTATAGCTTCACTACAGTGCCCAATATTCAATCAATAGTAAATAAGTCTTCCAGGTTAGTCCCGGGTGCAATCCGAAAGTAGTAAAGGGGGAGGTGCTGTTTGCTCCCTCTCAGGGACAGTCTAGCATTATTAAACACTGTGAAGACTATGACTCCAACGCTTTTAGTTATTAATTCAATTTCGATCACCACTGGTAGGCTCCTGATCACAAACTTGACTAGTTGGTCCCCTATCAGATTGTACTCTTCATATTGCACATTGGTTTTCCTGAATTAATTGGTGCAATTCTTGAACACTTCGTCGTTACGAACGTAAATTTTAAGAGTTGTCTGTCCGGTTCAGGTACTTTTTAGGAGCTATAATATTCAGGTTGTAAGGAATAGAGGTCCATTCAGACTGTAATGTGTTTATCAGCAGCGGAGGTATGGTCGGAATGGGGGTTTCGGCACGGCGGCCGGGAGATCGTCGAATTCGGTACCCGATTTGGAGTTCTTGTCAACTGCTTTCCTATTTCTGTTACATATGTCTGTCACAGATTCTTTATGATATTCTGTACATTTCGATGATCTAGAAGCCTTAGGGTCTTTGTGGTTGAATCCTTAGTCATCTAAAAAGTATCTTATTAAAACCTGCACTGAGGGTTTGGGAACCATTCTCGTTATTGGAGAGATTATTTTCACAAAAGTTATTTAGTTTTCAATGGATTTAGTTGCCTCGTGGGCTGCTTGGACAGATTTAGTACTTCCAGTATTCTCAACAACATTACAAGATGCAGTATGAGAAACAATTTCAATATCATTGGCTTTAGAATCTTTGTCCTAAGCCTTATTAGAGAAAACAGGGTGTTGGGAAATAACTTATATTTACCATATCTAATGCTGTTTTTCATCCTTTCTAGATTAGCATTCATCGTTTGCCATTTTATCTGCAGCTCTGAGAAAGCAATCTCGTCCTCGTGGCTTTTGTTACGACTATATTGTCTAATCAAATTATTTTTTTTCAAATTTAATCACTTTAAGTCTAAAATTAAGTACTTCGTGCGAAGTCATATGTAAAGGCAAAGGATTGTTATACATCTTTGGAGTTTAATCCACGGCAATAACGACTTCCATAGATTGCTCTGGCACTCCCAGAGCTTCGTTTTCATGATAAAAACAGGAGCGGAATTTACGACCTCACTACTCAGAGTCCTTGATGCGATAATATTGGTAACTGATGATTTGTAAATATAGAATAATAATGGTGAATTTAATCTTGTGAGAATTCAATATAAATAATATTTTAATAAAATTTTTGTTTGACCAATAATGTATTTTCCTTGTGTTAAATATTAATCGATTTCTTTTCAGATAAATCCGGACAACACAACATAATTGATGGGTTATCACAACGATAATATACCATTTTAAATTCACCTATACTTTAAAAGATCACTACTATAATGATAATTCATAATGAATTATATAATAAAAAAAGTTTTAATGCCAATTAACATGGTACTAATTCACTATAAAAAACATAGTGCTGGTTCTTCCAAAAAAATTATATAGTGCTGGTGATCCATAAAATATTAACGTATAATCGGTGCTTTCAGAAAGTCAATACAGTAGTGGTGATTAATAAAATATTAAATAAAACTAAATCCAGATACATAGTACATGTGTTTTCTAAAAAATTAATTGCTCCCTATGGAGAAAACATAATACTCTTATGTTTACAGAGAAAAAAAAAATCTAATGTGAGCAGCACATGGATTTACACCAAAAACTTAATTCATTTAGTCTTTATTTCATTAGTAATTTATTAAATTGTATTTTATTCCCCAACCTTACATTGAATTCGCACATTTAATTCAAATTTCGTTTTTATTTGTTACATGGGGATATTTTCAAAAGGGAATGAACGCAAAATAGCTAAAACGCCTCGAAAATAGTTGATCACAGAGTAATGGGGTTGATCTTATTATTTTTATCGTCAAAATGTGCTTTTATAAAACAAGTATTTAATTGTGGCATTTGAACATACACAGTCTTTATTTTAGACTAGCCGCTTTTGGCGACCAGCCTGTTCCCTACCCTTGAAAATTCTGACCGTGGCAAACTCGCTAACGCGACCTACCAGAAAGGTGCAAGTATTTAATTGTGGCATTTGAACATACACAGTCTTTTATTTTAGATATTGACGCTTTTTGCGGGCCAATTCGTAATAAAGGCAGGTTCTTTTTCTCCTATTTGTACCAAAATCGAATCAGTACCAACGTAACCCTCAAATGACGCAACGTAACCCTCAAATGTGTTGACCGCTACATTTGCAGTAGAAAACATAATTCACCCTAGAAACATTGGTGGCGTGGGGCCCTGCACACTTTACATAATGAAGGGTAGCGTACATAAAATACTGGAGTGAAAATAATATCAATCTTAACATTGGTACATAATCAATGGAAAATAATATCAATCTTAACATTGGTACATAATCAATGGAAAATAATATCAATCTTAACATTGGTACATAATCAATGGAAAATAATATCAATCCTAACATTGGTACATAATCAATGGAAAATAATATCAATCTTAACATTGGTACATAATCAATGGAAAATAATATCAATCTTAACATAATCAATCTTAACATTGATTAGCAGAGTCTTTTTTTCCAGTGTAGGACTATAGCTTCACTACAGTGCCCAATATTCAATCAATAGTAAATAAGTCTTCCAGGTTAGTCCCGGGTGCAATCCGAAAGTAGTAAAGGGGGAGGTGCTGTTTGCTCCCTCTCAGGGACAGTCTAACATTATTAAACACTGTGAAGACTATGACTCCAACGCTTTTAGTTATTAATTCAATTTCGATCGCCACTGGTAGGCTCCTGATCACAAAGTTGACTAGTTGGTCCCCTATCAGATTGCACTCTTCATATTGCACATTGGTTTTCCTGAATTAATTGGTGCAATTCTTGAACACTTCGTCGTTACGAACGTAAATTTTAAGAGTTGTCTGTCCGGTTCAGGTACTTTTTTAGGAGCTATAATATTCAGGTTGTAAGGAATAGAGGTCCATTCAGACTGTAATGTGTTTATCAGCAGCGGAGGTATGGTCGGAATGGGGGTTTCGGCACGGCGGCCGGGAGATCGTCCAATTTGGTACCAGATTTGGAGTTCTTGTCAGCTGCTTTCCTATTTCTGTTACAGATGTCTGTCACAGATTCTTTATGATATTCTGTACATTTCCATGATTTAGAAACCTTAGGGTCTTTGTGAATGAATCCTTCGTAATCTAAAAATTATATTATTAAAACCTCCACTAAGGGTTCGCTCTTTGGTTTTAGCACCATTCTCATTATTGGAGAGTGTTGTGATAAACATGCTGCATGGACCAATTTGAATAGAGTAATTAGAAAATTAATAGTAATTGCTTTAAGAGCTTAATGAAAAATTTATAAATCAATTACTTCATTCAAATCAAGATCCCTGCAACAAATTTTTCACGGGTCGGATTCTCATGTCAAATCAATTAAATCTTAATGGCCAAATAAACAATTAATTAAAATGATAAATTTCGTATAGTGGAATTACCCAAGTATTGACATGAGAACCTTAAAATAAAATAAATAATGTAAAATGAATTAGTATCATTCATAATAAGTACAATCATTGTTTAAAATATAAAAGAATTATTTATTATTTATAAATGTTCATCAGGAATTCTAAGGCAGATACTTATGGTAGAAATTATTTAAAACAAAGAATTTAGATGTAAACATGCTAAATAGCTTCATCAAAATGTAACATATTGACAGATAATGCTCTTAATAATATTATAACATTAAAATATAAATAAAGAACTACTCACAGTTTGCACAACATAAAAAAAAATAGGAACTGATATAAAATATCATCCTTGAAGTAGCTTATAATGGCATTAACCATTTTACTTAATCACTTCAGCCTGACCTTATGTGACAGACATTATCACTCTATCTTATTCACCTTAACTTAATGACACACTCGTTGAAACAAAATCTTTAACACAAAATGACATCTTGGATCTTGGCGATACTTATGTGCTATCTATGCCTTATATGCATAGACATAAAGTTGGATTCACATATTCTAGTCGATAAAAAAATATTTTCAGAACTGAGCTACACATTTTAACATTTTAGCATTTTTCTTTGTAAAAAAACCACCATCACACTATGACACTTCTCTAAACACACTGACTCTGACATCTAAAAATTACACCTCCCCTCTTCCCAGGGAATTGGGAAAAAAAAGAAAAAGCTGCTTCCCAGCTCACATTCACATGTTGCTAGGACCCAGTAACAGAAGAACAAAATAATTAAAAAAATGACTTCTGGGTAAGAAAGAGACGTACCAATCAACCATTGGTTACTGACCAGTGATGTCACTTTGATCCACGAATTGTAGAAAGGGGAGGAAAAAGTTGTTTCTTCGCATGCTCAATGAATTCCCAGAAAAACCTCTGCTCACAGGGAACTTAGAATTGATGATCTTGCACATCTGTGAAGGATGGTAATTGAATGCACTTGCAATCCATTCGTGCCTAATCGTGGTATTAATGGCTGCAAATAAATGCCAGATTGTAGACAACATGAGAGGTCTCGTTTAGCTTTCAAAATTCTGTTTTTCCACAACTTAAAATGTCACTTAAGGTTTTGAGTGATCTTGCTAAATGCTTTTTAATGGCTTTAGTGCCTTCTACTTCGAAGCCACTGTGGGAAAAATATTCACTACCTCGGACCACCATGAATTTAAGAAAATGTTCTCAATGCAAAGAATAGTTTTCTGTAGTAAAGTTATAAAGTGTTATGATGAGTTTAAAGTTTTTAAACACATCACAACATTCCATCCCCCGTTTGAAGCAATTGAATAAAATATCAATGTCAAATAAATCAATATCCATCAAAATATCAATGTCTGAGAACAAAAACAACTTTAAAATGCTTTGCAACTGTGAGTAGAAAAATTAAAATTAAGTGAGCTAAAAACAAAATAATAATACAATATACATATAAATTTCTGAATAAACATGATGTGCACATCAAAATAGAAAAAAAAATATTAACAATGTATCAAAATTAAAATTTCATGTATGTTGATGTAAAGTATTAAAAGTTGTAAATTCCTTGGTGAATTTATTTTTCACCTGCAAAACACTTTCATATTCACTGCAATCATACTCAATGATATTCGAAAGTTCAATAAAGTTCAACAGTGACTACTTGAGCTGTATCTCCATTGATTATTCATTTGTAAATTGATTGTTCATTTGTAAAGTTTATCATATCTTTGAACTTTATGTCCATATAATTAACATAAATTTGCAGAAAATGTAAAATTTGTGTCTGCATCACCAAAAAAAAATTTTTTTTAAAACAGTATGAATTAATAAAAATTGTACATGTAAATCAACATAAAATTTTCATATCCATATATTAAATACATAAAATTAAAATAATCTGATAGCAATACGTGACCAGAAAAAGAGTAACCAGATGTTGTGATACAACCATTCAAATGACTTAATTAAAATAAAATCAATTGAACGATCATATCTCAACACCTGATTGGGTCGGACACTCACATACAATAAAAAGGAAATTAATTAAATATTTAATGAAAGGGGATCGTATAGTGGGGAATAAAATTTAGAATATAATACAAAGCTTGCGTTGTGTTTTTAAATATTAAACCATTTTGTATGTGAGCGCCTAAAATTACTTACCTGCATCTTGAATTCATTTACTTAAAACCATCAATAATAATATGAAATGTCTCATAATTTTTTTTTATTATTGTCTCATAGTCAATGCTAAAAAAACTTCACCAAGCGAATGTGCAAATGTCACATGTTCCACCATGATAATGGACACGTCAAGAGCCCCTTTTTCTGCTTCACTCAATTTTCAAACCCGCAGTACAGAAAGAGAATAAAAAAAAATAGCAGAGCTCTGTTCCAAGATGTGAAATGATAACTGCACACAGGAATACCAATATGCACTCTGCTGTTGTAATATATTTCCCAATGTATAGATCAGATGACAAAATATTTTAATCTTCATGATGACTTAACTCGTTTCCATATGCTGAGGACTAATCTTTTAGAATAATTCACTAAAAGCAGGTGAAGGATGGTCATAATAATTATGTCGAATTAATGTCCGACATAACAATTCCAATAAAGGCTCCTAAAACCATAAATGCATAGTAACAGACATAACGATCCTTGCGTAAGATCAGAATTGCATCATAATTGTTAAATAAATGAAGTTCACAGAGGATATCCATAGAGACAAATGCTGCTGTCAAACTGAGAAATAAATAAAATTTCTTTAACTGGCCAAAATATCTTTAATCAAAAATTGATCGATGAATAGATATCAATTGTAAAAATTCACTTGAGAATAGCAAGTTCCTGTATTCGCACTTTGTAAAATATACATTCCACAGAAATTAAAAGTCCAAGAAATTCATACTGATTCATAAACAGAAATACAAAATAAATATATATATTGATTTTTTTTCCGTAAAATATTTTTCTTTTACAGCACTTAGTCACATATATATATAAAAAAAATGGCGAGAAGGTGTCCCCGAAGGGACCCCTTTCTTTTTTTTCACCACCTACACACTCCACAAATTTTCAAGAGAAGAAAGAGACGAGTCAGCACTTTTCACATAAAAGACAAATTCCCGCCTAACCGTATGTTGCCATACCAGATAAAACAAAAACCTGTTCAACCAGGGAGGTCAAAAGTGAGACAGAAGAAAACAAGTTTCCGTATCTCGCCTGAAACGAGATCTTACCAATTGAAACAGTGTGCGCTAATCCAGTCATTTTTAAAAAGGGCGTACACTGTACGAATAAAAACATGAACTGATAGCAGCACGTTATAATTTAATTTAATAAAAGAGTCAATTGGTCTATTAATGAATATATAAAATAAAAGCAATTTTGAATAGAATAATTTGGAATAATAAATTTAAAGTAAAAATATAATATTTAATGATTTATAAAAAAAAAATGTTAATTTAGAATAATAAAATAAAAAAGTGTTGTGACGTGTCACAACAGAGAGATTATTTTCACAAAAGTTATTTAGTTTTTCAATGGATTTAGTTACCTCGGTGCTGCTTGGACAGATTTAGTACTTGCAGTATTCTCAAAAACATTACAAGATGCAGTATTAGAAACAATTTCAATATCATTGACTTTAGAAACCTTGTCCTAAGCCTTATCAGAGGAAGCAAGGGGTCGGGAAATAACTTATATTTACCAAATCTAATACTGCTCGTCTTCCTTTCTAGATTAGCATTCATCGTTTGCCATTGCATCTGAAGCTCTGTGAAAGCAATCTTGTCTTCGTGGCTTTTGTTACGACTACATTGTCTAATCAAATTATTTTTTCAAATTTAATCACTTTAAGTCTAACATTAAGTACGTCTTCGTGGGAAGTCATATGTAAAAGCAAGGGATTGTTATAAATTTTTTGCGGTTAATCTTCGGCAGTGACAACTTCCATAGATTGCTCTGGCGCTACCAGAGCTTCGTTTCCGTGATAAAAACAGTAGCGAAACTTATGACCTCACTACTCAGAGTATTTGAGGAAATAATTTAAGTATGACTACAATTCAGTGATAAATCGCCACTGTATCCCACCCTCAGTATTTAAGCAGAATTATGCGATAATATTGGAAACTGATGATTTGTAAATGTAGAACAATAATGGTGAATTTAATCTTGTGAGAATTCAATATAAATAATATTTTAATAAAAGTTTTATTTGACCAATAATATATTTTCCTTGGGCTAAATATTAATCGATTTCCTTTCAGATAAAACCGGACAACACAACATAATAGATGGGTTATCACAACGATAATAAACCATTTTAAATTCACCATCACTTTATAAGATCACTACTATAATGATAATTCATAATGAATTATATAATAAAAAAGTTTTAATGCCAATTAACATAGTACTAATTCACTATAAAAAACATAGTGCTGGTTCTTCCAAAAAAATTATATAGTGCTGGTGATCCACAAAATATTAACGTATAATCGGTGCTTCCAGAAAGTCAATACAGTAGTGGTGATTAATAAAATATTAAATGAAACTAAATCCAGACACGTAGTACTAGTGTTTTCTAAAAAATAATTGCTTCCTATAGAGAAAACATAATACTTTTGTGCACACAAAAAAAAAAAAAAAAAAAAAAAAAAAAAAAAAAAAAAAATCTGATGTGAGCCAGCACATGGATTTCCCCCAAAACTTAATTCATTTAGCCTTTATTTCTTTAATAATTCATTAAATTGTATGTTATTCCACAACCTTACATTGAATTCGCACATTTAATTCAAGTTTCGTTTTTATTTGTTAGATGGGGATATTTTCAAAAGGGGCGTAACATAAACGAGAAATAGCCAAAACGTCCCGAAAATAGTGTTGGTCACAGAGTAATGGCGTTGATCTTTTTATTTTTATCTTCAAAATGTGTTTATAAAACAAGTATTCAATTGTGGCATTTGAACACACAAAGTCGTTTATTTTAGATATTGACGCTTTTTGCGGGCCATTTCGTAATGAAGGCAGGTTCTTTTTCTCCTATTTGTACCAAAATCGAATCAGTACCAACGGATCCCTCAAGTGAAGTATCTGCCAAGTTTTCTGAAATTTGGCCAATTAGTTCTTTAGCTGGAGTGGATAAATGCAATTTTTGCGGATCTTCTTGCAAAAAAGGCACGTTACTTTATCCCGAATCGTACCAAAAGCTAACCAGCACCAGGGGTCACCCGCAAGGGACAAACGTATAAAATTTTATGAAATTTGGTCAATGAGTTTCTGAGTTAGAGTGGATACATACATTAAACAGACACACATACACAGGCAGACTATCGCACACTGATACACAGACACACACGCACACACACACACACACACACACACATCGTTCGCATATACACGAATTGGTATACCAATTGATCCAGTGACTTCATTTTCTTGAGAAATATTTTATTACTACTTTTAAAACATCAAAGACATATTTTACAACTTTTAAACTTATCCCATAACAAGATATATTGAATGGACGCAACATTTCTTGAACTAAACTAAAGCAGTTTCAAAAAATAAAAACAAATTTTAATAATTTAATAGCAGTTTATTATCGATATATATATATATATATATAAAATTCTTGTCTTTCTGTAGATATCCTCATTTTTTTTTAATTCCATTAACATTTTTAAATACAGCTATTTTTTATAAGCTAAGGTGTTAGTGATTTAATGGTCCACTTGATTTTAAAGTCGATTATGATTTGAAGTCGAACGTGAAAATGACGCACATTGTGCAATACGAAACATAACTTTGGTTCATTTATATCAATTTACGAAATTTAAAGTGATTATTAAAGCTAATAAATGTGGCAATGTAATACACTAGATTTTTACACCTACGTTAAAATTTGTATTTTCTATGATGTATTGTTTCAACAATTGTGCCAAAATACGGGCATATTTTCGTACATTTTCTATTTTTTTTTTAACTAAACGCTAATTAATGTGCTAATGAATGACAGTAAGCCGAAACAGAATTCAACCAGAAAGTGCGTCGTGGGATGTTAGTGCATTTATAAAAAAAGTTTTATAATTTTATCTTCAAACTTAAAAAAAAGGTGAAGGGTATGTGTATACCTTCATATCTCCCACCGAAAAAAATCTGGGACCGCCACTGATTTTAATATTACCATGCATATAAAATCTTACTTTTAATTTATCTACATGCGCAAAAAGTATGCAAAAATATTAAGAAATGCATAAGTTGTGAGGTTTTTTTCCGCAAATTGCTCATTTTGGCACCACTGTGCACCGGTGGACCACGAAGGACAACGATCCTGGGTCTGGACTATAATAATAACGGAATCTCTAGACTTGAATTTTCAAGGCTAAATGCAATCAAATTGGAAACCAGCAATAATTTAAAAATTCTTTAAGATCCCTGGACATAAAAATGGAAAGACAATTTCATAAAAAAACAAAACATTGAACGTTTTTTTTACAACAAAATTTTACAACAAAATTTATTTGTTATAGCATCTATTTATGTTATTCACTAACCCCATTTTGAATATACCCAACAGACTTTGCTCTTGTGAACAACATTCTATTTATTTTAACTTGCTGCAGTCATATTTGAAGCAGCGTTCTTGATGTAAAAAGATTCGATGCCGCCACATAAATGTTAAATTTTGTTTTTTATATAGAATATAGGCGAAGAAATATTTGTGGTAGATACAAAAAACTTTAAATTTCAGACGCAAATTTAATTCTAATTGTTTGTCTGTGAATCGCGGGCAGTGGTAAATTATTATTTTCTTCAGAACGGCTTAAAATTTGACGATTTCTGAGGGTCGTTTTGGAAGAAAAGGCAGGCTATTTTTTTAGAATTGTACCAAATACTAAAATCTAATCAGCACCAGGGTCACTCACACGCGACTTTTCTACCGAGTTTTGTGAGATTTGGTCTAGTAGTTTTTCAACTAGAGTGGATACAGCCTTTTGGGGGCCATTTCGCAAAAAAAGGTGAGTTCTTTTATTCCAAATTGTACCCAAAACTAATCAGCACCAGAATCGTCCACAAGTAACTTATCTACCAAATTTTATGAAATTCGGTTCATTAGTTTTTTAGTTAGAGTGGATAAAAGATCTGCACAGACAGACAGATACACAGACACACACAAAGACACACACACAGACACACAGCCAGACACACACACATACATCACGCTAAAATAGTTTTTTCGTATTCCAGAGGTCTCGAAACGTGTAGATCCATAGGAAACTCGAGTTCTGATTTTTGGTATGATTCCAACACTTTCCCTATACATTACCATGTATTGCAGGAAAAGTAAAATTCAGTAGAAATTGCGCTATATGAATTTTTATTTCACCCCACTTATCTCATATTTAATCCAGATATTAACAATTAAAATAGCTTCAATAGTTTGATTGTGTTACAATGTATTCTTTGGAATCATGGTTGTGCACGGAGGATACAAGAATGAGTCTAAACTTCTAAATAATTAAACACCTTTATTCACAAATATTGAGTAAGCAGGAACAATGTACAATCAAACATCAATTAAAAGCTTCACTATTTTCACAAAATAACTGATATTAAATTTTAAAAAATATGATGTGGGCAACACCTGACTTTCCTCATATAATGCAATGAATTTACCGCTTTTACAGTTAAAAAATGTTGTTCTTATAGTAGATAGTTATATTCTTTCATTTAAAAAGTCGCCAAGTTGGCGAAATTCCGCTAAATTTGTCGCCAGAGTCATGCCAAGCGTTATGGACGGAGAAATAAGTTATTCTTACAGCGGATAAATGACTATTGGCGTTCAAATACAAAATTATTACTAAAAATATCTTTCCTCGTGAATGGATCGAGTTAGATCCACGAGAGTGGTGCCACTAAATTTATCGCAGGATATTACATATGAAAAGTGAACATGTTTCTTTACAGTTAATTTCTTTTTAATTTAATGTATTTTTTGATAAATTTATTTGAAAAATGTGCAATATCTCGAGAACGGTTTATGCTAGCGTTCTAAAGTTTATGTCAATCATTTTTAAAGAAAAGTTACACAAGAAATGTCTATTTGCGTAACTTTATTTGAGGTTTTGTTTTTTAAATGATTTTCTCAAAATTTCACTCGAAAATTTAGGGGGCTTCTGAACATTCGATTGTGTTTTAAAACAATAGGTTTCCAGTATTCACGGATTGTGATTTTTGTACCAAATTTCATTTGGATCACTCCATTCGTTCGTGAGATATCGTCTCTAAAGAGTCACTGACACACACACACACACAGACAGACATCACTTCAAAAATGTTCAATTAATAATCAGGGATGCTTGAAACGTGCTCTCCCGTCAAAAACTCTAATTCAGATTTTCGACCCAGTCACAATACTTATACATTATGTATATAAAGAAAGTAATATTGACAAAAGGAATTTCACAATACAACAACTATTATTTTCGAAACATTGATAACATCACAGTTCAATGTAACTCGTATCACATCAGCTGCAAGGTTAATCTATCTATGACTGAACTCCCCCTCAATGACCCGGTGGTCATCTCAACTCACGCTGAGAGATAGATGACTCCTTTTATAGGTTTTTTAGGTAGAAACTTCTAGCATTACTTAATATCTCGTGGACTATTAATTATTCCGTGACCTATATCTAATATTCAGGAAGTCGACAAATGTTATCAAATTGGCGATAAATCGCCCAATCTGGCAACAGTTCAGAACAGTTATACTGATTAACAAAATTCGAAATTATGGTATAGACTCGCGCCATGTTAAGTCATGGACAGCTCACTCCATGTCCATTTTTCTGTCAGGTCTTAGACGGAAAGGAAAATAAAGGCGCCAGTGAGAGAATATTATGCGTTCGCAATAATTATTACAAGTCTGAGTAGACTTTTACAGGCCAAGAGCTACTTCAATATCGCGGAACACCATATCTTTAGTACAATGTAATAAAAATAAAATTAACCATACCGTATGTCAAATATATTTATTAAAATATCAGTATATACTATAAATTTGAAGTGAAATCACAAAATATCATTAGGTCGCACAATTAAGCTGCTTACACGGAATATAATTACCAACTACTAATTGGCACAGAATACAACGTAGTCCTCAGTGAATTACGGAAACAATATTTCCTTCAGGACGGCCTATATAGCCAATTTTTATCATTTGAATTTGATAGAAAAAATAGTTTAATACTTTATGGGAAATTTCGATATTTTTTTTTCTCTTAACTCATTTGATTACCCCGAAATTTCTTGTCAGTCCATCGGTGGACCACGAAGCAGAACGATCCTGGGTCTGGAATATAATAATATCGGAATCACTAGACTTGAATTTTCATGACTAAATGCAATCAAATTGGATTCCAGCAATAATTTATATAATTTGAATTTGATAAAAAAATAGTTTAATACTTTATAGAGAATTTCGATATTTTTTTTTTCTTAACTCATGTGATCACCTCAAAGTTTCTTGACGGTCCACCGCTGGACCACCGTTGGACCACGAAGGACAACCACTTTGAAAGATTCGCAGCATTGACGCCGAGCAGTGAAGACGTACTTTGATTAGCTCCGCAAAAGTGATGAGATCGCGTGCAAATGCACCACCCGTCCATGAGTCGCCACCTCCTACTATTGCCATACCTCCGGATCCTCTTGGAAGTGGAAATACCATGAATCTACATTACCAACAGGTTGAGTCCGTGGAGATGACAGATTGGAGCATTGAGGAAGCTGAGTACTTAACCAAATTTTCAGCTAATGTAGATCCAAGAGTTGAAGCAGCCAGACTTCGTGATGTTATCAATGAAAAGACCTTCCTGATGAGGAAAGCCGAAGATACCCTGGATAAAGAAAACCTAAAGGGCATTATCGACAAGTGCGAGATGACTCTCACCAAGCTCATCGAGACGCACAACCTACCAAGATGTGGTGAGCCCTGCCGGAGGCTTTCCTCCGGCAGTTATTCTTTGTCTTCTTGCCCTCCCGACCAGATACCTAACTCCAACTTGCTAGACAATAGTAAGCTTAATGTAAATAATTCTGTTAACCAGACCAGTTCAGAAAAACACCCTAGAGGTATAGATGAGGATGGCTTCCAAAAGCCTCAAAAGAGACATACTGCCAGTCTCCGTTCTGCTACTTTGATAGATAATCCTAGTACTTCTAAAAATGTAACCAATTCTAAAACTTTATTCCCAGCTCCTGAAGCTGAAGAAATCAGTGAAAGTATTGAAGACGCTCCTAAAAAGAAACGCCGTCCACCTCCTTTCTTTATTGCTGTGACTACAAACTGGTCACACTTAATTGCTGATCTAAAGAAAATTGTACCAAATCTTAATAGTAAACTTACAGGATCAGGTGACTTCATAAAAGTTCACGTAAATTTAAGAGATGAATATTTGAAAATACAGAACTTTTTATTAATCAATAAGGTAGAGTTTAAATCTTACCTCCTAGATGATCAAAAGCCCCTTAAAGTAGTCATAAGAGGTCTCCCAATTTGCACTGAAACAACGGCTATTTCACGTGAGCTAGAATGTTTGGGTCTCAAACCCATAAGCGTTACGCAGTTGGCTAGAGGCCCAAAAACTAGTAGAGTCAATATGCCGTTGTTTTACGTGCAAATTGCAAAAACTCCCATAAATGAGCAAATTTACAAACTTACCAGTCTTTTCAGTATCATTATAAAAATTGAAAAATACAGAGGCCCTAAGCAGGTTGTACAATGTTATCGTTGGCAATCATTCTTCCATACAAGCAATGCTTGTCACTTACCATCTAATTGTGTTAAATGTGCCCAACCTCACTTAACCAAGGAATGCACAAAAGTGTACGAAGCTCCCTGTAAATGCATTAATTGTGGAGGCAACCATCTAGCCTCTTATCATAACTGCCCCAGGTTCCCGAAGCTTAAAGCTTCCCCCCCTGTAAACTCTACCTTTACTAAAAAGCTTGTGAACCCACAGAGGTCATTTGCCGATGTCACAGAAGGACGTAGAGAGGACACCCAAAAGACTTTTAATGTCAAACCTAAATTAGCAGCACCTAAAGGAGCAAACGATAATCAAGCTGCAGATGATTTTCTGAATTACCTCTTCAGATTTGAAGACAGATATGGCATGGAAATAACTAGCAGAGCATTTAAAAATGCTCTACCTGCAATGCGGTCAGCTCCTACCGAGATAGATAGGGTCAATATAATATACGAGAGCGTTTCTGCTCTCGTCAGCTAATGTTAGCCCCCCCCCTCTTTCGGCCATGGTTGTGCCCTTACGAATCTTGAAGGATCTTACCATTGGCATCTGGAATGTCAATGGACTTAAGGGTAAAATCCAGGAAGCTAGGGACTTTTGTATAAATAATAACTTAGATCTGTTCTTGGTCCAAGAGACCCACTTCAGGCCAGGGAAAAACTGCAAAATTGCTAATTATGATTTTTACAATGACGACAGGCATCATATTAGCAATCACCCCTCGGGAGGTACTGGTATTTATATTAGTAATAAAATTAATCATTCTCGTAATCCCACTCCTCCTCTTCAAGCTGGTGAGGCCACTGTTGTGGAATTAAATCCGTCTAATAATCCGACCCTGACCATTGCGTCTGTCTACTTTCCTCCCAGGTCTAAAGCTGGTCATGTCCCTGCTGATCTTAATACTCTCTTCAAAATTTCGCCCCATGTAATAGTTGCTGGTGATTTTAACGCTAAAAGCCAAGCCTGGGGTTGTCCTCGCGTTGATGTTCGAGGTTCCAAGCTTAAGCGCTGGGCCGACGAGCACAACTATGAGATTGTAGCTCCAGGTGAACCCACCCATCTTAATAATGTAATTGATTTTGCCATCACCAGCAACATTCCTTATACATATTGCATGGAGGCTTATAATGAACTTGCATCAGATCATCTCCCTTTAATCTATAACTTAGAATTGAATAAATTTGATCTTAGATTCACTGCAAAGTTAAAACTGATTGGACAAAGTATAAAAGTATTCTTGTCAGTGAAACCCCGCCCCCTCCTGTTGCTAGCTCCACGGACCAATTGGATGAGGAGGTAGAAAAATTTGAAAATATGCTTCGTAATGCCTACTCCGCGTCCTCTCGGCCCAAGGAAACTAAAGTTGACTTCTACAGATTGCCGCAGGACATCCGGGAGATGATCAGAGAAAGAAATAGGTTTCGTAGAGAATAGCAGGCCAGCAGAGATCCCAGCCTTAAGCGTGAACTTAATTTCTCACGAGCCCAGGTGAGATCACGTCTTAAGGCATATTCAAGTGCACGGTGGAACATTTATGTTGAGTCTTAACGACTAAAGACAACACTATTTGGAGGGCTACCTCACTTTATCGTAGGCACAAAGCTCACATTCCGACCCTTGAAGGTCCAAATGGAAGGGCCATCTCCAACACACAAAAGGCTGAACTGCTTGCAGACAGTCTTAGAAGCCAGTTTGAACCACATCATGATGTTGTCAATGCCGGAACGGTATCGATTGTTGATCCCAAGGTTGAACAATTTCCCTCTACACCTACACCTAGAACTATGACTGATGTTACATATGCTGAACTTCTTCCCCGTATTCAAAATCTGAAAAAGAATAAAGCTCCTGGGAAGGACCTTCTCTCTCCTAACATGCTAAAGAATCTTCCTAATCTTCTTAAAAGCTATCTTGCTAAACTCTTTAACTTTCTTTTACATTTTAACTATTTTCCGAAGGCTTGGAAGGTTGCTATTGTTGCACCCATTCCCAAGCCTGGTCTTAATCTCACTTTACCTGTCAACTATAGACCTAGTTCTCTTCTTTCCTGTCTCTCTAAGCTCTTCGAGTATGTGATATTGCGGCGTTTGGATGAGTTCTGCGACCTGAATAACATTCTGATACCTGAACAGTATGGGTTCAGGAAGAAGCATTCTACTGAACACCAGCTTCTTCGGGTCGTTGAACTTATTCATGAAGCTCGCAGCATACACGAAAGTACCTCTATAGTCTTTATTGATATCCAAAACGCGTTTGATAAGGTATGGACAAATGGTCTGTTGTTCAAGCTTATCAAGCGCTCTTTTCCTCCTGACTTAATTAAAATTCTTCACTCGTACTTAACGGAGCGTAGGTTTGTGGTGCGAGTCTCTAACTTCCTTTCCTCTCCCAGGAATATTCTCAGCGCGGTCCTTCAAGGTTCTCTTGTTGGACCCAGATTGTTCAACCTTAATATTAATGATACTCCACGTTCCCCCGGTGTCTCCCTTAGCCTCTATGCTGATGACACGGCCCTGATCGCACAACATAAACAGACACGTATCGTGCACAATATTCTACAAAATTATCTTCAAGACATGACGCAATGGCTTACCAAATGGCGCATAAAATTAAATGTCAGCAAGTGTGCAGCAGTTACCTTCCCGTTCCCTAGGGACCCCCCAAACACTAACTTAATACTAAACAATGAGCCTATTCCCTGGCAACCTTTTTATAAGTACCTTGGAGTGTACTTAGATTCAAAATTATCATGGACGCATCACATTTCTGAAACATGCAAGAAATTGAAGCTTTCATTCATCCAGCTCCGTCCCTTATTTGCTAGAAATAGCCGCCTGTCAATCCATAATAAGTTATTACTATACAAGTCCTGTATACGCCCAATTATGACGTACGGTTCTCCTATATGGGGTACCGCAGCTGAGGTTGACCTAAAGAGGCTTCAAGTCATTCAAAATAACGCTTTGCGTTCGTTTGTAAATCTACCGAACTACGCCCGGTTAGAAATTTTGCATAAAGACCTTCAAATTAGGCCTGTTTGGGCACACGTCAAAAAGTTATCTATCAAATTTCATAGAGGTCTGAGAAGTGTCAATAATCCTACGTTAGACAGTATTCATCGTTACCATCCTCGTAATCCGAGGGCGCGAAAGTGCCACCGGTCGTTACCTGGAAGACCGGTACGTGCTATTTATTTCCGCCCTAAAAAGCGGATTCGTCTAACATAACTTTATTCTCCTCTCTGTTTTATGGTGCAACCTTCTAGCTTTTTCTGTGCTACTCCCTTGCTTTTGGAAAATTTCGCTTACTTCACAAACTTTACTTAAATACTTAAACTTTTAAATTTTAAACTTATGTAGGTATCTCATTGCTCAAGGCCCTGCACCCCTTGTGGTGCACCTCTATCTCCCCATATTTCCTCTTATCTACTGGACGCCTACTTGAGCCCCAGTCCTTTCCTTCTGAAGTCTTGGGAATCGACATGATTTCGGTCATGTCTTCCCCCCGAGCACCTCTTAGTTTCTATTTTTCCTTTTCTGAATTCCTTTTTCTTGATCTTCCTTTTCGCCTGAAGTTTAAAGGGAGGATTTTATCCTCTCCTGGGCACTTCACTAATCCCACCCTGCCTTGAGACCACGAAGGACAACCAGCCTGGGCCTGGTCTATAATAATAACGGAACCACCAGACTTGAATTTTCATGGCTAAATGCAATCAAAATGGAATCCAGCAATAATTAAAAAATTATTTGGCACCCCTTGACATCAGAATAGAAAGACAATTTCATAAAAAAAAACCCTCCAATATATAACAAATTTATTTGTTATAGCATCTATTTATGTTATTCGCTGACCCCATTTTGAATAAACCCCGCAGGAACGTGGTTTGTCCTTTCGAACGACATTCTATTTATTTTAACTTGATGCAGTCATATTTGAAGCAGCGTTCTTGATGCTAAGAAATGCAGTATATCAACACTTAAATGTGGATTTTGTTTTTTATATAGAATTTAAGAAAGGAAATATGTGTGGTAGATAAAAAAAACTTTAAATTTCAGACGCAAATATAATTCTAATTGTTTGCCTGTGAATCACGGGCAGTGGCAAATTATTATTTGCTTCAGAACAGCCTAAATTTCCAATGTTTATATCTTAAATAAAGTTTGTTTGATATTTTTGATATTTTATAATATAGTTTGATATTTTTTTTAAATTTCGTTACTTTTCTATTAATTCAGATGATCACCCAAAAATGTCTTGACAGTCACCATTGAACAACGAGGGACATTCAACCCAGGTCTGGTCTAGGTTTAATAGCTATACGTCTAGCTATATGTTTATAACTAAATGACGAGATGTGAATTGCCACAGCTAAATGCGCCCCCAAATGGCTAAATTGGCAATACTGACACTGTGAAATATGGACGGCATTCAACTGATAATCTTTTCTAGAGAAGTCGTTAAAATAACATTAAAACTCAAGGACTTCTTGACGTTAGAACTTAATAAAAATGCCATTAAACAAGATTTAACGACAAATTTAATCGATATACCATACAGTTGTGTGTTATTTATCCTCTAAGTTTGTCAATGGACCCCACTTTGGTGACAACTGGTTTAATGAATACCGCGAGATATAGTTTATTATTGCGATTTGTGATCCTAATTTTATTCATTCAGATTGCTGAGCCCATATTCGAAGCAGCTTTCTCGATTTAGCTAATTGAACTAATAATTTTCTTAATGCGATAAGAATTATCCAATAGAGTGATAAGATATAAACAACATTTTAACAACATACTAACATTTTCGTCAATTTGGCAATGTTTTGTCAATTTTTTCATATGTTTTGAAAAAATTTCCAGATTTGTCATTGAAGTCGCCAAATTTGTCGCCAAGTTGTACAGACGGCCAGACAGGTACATCCTATTGAAGTATAATTAATATATTGTCCGTTTATGAACTTATTTGATTGCCAATTCATTCTTAAAATTTAAAATCAATAGTCCGCTTATTTTTTTTTATCTATTTGGAGTCAATTTTGTTAATTTAGCGTCATTTCCATCAATTTGATTGTATTTTCGTCAATCTGGTCCAATTTGTCGCCAAAGTAGCCGATTTTTCGACCAAACATTCACTAAGCATTCCGAACAAGAAGAGAAGTAGACTTGGGTCATTAATGTATTAGTACGTTTACAGAATTACTGATACTGCAATTTGTGATGTTTTAGTACATTTATTGTTATCGCAAAAACATCAGGGATCCCAGGGAATATTTTTAAATAATTTATTTAGAAGTTGATATTCAAGACTACGTTCACACACAATCTGGAACATTTGAATTTAGATATAAACATTTCAAAGAAAACATTTCAAACTAGAACAAATTACTTAGCATTGTCAGTGTCCTAATAATCATCTGCTATTTAAATAATACAGATACAGATAACACCACTCAATTTCAAAATTGCATTTTTTGAACCAGAGCCATTCTTGCGCTTTGTATATCCCATGCTCTACTAAACAAACAACGAGGGTGTATTATTCTACTTTAATACGCCTTAAATATCTTTGATACGCCCTAAATTGGGACACAACAAATAAATAGAAGTCGTATATAAAAGAAAATGATCATTTACCACAAATATAAATGAGTCACGTGATCGCTTCAAATATTGGTTCATATAATATGGGTGTAATTATCATTTTAAATTTTATTTAAAAACAACCTAACATATTTTGCTGTATTTTTTTACACATTTTATGTAATAATTTCAATATTTTCTAAAATTTTAAAGGCAATTTGTGAATTTTAACTCCGTTTAAAAATGTTTAAAATATTAAGTTCCATAGGGTTCAATGTATTTCATTTTCTGAACTGGGCTTAAGTCGGAAAATAATTAGGTGATACTCCGGCTTCCAAAAGTTAAGCGCGGACGGTAAAATCTACAAAAATTGAAAAGTAAAGCTTTGATTAACTCAAAATTGCACATGAAGGTAGCAAATGTGTTATGCAATAAAGAAAACAAGAATTATGTACGAAGATGAAAATAATATTTACTTTTCGTAAGTTATATGATGACGACACATTTGGGTCATTAACAAAATTAAGTTTAAAGGCAAAGAAACCAAACAAAACTCACATTCATATTGTATGTGATCACCCCGGAACAAACTTTACAACGATTTTCCATGCTTTAATGAGGTAATCAACCATCGAAGATGCGAACAATGGTCACTCCCCCAATAAGGCAGCTTCCAACGCTCTGAGACTGATTAGAGGAGGTAAACGTGCAAAGACAGCACGCTCGAGGGCATCCCAAAGGTTTTCAGTGGGATTAAGGTTAGGGGAATAGTCTGGTCACTCCATATGAGAAATGCCCTCACTTTTCAGGTATTTTGTCAACGATGTTAGCTCGAAGGGAGAGGGCATCATCGTCCATAAGGAGGAAATCAGGACCAACTACTGTAGCGTAAAGTCTCGCAATGGGATCGAGGTCTTCATCCCGGTACCGCGCAGCCGTCACAGAACCACCTTTACAGATGTGCAGCTCTGTGCGATATCCCATAGAAATTCCAGCCCACACCAAGACGCTGCCACCTCTGAATGCGTGATGTTCGATGAAGTTCTTGGCCTGATTGCGTGTGCCTCGTTCTCTCCAGACCCTTACACGCTTATCATCTGATTCCAGGGCAAATCTGCACTCATCCGTGAACAGGACGTTCCACCAATCTGAGGCAGTCCAATTGGCATGTTGACGACACCAATTTAATCGGCCGGGCACAGGTCTCCGGATAACTTTTTGACTTGTTTGGAATTATTTCCATAATCGAGAATTACCGAATGATCAACGCCAAAGAAAATAATGACATATTTTATTGATTGTCCTACTTCAATGCGTCCGACATCACGCCAACGCTTACAATCTGTCACCCGCCTTCTTTCAGCTATAGAAACACGAATATCATCAAAAATAGACCTTTCAAAGTTATAAACACTTCGTATCAACATTTAAATGCACCTCCTCCAACCCTTCAAAATGTTGGCTTATTCAGCGACTGCCTGATCAGCATATATCCGGACAGTCAATCGTGATTGGATGTAACATACGATATTTGCATACTGTCGTCTACATCCGCAACGATTTTCAGCCACTCAAATTCGAATACGCTTTCGAAAAATGAAAATTTGCTTTACGTGCTTGATTTTGGAGTCAGTGTATATTCGCTTTCATTCCATACATTTCACAGACATTCTCAACAACATACGAAAATGCCATTTCGTTAAAACTATTTTTACGAAAATTATCGTGCGAGCAGGCAGACCAGACAGAATGACCAAAAACACTTTTCAACAATGTTAGTCAGTGTAAAAAGGCGAAAAGGTCTGAATTTAAATCAAAACGTGTGGTTTCAATGGTTTTAATTATATAGTTTATTTAATCAAATAATGATGTTTTCAGTGAAAATTTTTGACCTCTTGTTCGGTAATGTAAATATTAATAAATTTATGCAGTTTAAAATATTCTATGTATACAGTTCTTTGCAGGTTAAAGTATAGCATTACAGTTTCAGTTCCAGAAGGCTTTAAGATGCGCTCTTAAGTTATAAAGTAGTTATCGGAATACTTCTTAACTAGACAAAATATCAAATATACAAATTATAAAGCATACAAATTATAAAATAATTTAAAAGTTCTTAAATCATACATTTTTCGACAATTTTTATAACAAAAAATTCAAAATTAATTTTACCTATTACTTTCCTTATATACATAATGCATAAGGAAAGTATTGTGACGGGGTCGAAAACTCGAATTCGAGTTTTCGACGGGAGCGCACGTTTCAAGCATACCTGATCACGAACCAAGCATTTTTGAAGTGATGTCTTTGTGTGTATGTGTGTGTGTGTGTGTGAACGAATGGACCGATTCGAACGAAATTTGGTACAAAAATCACAATCTGTAAGCACTGGAAGCCTATTGTTTTTATACGCAATCGATTGTTCAGAACCCCCCCCCCCTAAATTTTCGAGTGAAATTTTGAAAAAATCGTCAAAAAATCAAAACCGCTAGTAAAGTTACGCAAATAGACATATCTTATGTAATTTTTCATTAGAAAACGATTGACATAAATTTTAGAACGCTAACATGAACCGTTCTTGAGACATTGCACATTTTTCAAAAAAATTATCAAAAAGTTATATAAAATAAAAAATATATATATTTCCTATTGAGAAGCATGTTCACTTTTCATATGTAATACCATGCGATAAATTTGGTGATATCATTCTCGTGGATCTAGCTCGTTCCATTCATGTAAAAAGATACTTTGAGTAATACTTTTGTATTTGAACGCCAATAGTCAATTATCTGCTGTAAGAATAACTTATTTCTTCGTCCATAATGCTTGGCGAGATTTTGGCGACGAATTTGGTGGAAAGTCGCCAACTTGGCGACTATTTTAAATGTTGCTAAATTAACGAAAAACTCGCCAAATGGATAAAAATGACGCTAAATCAATGAGGACTCATTGAAGATGACGATTATATAAGGAAAGTCATGTGTTGCCCACATCATATTTTTTTATAGACAGCATAAGTTAAAATATGTAAAACTATTTGAATATTAGCTGTGCCAAATTTTACATCATTGCTATAAGTAGATTCTTTTGAAGCGGGCCTATATATATGTATAACATGTGGTATTTGTTGACACATTGACATGACCTGCAACCTAATTTGTATACAACTTCCAAATTATCAGCAAAAAACTGGAACAAAATTGAGCTGCAATATTTGGGATAATATATGAAGATAGGGATCTATAGGGATCTTTAAACCGTGTAAATCTATCCAAATCGAATTTTAATACTCATCATAATGTGCTTCATCATAACTTTTGTATTGTGGGGAAGTTTAAAACCAGCAATGAGTCAAACTTAGGATGATTCAAAAGAAAATGCATGCTTTACCAATTTCATGATCAGTTTGTGCCGATCACGTTTCTGAAAATATGAAAAGTGTTACAGTTAGAAGCAAGTATACTAAGCGATTTCTATTTTTATATAACATTCTATTTTTATTTATTATTGAAGGTAACAATATTTATTAACATTTAATTCGCATTAATATTACATGATTGTTACATATTTATTCTCGAAACATATGCCATTAATATGATTTGATAAGGTACAGAGGAGTAAAATGGCTATTTACAACTATAAAATCTGACGTGGGCAGCACATGACTTTCACTACAGCCCTAAATTAATTTTCTTACTTTTTTATTTCATGATGCACCAGATTGAGCTTTAGAGAAAATAATATGGATACGTTTCTGATATTATTTCCAATTTGCATTTTTAATGCATCTTCATCTCATTTTGCAGTTTATTGCATTTTAAACTTCTCAGCTCTACAAAACTCCCCCCCCCCCTAAAAAAAAAAACTAAAATATAAACAGGTTGTTCTAGAGTCATAAAATAAGATTCATGTTCTAAGAGTCATGCGAGCTTTCTAGTGTCATGTTCTAGAGTCATGTACAAGACAGGTTGCTCTAGAGTCATGAAGTCAGTCTTATTAGCGTTGTTGTCAAAAATTACATGAAGAACGAGAATTCTTGTTATATATTTTAGGGGACGGTGGACTTTGGAATGAGCAAAAGCGACTAAAAAAAATTTTTTTTTTTAATATATAACATTATTCTACATATTTAATTGCTTCAGGGGCAGAAAGCCGCCAGTATCTAGTAGCCGCTAGCTACTACTATCTACATAGAATTTCTGTCTACTTTCAATGCATTTTCTTCAAAGCGGGATTTTCAAACGTTTTATATTACTTTCCTAATATACATAATGTATAAAGAAAGTATTGTGACGGGGTCGAAAATTCGAATTCGAGTTTTCGACGGGAGAGCACGTTTCAAGCATCCCTGAATACGAATCAAACATTTTTGAAGTGATGGCTGTGTGTGTGTGTGTGTGTGTGTGTGTGTGTGTGTGTGTCACTGAGCCTGTGGAGGCGATATCTCACGAACGAAGGGAGCGATTCGAATGAAATTTGGCACAAAAATCACAATCCGTGGATACTGGAAGCCTATTGTTTTTAAACGTAATCGAATGTTCAGAACATCCCTAAATTTTCAAGTGAAAATTTAAAAAAAAATCATCAAAATATCAAAACCTTTAATAAAGTTACGCAAATAGACATTCTAGTGCCGATGTCATCGGAAGCTTTTTTGCCATTTATTTTAGATTTTGAATATCTCTGCGGGCCATTTCACAAGAAAACGACGGTTATATTTTTCCGAGTCATTCTAAAATTCAGTCAGCACCAGGGTAAACTGCAAAGTTCACTTCGACAGTAAAAGCTTGCATTTCCGTCCCCCAGTAGCTCAACTGTAAACGTCGACTGGTCAGATTTATTTTTCTCGAATCATACCTAAATCAATTCAGCACCAGGGTAACTCATAAATGGTCTGCTTACTAAATTTTATGAAATTGGGTAAAATAGTTTTCTAGTTAGACTGGGTACATACTGTGAGACCAAAAATAGATCTCACATTTGTTTTGGTGAGACAGTAGTACAATATTTATTGTGTCTCAAGCGTCAAACAATACTTCTAGTCTGAATGACGCCGGTGTTTACGACACGTGAACCCAGAGGTCAGGTAAAACCATAAAACAGGAGTGTCAAGGCAGAGGAGGCCGAGCCGGCCCTTACGAAAATGGAAATAACCAGATTGAAAAAAAGGCTAACCAATGATGAAGGTGACTGTTGCGTCACCTGAATGCTGCAAATCAGAGAAAAGGGGGAGTAACACCCCCGAGGAAAAAATCCACAACTCGTGACTTAAGAATGACACTTGTTCAGACATATATATACGTGTGCGACATCATGATGTAGAGACGATACTATAATAGGAGTTCGACATTATGACTAGAACGATATGACTTGGCGAATACAGAAATGACTACGAGAATGACATAAGTGGAGTGTTTGAGTCAGCAGTACAATATGATCGACGAAGTTACGGGCGATGCATTACACTGCGAGTTAATGCTAGTAATAAGGACGACATCAAGTACGTGTTGCTAAAAAGTCCAAGACAGACTTGAAGGTATGTGTTCCTCAAAAAGATATCTAGGTCAAAACATATTTTAGGCCATGTAAGTGGTCTCACATAGTCCCTCCGCCGAAATAATATAATTAATTGTGTAATGAATTTAATAAATATTTTATGTTGTTAATAAATGTTTTATGGTTAAAGTTAAAATGGTGTGATCCATTTAGTATTATATTGATTAATAATTCTTTTACAGAACTCGCGCGAAAGATAAATAATTGGAGGGTTTTAATAGAGGCACTACAAAGCAATATACAATTTAATAAATAAGTACTACTATACGAGTAATTTATGGCCATGTTGAGATATATATTATATGTTAATAATAATTAAGCTAAAAGCCTAACTTAAGTATTCTTTATGTTTCTTTTCGCGCCCCACACGTACATTGTACAGATAAACACACAGATACATACAGAGACATACATACACACAGATACATACAGAGACATACATACACACAGATACATACAGAGACATACATACACACAGACATTCACACACACACACACAGATGTCACGCTAAAAATAGTTTTTTGCATTCTAGGGTGCTCAAAACCTTCAGTTCTGTCTAAAACTCGAGTTGCGATTTTTAACACGATTCCATTAATTTCCCTATACATTATCATATATTGCAGGGAACGTATAATGTATACATTTTTAGTACTCCCTAAAAATCATAGCACTGGTCCTTCATAAAAAATCAACATCTAATGCTCCCTACAATTAACATAGTGCTGGTGTTCCGTTAAAATCGCCATAATGTTGTTACTCCCTATAACAATTTGGCATATTACTGTTGTTTCCTAAAAATTTTTTAACATAGTACGGATGCACTATGAAATCACGTAGAAAGCAACATGTAGTGCTCCCTTAAGCATAGTGTTGGGGCTCCTGAGAAAAAATTAACTTAGTCGTGGTGCTCCCTAGAAAAATTTAAAACAGTGGTCTTACTCCCTATAAAAATTTGACGTGTTAATGGTTCTTCATCAAATATTTTGACTGTGATACAGTGGTAGTAAAAAATTGTTACAGAATGTAAATATAGCATAGCAACAGAATGGCACCATACATTAGACAAGAAGTCGACGGGACGACGGGATTAATGATGAGCTCATTGCACGTGAGTTTCTTGGACTCAGACACAAGTCCGCAAGGCTAGATTTCAGGCCACTTCTGAAAAAAAAAAGCATATACTTTTTTCCGAATTGCACAAAAATTTAACTAGCATTACAGTTTCCAACAAGCGACTTATCAACGAAGCGTTAAAGTCGTGTCATTTGGCCAATTAATTTGTTAGCGAGAATGGATGCACACGATTTTCCCAAAAAAAGCCATTTCGCAAAAAAGGCAGGTTTATTTATCTTGACTTTAACTAAACTACAATCATAACCAGTGTCGCCCATAAGTGACTTACCTACCAAATTTTATGAAATTTGGACTATTAGTTTTTCAATTAGAGAGGATACATACATTGTGCAGACAGGCACACACACAGACATACACACAAAAGACACACGGACACGCACACAGCCGTCACCTTAAAAGCAGTTTTCTGTGTTCTGGAGGTCTGGAAACGTGTAGATTCGTCGAAAACTCGAGTTAATATTTTCGGTATGAATCCAATACTTTCCCTATGCATTACCATGTATTGCAGGGAAAGTAAAATTACATACTGATGATGCAGCGTAGAAGCATATGGAATGATACTGATTATCCCTTGAAGAATTTGGTACAATCTGGTACTCACTGATAACAAACGATTGCGGACCACTGAACTACAGGCTCAGACTCCATTGTGTGTTCTGGATGAACTAACTCAATGGATCCAGTTATAAATATCTATATAAAACGTTTGAAAATAGGTATATAATTCTAAAACATTATCTATAGGTTTTTTATAGAATTCTATAAATATCTTTAAGGACAATTAAATATTGTACCAACAAAAGTCAAATATTTTTTACATTATTAATGTATTTTTAAAAAATATATGCTTAAAGCTCTTTGTATCTCAAAATTTAAATGTTTACTGTGGCGTTATTTAGGAAAATGTGCTTTGCAAAATCTCCCCCTATCCATTTTTTTACTTCAATTTAAATTTGAAGCACTCACATTGTTAGTGCAAAAAAAAAAGGTAATCCCTAAAATACGTTTAACATTATTATAAAAACAGCTATCTTGAAAAGTGGTTTAAGTTGGCAAAGTCCGTAAACCTCTTCATGGAAGATTTGAATTAAGATATAAACATTTGAAATGACAGTTAAATAGCCTGAATTGAATCTGAATGCAAGTGAAAGTACATTTTAGAAATATCATTCCAACGAAATAAAATGCGTTGCCATCAATTCAGTTACGGAATAGGGGAGTATTCTAAGAGGCTAAAAAAATTAAATTTATGTTTTTATCGAATTTACATGTTATGAGCTCTTCTGAATAGAAAATCATAATTTCTGAGCTAATGCATTTGCTTAAGTGTGCGTGCGTTTGTATGTATGTGTATGTGTGTGCATTTATGCGTATGATTAACAAAGTTTGTGGAGACTACTACTGAAAGTTCTGAGTTAAGATTTGAATTATTATATAATATGAAATGACAGTTAATTAGTCTGAAATGAATTTGAACGAAAATGAAAGTAAATTTTAGAAATCTCATTCCAAGGAAATAATATGTGTTTGCTGAACTGCCTCTCATACATTTATAGTATAGGGAATGTATTCTGACGTGGTAAAATATTTACATTTATACTTTAAAGAATTTAACTCATTTTCAGCCCGTCTGAAATAAAATCAGACATTTCAAAGAAATTGTCCTAGTGTGTATGTGTGTGTGTGTGTGAGTGTATAGGAGTAGTATTCATGTGTATGTGAGAATGTGAATACCCCGTTTATATATATTCCGGGTATATTCATGCGTATGTGAATAATACGAGAAAAAAAAATAATTTTTACTTGTAAAAGTGATTATTTCCACGTAATTTTCCAATTTGAAAGCATTAAAACTTTCCAGACACTTATCTGAGATTCGAGTCCTCTCTACTATACTTATAATCGTTTTGTTAATTATTTCCGAAATAGTTATTTACTCCCTTCCGCGACAATCACAGAACAAGTACACTCACGTCTGTAATCGCTAAATCATCCATTAAAATACAATAACAAACTGCGCGTGACAATTTGCTCATTGTTTCATACCTCATCATTATCAAGATAAAAACTTGCTAATTAGCATCTTTGAAAACATTGATGGGTTTTGCCTGTATTGCTGTAAAAATATGTGTGGCCACAGATTCAAGTAAGGTAAATGAATTACGATAGCTTTGAAAATATTTTACTATGTAGGTAATGAGGGATTATATTAAAAATCGATACAGGATTTAAAGTTCATAGACTTAAACTAAATGTTCTTTATGAAGGGGAATGTGTTGTGAATAAACATATGTGAAATTCAAATCAATATTTTTGTAATTTATTCTTAAGCTGTTCGATATGCTGTAAATTCAACATCATCCTGTTGATCGATTCTTCAATAGCTCAACATTGCTATCAGTGTATCCACCGTTTTAAGTTTTCTTCAGCAAGCATGTATCTTGGCTTCTTTGAAGATTTCCATATCCATAAAAATTCCAATAATTTAGTTAATGACTAGTTCAATACATTTTTTCTAGGGTTTGGCAGAACGCCCTGTAACCCCCCACCCTCAATTATTCATTCTATTCCTTTGGGGTTGTTATTTGTCGTTTTTATCTTATCTTTTTTCGTCTTTTTGGGTCTCATGTATTCTTGATCGGGCTTAACTCGACTTGTCGGGATATTCCTATTGTGATTTGGGGCACACCAACCATGTTGTTCAGACCCAGACCGTCCGACCTACCAGAAAGGTGTAAGGTAACTGTTTGGACGGCCGGGCACACCAACCATGTGTGTTACTTGCCGTTTCGGATTGGCTGATTGGTTCTTCATGCTACTTACTGATGGATCTCTCGTAATCCAAGTCTTGGGTGTATAATCTGCATTCTTCTTCCTTTCCCTATAGTTCATGAGTATTTAATCCTCCTTCTTCTTTTCGCGACTATTCCTGTTTTGGATTTCGGATTTGTTGGTTCTCTTCTACTGACAAAGGATCCAGCATGTCCTGGAAAAAACTGTAAGCTGCATTATTGTGTTATTTGTGCTTTTATACGTTGCTCAAAGTTTTATTATTCTGTTGACGTTTAACATTTTGTTGCTTTGGGTTGAGCATAACTAATCATAATTAAGTATTCTCAACCCGTGAACGACATTATGATCAACAGGTTGATCATCAGAGATGACAAATTTATTTTTGTTTAATTTTAAAACTCCCATAGTTTAAATGCTAACAATTTTACCTCTTGCAATCTGCAATTATAAAAAAATTGATGTTGAAATGTATTTAAGACTAGCAGCATACCCGTTCTTCGTACGGAGTATATAATATAAAGAAACTTGAAATTCACAATCATGCGCAAATCCTTATAGTATACTAAATGACATTTTTAATCAAAATATTCTGTTAAAATATTTAATACATTGCTCCTAAAAAGAAGTTTAAGAATCTCTGTACTCGCTATATAAAATTATCTTTATGGACATATCTGAAGAATAAAACATCCTGGATCCTTATGTAAGCAAATATAAAAAAAATATGGAATTGAATCAATATATGCAAAATAAAAGCGTTAAAATTGTATGGGACCCTTACTAATTAGATACGCTTATATTAGAAAATATAACCTCTATTAGTAGATTACATGTACAAATTGAAAATACCAATAAACCCGTAATCTTTTAATCTGAAGACATTCATTTATTCCAATATATGTCAAAATGAAAGTGCTAAAATTATATGGGAATATATAAACGTACTACTTATAATGTCCGATTATTAGTAGAAGATTACCCGTATTGCAATATGAGTCTCAAATGCTTTTGGCAAAATACAACAGACGACGTAATAAATTGAAAATATCATTAATCCCCTTAATCTTCATACCAGAAGACTGTAATTGATTCCAATATATACGCCAATATATGCCAAAATATATGCCAATATACATGTACTACTCATATTCTCGTATGTTAGAAGATATACCCGTGCATTATTAGAAGATTACTCGTACAACGTACAACATGCGAGTGTCAGCAATTTTTGCCGCAATAAAACAATGGCGTAATAACTTAAAAATATCAATAATCACTGAATCAATAATTCCGGAATATATCAATAATAATAATGTTTAAACCTGAAGAGTGTAATTGATATTATTCAGTCCAAATTTAAATGGCAATGAAATTTATTTTATATACATATCTTCATTACTCAAATCGGAAAGGATTTAATAAAAATCGTCTGCCGCATAAACACATTGGATTTAAATCCGTTGCTAAGCGACGTATCATTTGCTTCAAATAAATTGGTAGAAAAAATATCGTCTAAATAATTATATTTCTATGGAACTTTTGGCGACATTTTCGTCAAATTAGCGACATTTTTAAAAATCGCCGAATTTATCGCCAAGTGGGACTGTAAAACTGACAGTCCCACTTGGCGACAAATTTACGAAATATCATCACAATACTATCCCCTAACAAAACACAATTAATTTCATTTATTTAGCTCATTTTTATCAATTTCAAGATATTTTTATAGATTTGAAAATATTTTTATCAATTTAGTGACCTTTTAAAAATTCGCTAAATATATTACTAAGTAGGATGGTTGGTCTGACAGATAAATTCTAACCAAACATCATTTCAGAACTCTCTTCTAACAAAACAAAATTAATTTCATTGATATGCGTCGTTTTTATCAATTTGGCGACATTTCCGTCAAATTGGCAAAGTTTAAGAAAAGTTGTCAAATTAGCGATATCCTGCCAAATTCATTGCTCTGAATTTGCAGATCTGAATGAAACATCCTTATCCCGTTTCAATATACTAAATGAAAACACTACAATTATATTAGAAGATATACCCGCTCTACTCTTTTTCTGTTTCAACAATCGGCGAAATGAATTTATTGGCTAATCACAATATATGAGTTTAGTAGCTAAATACGATATAAGCTTGAAAACTCTTTGCCAAAATAAATGAAATTGATGTACGCAGTCAGCAATTAATATAATTAAAAGAAAAATCAAACCGTTCATACATAAGATATACTTTTATATCCATTTATCCATTTATTTATTATTCAAATCGAAAAAAAATAATAAAAACATTAACAAACCCATTTAATTTAATTGCGATGCCTAACAACATGATTTGTCCTCATAAAATGTTATAATTTATTAACCACTAACAGCACACCAGTTCGTCGTACGGAGTATATAATATAAAGAAACTTATAGTTCGCAATCATGTCCAAATTCGGTTAAAATATTAAATTTATTGCTCCTAAAGAGAAGTTTAAGAATATATGTTCTCACTATGCAAAATTATCTTCACGGGCAGATCAAAACATCCTGGCCCATTTTGTAAGCAAATTTTCAGAAGAAAAAAAAGGAATTGAATCAATATATGCAACCCAGTACTAATCATATTGTCGCAGATTAGAAAATATGCCAATGTGTTAGTAGAAGATTACCCGTATTACAATATAAGTCTCAAAAATATTTGCCAAAATAAAAGAGATGACGTAATAAATTGAAAATATCAATAATATCCGTACTCTTTATACCATAAGGTCGTAATTGATTCCAATATATGCCAATATATATCAAAACATATGTCAATATACCTGTACTACTTATATTCTCGTAGATTAAAGGTCATATACACGTGTGTTTGTAGAAGATTATTCGTACAACATACAATATGTCAGTTTAAACAATTTTTGTCATAATTAAATAATTGCATAATAACTTGAAAATATCAATAATCCCTGAATCAATAATCCCCGAAAATATCAATAATAATAATTTCTAAACCTGAAGACCGTAATTGATATTATCCAGTCAAAAATGCTATAAGAAAAATCAAATCGTTCTTTTCTAAAATATATTTTTATATCCATTTATTTATTATTCAAATCCAAAAAATAATTATTAAAATTAACAGACAGATTTAATTTAATTGCGTTTCTGAGTAACATGCTATAAGATAGAATCTTATATCATGTTAAATATGTCATGTCTTATATCATAAACTGCGAAATTAAATGACCATTTTGATTTCTTTATACTTCTCATTGTTCCGTAAAATCTTGTTTTAAATAAAACATGGAGGTAGATTTCCCCATTAAATCATGTTTCAAACAGTTCATGTTTTCAGAAAGTGACTAATTAGCGCAAAAAATCTCCCATCAAACTCAGAGATTAAATTTTAATTCACTTACAAACGATTTTCAAGCTTTTAGGAGTTCCGTTTTTCATTAATATCTCGACTACCCCTGGTGTTAGAAACTCGAAACTAGGACAAAATTTATGGGAGGCTATTTCAAGGCTATTCACCAAATTTCATTAAATTCGGTTCAGCCGTTTTCCCGTGATAATGAGACAAACGAAAATTTTGTTTTTTACTAATATCTCGAGAACCACTGGTTGTAAAAACTCAAAACACGGATATAATTTTAAGTGGGGTTATTTCTAGGCTACCCACAAAATTTCATCAAATTCGGTTCAGCCGTTCTCCCGTGATGATGGGACAAACAGACAGACAGACAGACAGACAGACAGATTTTCATTTTTATTTATATAGATACTAGAATTATATTTTAACTTACTATCTTGTAAATAATTTGATCACTCACCACGAGTATGAAGTGAACATGGCATTGTAGTTAATCATCTTTAGAACTCTTCTTAGTGCCATCTTGAGAATTCTTATCAATATAAATAAAAATGAAAATCTGTCTGTCTGTCTGTCTGTCTGTCTGTCTGTCTGTTTGTCACACCATCACGGGAGAACGGCTGAACCGAATTTGATGAAATTTTGTGGGTAGCCCAGAAATAGCCCCTCTTAAAATTATATCCGTGTTTTGAGTTTCTACGACCAGTGGTTCTCGAGATATTAGTAAAAAACAAAATTTTCGTTTGTCTCATCATCACGGAAAAACGGCTGAACCGAATTTAATGAAATTTGGTGAATAGCCTTGAAATATCCCCCAATGATTTTGTCCAAGTTTCGAGTTTCTAAGACCTGGGGTTGTCGAGATATTAATGAAAAACGGAACTTTTTCCTAGGAGTTCTACTCCCTAACTCAGTGGTTTATCCAAACGAAAAGCTTGAAAATCGTTTGAAAGTGAATTAAAATTTAATCTCTGAGTTTGATGGGAGATTTTTTGCGTTAATTAGTCACTTTCTGAAAACATGAATTGTTTGAAACATGATTTAAAGGGGAAATCTATCTCCATGGTTCATGGTTTATTTAAAAGAAGCTTTTGCGGAACAATGAGAAGTATAGAGAAATCAAAATCGTTATTTAATTTCGCAGTTTATGTTATAAGACATGACATATTTAACATGTTATAAGATTCTATCTTATATCATGTTACTCAGAAACGCAATTAAATTAAATCTGTCTGTTAATTTTAATAATTATTTTTTCGATTTGAATAATAAATAAATGGATATAAAAATATATTTCAGAAAAGAACGATTTGATTTTTCTTATAGCATTTTTGACTGGATAATATTAATTACGGTCTTCAGGTTTAAAAATTATTATTATTTATATTTTCGGGGATTATTGATTCAAGGATTATTGATATTTTCAAGTTATTATGCAATTATTTTATTATGACAAAAATTGTTTAAATTCATATATTGTATGTTGTACGAATCTTCTACAAATATACGTGTATATCTTTTAATCTACGAGAATATAAGTAGTACAGGTATATTGACATATGTTTTGATATATATTGGCATATATTGGAATCAATTACGACCTTCTGGTATAAAGAGTACGGATATTATTGATGTTTTCAATTTATTACGTCATCTCTTTTATTTTGGCAAATATTTTTGAGACGCATATTGTAATACGGGTAATCTTCTACTAAGACATTGGCATATTTTCTGATCTGCGACAATATAATTAGTACGGGGTTGCATATATTCATTCAATTCCTATTTTTTCTTCTGTAAATTTGCTTACAAAAAGGGGCAGGTTGTTTTATTCTTCAGATCTGATCGTGAAGATAATTTTGCATAGTGAGAACATATATTCTTAAACTTCTCTTTAGGAGCAATTAATTTAATATTTTAACAGAATTTGCACATGATTGCGAACTTTAAGTTTCTTTAAATTATACACTCCGTACGAATAACGGGTGTGCTGTTAGTGGTTAATAAATTTTAACATTTTAGGAGGATATATCATGTTGCTCGGCATCGCAATTAAATTAAATGTGTTTGTTAATGTTTTTATTATTTTTTTTCGATTTAAATAATAAATAAATGGATAAATGGATATAAAAGTATATCTTATGAATAGACGGTTTGATTTTTCTTTTAATTATATTAATTGCTGGCTGCGTACATCAATTTCATTTATTTTGGCAAAGAGTTTTCAAGCTTATATCGTATTTAGCTACTAAACTCATATATTGTGTTTAGCCAATAAATTTATATAGCCGATTGTGGAAACAGAAAAAGAGTAGAGCGGGTATATCTTCTAATACAATTGTAGTGTTTTCATTTAGTATATTGAAACGGGATAAGAATGTTTCATTCAGATCTGCAAATTCAAAGCTGCGAATTTGGAGGGATATCGCTAATTTGACAACTTTTCTTAAACTTTGCTAAATTGACGGAAATGTCGCCAAATTGATATAAACGACACACAAACAGCTGCCATAAACCTTCGGGTTGGTCGTGTGGCTTGGGTCTTCTACATATCAATGAAAGTTTTTTTTTGTTTTGTTAGAAGAGAGTACTGAAATGATGTTTGGTTAGCATTTATCTGTCAGACCAACCATCCTACTTAGTAATACATTTAGCGAATTTTTAAAATGTCACCAAATTGATAAAAGTGTTTTCAAATCCATAAAAATATCTTAAAATTGATAAAATTGCGCTACATAAATGATATTAATTGTTTTTTGTTAGGGGATAGTTTTGTGATGATATTTCGTCAATTTGTCGCAAAGTGGAACTGTCAGTTCTATAGTCCCACTTGGCGATAAATTTGGCGATTTTTTAAAATGTCGCTAATTTGACGAAATTGTCGCCAAATGTTCAAAAGAAATATAACTATTTAGACGATATTTTTCTACCAATTTATTTGAAGCAAATGATATCATGTCGCTTAGCAACGGATTTAAATCCAATGTGTTTATGCGGCAGACGATTTTTATTAAATCCTTTCCGATTTGAATAATGAAGATATGTATATAAAATAAATTTCATTGCCATTTCATTTTGGACTGGATAATATCAATTATACTCTTCAGGATTAAACATTATTATTATTGATATTTTCCGGAATTATTGATTCAGGGATTATTGATATTTTTAAGTTATTACGCCATTGTTTTATTGCGGCAAAAATTGCTGACACACGCATATTGTACGTTGTACGAGTAATCTTCTAGGAATGCACGGGTATATCTTCTAACCTACGAGAATATAAGTAGTACAGGTATATTGGCATATATTTTGACATATATTGGCATATATATTGGAATCAAGTACAGTCTTCTGGTATGAAGATTAAGGGGATTAATTATATATTCAATTTATTACGTCGTCTGTTGTATTTTACCAAAAAACATCTGTGACTCATAATGCAAAACGGGTAATCTTCTACTAATAATCGGACATTATAAGTAGTACGTGTATATCTTCCCATATAATTTTAGCACTTTAATTTTGACATATATTGGAATAAATGACTGTCTTCAGATTTAAAGATTACGGGTTTATTGGTATTTTCAATTTATACATGTAATCTACTAATACAGGTTATATTGTCTAATATTCGCGTATATAATTAGTACGGGTCCCATACAATTTTAACGCTTTTATTTTGCATATATTGATTCAATTCCATATTTTTTTTTTATATTTGCTTACATAAGGGGTCCAAGATGTTTCATTCTTCAGATATGTCCATGAAGATAATTTTATATAGCGAGAACAGAGATTCTTAAACTTCTTTTTAGGAGCATTATATTAAATATTTTAACAGAATATTTTGATTAAACATGTCATTTAGTATACTATAAGAATTTGGGCATGATTATGAATTTCAAGTTTCTTTATATTATATACTCCGTACGAAGAACGGGTATGTTGCTAGTCTATATAAATAAAAATGAAAATCTGTCTGTCTGTCTGTCTGTCTGTCTGTCTGTTTGTCCCATCATCACGGGAGAACGGCTGAACCGAATTTGATGAAATTTTGTGGGTAGCCTAGAAATAGCCCCACTTAAAATTTAGTCCGTGGTTTGAGATTTTACGACCAGTGGTTCTCGAGATATTAGTAAAAAACGAAATTTTCGTTTGTCTCATCATCACGGGAAAACGGCTAAACTGAATTTACTGAAATTTTGTGGATAGCCTTGAAATAGCCCCCCATAAATTTTGTCCAAGTTTCGAGTTTCTAAGACCAGGGGTTGTCGAGATATTAATGAAAAACGGAACTTTTTCTTAGGAGATCTACTCTCCAACTCCGTGGTTTAACCAAACGGAAAGGATGAAAATCGTTTGTTTAAAACGCTAAAATGAAATAAAACTTTATTTCCGAGTTTGGTGCAGGATTTTTGCATTAATTAGTCACTTTAGGAAAGCATGAATTGTTTGAAACATGAATTTAAATGGAAAAATCTACCTCCATGGTTCATCTTTCACAAATTTTTACTCAACGATGAAAAGTATAAAGAATCAAAATGGCTATTTAATTTCACATTTTATGAGGAAGATTCTATCTTATATCATGTTGTTCGGCAATGGAATGAAATTAAATGTGTTGGTAATATCTATTATTATTTTTTCTATTTGTATAATAACTAAATGGATGTAAAAATATATTTTATAAATGAACGGTTTGATTGTTATTTTAATTATATATATTGCGGACTGCGTACATCACTTTAATTTATTTAAGCAAAGAGGTTTCAAGCTCATATATTGTGTTTAGCTAATAAACTCATATATTGTGTTTACCCAATAAATTCATTTAGCCGACTGTTGAAGCAGAAAAATAATAGAACGGGTGTATGTATCTTCTAATACAATTTTAGTGTTTTCATTTAGTATATACAAACGGGATCAGGATATTTTATTCTTCAGATCTGCAAATTCAGAGCTACGATTTTAGCGGAATATCTCTAAATAACTTGGTAACTTTTCTTAAACTTTATCTAATTAGTGGAAATGTCTCCAAATTGATAAAAATGGCCCAAATCAATGAAATTAAATTTGTTTTTTTAGAATAGAGTTCTGAAATGATGTTTCTTTAGCATTTGTCGGTCAGTTCATCCATCCTACTTAGTAACACATTTAAGGAATTTTTTTAATATCACCAAATTGGTAAAAATATTTTTAAATCCATAATAAATATCATGAAATTGATAAAATCGCGCTAAATAAATGAAATAAATTGTGTTTTGTTAGGGGATAGTATTGTGATGATGTTTCGGCAATTTGTCGCAAAATGGGACTATCAGTTTTACAGTCCCACTTGGCGATAAATTTGGCGATTTTTTAAGTTATTGCTAAATTGACGAAAATGTCGCCAAACCTTCCATGGAGAGTGCATTATTCAGATGATATGATTTCTATCAATTTATTTGAAGCAAATGATATCATGTCGCTTAGCAACGGACCCAATATATTACGCGGCATACGATTTTTATTAAATCTTTTCCGATTTGAATAATAAAAATATGTATATAAAATAAATTTCATTGACATTGCATTTTTGACTGGATAATATCAATTGCAGTCTTCAGGTTTAAACATTAGTATCATTGATATTTTCGGGGACTGTTGATTCAGGGATTATTGATATTTTCAAGTTATTATGCCATTGTTTATTTATGACGAAAATTGTTGAAACTCATATATAGTACGTTGTACGAGTCATCTTCTACAAATGCATGGGTATATCTTCTAATCTACGAGAATATAAATAGTACAGGTAAATTGGCATATATTTTGATATATATTGGCATATTTTGGAATCAATTATGACCTTCTGATATAAAGATCACGGGGATTATTGATATTGTCAATTTATTACATCATCTCTTTTATTTTGGCAAATATTTTTGAGACTCATATTGTAATACCGGTAATCTTCTACTAACACACTGGCATATTTTCTAATCTATTAGTAGTACGGCGTTGCAGTCTTCAGGTTTAAACATTATTATCATTATATTGATTCATATTGATTCAATTCCTTTTTTTTGTAAATTTGCTTACAAAAGGGGCCAGGATGTTTTATTCTTCAGATCTGCCCGTGAAGATAATTTTGAATAGTGAGAACAAATATTCTTAAACTTCTCTTTAGGAGCAATAAATTTAATATTTTAACAGAATTTGCACATGATTGCGAATTATACGTTTCTTTATATTACATACTCCGTACGAAGAACGGGTATGCTGCTAGTTAGTATATAAAGATAAACTCAAATGCTTTAGAAATTTATTTATCAAACAATATGTTAACCAATTTAGTCATAATTATAGATATTTTTATCATATTAATTAGATCTTTAAAACGGGCATTTAATTTCCAAATTAATTACTAGATTGTGTAGATAGGAAATGCATCATGTGCTGCCTAATTCTCAAGCACATTACTTTCAGAAGTGTTCGTAATGCAGGGAATGAATTACTAGTTACATATTATTTTCACCACATTTGGTGTCTCTCATTTCTATGCGGAATTAGACACTTTATATCACCATGAAGCGCGATATATCTGGAAAGAATCAAACAATTTTCACGAAATTTGATACTTACATCATTATTTAAAAATAATCGTAATGTTTAGCAATACAAAATTTTAAACGACTTAGTTTGTTTCAGCGTGTGTTTCATATTATATAAATGTGTGCATGTGTAGCAGAAGTCATTTGTTAAACCCATAACATTATTTTCCAGATAGAGTAATAACAACTGCACATTTTTATCTTTTTGCAATAGTATTTATCACGTTTTCAAATCATTAATAACAAGAAAATTGAATCAAGCATAAAGCACTGAATATGAAACATATTCCAATTGAAATGAAATATTATTTCTAGGTCTCTAAAATGTGATATATCCAGTGGTGATATTTTTAAAATTATTCTAGTGCGACAATATTATTTTGTTATTTGGAAACTTAAAACTTCCCCCAAAACGGCAATTCTATAAAATTGTCTGCTTCTGTATGTAAAATTAATGAATATTTTGCTCATATTACTTATATTCCAGACTGCAGAGCTTGATCTGTTTACATTCTCCCTACATTAAAATCAGGCTTCGTTATAGATATAATCAAAGTTCAATGATCATTTTAAATAAAACATACTGTTATTACGTAGGCACAGAATTTAGATACATATATAAAATGCAAAAATACAGCGATTTAAGACGGATGCAAAATTAAATATAAAAGTTCCTTAAAAATCACGAGTTTTACTATAAGCGAAAGAAATGAATTGCATATTTTATTTTGCAATGCGTCAGGTGATGCTTTCATATAATATGGGTTGTTGTTGAGACCCAGACCGTCCGACCTACGAGGACGGTGTATGGTAACAGTTTGGACGGCCCGCATATAATATGGGTGTTGAAGACCCAGACCGTCCGACTCGTCCGAGGACTTGAGCAACTATTTGGACGGCTGGGCATATAAAATGGATGTAATTGTTATTTCAATTTTTATTAAGACTACTTGACATTATTTGATGACAATTGTTTTACACATTTAACGTGATAATTTGAATGATCCCTAAAAATGTCTAAGCAATTTGTGAATGTTAACTCCGTTTAAAAAATGTTTGAACAATTAGGACCCCTAGGGTTCAATGTAATTCATTTTTTCAACCCGCGTTAAATCCAAAGCTAATTGAGTGATATTAGTCTTTTACATTCCCATATGTCCCACAGACCTTCTCAACAATATACTACAATTTCATTATGATAAATTCCTTTTTACGACAATTATCGTGCGAACGGAATGACAGAATGAACAAAATCACAAGGACTTTACAACTATGTAAGAAAGTGTTAAAAATCCTGTTTATATTATGAAATATATTCCTAAACCCCATCCTGAAACCCCCTACAGATCGTCCCAAATATCCCTAAAGCCGAACTATGGTCGCCAAGTAATTTCTTAATAAATCAATCTTTAAACCAGTTTAATGAAAATCTCACAGAAAGCTCCGTCTCAGAAATGTGTTCTTCACAACTGCCAATCAATCTTTCCCAAGGGTCTGACGATTCACTGGTTAAGGCATTCGCCAAGAAAGTACCATGGAGTGTATTATATTAACACTAAGTGCATCATATATTCTGTTGTCAGCTGTTTGCGAAAACATTGTTTTCAGACGACTGTTTAAGGTGGGGTAATAAATCTAGCATAAGTATAACGAATACCGGAGGACGCAGATCTTTTATGTTGCAACTTAAAAAAAATGGGTTTTCACAGACGTTTTTTGCTTTTTTCTTATGCATTTTAGAGGCAATATGCACTCTAAGACAAAAAAAATGACGCACCCCTCAAAATAATCCGATTGCAATAAAACTTTGCATGCAATCACCTATCGACCGTATGCAAATGATAAAAATTTCGCAGCCAATGAATAAATAGTCGCAGAACTACATCGTATTGAAATTGACCACTATGGTGGTGTATATAAGGAGCGAACCTCGCTTTCAGAAACAAAACTTGCAGTGGATTTCGATTGCATTTACGTATTTGATTGTAATACAGTCTCACAATGCCATGCAATGCCTCGCGGTCACTACGAGCGTATGAACGAGTTAGAAAGAGGGCGTGCGGTCGGACTGCATGATTCTGGATGGGCACACCGACGAATCGCTCGGCATTTGAGTAGGAGTGATGGAACGACCCGTTGTTTTGCTATTCCTTTCGCGACACCCCGGGCTAACTTTCCAGCAAGATAGTGCCAGGCCACATACCGAACGCCTCTCTATTGATTGCCTGTGTGCTTACGACCCACTTCTTTGGCTAGCCAGATCCCCAGATCTCTCTCCTGGATGATGTTGGCACTAATGGGTCAGGAATGGCAGATATCAGCGACAAGTGGGCAGCGGACGACCTAGAGCGACAACAGAACGGAAGATAGAGCGATTGTCAGAGCAGCTGTGACAGCACGATATTAGTCGTTATCAACCATCCAACTTGTGACAAACACGGAAATGACCACTTAGACCATTAATAGAAGACTACGGGAGCAGAAACTATACCCGCGGCGACCACTACGTCGCCTAATCCTGACCAGTATGCACTGTCAGCAGAAATTGCAATGGTGCAGTGCCCAATCAACTTGGAATTGTACGATTTAGGAACGAATTGTCTTCTTTGATGAGTCCCGTTTCGAACTGAGTCCCGACGACCAGCGCAAATGTGTCTGGAGACAGCCGGGCATCGCCTGGAACCTGATCTTACTGTCACACCACACACGGCCCGACAACAGTGAGTTATGATCTGGGGTATCATTTCGTTTGATAGTCTGACCCCTTTGATAGTCCTCCGTGGCATCATCACAGCACAGCGGTACGTTGCTGACATTCTAAGACCCGTTGTTTTGCTATTTCTTTCGCGACACCCCAGGCTAACTGTCCAGCAAGATAATGCCAGTCCACGTACCGCACGCATCTCTATTGATTGCCTGTGCGCTTACGACCCACTCCTTTGGCAGGCCAGATCCCCAGATCTCTCGCCTATTGATCACATTTGGGCTGAAATAGGGCGTCGGCTGCGAACATACCAGAATTTAGAAGAATTAGCTCGCCAGTTGGAGGCCATTTTGAACGACATCCCTCAGAACACCATCCGGCAACTTTATGCATCAATGACAGGTCGGGTAACAGCTTGTATCAAGGCCAGAAATGGACCAACGCCATATTGACGTGCTCACTTTGTGTAGATCTTTCAGTGTAATAAATCATCCAATTATTCTGAAATTCTAATCATTTCGTTTTCTGTAGATCCACATTACATTTACCAAATTTTGTCTCATTTCGATAATTCTTTCATGGTGCGTCTAATTTTTTGTCGTTGAGTGTACATACCATTTTTACGTAAATATAAATTAATGAATATACAGTTTAGTTTAAACGGTCAAAATAATATTCAAATAGCAGAAATATGCTGAGTATAATAAGAATTTTAGTACAAGTTGCAAATATGACTTATTAATGTAGTTTCTAATTTGAAATGTCTAAAAAAAAGTGTGCTAAATAAATCACTAATACGGAAGGTAACTTTGTAAAAGCTTATGTAATATATTCTTTAAATCTTCAAAGCTCAGTGTTTACCACACAAACCAGACGCATAATTTAATTAGTCTAGCTTATTTAAGTGGTATTTGCTCGTCTGAATTTATTGATTTATTTCTCGATTACAATGCCTGAAATAACACAATTTCGACACACAGTACCTTTCCGATCACGTTAAACATGTGGGTCCGAAAGTCCTTCCGAGAGGTTGGTGGTAGGGGAAGAAGAGTACGGTCCCTGTGGATGCCTCCCCCACTGGGTTCCGGTCTAAATTTAGTGGCACTTCCCGACCGTCCAAACAGTTACATTACACCTTTCTGGTAGGTCGGACGGTCTGGGTTTCAACAACAACAACAACAACACAGTACCTTCCCGGTCGTCCAAATAGTTGCTCAAGTCCTTTGGATGAGTCGGACGGCCTGGGGTTTCCACACAATACTGGTATAGGAGAAGAACTCTAGAGAAATTCCGCCTTGCTACTGGCCATGATTGCATTGCAAAACATCTGCATCGAATTTGTATGTTTGGCGATCCTTTTTGCAAGCAGGTGGAAATGGAAAGGACTCACCTTATCTACTACCCGGCTCTCTCACCAACGTCTGAGTGGGAGCGATAGTGGGAAGAAAGGGACCGTGTGAGTGGTCTATAGACTTTCTTCTGTGGCTGTAATTGTTTCTAATTTCTGTTCATGATATATTTTTGTTAGCGCCAGTTGTCTTTTGTACCCGCCATTGGAAATATAGAAAAATGAATGAAAATTGTTTTGACTAATGATTTAACGAGATGCTGATGTGCATTGTTATTAATATATAAAATAATTTTTGAGCATTACAACGTACACTTAGTCATAAATATTTCCTAGTTATTTTTCGGCATGTCTTATTTACGTACATGTTGCTGTTTCGTGTTGTTTGATTTATTTCTGAATGAAAAACAGAACCATCTGTTGCCTGGGATTTAAAGCGGGGATTAATTGAATTCATCCATTGTTTCTTATTCATTTGTCATTAATTTAGTTATTATTTTACATAAGATTTTTCAAATACATTTTTCGTAATCTTTAATCAATGGTTTTTCGAAATGCTTAGAAGCACGCTACGCGGGCATGTGCTTAAACTGTGAAACACACTTGAACACATGATCATTCTAAATAAGCACCTAATCACACGTTAGACCGCTCCTCGAGTACGCTTCTCGAGTACGTTAATCCCAACGCTGTACACATCAAATCCTGCGCCCTAACATGGCTGCGTATTACGCCCTAAATATGCCTTTTGCGCTGGTATATATAAGCTATTTTAATTCGTTCTAAACACGCTCTTTTGATACACCGTAAATAAGCGTCATCGATACTTCAGAAATGAGCTATTTTGATATGTCTTAATAAGTTCCTTTAATTTGCCCTAAGTACACCTTTTACCATAAGTGTGGATACGATACGATTGGGCGTGATACGATTTGAAAATACTTTTTAATATGCCCTGTCATGCTCATTCGATTCACTACATAAGCTCCATCGATTAAAATCAATAGCACATTTCCTAAATGAAAATTCTTGCAAAATCGGATAATACTTTCGATTCGGATACATTTATTAACACAGACCCTAATTAGGGCATCTCGGCGCTTCTTTTTTAATTTCGAATTAGTTTTTTAGTCATTTTACGTTTTATCTCTATTTAGATATTTTATAATTTAGAACTATTTAGTTATTTTATGTTTTAACCCTATTTTGGATGATAACCACACAAATCGATTCCTCAGCAATTTAAAATATTTTCACAGGGTTTCCATCTTGACACTACCGGAAAGATCGAAAAATATTCTGTCAAACTAACTTTGTACAGAATACAACGACTCATAGACGGATTTTAGTGAATTTAAAAGAAAATATATATATATATACTTTTCTTGCTTTTTAAACCTCCCTGGTTTTTATGCTATAATATAAAATATTGACATTTCATCTGCTGACGCCGTAAATTTAACGGCAGCCTCTTAAAATATAAAATACTGTTCCAGAATATAAAATACTTGCTTAAACCCACTCGTTGATTACTTCTAAATTTTTTAATCGAGTGAAGTATTCAAATTTTTGAATCAGCGGAGCGTTTGCCATTGAAGACCGTACCCATATTCTCTTGACTTCTAACGCCATCTATTAACAAACATATTTAACACCGTGCGTTTTGCGAAGAGCTTGCGATTTCTATATTATAAAAGTAGCGGTCGCTTATTTAATTATTTATTAGTAGCCGCTTATTTAAGATTATTTATTTAAGTAGCGAATGCTTATTTAATTATTTACAATCAGTGGTCACTTATTTAAGTAGTAAGCGCTTATGTAATTATTCAAATGAAGTGGCCGCTAATTTGGAACATGGGCAAAGCCTAGCAATTTGTTCTAGTAAGAAATAAAGGAAGAAAAGTTGAATTTGAATATGTAAAATCTGTGCTATACATATAATATTTTTAAAATTAATTTTAAAACTACTCTTCCCTTTCTTTAATTCCTAATACGTTTCTTTAAATCTTCAATTTTTAATATTCTTATTTATGTACTCATCACATTTCATAATTTAGGGTTTTGTAATAGCAATAGTTAAGGAGAAAATATTCCTTCAATGCCTCTCAATTTCCATTTCCTTCGCTTCAATTTAAAGTTTAAGTACCACCATTCTTATTGAAGATATATCGGAAATCCACGAAACATTTTTCACATTATTATAAATAGCTGGATTGAAAAGCGATTTAATTCGGTAAAGTCGGAAAATCTCCCTTTGCAGGATTTGAATTAAGACATAAACATTTCAGATCATAGTTATATTGTCTGTATTGAATTGAAATGAAAATGAAAGTAACTTTTCGCGAAATTTTATTTTATAAGAATTTGCTAGCACAGAGCAATTCTAATTAAAACTTCCTCTCATGGCCCGATTTTGACAATCAGGGACCCTGGGCAAAAATAAATTGTGGCGTTCCCTCATGAAAACTTTATAATGCACTAGCAGCATACCTTTTCGTCGTACGGAGTATATAATATAAAGAAACTAATAATTCGCAATCATCTACAAATTCTGTTAAAATATTAAATTTATTGCTCCTAAAGCGAAGTTTAAGAATATCTGTTCTCATTATGCAAAATTATTTTAACGGGCAGATCTGAAGAATAGAACATACTGGCCCCTTTCGTACGCAAATTAATAAAAAACAAGGAATTGAATCAATACATGCAACCCCGTACTACATATATTGTCGCTGATAAGAAATTATGCCAGTGTATTAGTAGAAGATAACCCGCATTACAATATGAGTCTCAAAAATATTTGCCAAAATATAAGATATGACGTAATAAATTGAAAATATCAATAATCCCCGTACTCTTTATACCAGAAGGTCGTAATTGATTCCAATATATGCCAATATATGTCAAAACATATGTGCTACTTATATTCTCGTAGATTAGAAGATGTACCCGTGTATTTGTAGAAGATTACTTGTACAATGTATGATATATGAGTTTAAACAATTTTTGTCATAATAAAACAATTGTATAATAACTTGAAAATATCAATAATCCCTGAACCAATAATCCCGGAAAATATCAATAATAATAACGTTTAAACCTGAAGACTGTAATTGATATTATCCAGTCAAAAATCCTATAAGAAAAATCAAATCGTTCTTTTCTAAAATATACTTTTATATCCATTTATTTATTATACAAATCGAAAAAATAATAATTAAAATTAACAGACAGATTTAATTTAATTGCGTTTCTGAGCAACATGATATAAGATAGAATCTTCCTCATAAACTGCGAAATTAAATAACCATTTTGATTTCTTTATAATTTTCATTGTTCAGAAAAAGCTTGTGAAAAATAAAGGAGATATATTTCCCATTTAAATGATGTTTCAAACAATTCATGTATTTCGAAAGTGACTAATTAGCGCAAAAAATATCCCATCAAATTCAGAGATAAAATTTTAATTCACTTTCAAACGATTTTCAAGCTTATCGTTTGGATAAACCACGGAGTTAGAGAGCAGAACTTCTAGGAAAATGTTTCGTTTGTCATTAATATCTCGACAACCCCTGGTCTTGGATATTCGAAACTTGGGCTAAATTTATGTGTGGCTATTTTAAGGCTATCCACAAAATTACATCAAATTCTGTTCATCCGTTCTCCCGTGATGATGAGATAAACGAAAATTTCGTTTTTGACTAATATCTCGAGAATCACTTATCGTAGAAACTCCAAACATAGACAAAATTTTAAGTGGGACTATTTCCAGGTTACCCACAAAATTTCATCAACCGTGATGACGGGACAAACAGACAGACAGACAGATTTTCAATTTTATTTATATAGATTAATTGACGCATAAATAATTATTCACTCAATGAATAAATTTTGTTAAAAATTGCAGAGGCAGCAAAAAAATTGATCTCACCTCTGTAGCATGTAGGTAAACTTACATTTACATTAAATTTACATATTTATATTTACAGAGTTTTACAACTAATAATTAAACTGCATTTTATAAAGTAACTAAACATGTCAAATCTCTATGTTGCTTTCCCGTTACTCTGAAAATATCGAAGTATCTATGCTATTACAACAAAGTTCTTAAAAATAACCGTTTTCATATTTTTCATTTATAAGTACATCAATATTTTGAAATATAATATTGATTGTTTGTACGGTCCAGCCTGACTGCACGTACTGTGGATTTTGTGCATGCTTGGAAAATTTAACTATTACATCACAGAAACAATTTTGTTTAAAATTATCGTTTATCATATAAAGATAACATGGTAATATATATATATAGTTTCGTTCATATTTTGCGGCCTTCAAAACTGAGTAGCCTTGAAAAATGCCCCACATAACCATATCGTCCTCTATCCTCTACATTTATATTAGAAGCCCATCAAAGAGGTGATCATAGACTTATATTATATTATCCTATGTCTATAGAGGGATGGTGATATTGTCTCTGTGGTTACCCGCGTAAGATCTCTGTGATTATGGTTCCAAAACGTACAATATCCAAACAGTGGTTCGAGGTAGGGTTTTAAAGTTTATGTTATTTGTGTTAAAATAAATAAAATTAAGTATAAAATGATTATTCATTTGACATTACTGTATGTCCTGATATTTGTTTTTGATTTTTTCAATTGTTTGAAAATTTAAGGGTATTTCAAACATTCGATCGCGTGTAAAATCATTAGGGTTCTAATATTCAGATATCTTAAAAATCTTTCCAAATAACTTTCGAAACATTGAATAAAACTCTCCATTCGTTCGTAAGATATCGTGGCCACAGTCTCACGGATACACACACACACTACACAGACATCACCTCAAAGACATTCGATTCGAGTTCAGAGATGTTTGAAGTGTGGTCTTCCGTCGAAAACTCTGACTCGAATGTTTCGAATTATTCTAAATTTAGGATTATTATGGTATTATTTGTATTTAAACAGGTCAAAACTAACACCCTAAATATATTTGCAACTTAATTTTAAGAAGTTATATTTTACTTAACAGTGCATATCCTTTAACTTCGAAAATGGTCATCTTTGTAAAATATTGGCTCAGTTAGGTTCTGTCTCGTTTACGATACTATAAGTGCTCAAATATTTTCTCATCTGAGTCACTGCGGCGCTTCTAATGATTCTGAACTTTTTGACACCTTCCCCATTTTCTCCCATAAACCTTTCACATACAGATGTGGTGAATGGAACTTCTTCTACCCATCATAGTAGAAGTTGTTGCTTGTTCAAAAACACCCAGATTCCGGACGTGGTGAATAGATCAAGTTGTTGAACAATGCTGTAACTAGTGTGCCCTACTTTTCCATCAATATTTATAGATATTCGAGGTTGATCCATCCGGTACTCTTATGGTATTGTCTGACTGAAACGTGGAACCATAACGTCAAAGTTCTAATACAAATCAATGGTATCACGTTAGGTAAAGCTATAAATTTCGAACATATTCGGAGCAATTTCGAATTGTTCCACTGTTGTTATTGTAAGTTTCTCATTCTAAACAATAGAGAACAATGAACACATAAATAATTTAACGATAAAATAATTAAATTACGCGGTTTTATGAAAATATCGTTTTCACATGCATTAAACACAATTACATATAAAGAAAGTTTTACAAATATTTTAATAAGTTTATTCAGATGTTCAATTTAGTATATATTTTTGCAATTATTTAACTCCGTTTATAGTTTTACAAATGCCTGGCTCAATTTATGTATATACAAATATTTAATTTAATTCATAATTATACGAATATTTAGCAATTTTACATTAAAACAAATTAACATTTTAACTTAAGTTCCTACAAGAAATTTACCTAGTTTATAGACTCAAAATTAAAAAAAAATTACATTAAAACAAATTAACATTTTAATTTATGTTCTTACAAGAAATTTACCTAGTTTATTGACTCAAAATTGAAAAAAAATTATCATAGTTTTAAAAATATAATAATTTTTAAATCTATTAAGTAATACTTCAAAATTCAATGTTCGCTATTTGGGATCATTTAAAATATGTTTATGAAAATTATGATTTTTCAAGAAAATTATAATTGATTATAAATGTTAAGTACTCAACATAATTGCATTAAGGGTGAGCGTCAGTAAATCTTCTGACCTATACGCGCTTTGTTAACTTTCGCGGCACACATTTTCAGCCGAAATTCTGCTGAAACAGTTGCGAAATATTTTCTAATAGATAAAATGCAATGCTTAGATAATATTAAAACTAAATTTAATACCCAATTAAACATAGAATATATTTTTTATTTTAATTCAAAATATTTTTGGTGCTGCCATCTGTTGTCGTAATTTAATTCATACCGACTATTTATATTTTTTAATGAATATTTTTTAATGTCTATTCCTTCTAATACGCTATTAAATACAACAGATGATATATAATAATGCCACAATCGCGGAAACGTAATTGAACTTGAACTTGAAGATAAAGGAACTTAAAGACAAAACTGCAGTCCTCAGTGATGTACATTCAGATCAACTTATAAAATTTATAGAATGAGAAATTACCTTTCCGTGATCGTGGCGTTATTATATATGATCTGTTGTTGTATTTAATATTGTATTAGAAGGAATAGATATTTAAATATGTTCATTAAAAATAAAAATAATCGGTATGCATTAAATTACGACAACAGATGGCAGCACCAAAAATATTTTGGATTAAAGTAAAAAAATATATTCTATGTTTTACTGGGTATTAAATGTAATTTTAATGTAATTTAAGCGTTGTATTTTATATTTCAGAAAATATTTCGCAACTGTTTGGGCAGAATTTCGGCGGAAAATGTGTGCCGCGAAAGTTAACAAAGCGCGGATATGGCAGAAGATTTACTGACGCGTACCCTTAATGTAAATTAGAAGGGTAAAATTAGAATTGGTTATCACGAATTTGAGAATTTGGTTGCCAAATTATTTTAATTTTTTTTTAACTTTCCTTATATACATATAATGTATAAGGAAGGTATTGTGACATGGTTGAAAATTCGAATTCAAGTTTTCAAATCACTACCAGGCCTACCAAACCTACTGTACCAGTCCCGGAACTCTGGACTGGAAGAGAAGATTTCAGATCACGTGACGAGTTCGCAATGTTGGATAGCGTTGCCTCAATACAATATCAGTAGCAAGCCCCGCCCAATAGCGGGTCTAGTATACAAGATCCGTGTTTTCGCCTCGCAGGGGAAGAAATTCAAATTCCGGCTTCGTTAACGTATGTCCTTTTGATGGTACTTAAAGTGTGCAAAGATTGAATCTTTAAAAGTTAGTGGGGAAGCATCTAGACTCTAGAGGCTTTAGAAATACTTTTGGAAAAAAAATCACATCTTTCTCTGTCTGCCGTGTGCTCTATACTGTACTTGAGCAAAGATGTTCTAGATCTCCCGGGGACTATTTTCGTTTCTGGAAAGTCAGAATCACGTTAGATAATTATTAGATAAATTTCCAGTAAAGACATATGATGGGGATTATGTCATGGGGGTTGCACTCAGAGGACCAGAGTTAGAACGTTAAAAATCATTGTGCCGTGTATCTCTACATCTAATTTTTTCATTGTTAAAGAAGTCATGAGTTGCTTACATCAGATTTTTTAATTTATAAATACTATTTTTTTAAACTAATCTGTTTGTCGTAGCATCCAGTTACAGAAAAAGCATATTCGATCAGTACTGTAATTTTCATTCTTCCTCCTCTAATTTAAAATTTAAATACCTCTCTTGTTATTCCAAATGTATCGGAAACCCTGGAATTGTTTTGAAACTCTACATTTCGAACTTGAAATTCCAGGTTACGCAAGTCGGCAAATCTCCGTCTGAAAGATTCGAATTTAGATATAAACATTTCAAAGAAAATTTTTCAGCTGACATATTAAGTTCTGTGCCCGCTTCAAATGAAAGAAAAACTTTGAGCCGTTTCTTTTAAAAAGAAACTGGAATGAATTCTCCATGCATATTTGAGTATTTCTAAAGATACTGCATTTAAATAAAAGATAATGACAAGGAGTTCTTAGAAAATAATCAGTATATTTTCTTTATTTGAGAAATTCCAAGTGGGGTTGATACTAACATTATAAATAAAGCCCCTTTTGCTGTTCAAGCAATGGTGCTAGGAATTTTATATTATTTATGTACGAAAAATGCTAATGTTTCCATCACATAAATTACATCACATTTCATAACATTCTATTTTGGGTGAAAATAATATTATAAATTATTTTTGTTTTATTTTTAAATTTTACTGTATATGGGATTATTTACTATATATATTACTATTCCTGGGGAGGTGTGCGGAGTCGAGTGAGTCTCTATGATCAAGAAAATATCAAAGTTATTATATGTAACGTAATTAGGAATCTCTTCAAGCTCAGAATGCAATGCATTGGTGTTCCTAAAACCGACTGTATTTGATATGGCTGTTAGCCGCATCATCCGTATTTTTGAGATTTTAGGGGGCGACCATAGGGATCGGCTGCTCCATGTGAGCAGCACATGGATTTACCATGTGAGCAGCACATCCATGTGAGCAGCACATGGATTTACACCAAAAACTTAATTCATTTAGTCTTTATTTCATTAGTAATTTATTAAATTGTATTTTATTCCCCAACCTTACATTGAATTCGCACATTTAATTCAAATTTCGTTTTTATTTGTTACATGGGGATATTTTCAAAAGGGAATGAACGCAAAATAGCTAAAACGCCTCGAAAATAGTTGATCACAGAGTAATGGGGTTGATCTTATTATTTTTATCGTCAAAATGTGCTTTTATAAAACAAGTATTTAATTGTGGCATTTGAACATACACAGTCTTTATTTTAGACTAGCCGCCTTTGGCGACCAGCCTGTTCCCTACCCTTGAAAATTCTGACCGTGGCAAACTCGCTAACGCGACCTACCAGAAAGGTGCAAGTATTTAATTGTGGCATTTGAACATACACAGTCTTTTATTTTAGATATTGACGCTTTTTGCGGGCCAATTCGTAATAAAGGCAGGTTCTTTTTCTCCTATTTGTACCAAAATCGAATCAGTACCAACGTAACCCTCAAGTGACGTGTCTGCCAAATTTTGTGAAATTTGACCAATTAGTTCTTTAGCTAGAGTGGATAAATGCAATTTTTGCGGACCTTTTTGCAAAAAAGGCACGTCACTTAACCCGAATCGTACCAAAGCTAACCAGCACCAGAGGTCACCCGCAAGGGACTAACATATAAAATTTTATGAAATTTGGTCAATGAGTTTTTGAGTTAGAATGGATACATACATTAAACAGACACACATACACGGGCAGACTAACACACAGTGATACATAGGCATACACACATACATACACACACAATGCACACACACACACACACAATGCACACACACACACAGACACACACATACAGACATATACACAGACGTTTACACTAAAATATATTTTTCGTATTTTAGAGGTCCCAAAACGTGTAGATCCGCAAGAAACCTGAGTTGCGATTTTCGACACGGTACCAATATATTTATTATCTATACATACTTTTCAATTGCATTGCAGGGAAAGTAAAAATACATACTGACTGTAAAATATTATAAAATAAGACTAATTTCCCCTAGAAGAATTTGATATAATCTATTACTCGATGATAGAAAACGGCTGCGAACACCTTATCTACAGGATTAGACTCAATTGTGTTCTGAATGAACTCTATGGATGCTTTTATAAAAATCTATATACAACGTTTAAAATATAGGCATATGGTTCTAAAACATTGGTAACTATTGGTTTTTTATAGAATTATTTAAACATTTTAAGGGAAATTAAATATTTTATCAACAAAATTCAAATATTTTTACATTATTAATGCATTTTAATTAAATATGTACTTAAAGATCTTTGCATTCCATAATTTAAATGATTACAGTGGCGTTATTCTGGAAAAATCTCCCCCAGTCCATTTTTTTTACATCGGTTTAAATTTGAAGCACTCCCATTGTTATTGCATAAAAAAAAGGTAATCCCTAAAATACTTTTAACATTATTATAAAAACAACTGCCTTGAAAAGTGGTTTAAGTTGGTAAAGTCAGTAAATCTCTTCATGGAAGATTTGAATTAAGATATAAACATTTGAAATGACAGTTAAATAGTCTGAATTGAATTTGAATGCAAGTGAAAGTACATTTTAGAAATCTCATTCCAAGGAAATAAAGTGAGCTGCCTTCAATGCAGTTACGGAATAGGGAAAGTATTCTAAGAGGGAAAATAGATTAAATTTGTGTTTTTAACGATTTTACATGTTATGAGCTATTTTGAACAGGAAATAATCATTTCTGAGCTGATGCATTTGCTTAGTGTGTGTGCGTCACGTGTGTATGCATGTGTATGTGTATGTATGTATGTGTTTGTGTGTGTATGTGTGAGTATGATTAGCAAAGTCGATAAATCCCGTACTGAAAGATTTGAATTAATATATGATGTAAAATGACTGTTATATAGTCTGAATTGAAATTGAATGAAAATGAATAACTTTTTAAAAATTTAATTCGAAAAAAAAAATTTGTTTGTTGAGCTACCTATCATTATTTTATAGTAGTATAGCTGAAGCACTCTGACATGATAAAAACCTTACATTTATGTTTTAAGGAATTTACTCATTTTCAGCACCACTAAAATAAAATCGGACAGTTCCCAGACAATGTATCAGCGTGTGTGTCTGTGAATATGTGTGCGTATAGGGTATTCATGCGTATGTGAGAATGTGACTATCCCGTTAATATATATTCTGTGTACATTCAAGCGTATATGAATAATACGAAAACGATAAAAATAGTTTTTACTCATAGAAGTGATTATTTCCACACAATTTTCCAATTTGAAAGCATTAAAACATTCCAGATACTTATTTGAGATTCGAGTCTTATTTACTATACTTATAATCGTTTTGTTAATTATTTCCGAAATAATTATTTACTCCCTTCCGCGACAATCGCAGAACAGGTACACTCAAGTCTGTAATAGATAAATCATCCATTAAATTACAATAACAAACTGCGCCTAATACTTTTCTCATTGTTTCAGACCTGATCATTATCAGAATAAAAACTTGCTAATTAGCCTTTTTGAAAACATTGATGGGTATTGCAATAGAGAGATGTGTAACCACAGATTCAAGAAGGGTAAATGAATTATGATATCTTTGTATGAAAATATTTTACTACGTGGGTAATGAAGGATTTTGTTAAAAACCGCAACGATTTACTTTTCATAGACTTAAACTAAGTGATCCGATTAAATGGGAGCGAGATTTGAGTAATGGCGGTGTAAATAAATTAGAATGGTCAAAAAAATTTCCAAATCAATATTTTTGCAATGTTTTCGTAAAGTGTTCAATTTGGTGTAAATTCAACGTCATTCAGTTGATCAATAATACTTCAATTGCTTAACATTGCTATCAATTTGTCCACCGGTTTGAGTTTTCTTCAGCAAGGATCAACTCAAAAGCACTTCGATCTATGATCTTGGCTTCAGTGAAGCCTGCTATATCCATAAAAATTCCAATAATTTAGTTAATGACTTCTTCAATACTACATTTATTTACGTCTGCGGTCTGGCAGAACGCCCTGTAACCACATCCTTTCTTCGTTTTATTCCTTTGGGGTTATTATTTGCCGTCTTAATATTTTTTCGTCTTTTTGGGTCGCATTTTTTCTTGATCAGACTGCATATTCCCGTCCGAATATCCCGTTCTTGTCAGGATATTCCCGTTGGGATTTGGCGCACGTCAACCTTGTGTGTTACTTGTCGTTTCGGATTGGCCGAGTGGTTCTTCAGGCTGCTTTCTGATGGCTCTCTTGGAATCCAAGTATTGAGTATATAATCCCCATTCTTCTTCCATTCGTTCCTATTCCTGTTTTGAACTTTGGGTTTATTGGTTCTCTTCCACTGAGAAATGGGATCCACGGTGTTCTCGTCTTCGAAAAAAGCTCTATGCTGCATTGTTGCGTTATTTGTGCTTTTATAAATTGCTTATTTTTTTAATATTCTGTTGACGTTTAACATTTTGTTGCTTCAGATTGAGCACAAAGTTTCATAAATAAGTATTAACAACCCGTGGACGCCATCGTGAGCAACCGGCTGATCATCGGAGACAACCATTTATTTTTATTTTATTTATTGCTGTATTTAATTTTAAAACTCTTATAGTTCAAATATTAACAGTTCTATTTATTACAATCTGTACTTATTAAATTTGATATTGAAATGTATTTAAGACACTAAACTGACATTTTAATGTACTATCTTGTAAATCATATGATCTCTCACCATGAGTATGAAGTGAACATGTCATTGTAGTTAATCATCTTGAAAACTCTTATTATTGAAACATAAGTATTTATAAAGATAAATTGAAAGTTTAAATATTAACAATTCTATTTATTATAATCTGCACTTAATAAATTTGATGTTGAAATGTATTTAAGATACTGAACTGACATTTTAATTTACTATCTTGTAAATCATATGATCACTCACCATGAGTATGAAGTGAACATGCCATTGTAGTTAATCATGTTGAAAACTCTTATTGAAACATAAGTATTTATAAAGATAAATTGAAATATGTCAGACATTTGTTTATCAATTAATCCGTAAACCAATTTAGGCATAATTCCAGATATATTTTATCAAACTAATTAGATCTTTGAAACGGTCTTTTAATTTTCCCATAAATTACTGGATTGTGTAGGGAGGAAGTGCATCATGTGCTGCCTAATTCTCAAGCACATTACTTTCAGAAGTGTTCGTAATGCAGGGAATGAATGAAGCGTAATATTTTCTAGTATCAAAAACAATTCTGGATGTATGTGTCAAAATTTGAAATCATTATTCCGTAAAATAAATTATTGTTATGTTTTCTTTAGAGATTGTAGTTTATAATAATAATATATTGTGCAATGATGCACAGATGAATATAAATGTGGGAAAATAAGTTCTTAGTATACGAAATATTTACCTCCAGAAAAATGTTGTTAGGTAATTATTCTTGATTAGACAAAATAGTTGGGACGACATTAGTAATATAAAGAATTTAGGAGTTATATATATATAAATCTGAAAATATGAGATAGACACACAGTACAAGAAACATATTTGTTGATAATTATCTGTGCGGTACTGGGAGAGTATATAATCCAAAGGGAACATACACTGAGATCAAATTATTGTGTTATCTGTTAGAACTTCTGTTTCTGCAGACCATACGAAGTGATATGCGGTAAGGTATATATTGTCGCCCCCACCAGCATTTCAAACACCCATGGCCATTCTAATTTTACGTCATTAACTCATAAATACTTGAGTAATGTATCTGAGCGGTACTGGGAGAGCATATAATCACAAAGGGGACATACACTGAGATCAAATTATTGTGTCATCTGTTAGAACTTGTGTTTCTGTAGACCATACGAAGTGATGTGCGGCGAGGTATATGCTGTGAGGTTATTTCACTTGAGGCTCAGTGAAATAACCTCAATCAGTTCCTTTTAAGCCCCCAGTGGCCATTGAAACTCCTTGGCCTCAGACATGGTTGTCCACTTTTTTAATTTTGTCTGTCTGCAGACTCACGTTAAGTTGAAGTAATTGCAACTCTCGAACAGTTCTCAAATGCATCTGTTTTGCTATCGTCCGCACCACCGTTTCAAGCACACATGATCATTCTAATTTCACGTCATTTACTCATAAATACTTGAGTAATGCACTTCCTCATTTTTTATATTCCTTTAGCTTTCCCCTGATATACTGTTTGAGCAACCTAACGTGAGCTATATCAACAGAACTTATAATTTGCACAGGATTTAAAGTTGTTATTCATCCGATATATGTTCTTTGCATGGTGGCTATAATAATTTGGTTACACAATGTATAAAAAACAATAAAAGCGAATAAATAAAAAATAATTCATAGATGTTGATATTCATATTGATATACGGATATGTGAATTTGAGTCCCAAAAGCAAATAAAATAATTTCAATTTGTACAAAATTGTATAAACACGTTACATAAGTAAAATCAAATGATTGTCTAGAAAAATTATCGCCATCTCCGGACTCAATCCAACATTTTTCAGTTGCAAAAGTGCATTTCATTCCATTGATAAAGAAAGCAATATTTACAAGTTGATACTTTAGCTATATTTTTATTCCAAACGAATGAGTTAAATAGCCTTTTATATTTCTTAACCACAGTTTTTCTCAATAGTCTGTTAGATCCGCTCTTAATGTTGGATAACTTAGTACAGTTTGGCGTTCATAATTCGACCGATAAACTAACGAGTTATAACCAAATTGATTTGTCAGTGATCTATCATCGAAAAAGTTTGATTTGAACAGTTACCATATTTTTGACCACTAGGGATTTTTGACTACAATCTAAATCACTACAAAAGAGATCATCAACAAAAATCCGTCTGTTACTGTTAAGTTTATTGGTAAATTTAGGAAATCCAAACTTTTTTGAAAATTCGAATATTAGTGAACAATTAAGTGATTCCAAAGTGTGACATTATACTAGACAAAGTTAATAGATTGACGACAGCCATATTCCCATCTGAATTAGGATAACAATGTTGGTAGTTAAAGTCAGATGTCTAGGGTTTTTGTTCTTTGGTTACAAATGCATACATAAAGTTGAAATAAATAGTGTTTGGTTTTAAATTTGGTAATTATGAACAGGTAAATATGTTTAATTTAAAATATGTTCGATAAAATGTAGTAATAAAAAGTCCTTTTGTGTGTGTGTGTGTATGTGTGTGTGTGTGTGTGTTTAGCCGTTCTAATAATTCTTTCTGCATATGACAATTTTATTTTATTTGAATAGATACATTATAACCCGTCATACGTTACACTTAAATTTGTGGAATATATTTAAATATCGTTAGAACCTTCTCTGGGGAACCAGAATTATTCCCAACCTTAAGCAGTGATTTCAAAGTAATTTGTCAATAAATCACTTCTTAAAGAAATTTAAGGGAAATTCCATAGAGAACCTCATCTTATAAATTTGTACGTGACTGCTGACGATCAATCTTTCCCACGGGTGTTATCATTCACGTGTAAAGGCGGAAAAGAAGGCAAGAGGTAGTGTATTAGATTAATACTAAGTGCGTCATATATTCAGATGTCGGGAATATATTCACTTTTTACTTTCCTTATATACATAATGTATAAGGAAAATATTGTGACGGGGGTCGAAAATTCGAATTCGAGTTTTCGACGGGAGGGCACATTCCAAGCATCCCTGATCCCGAATCAAACATTTTTGAAGTGATGTCTGCGTGTGTGTGTGTGTGTGTGTGTGTGTGAAATTATGTGTGTGTGTGTGTGAAAGTATGTGTGTGAGTATGAAAGTATGTGTGTGAGTGTATGTGTGTGTGTGTGTGTGTGTGTGTGTGTGTGTGTCAGTGAGACGGTGGAGACGATAACTGACGAACGAATGGACAGATTCGAACAAAATTTGGTACATAAATCACAATTACTCAAAATTTGGTACATAAATCACAATTACTGGAAGCCTATTGTTTTTATACGCAATCGAATCTTCAGAACCCCCATAAATTTTAAGTGAAATTTTGAGAAAAATCGTCAAAAATTCAAACCCACAAATAGATATTTCTTATGTAATTTTTTATTAGAAAACGATTGTCATAAATTTTAGACCGCTAACATGAACTGTTCTCGATGTATTGCACATTTTTCAAAAAAATTATCAAAAAGTCATATAAAATAAAAATATATATATTTCCTATTGAGACATAATCACTTTTCATATGTAATACCATGCGATAAATTGGGTGACATCATTCTCGTGGATCTGACCGTGGCAAACTCGCTAACGCGACCTACCAGAAAGGTGTAAGATAACTAATTTGACGGCCACCGCGTGAACATGGTGGCAGTTTTGGCTGTTGCGGGAATCGAACCCGGGTCTACCTAGTGCAACTCCCGCACGCTACCGCGCCCTCCGCGACAATCTCTATAATTTTCTTTTCATTCACCCTATTTAGACGGGAACCCAGTGGGGGGAGACATCCACAGGCGCCGTCCTCTCCTTCCCCTACCACCAACCTATCGGAAGGACTTACGGACCCACATGCTTAACGTGATCGTACTCCACGTGAACACGGCGGCAGTTTTGGCAGTGGCGGGAATCGAACCCGGGCCTACCGAGTGCAATTCCCGCGCGCTAACCACTGGGCCCTCCGCGACAATCTCCATAACTTTCTTTTTATTCACCTAATTTAGACGTGAACCCTTTAGGGAAGGTATCAACAGGGACCGTACCTGCCTTCCCCTACCATCAACCTCTCGGCAGGACTTACGGACTGACATGTTTAAAGAGATCGTATTCCGCGTGAACACGGCGGCAGTTTTGGCAGTGGCGGGAATCGAACCCGGGTCTACCCCTAACTTCCCGCGCGCTAATTTACAATTTAAAATTACCATATGCTTAGCTCTTAATTCCATCATTCTCATTCCATCGTTCCATTGTTCCATCATTTAAAAATATCCATAAAATTAAAATATCCATCGTTCCACCATTTAAAATATCCATAAAATTAAAATATCCATTTAAAATATCCAAAATTAGAATATCCATTTAACAAATCCATATCGTTCCATCATTTAAAATATAAATATAATAATTTCTACAATACATATGCTAAGCTCTTAATTCATTTAAAACCGGAAGCGCGGGGAACGGAAAGCAAACACTAATTCGGTTTTTTATTGTCCCACCCACCGCCTTGCATATTCAGAACCATGACGTCACCTCCACCTAGACACAAACCGGCGCCATTGAAAAGCGTGCTTGGGGAAACGGACGATGGGAAATAGGAACTTCTTTCGTCAGCTGATGAATTTTAAAATCATGACTTTTTTAGAATTCCGATCCAGCAGCCAAATTTAATTATTTCTTGACCAGATTGGTTTTGTAAAAAAGCCAGATGTTTGAGCTTTCTAAAAATGTAAGTTATTAGACGAAATAATGAGTACTTTTTACTATGCGAGAATTTAAAAATCCAAAATCGTTTTTTTTTAACCAAAAATGACTTTTGTTTTAAAATCTTTAAAAAATATTCAAATTGATATATTTTTACTCGCAATTGTCTGCTCTTTCCGGTGGTGTTATTTGTTTTTTTCTACGACGTCTGGATCGTGGAGACAAAAAGGGCAAAAAGCGGTCGAAATCGTATAAAACTTTAAATAACAAAAAAAATTATAAAAATTTTAAAAATTGGTTTTCATACGTCACCTTCCCACACCCCCAGGTCTCCGACTGCCAAATTTCGTAGCTCTTCGACGCGCGGTCGCGAAAAGTATAGTGTATGAGACAGACACACAGACACACCCACAGACATTGCCTTTTATTATATAGATGAGGAATTCTTCTTTATCCATTATTTCTTACAAATTACAATCCGCCATCACACTCACCTCCGATTTAAATTGAAAAGTAATACAAATTATAAAATTATAATTGAAAAAGGTATATGAACAACATGGTTATATGTTGAATTCTGGGGGGTTGAATGGGTTATATGTTGAATTCTTGACTTTGTACCGACTATTACGATACTCTCATCCAAATTAACATAATTATGAATTATTAGTTAAATACTATTTTCACCACATTTGGTGCCTCTCTATTTAATGAGACATTAGATATTTTATATCACCATGACGCGCGATTTATCTGTAAAGAATAAAACAATTTTCACAAAGTTTAAAACATACATCCGAATTAAAAAAATAATCAAATAAGAATAACAATAAAATGATAAAAAATCTGATGTGGGCAACACGTAACTTTCCTTATTTAATGCAATGAATTTATTACTTTTACTGTTAAAAAAAATGCTATTCTTATAGTAAATACTTATATTCTTTCCAAGATATTGAATTTTCTTCAATTAGTCGTCATTTTCATTGATTTAGCGTCATTTTTATCCATTTGTCGAGATTTTCGTTAATTTGGCAACATTTAAAAATGTCGCCAAATTGACGACATTCCGCTAAATTCGTCGCCAGAAACTCGCCAAGCATTATGGATGGATAACTACGTTATTATTACAGCAGATAAATGACTATTGGCATTAAAATACAAAAGTATTACTCGAAGTATCTTTCTTCGAGAATGGATCGAGGTAGATCAATGAGAATGATGTCACCAAATATATCGCATGATAGTACATGTGAAAAGTAAACATGTTTCTCAACAGCTAATATATTTTTTTTTAATTTTTGAAATTTTTTTGATATATTTATTTTAAAAATGTACAATATCTCAAGAACGGTTCATAATAGCGTTCTAAAGTTTATGTTAATCGTTTTCTAAGGAAAAACTACATAAGAAATGTGTATTTGCATAACTTTAGTAAAGGTTTTGATTTTTTGGTGAATTTTTCAAAATTTTATTCAAAAATTTAGGGGGTTCTGAACATGCGATTGTATTTTAAAACAATAGGCTTCCAGTATTCATGGATTGTGATTTTTGTACCAAATTTCATTCGAATCGCTCTATTCGTTCGTAATATATCATCTCCACAGACTCACTGAAACACACACACACACACACAGACATCACTTCAAAAATGTTCGATTCGTAATCAGGGATGCTTGAAACGTGATCTCCCGTCGAAAACTCGAATTCGAATTTCTACTCCGTCACAATACTTTCCTTATACATTATGTATATAAGGAAAGTAATAAGAAAAAAAAACTGATGTGGGCAGCACATGACTTTCCTTATATAATGCAGTGGATTTACTACTTTTACAGTAATAAAATAGATTATTTTTATAGTAGTTATTTGTATTCTTTCCAAGATATTGAATTTGCGTCAAAGAGTCGTCATTTTCCATGTCTTCATCATCAATGAGTCGTTATTGATTTAGCGTCATTTTTATCCATTTGGCAAGTTTTAAAAAAGTCGCCAAGTTGGCAACATTCCACCAAATTCGTCGCCAAAATCTCGCCAAGCGTTATGGACGAAGAAATAAGTTATTTTTACAGCAGATAAATGACTTTTGGCGTTCAAATACAAAAGTATAACTCAAAGTATCTTTTTCATGAATGGAACGAGCTAGAATCACGAGATTGATGTCACCAAATTTATCGCATGGTATTACATATTACAAGTGAGCATGTTTCTCAATAGGAAATATTTTTTTTTACATGACTTTTTGGTAATTTTTTTGAAAAATGTGCATTATCTCGAGAACGGTTCGTGTTAGCTTACTAGAATTTATGCCAATCGTTTCTAATGAAAAATTACATAAGAAATGTCTATTTGCGTAACTTTATTAGCGGTTTTGATTTTTTGACGATTTTTGCAAAATTTCATTCAAAAATTTAGGGGAGTTCTGAACATTCGATTGCGTATAAAAACAATAGGCCTCCAGTGTTTACGAATTGTGATTTTTGTATCAAATTCCGTTCGAATCGGTCCATTCATTCGTCAGTTAACGTCTCCACTGTCTCACTGACACACACACACAAACACACACACACACACACATACTTTCACACACACACACTCATCACTAGAAAAGTGCTTGATTCGTTAACAGGGGTGCTTGAAACGTGCTCTCCCGTCGAAAACTCGATTTCGAATTTTCGACCCCGTCACAATACTTTCCTTATACATTATGTATATAAATAAGGAAAGTAATAATGTTATGTGTTAAACATATAACATTATTTTCCAGATAGAAGAATGACTGTACATATGCTTCTTTTTGTAATCGTATTTGCCGCGTTTTCAATTCAATGATAAAAATCCTGTTTATATTATGAAACAATCTGATGTGAGCAGCACATAACTTTCTTTGCAGACTTATATTCACATCTCTTTATTTTAATTAAATTTAATACACTTTTAATTCAATTTTCGTTCTCATTTGTTAACTGGACTTATTTTCAAAGGTGGCGTAGAGAAAATACGAAAAATCTAAAATATCTCAAGAACGGCTAGTCCTAGTGTAGTGGTGTTGGTCTTATTCTTTTCTTCGTTAAAAATTACGTATAAAACAAGCATTTAATGGTTATATTTGAGCATACGTAGATTTGTATTCTAGATTTTGACGATCATTGCGGGCCATTTCGCAAAAAAAGGCGGTTTTTTTTATCCCGAATCGTACCCAAAACTAATCAGCGCCAGATTCGCTCGCAAGTGACTTACCTACCAAATTTTGAGCAATTCAGCCAGTTATTTTTTTAGTTAGAGTGGATACAAAATCTGCACAGACAAACAGACACACACAGACGTCACGCTAAAAACAGTTTTTTACTTTCCCTGCAATACATAGTAATGTATAGGGAAAGTATTGGAATCATGCCGAAAATCGCAACTCGAGTTTTCGACGGATCTACACGTTTCGAGACCTCTAGAATACGAAAAAACTATTTTTAGCGTGACGTCTGTGTGTGTGTCTGTGTGTCTGTCTGTCTGTGTGTCTGTCTGTGCAGATTTTGTATCCACTCTAACTAAAAAAACTAATTGACCGAATTTCATAAAATTTGGTAGTAAGGTCACTTGTGCACGAATCTGGTGCTGATTAGTTGGTATGACTCGGGTTAAAAGAACCCACCTTTTTTTGCGAAATGGCCCGCAAAAGTTTGTATCCACCCTAACTGAAAAACTAATGGACCGAATTTCACAAAATTTGGTAGATAAGTCGCTTGTAGGCCATCCTGGTGCTGATTGGATTTTGGAATAATTCGGAAAAAAATAACCTGCCTTTTTTTGCAAAATGGCCCGCAAAAATCACCAAAATCTAAACTTAAGAACTACGTATGCTCAAATATAGCCATTAAATGCTTGTTTAATACGTAATTTTTTGCGAATAGCGAAGAAAAGAATAAGACCAACCCCATTACACTAGGACTAGCCGTTCTCGAGATATTTTAGTTTTTCGTATTTTTCCTACACCATTTTTGAAAATAAGTCCAGTTTTCAAATGAGAACGAAAATTGAATTAAAAGTGAATTAAATTAAATTTAAATAAATAGAACGTGATTATAAGTCTGCAAGGAAAGTCATGTGCTGCCCATATCAGATTTTTACTTTCCCTGCAATACATGGTAATGTATAGGGAAAGTATTGGAATCATGCCGAAAATCGCAACTCGAGTTTTCGACGGATCTACACGTTTCAAGACCTCTAGAATACGAAAAAAACCAATTTTAGCGTGACGTCTGTGTGTGTGTGTGTCTGTGTCTCTGTGTGCCTGTCTGTGTGTGTGTCTGTGTGTCTGTGCAGATTTTGTATCCACTCTAACTAAAATACTAATTGACCGAATTTCACAAAATTTGGTAGGTAAGTCACTTGTGAGCGAGTCTGGTGCTGATTAGTTTTTGGTACGATTTGGAATAAAAGAACCCGCCTTTTTTACGAAATGGTCCGCAAAAGTTTGTATCCACTCTAACTAAAAAACTACTGGACCGAATTTCACAAAATTTCGTAGATGAGTCACGTGTGGGTTACCCTGGTGCTGATTAGATTTTAATCCGATTTGAAAAAAAATAACCTGCCTTTTTTTGCAAAATAGCCCGCAAAAATCTTCAAAATCTAAACTAAAGAACTAGGTATACTCAAATATATCCATTAAATGTTCGTTTAATGCGCAATTTTTAACGACGAAAATAATAAGACCAACCCCATTACACTTGGACTAGCCGTTCTCGAGACATTTTAGTTTTTCGTATTTTCTCTACGCCACCTTTGAAAATAAGTCCGGTTACCGAATGAGAACGAAAATTGAATTAAAAGTGAAATATATTTAATTAAAATATAGAGAACGTTAATATAAGTCTGCAGAGAAAGTCATGTGCTGCCTACATCAGATTTTTTCCTATTCTAGAGGTCTCGAAACGTGCAGATCCGCCGAAAACTCGAGTTGCGATTTTCGGCATGATTCCAATACTTTCCTTACACATTACCATGGGTTGCAGGGAAAGTAAACAAATATATATTATTGTGTTTTATTTTAATTTAAAGTGCTCATTACAGATTAAATAAAAGCCCAATTATTCTGGCACACAGATAAGCACAAAATGTGTCGAAAGTCCAGACCGTCCGGCTCATTCGAAGACGTAGAGTAGCATAATGGACGGCCGGGGAGTACAAAATGTGTAAGTAACTCAATAAAAAAGACGCAAGATATATAAAAACAAAACATCAAAATACAACGTCATCGCAATTGGCAAACAACAGCAGTGTCATCTTGTATCAAATAGATAAATCAATCTAGTTACACACAATCGCTTATAATCACAAATAGACATAACATTAGCTGGCGTGTGACTCAACTCGACTTTCTCATACAAAGATCCATTTTAAAATAACTTGTGGGTGTTTTTAATTTTTAAACAGCACGTGATTTATTTTCCTTTTTTCAATTTTTACAATCGTGCCAAGTAACATGCTATAATTCTGATAATTTGGAACAACGATATTTTTCTTATACGGTTAGACCGACAGACAAACGCTACCGATACATAATTACAATACTATCACCTAAAAAGCACGATTAATTTCATTGATTTAGCTTCATGTTTATCAATTTGACGATATTTTTATCGATTTGGCAAAATATTTTCAATTTGCCAACATTTAAAAAAACTCGCCAAGTTTGCGATATCCCGCCAAAAATTTTTGCCAAGCGTTATGGACAGATGGATGGAGAAATGGGTTATTAAGATATTAAACCCTACAATGCATGATTTTTAATTTTTTCACCAAACATTTTTTTTCTTAATGATTTTGGCTTAAGTGTATGTGGAAAAATATTAAAAAAATATTTAGCTTTTTCTATTGGTTAATTTTTGCATTTTTAGGTTTGATTCATATATGAATCAGTATGCATTTAGCTACCACTTTCAGTTGGTATTGAAGAGATAAAAAAAATGATTTACCACCATATAAAAAATAAGTTTGGTATAAAAATGCTAAATTATACTTTGTTTATAAAGAGAAAATATATTTTACTTAAATTTAAATTTTTAATTAAATTTAAATATTTTATTAAATTTAAATTTCAGATATTTTAATGTATTTTATTATTATTATATTTATGTAAAATGGAAAACATCCCCTTTTCTTACAGCCGATAAAAGGTTGTGTATTGCACATGGACAAATTTGCATCTAGTGCGATTTTCATTGCAAATTAGCTTCGATTTCATTGCAAATTAGCTTCGATTTCATTGCAAATTAGCTTCGATTTCATTGCACATTAGCTTCGATTTCATTGCACATTAGCTTCGATTTCATTGCAAATTAGCTTCGATTTCATTGCAAGTTGTTCGATATTGCCCTGTCTAACACATGTGGGAGAATGTATGCTGCAGGGCTTTTCCTTCTTTTTACACTATAATATTTCGGTAAGCTACTGTTTTGTCTTCCCCATTTAAAAGCAACACAGTCACCAATTTCTCTTATATTTGAATAAATAATTCCATTACTATTCAATTGCTATGTTCCTTGTTATATGTTATCTTACAAATTTATCAGTATAGCTAATTATAATATTTTAAGAATTAAAAATTCATTAATAATCTAAATATTCGATAAAATTACATTTGTAAGTTAAATCTTTAGTAATTGCATTACAATTGATCGCGGAATATAAAAGTCCAAAAAATGAAAAATTAGAAATCATGGCCTTCTGATAAGAACTATGAAATATATGAATAATTTATGTCTCAAATTAACAATATCCTAAGTAGTTATTGAATAAGTATTGCAGAGTATATGAATCAGTACGAGATACAGGCTGTTACTTGGTACTATAACACTCATTTTTGTTAAAAAAAATGAAATTGATTCATATACACAATTGTGTATTGTGAGTCTAAACCTACCTGTTAATGCATGGTGATGCATATATGAATCAATCACAAAAATCGAAAATTTTAATACTAAAATTTATTTTAAATTAAATCAATTTACAGAAATGAAAACTGCATACCTTGAACTTCGTGGAATAAATTCTTTGAAGCTCTTGGAAAATAATTACTGCCAAAACACACTATATGTAAACATGGGAATCAGAAAGAAATTCTTAAAAAAGAATCAATTACTAAAACTATACATAACGTGTATCGGTGGTGCAATTTACAGAGGCCAGCAGCAATAAATTACTAAGAGGGTATTCTGGTTATGGAATAAGTACAGAAAGCAGACTATTTCTTGATTTTTTAAGGCGAAATTAGCTAAAAATTGGATTGATTCATATATGAATCAGTATGCATTGTAGGGTTAAATTAATAATTGTCACAAAGCAACACGGATTATTAAGGAAATTGAACTTAATTTTGCAAAATATTGAATGTTCAACAATTGGGCATCATTTTTATCAATTTAGTGTCATTTTATCAATTTGGAGATATTTTCGTTTATTCGCCGATATTTTGTTCCACTTGGGGATATTTAATAAAGTCGCCAAATTTGTCGCCAAATGGGACGATTGGATTGACAAATGCTACCGAAACGTCATTACAGTACTATCTCCTAACAAAACATATTTAAAATAATTGATTTAACGTATATGACGTTAAATCAATTATTTTAAATATGTACTGTTATAAATTAAATAAAAGGTTTAAATACGACGGGGTATCGCCAACTTGGCGGACTATCGCCAAGTTGGCAATATCCCGCCAAATTTTTTGCTGAATTTTTTGCTAAACGTTTCAGAGACGGATGGATGGAGAGATGAGTTATTCTTATAATGAATTTTAATTACTTAAAAATATTTTTTGCTAATTTTTTTTAAAATTTTTGAAAAATCTGTATTGTTGATCCAAATGATCACAATTATTACATATAACCCTTCACTTTAAAGGAATTGAATAAAATCTGTCAATTGATGCCATTGTTGACCATGTACTGCCTAACTTGCCCTCATCCCCAGGTTACTAATAATGTCACGACTCCAAAAACTGTATAGAGGCTTTTTCTCACAATAATGATTGAATGTATTAAGTATCATAATCATTGAGCCCTAAATATTCCCTTGCACCATTATCTGAAATTTTATCCTATGCAGCCATGTTAAAACAAATATAAGATGTCGAATAAACTTCGAACTTTTCACTCAAATTTTAAAAAAATTCTATCTAGTTCTAGATTTTCCAAAGTCATATATAAAGTTTCGTGAAAGTCCATCACTACCAAGTGTATCCGGTGTTCTTTGAACTCCAACATCTTGTCCTGTTAGGTTGGTCTCCAGCCGAACAGGACGCGCTTCTAGAGAATATGTAATGCAATCGCATAACTTCAATATATCATCTAGAATGGTCTCCAGCCGGAGAGGACGCTCGCCTCCATATATAGTGCAGATGCTAACTTAGAGCGGCTACCTACAAAGATTGGTCTCCTGGTCCGATTGGACGCATCCTAGTGAATCAGAAATTGTAACTTCAAAGTGAAGGGTCAGATATGTTCTATTGATTTGAGTATTCATATGCAAATATACATTTGTTCCATATATATGATATCTTTGTAATTATTTTAAAAAAATTGGTAGATAAAACTGGTAGTAAGTTTAAATCAAGAAATTTTATTTATTACATTTGAAAAATCTGATCTGCACATGACATTCCCTGAAGACTCATATTCCAGTTCTCTTTATTGTTCAAAAGTTTAATAGATCTAAATAACACGCGTAATTATTTAAAATTACACTGAATTTGCAGTTTTAATTCAATTATCGTTATATTGGCAACAGATTATTTTCAAGAGTGTTTTTGCGGAAATGCGAAAGAAATTAAATATCTCAAGAACGGTTAGTCTTAGAGTAATGGGGTTGGTATGCTTTTCATCGCCAAAAATTACGTATAAAACAGACATTTAATTGATATATTTGAGCATACGTAGTTTTTTATTTTAGATTTCGACGATTTTTGCTGGCCAATTCGCAAAAAAAGGCAGATTCTTTTTTTGTTGAATCGTACCAAAATCCACTCTCCACCAGGGTAACTCACAAGTGACTTATTTACCAAATTTTACGAAATTTGCTCTATTAGTTTTTCAGTTAAAGTGGATACATACATTGCACAGATACACATACACACGTCACGCTAAAGGCAGCTTTTTCATGTTCTAGGGGATCCGATACGTGTAGATCCGTCGAAAACTCGAGTTGCAATTTTCGTCATGGTTCCAATACTTTCCCTATACATTGCCATGTATTGCAGGGAAAGTAAAAATCTGATATGAACAGCACATGACTTTCCCAGCAGACTTATATCCACGTTATTTTTATTTCAATTAAATGTAACTCACTTTTAATTCAATTTTCGTTCTCATTTGGTAATTGGACTTATTTTCAAAGGTGGCGTACGAAAAAACTAAAATATCTCAAGAACGGCTAGTGTAATGGGGTTGGTATTCTTATTTTTATCGTTAAAAACTATGTATGAAACAAGCATTTAATGGATATATTTGAACATACGTAGTTTTTTATTTTAGATTTTGATGATTTTTACGGGCCATTTTGGAAAAAAAAAGGAAGTTATTTTTTTCCGAATCATACCAAAATCTAATCAGCACCAAAGTGACCCACAAGCGACTTATCTACCGAATTTTATGAAATTCAATCCACTAGTTTTTCAGCAAGAGTGGATATAGGCTTTCGCGGGTCATTTCGCAAAAAAGGCAGGTTCTTTTATCCCGAATTTTACCCAAAACTAATCAGCACCTGATTCGTCAACAAGTGACTTACTTACCAAACCAAGTATTATGAAATTCGGTCAATTAGTTTTTTAGCTGGAGTGGATACAAAATCTGTACAAACAGACAGACACACACACACACACAGACATCACGCTAAGTTTTTTTCGTATTCTAGAGGTCTCGAAACGTGCAGATCCGTCGAAAACTCGAGACAGACAGACACGCAGACAGACACACAGACACACACACAGACACACACACAGACGTCACGCTAAAAATAGTTTTTCGTATTCTAGAGGTCTCGGAACACGTAGATCCGTCGAAAACTCGAGTTGCGATTTTCGGCATGATTCAAATACATTCCCTATACATTAGCATGCAGCAGGGAAAGTAAAAATCTGATATGGGCAGCACATGACTTTCCCTGCAGACTTATATTCATCTATCTCTTTTTCAATTAAATTTAAATCACTTTTAAAATCCAATTTTCATTCTCATTTGGTAACTGGACTTATTTTCAAAGGTGGAGTAGAGAAAATACGAAAAAACTAAAATATCTCGAGAACGGCTAGTCCGAATGTAATGGGGTTGATCTTATTATTTTTATCGTTAAAAATTACGTATAAAACAAGCATTTAATGGATATATTTAAGCATACGTAAATTTTTATTTTAGATTTTGACGATTCTTGCGGGCGTTTTTGCAAAAAATGGCAGGTCAAATATTTTCGAATCAGACCAAAATCTAATCAGCACCAGAGTAACCCACAGGCGAAATATCTACCGGATTCTGTGAAATTCGGTGCATTAGTTTTTCAGCTAGAGTGGATACAAACTTTTGCCGGACATTTCGCAAAAAAAGGCGGGTTCTTTTATTCTGAATCGTACCAAAAACGAATCAGCACCAGATTCGCTCATAAGTGACTTACCTACCAAATTTTGTGAAATTCGGTTAGTTAGTTTTTTATCTGGAGTGGATACAAAATCTGTACATACAGACAGACACACACACGCAGACGTCACGCTAAAAACAGTTTTTTTCGTATTCTAGAGGTCTCGAAACGTGCAGATTCGTCGAAAACTCGAGTTGCGATTTTCGGCATGATTCCAATACTTTTCTTACACAATACCATGTGTTGCAGGGAAAGTAAAAAAATATATATTATTGTGTTTTATTTTAATTAAAAGTGCACAATACAGATTAACAAAAAACCCAATTATTTTGGCACACAGGTAAGCACAAAATGTGTCAAAAGGCCAGACCGTCCGGCTCATCTGAAGACATAGAGTAGTATAATGGGTGGCCGGGAAGCACAAAATGTGTAAATAACTCAATAAAAAAGACGCAAGATATATACAAATAAAACTTCAAAATACAAGATCATCGCAATTGGCAAACAGCAGCAGTGTCAACTTGTATCAAATAGATAAATAAATCTAGTTACATACAATCGCTTAAAATCACAAATAGACATAAAAGTAGCAGGCGTGTGACTCAACTCGACTTTCTCACACCAAGATCCATTTTAAAATAGCTTGACAGAATGTGATTTATTTTCCATTTTTCATTTGTCAATTCATTTCAATCGTGCCAAGTAACATGCTATAATTCTGATAATTTGGAACAACGATTTTTTTCTGATACGGTTAGACCGACAGACAATCATTACCGATATATAATTACAATACCATCACCTAAAAAACACGATTAATTTCATTAATTTAGATTCATGTTTATCAATTTGACGATATTTTTATCGATTTGGCAATTTTTTTTTTCAATTTGTCAACATTTAAAAAAAACTCGCCAAGTTTGCGATATCCCGCCAAAAATTTTCGCCAAGCGTTATGGACAGCTGGATGGAGAAATGGATCATTAAGATATTAAATTAATAATTGTCACAGAGCAACACGGATCATTAAGGAAATTTAACTTAATTTTGCGAAATATTGAATGTTCAACAATTGGGCATCATTTTTATCAACTTAGTGTCATTTTATCAATTTGGACATATTTTCGTTTATTCGGTGATATTTTGTTCCATTTGGGGATATTTAAAAAAGGCGCCAAGTTTGTCGTCAAATGGGACGATTGGATTCACAAATGCTACCGAAATGTTATTACAGTACAATCTCCTAACAAACATATTTAAAATAATTGATTTAACGTATATGGCGTTAAATTAAATATTACTTTCCTTATATACAAAATCTGATGTGGGCAGCACATGACTTTCCTTATATAATGCAATGAATTTACTGTTTTTTGTAGTTAAAAAAATAGATTATTTTTATAGTAAATATTTATATTACTTCCAAGATATTGCATTTTCGTCAATTAGTTGTTATTTTCATTGATTTAGCAACATGTAAAAAAGTCTCCAAGTTGGCGACATTCCACCAAATTCGTCGCTAAAATCTCGCCAAGAATTATGGATGGAGAAATAAGTTATTCTTATAGCAGATAAATGACTATTGGCATTCAAATACAAACGTATTACTCAATGTATCTTTTTCGTGAATGAAACGAGCTCTCTCTCTCTCTCTAGATCCACGAGAATGATGTCACGAAATTTATCGTATGGTATTACATATGAAAAGTGAACATATTTCTCAATAGGAAATGTCTTTTATTTTATTTTATACATGACTTTTTGATAATTTTTTTTAAAAAATGTGCAATATCTCGAGAACGGTTCATGTTAGCGTTCTAAAATTTATGTCAATCGTTTTCTAATGAAAAATTACACAAGAAATGTCTATTTACGTAACTTTATTAGATATTTTGATTTTTGACAATTTTTTCAAAATTTCACTCGAAAATTTAGGGGGGTTCTGAACATTCGATTGCGTATAGAAACAATAGGCTTCCAGTGTTTACAGATTTTATTTTTTGTACCAAATTTCGTTCAAATTGGTCCATTCGTTCGTCAGTTACCGTCTCCACAGTATCACTGACACACACACACACACACACACACAACCACACTTTCTCTGTCACACACACACACACACACACACACACAGACATCACTTCAAAAATGTTTGATTCGTGATCAGGGATGCTTGAAATGTGCTCTCCCGTCGGAAACTCGAATTAGGAATTTTCGACCCCGTCACAATACTTTCCTTATACATTATGAATATAAGGAACGTAATATATTCATTCATCCTTAAACTCCCTACAGAGCGTCCCAAATATCCTTAAAACTGTACTGTGATCGCCAAGTAATTTCTTAATAAATCAATCTTTAAACCAGTTTAATGAAAATCCCAGAGAAAGCTCTCTCAGAAATATGTACTGCACAACTGTCGATCAATCTTTCCCACGGGCCTGACGATTCACTGGTTAAGGCATTCGCTAAGAAAGTAACATGGAATGTATTATATTAACACTAAGTGCATCATATATTCTGTTGTCAGCTGTTTGCGAAAACATTGTTTTCAGACGACTGTTTAAGGTGGGGTAATAAATCAAGCATAAGTATAACGAATACCGGAGGACGCAGAACTTTTATGTTGCAACTTAAACAAAATGCGTTTTCCAAGACGTTTTTTTTTCATTTTTCTTATTCATTTTAGGGGCAATATATTCCATTTTTACGTAAATATAAATTAATGAATATACAGTCTAGTTTAAACAGTCAAAATAATATTCAAATATCAGAAACATGCTGAGTATAATAAGAATTTTAGTACAAGTTGCAAATTTGGCTTATTAATGTAGTTTGAAATGTCTAAAAATTTTTCTGTCTAATAGGATGGAGTGAAAGTATAGGATATTATTATTATTTTCAAAATCCAATTTTTAATACCGCGAAAAAGTTGTCATTTGGCACCATAAAGACAGAGCTAAAATAGTTTCATTCTACCTTTTTATCTTGTGGGTCTGTTCTGACCTTGACTTCTACAAAACTTGCTTTATTTTTGTAACACTGTGACGTTGATAAGTTTTTTTTCTCCAGAAATTCTATTTCTAATATCGGGGAAAATTTTCCATTTGGTATCACTAAGAAAGAACTAAAATATCTTTATTTTACCTATTCATTCACCTCGATAGTCCGCTCTGACCTTGTAATAGTCCAGTTAAACATCACTACGCGTGCGCGGGCGTTTCGCCTCTACGTCACACCGAATTTGAGGAATGAATTCATTCAAATGCATGTGACGGTTATTCAAGGCCATGTGAACTATCACCGTAGCGGCAGTAGACAAAGATATACGATATTTCGGCCTGTAAATGTTAATTTTCCTCTTGCTGTTGTGAAAAGTCTCATAAGGTTCCTGTTGAAGGACAGGCGTTTCTTCAAGGCCGAAGAACTGCTATAAAAATGGTCATCAGTAATGTTGATATAACTGCAATAAAGATCCATCCTCCAACGAAAGTCCGAACTAAAAGCACAAGGAAATGCTCTACTTTCTAAAGTTATTAAAATAACTGAAAGTACAGCACCAGTATTATCCGAATCATGTTCGGGTTTTTTAGAAATGGAGATTAATGATGACACTTTCATGACTTCTACTTAAAAAAAATCAACCTTTAGAGCAGCAATTAATGAACTACTATATTCAGCAAAGCCACCACCCAGTTCAAAACAAATGCGACTTCCTCTACCAATTTTGGCAGAGGAATGTGGCAGATACGGTGTGTCCGACAGAGCAGCAGCAGCAATCTCAAATGCTGTGCTTCAAGATATGGATTTAGTTACGGAACAACATTCTTCAAGCGTAATCGATCGTAGCGAGAAAAAAAGAAGAAAAGAAAGAATATAGAGAGACAGAAAGACCGACATTATTACGTGGATTGCACTTCGATGGCAGAAAGTACAAGACGTTACAGCTTGCAAGCTTAGTGGAAAAAAATGCTGTTAAACAGTAGTTGAAGAGCATGTTACTCTGATTTAAGAACCTAAATCTAAGTATCTTGGACATGTGACTCCATCTAGTTGCAAAGCGAAAAACATCACCAAGAGTATAACTGACTGTCTAACAGAGAACGGAATTTCTGCTGATAACATTGTAGCCGTCGGGTGTTGAAGACCCAGACCACACGACCGACCCAAAGGTTAACGGTAGCAAAATGTGTGGCCGGGAAGACAGCCGTCGGGTGTGACGGAACCAGCGTAAATACTGGAAGACATGGAAGAATAATAAGGCTTCTCGAAGTTTATTTTGAAAATCCCTTACAGTGGTTTATATGCCAGCTCCATTCAAACGAGCTTCGTTACGGCGTCTACTGCAACACTTAGATAGCACAACTACAGGGCCTCGTGCATTATCTGGTATTATTGTAAAAGCATTGGCTAATTGTGAATAATTGCCAATTGAATCGTTTGAGATAATTCAAGTTAACCTCACAGAAATAAATAGAAAATACTTAAGCACTGATTAACAGTACTTTTTTGACGTTTGCCGAGCTGTGGCTAACGGCCAGTTCTCAACAAGTTTGTCAAGACGAGGCGCATTATCCCACTCAAGGTGACTAACGACTGTAAATCGCATTTTGCGTTTATACATGGCGATCGATAATCCATCGCAGAATTTATACATGCTAGCAGAATACGTTATGAAAGTTTATGCATCAATGTGGTTTAGTATTAGGATTCACCACTCCTGCAAGGATGGTTCTAAACACGTGTTTTAAACAATAAAGAAATCGCGTTATCTCTGAAGTGAAAACTGCTGAAATGATAACTGTGATCGATCTTGTGATTCATCCCAGTGGTTTCATTGGGAGTCCAGAAAATATACTATTATCAATGATTACGAATGATCGAAGATTCATCAGGTTTTGCATCGTCATCTTGGTTTGCATCGGATCTTGGCGGCAAGAGCAAGGAATTCCACTGGACTCCGTAAATTTACAATTCCAGATTTTAACTTTGAAGCTGAAGACTACCATAAACTCATCTATTGGCAAAATTAGGAAAAACGGAACCTCCACTTACCATGGGAATTTCAAATGAAGTTTTGAAACAAATGGTTCTTGATGGCGTACCTGAAGTGTTTGATTTCCCAAACTACCCATGCCATACTCAATCGGTGGAACGATGCGATAAATTAGTCGTAGATGCAGCAGCTACGGTTTGTGCTGTAACCAAGAGAAATGGATTTATTAAAGTCAGAATGGAGTCTAGATAACTTATGACACAATTTAACACCAAAGCAGAATATCGTCAATAGTAAAGTAAAAAATCAAGTCAAGTCACTCATCAAACTTTGTTCACTTTCAGTTGTCTGCATTATGGTTATAGTTTGAGGACTGAAAAGCATGATAATATTTTTACCAACATCTTTAGTTTCAAGTGATAACTCTTGTAAGCTCCTGCAAGCTCGATTCATAATTCCATACTTATACTTAACTTTTGTTCTATATTATATGGAAATTTCACATATTGTTGTAAAGTTCATACTCTGAGGGAAGCCCACAAGTTAGTTTTAGCAATAAAAGTAAAGGCTTTTACTTGTTAACTTGTCTCTATTAAAATAAAATAAATGAACATATATTAAAGCTAAGGTTTTCACAGTATTAAATTCTAATTCATTTTCTCATCCTATACTGCATTACAACATTATTCAAATTTTGCGCATTATCGATATATTTTATGGCCTGAGCGAAACTTATAGATATTGTTTGCTATAAAAATGCTTGTACAGCAGCGGAAAAAAAACGCCCCGCCCTCTATTAATCGAGTATCGTTCATCGTAGAGAAATTTGAATGGTGCCATTCGATTAGTATTAACATCCTCTACAAATTAATGTGCGTGAAATTTGCATAAGGGGCCTTCTTCATATCTAAACGCGCACAAACTTTGAAATTTTAAATGGCGACACCCAAGTTTGAACATAGTTCGACACTAAAGCAAAATTCAACCTGTGATACCAAATTTCAAGTCATTTGGGTGAAGCGTTTCTGAGTTGTGAGTATGTAACATTTTGAGCTCCTAATGTTAAATTAGTTTCCAAGACTTCCATTTATATCTTCTGTAATAATTATCTGCTCACGCTGATTATTTGTTTGATGTTACTACTAAACCCAAACACATTTATGTGATTTTTATTTTTGTAGAATAAATTGTTTCTATGAAATATTAATTATGAAATCAATAATCGAAAAAATATGAATACAAACCTGGACACGTTTTAATAAAAATCGATTCACAAAGAGTTTTTATATGTTTATATAAAATTCCAGGTGTTTCCTCCCACTAGTTCTTTCGAAATGTTAAATATTCAGCATCACGATGACTTTAGGGGTCGTATATTAGTTTAAAAAATGACTAATTTGAAAAAAATTATATTAATTATATGGTAATCCTTATTTAAGAAAACGGGCATTTATTTTTACCCAGTTTTAATATAAACTTTGTATAAACAGTGTTGTATAGATGAAACCTAATCAACGTAATTCTGCCACTGTATTGAAGGGTGCAAACTTGTATTGTTATAAATGGGATCTACTTATGTTACTGCCGATTAATAGTTCCCGAGCTACTGCGAGTTGAAATCGTCCACAAAATGTAATGATTTATAATAAAAAATATTTATATAAAACAATAACAAATTATAAAATAAGGTGATACTACACACCAACAAGACTTCAAACGGGGATTGATAATGACGGATTGATACTTTTAAATTCGTCACCAAGTTCCAACGGAGTTGTTTTGTCGCGTCATCTGCAGATATTTGTTAGTCTCATAAATTGATTTTGAAACAGCATTATAAAATGACATTTGAAAATAAACATTTCATTCTTCTTCATTTCTTCTTCCTTTTATTGAACCTGGCACGAATGCCCCATAAGTTTTTAGCGACTTACCCAGTACGACTTTTTACCCCTAATAATCGTGCCCTATTTGAGGCTCACATACTACCCATTACAGACCCACTGCCGTAGTAACACACACACACAAGACAACACCACACACAGCCATGAAAATACTCACCCTCTCATGCAGGAATCAAACCTGCGACCCTTTCGCTGTGAGGTGAAGCTGAATGTCAAGAGGATAAATCAATAATTTACAACAGTGCTGTGGTCAATAAACTAAAACATCGCCCTTCAAATTGCGGTTTTCAATATGGAGCTCATCCCCGAAAATTGAGCTCATGGAGCTCATTCCGGAATATTGAATATCTTCAGATATAAGGATAGGAACGTCGTGAAAATTTGAATTTGGAATAATTTGGGGATCTAGAACTTGTGGGTGACGTCAAAATTAGGTGTTGCCATTGAAAATTTCAAAGTTTGTGCGCGTTTAGATATGAAAACGGCCACTTATTCAAAAATTTTACGTACATTAATTTGTAGAGGATGTTATTCCTAATCGAATAGTATCATTCAATTTTCTCTAAGATGAATGATGTTCGATTAACAGAGGGTGGGGCGTTTTTTTTTTTTTCGCGGCTGTACATTGTAAATAAGGCGAATACGAAAGGCGACTTTTCCGCACTATTGTATCATATTCTTTAAATTTTGATTTTTTTTATTCCACCCTACTGGCTAATGCAATAATACATAATATAACTTTGTAAAAGCTTATGTTAAATATACCTTAAAACTCACTATTTACTAAATCAGATGCAGAATATTATTTATCTAGCTTATGTAAGTTTAATTTGTTCGAGTGATTTTATTGATATATTTCTGGATTATAATGCCTGGAGTAACACAATTTCTGGCATACAGGATTGGCTTAGGCGGACTAGCCAAGGGTGCCATAGCCGAATTCCGCCTTGCAACTAGCCATGATTCCAGTGCAAAACATTTGTATCGAATTAGTATATTTGTCGACACTTTTTGCAATGTCTCTACTGCCCGTCTTTCTCCGCGAGTGGGACCGATACTGGGAAGCAAGGGACAGTATGAGTGGTTTACAGACTTTCTTCTGTGGCTGTAATTGCTTCTCAGTTCAGTTCATGTTATATTTTTTTTAGCTCTAGTTGTCTTTTGTACCCGCCATTAGAAATTTAAAAAAATGCCTGAAAATTGCTTTGACTAATGATTTAACGGGATGCAGATTTGTATTGTTATTAATATATAAAATAATTCTGGAAGCTTATAACGTACATTTAGTCATAAATAGTTCTTAATTTATTCCAGCTTATCTTATTTACGTACATGTTGCTGTTGCGTGTTGTTTGATTTATTTCTGAATGAAAAACTGAACCATCCATTGCCTGGGATTTAAACCAAGGGTGAATAGAATTCATTCATTATTTATTATTCATTTGTTATTAATTATTTAAATATTCTTTTACATAAGCTTTTACAAATACATTTTTCGTAATCTTTTATCAATAATTTTTCGAAAGGCTTAGTGGCTCGCTACGCGAGCATGTTCTTAAACTGTAAACCATACTCAAGCACATGACCGTTCTAAATAAGCGCCTAATCACACCTTAGAAAGCTACTCGAGTACGTTTCAGGGCCTTATACCGACGCTGTACACATCAAATTCTACGTCGTAACATGACAGCGTATTATGCGCGAATACGCTTTGCGCGTGAATACGCTTTGCGCATGAATACGCTTTTTGCGCTGGTGTATAAGCTTTCTTATTACAGTCTAAATAAGCTCATTTGATGCACTCTAAATAAGATTCACCGATATTCCGGAAATGAGCTCTTTTGATGCATCATAAATAAGTTCTTTTGCCTCTCCTCAAATACGCCTTTTGCCCTCTGTGTGGGTGAGATACACATTAAAAATACAGTTTTGAAAGCCCTTCATTCTCATTCAATTCGCTACATAAGCTACATCGGTTAAAATCATCAGCGCATTTTGTAAATGAAAATTCTTGCAAAATCTGATGACAGTTTCGATTCTGATAAATTTGTTAATACAGACCCTAATTAGGGCATCTCTGCGTTATTTTTTAATTTCGAATTAGATTTTTTGTAATTTTATGTTTTAGCGATATTTCGGGCGATAAACAGACAAATCGGTTCCTAATCAACTTAAAATATTATCACAGGGTTTCCGTCTTGACACGACCGGAAAGATCGAAAACTTTTCTTTTGAACAAACTTTTTACAGAATCCAAACGATTCATAGATGGATTTTGGTGAATTTAAAATATATATATAAATACTTTTCCTGCGTATTTAAACTCTATGGTTTTCATGTTTTAATATAAAAAATTGATGTGTCATATGTCGTCTTAAATTTAACGGCAACCCTTTAAAATATAAAAAAGAATGTTTCAGAATATAAAATACATTCTTAAATCCACCCGTTGATTACTTATAAATTTTTTATCTAGGGAAATCTTCAAATTTTTGAATCAGCGGAGCATTTGCCATTGAAGACCTAAACGCCCCTTTCTTTTGACTTATACAGTCATCTATTTAATAACATATGTAACATTGTGCGTTCTACCGAGAGCTGGCGATTTTTATATGGTTTATTGTTTAAGTAGCGGCCGCTAATTTAATTATTTATAAGTAGTGGCCACTTAATTGGGATTTATTATTTAAGTAGAGAATACTTATTTAATTATTTACAAGTAGTGGCCGTTTTTGTAAGTAATAAAGCGCTTATTTATTTACTCAAATGAAGTGGCGCCTTATTTAATTATTCAAATGAAGTGGCTGCTTATTTGAGACATGGAAAACTGGAGGTAATTCACTCTAGTAATAAAAAATCTGATGTGGGCAGCACATGACTTTCCCTGCAAACTTAAATTCATATTTTCTTTATTTCTTTAATAATTCATTAGATTGAGTTTAATTGCACCAAATAACACTAAATTTGCATTTTTAATTCAATTTTTGTTTTTATTTGGTAATTGGACATTTTTCCGAAAGCGGAGTAACAAAAATGCAAGAAATCTCAAATACCTTGAGAACAGTTGGTCCAAAAGTATAATGGAGTGTGTTATATTCCTTTCCTCGTCAAAAATTGCGTATAAAACAAGAATTTATTTGATACATTTCAGCATACGTAGTCATTTTTTTCAGATTTTGGAGATTTTTGCGGGTCATTTCGTAAAAAAAGGCAGGTTGTTATTTTCCAAATTGTACCAAAATCTAATCAGCATCAGAGTATCCCCCAAGTAACTTATCTAACAATTTTTGTGAAATTTGGTCAATTAGTAATTTAGCTAGAGTGGATACATGAAATTTTTGCTGGCCATTTCGCAAAATAAAGCGGGATCTATTTTTACGAATCGTATCAAAAACTAATCAGTACCAGGGTCATATCCAAGTGACTTACCAACCAAATTTTAAGAAATTCAGTCCATTAGTTTCTGATTTAGAGTGGATACATACACTGCACAGACACACACACAGACGTCACGCTAAAAATAGATTTTTCGTATTCTAGAAGTCTCGAAACGTGTAAATCCGAAAACTCGAGTTGCGATTACCGACACGATTCCAGTACTTTCCCTACACATTACCATGTTTTGCAGGGAAAGTAAAAAACAATAACGACCAATCATGCTTAAAGCATTGATTATGAAACACTTTCCAACTTCAATGTAATTTTATTTAAAGATCTCTAAAATGCAATACATTCCTCGGTAATATTTTAAAACTTATCACAATACTACACTAATTTATTATAATTGAAAACTTAAACATTCATCGAAAAAAATGAACTTCATTAAAATGACGGCATTGAAATATTAATTGCCTGCTTTAAACATCTCTAAAATGCGATACATAATATTTTTAAAACTATCATAATACTACGATAATTTATTATATTTTAAAGCTTCATCGAAAACAATTGAAATTCATTCAAATGACGTCATAGAAAAAATAACACGCCTGGTTCTCTCTATAAAAGCAGCATTTCATTCATAAATAATGTCCCATTAATTTCATTTATCACAATACTATAATAATTTATTTTATTTAAAAATTAAGAATATGCGGCTACTAGTAATTCTACTCTATGCTTAATACTTCATCGAAAATAATCGTCCTTCTCTCTGTAAAATCAATGAATATTTCATTCATATCAGCTATGCAAACTCCATGAACTAAATAATTTTGTGTTAAAGAAATACAGCAATTCTAATACAACTCATTCTACATATTTTGCTGTTCACATTTTACATAACTAAAAAATAGGCTTCGTTCTAGAAATAATCAAATTTGGATGATCATTTAAACTCAAATATATTATAATTGCGTTGTTTCAGTGTGTAGATGCACATAATTTAGGCAAAAATAAAGTGGTTTTAGGACGGATGCAACACTCAATATGAATTAAAAAGAACTTTAAAAATCACGATTTTGAGACAAGATGGATGCCATATATCATTTTGAAGTGGGTCATGTGATCGTTTCATATCATGATCACGTGATCGCTTCATATAAGAGGTGTAATTTTTATTTTAATTTTTATTTAAAAAACTATTGAATATATTTCGCTGAATTTCTTTTTATATATATTTTATGGAACAATTTGAATTTTACATAAATTTTCGAAGCAATTTGTGAATTTTAAATCAGCTTAAAAAATGTTTGAAAAATTAGGTCCCATAGGGTTCAATATATTTCATTTTTTCAACCCGGGTTCAATCCAAAACTAATTGGGTGATATTATTCATTTATATTCCCAGAGGTCCTACAGACCGTTTGAACAACATACTAAAATTTCATTTTGATTAAGTAATTTTTACTGCAGATATAATGCTAACGGGCAGACTGAGAGACAGACAGACAGACAGACAGACAGAATGATCAAAGTCATAAACACTTTCCAACTTTGTTGTAAAGTATTAAAAAAGAACAGTTCAATTTGAATATGTAAACTCCGTGTTCTATACGTATAATATATCGAAAATTAATTGTAAGACTAGACTTCCTTATCTTTAATTCTTAATATTTCTCTTTAATTCTTATTTCTTCAATACTTAATATTTGTGTTTATGAAGACATCACATTTCATAATTTAGAATTTTGTAATAGCAATTTTTAAGGAGAAATTATACCTTCAATGCCTCGTAATTTCCATTTTCTTAGCTTCAATTTAAAGTTTAAGTACACCTAGTGTTATTGAAGAGATATCAAAATTCCAGGAAATATTTTTTACATTATTATCAAAAGCTGGATTGAAAAGCGATTTAATTCGACAAAGTCAGAGAATCTCCCTCTGCAAGATTTGAATTAAGACATAAACTTTTCAGATCGCAGATGTATAGTCCGCATTGAATTGGAATGAAAGTGAAATTATTTTTTCCGAAATTTTATTTCAAAAAGTTTGCGTGCACAGAGCAATTCCAATTATTACTTCCTCTTAGGGCCCGATTATGACAATCAGGGGCCCTGGGCAAAGAAATTTTTGTGGAGTCCCCTATGAAAACTTTATAATGCATTAATTGATGCGTAAATAATTATTCACTCAATGAATAAATTTTGTTAAAAATTACAGAGCCAGCAAGAAAATAAATCTGACTTTTGTAGCATGTAGGTAAGTTTACATTTAGATTACATTTACATATTTACATTTAGAGTTTTACAACTAATAATTAAACTGTATTTTATTAAGTAACTAAACATGTAAAATCTCTATGCTGCTTTCAAAGTGTCTGAAACCATGCTATTACAACAAAGCTCTTAAAAACAACTGATTACATAATTTTTGTATTTTAAAATTATATCAATGTTTTGAAATATAATTTCGATTGTTTGTACTGTCACGCCTGACTGCGTCTACTGTGGATTTTATGCATACTTGGAAATTTTAACTATTAAATCTACAGAAACAATTTTGTTTAAAATGATCGCTTATGATATCATGGAATTATATATTAATTTCTTTGCAATACATGTTAATGTATAGGGGAAGTATTGGAATCATGCCGAAAATCGCAACTCGAGTTTTCGATGGATCTACACGTTTCGAGACCTCTAGAATATGAAAAAACTATTTTTAGCGTGACTTCTGTGTGTGTGTCTGTGTGCCTGTGTGTCTGTTTGTGTGTCTGTCTGTCTGTGCAGATTTTGTATCCAGTCTAACTCAAAAACTAATGGACCGAATTTCATAAAATTTGGTAGAGGAGTCACTTGTGGGCGAATCTGGTGCTGATTTGTTTTGGGTACGATTCGGGATAAAAGAATCCGCCTTTTTTTGCGAAATGGCCCACAAAAGCTTGTATACACTCTAGTTGAAAAACTAATAAACTGAATTTCGCAAAATTCGGAAGATAAGTCACTTATGAGACGCCCTGGTGCTGATTAGATTTTGGTACAATTCGGAAAAAAATAACCTGCCTTTTTTTGCAAAATGGCCCGCAAAAATCGCCGAAATCTAAATTAAGGAACTACGTATGCTCAAATATATCCATTAAATGCTTGATTAATACGTAATTTTTAACGAAGAGTAAAGGATAAGACCAACCCCATTACTTACACTAGGACTAGCCGTTCTCGAGATATTTTAATTTTTTTCGTATTTTCTCTACGCCATCTTTGAAAATAAGTTAAGTTATCAAACGAGAAAGAAAATTGGTGTAAAAGTGAATTAAATTTAATTAAAATAAAGAGACCGTCTGCAGGGAAAATCGTATGCTGCCCACATCAGATTTTTTAGTTTTGTTCATATTTTAGGGCCCTTAAAACTGTAGTACCCTAGGCAAATACGCCATCCAACCGTATCGTCTCTCTTCCTCTAAATTTATATTAGAGGCTCATAGAGGTGATCATAGCCGTATATTGGATCTTCGTACGCCTCTATGTCTATAAAGGAATGATGGTATGGTCTCTGTGGTTACCTGCTTAAGATCTCTGTGGTTACGGTTGGAAAATGTGCAGCATCTCAAGAATGGTTCAAGCTAGCGTCCTAATGTCTATATAATTTCTTTTAAAATAACATTTACGTATAGAATGAGTTATTTATTTGGCATTTTTGGATCTCTTGGTGGTTTATGATGTTTTTCTTAAATTTTTTTGAAAATTTAGGGGTCTTCAGAACGTTTAATCGTGTTTAAAATTAATAGGATTCCAATCATGGCGAATCGTAAAAATCATGCAAAAAGGCCATTCGATAAAATGAATAAAACTCTCCATTTTCTCGTGAGGTGTAGTACCCACAGTCTCACGGATGCACACACACACACACATACACAGACATCACCTCAAAAACGTTCAATTCGAGTTCAGAGATGCTTGAAGCGTACCCTTCCGTCGAGAACTCTGACTTGAATTTTCCACCCCGACACGATAATTTCCCTATACATTACACTATGTGTGTAGGGAAAATAAAAATCTGATGTGGGCAGCACATGACTTTCCCTGCAGACTTATATACACATTCTCTTTATTTTAATTAAATTTAATTCACTATTAATTCAATTTTCGTTCTCATTTGGTAACTGGACACATTTTCAAAGGTAGCGTAGAGAAAAATCGAAAAAACAAAAATATCTCGAGAACGGATATTTCTAGTGTAATTGGGTTGGTCTTATTCTTTTTTTCGTTAAAAATTACGTATAAGACAAGCAATTAATGAATATATTTCAACGTATGTAGTTTTTTATATTAGATTTTGTCGTTTTTTGCTGCCGTTTTGCAAAAAAAGGAAGGTTATTTTTTCCGAATCGTACCAAACTCTAATCAGCACCAGGGTACCTCACAAGCAACTTATCTACCGAATTTTGTGAAATTCAGTCCATTAGTCTTTCTACTAGAGTGAATAAAGGCAATTTTGCGGGCCATTTCGCAAAAAAAAGGCGGGTTCTTTTATACCGAATCATACTAAAAACTAATCAGCACCAGAGTCATACCAAAGGGTCTTACCTACCAAATTTTATGAAATTCGGTCCATTAGTTTTTGAGTTAGAGTGTATATAAAATCTGAACAGTCAGGCAGATAGACACACAGACACACAGACAGACAGACAAACACACAGACAGACACACAGACAGATACACAGACACACACACAGACGTCACGATAAAATAGTTTTTTCGTATTCTAGAGGTCTCGAAACGTGTAGATCCGTCGAAAACTCCAGTTGCGATATTCAATATGATTCAAATACTTTCCCTATACATTACTGTGTATTGCAGGGAAAGTAAAAATAGAACCGGATACGAATTTTAGTACTTATTTTGATGCGAATTATAGTAAATTTAGGTGTTGTATGGTATATTTATTATTTAAACCTGCCAAAGACGGGAAAAGTAACACCACAAACATTTTTTCCAACGTCTTTTTTTAAGAAGTTATACAGGGTGCCCCAAAAAGATTTGAAACGTGCTTTAATTCCTTATCTGTTAGATATAAGTGGGCAATGTAAATTGCAAAAACTTTGAAAGTAAGGTAGGAAGTAAGACTACGTTAATGAAACAGTCCTCCTATTCATTTTCAAAAAGTTAAACTTTTTAAATTTTTACACGATCCCCTTATACAAATTTGGTCAATCAGAAATTTTTTATTTTTAATGCAACAAGATCATTAGAATAACCGCATATCTCTATATTTAAAATTGAGAGAGTTATATATAATTGAAAATTGAACATTGGGAATGGGGAACATATATCAAATTAGAAATGTAAATTTGCGACATATCACAAAAAAGATAAAACTGAATGATAATACATAGGAGAACCCAAAACGAGTAGTGAGTACCACTGCTTTATATGATCTCTGTCTGTGTAATGCTTTATTTAGATGCATTTGTGGAAAAAATTTTTGACACATATTAAAGTATTTTTGATCTAAACAATTTCTATCGTCAATGTGTTTATGATCTCTATTTTCGCTGATGAAATAGCCTTTCACATTGTACTATAAATTGGCATAACTCAGATTTTTCCTTTATCATAATTCAGGTGGTTTTAAAGATACAGAAATGCGATTTATTTTAATGATCTTTTGCATTAAAAATAAAAATTTTCTGATTGACAAATATCGTCTAAGGGGGTCGTATAAAAATTTAAAAAGTGTAACTTTCTGAAAATTATTAGGAGGACTATTTCATTAACGTAGTCCTATTTACCACCTCACTTTTAACATTTTAGCAATTTACATTGCCTACTTATCTCCAACAGGTAAATAATTAAAGCGCGTTTCCATCTTTTTGGGATACCCTGTATATTACTTAACAAATGCATGATCTTTAACGTCGAAAATAGTCATCTTAATAAAAGATTAGCTAATAAAAGTTAGATTCTGTCCCGCTAACAATACTATAAGTGCGCGAATATTTTCTTAGCTATGTCACGAAGGGGCTTCTGCCGGCCGTCCAAATGGTTGCTCGAGTCCTTAGGATGTGTCGGACGGTCTGGGTCTTCAACGAAGGGGCTTCTGAAGAGTTTGTACTGTTTGAAACCTCCCATTTTGTCCCATAGACCTTACCCATATAGATACGCTAAAGGGAGTTTCTTCTACTGTCCAACATAGTAGAACTTGTTGCGTGATCAAAAATACCCAGATTCAGGACGTGGTGCTTGGATCTAGTTGTTGGACAATGCTGCAGAGAGGGGACACTACCTTCCGATCAAGGTTTATAGACACTGGAGGTTGGTCCGTCCTCTAGTCTCACGATATTAGCTGGCTGGAATAAATTATGGCATCCATGTTGCATCAAAATCGTGATTTATAAAGTTCTTTTTAATTTATATTTAGTGTTGTATCCGTACTGTAACGGCTTTATTTTTCTTAATTTCTGTGCATTTATATATTTCGACGTATTTATATTCTGAAACAAATATGAAGAGATCACATGACCCACTTCAAAATAAAATAGGGCATTCATCTTTTTCTCCCAGTGTAAAAATTGTGAAGTTCTTTTAAGTGCATATTTCGTGTTGCATACATCCTAAAACCGATTTAATCTTCTGTATTTTCTCTGCATCTATATTCTGTGACGAGAAAATAACAATATATTTGAGTTTCAATGATCACCAAACGTTGAATATTTCTACAACGAAGCCCAATTTTAATGGAAGCAGTATAAGTCGACGCGGTGGCCGAACGGCCAAGGCGAGCGGTTCCAAGTGATAGTTCGGCCGCAGCGTTGTGGGTTCGAGTCCCACGTAAGGCATGGATGTTGTGTTGTTGGACGCAGTGTGTTCCGCCCCCCTCTGGTGCGCCTGGGGGGCAGCGTCCTAAGACGGCTAAATGGTTCACGTTTCTGGCCCATATATAAGCGAATGATGGAAGGCAAGGGCCTGGCCATTTGATTAAAAAAGAAATTGGATGCAGTATGTAACCAAGTGATTGTAAGGTGAATTCCTGATTTTTTTACACTAAATTATTTATCTCAGTGATAAGAATGAAATATTCATTGATTTCATTTAAAAGAAGCAGACAATTTTATAGCATTCCCTTTTTTGATGAAGTTTTATTTTTAATATATTTGGATGAAGTTGCAAGTAAAAGAAATTATTGTTCTGTGATAATTTTAAAAATATCACCGCTGAATGAATCTCATTTTATAGATGTTTAAATATAATTGCATTGCAGTTGGAAAGTGTTTCATATTCAATGCTTTATGCATGATTGATCTTTCCTGCTTTAAACCAATCTGTTTATACTAGCATCCAGTTACAGAGAATGCATAAGTTTCATTTTCCCCCATCGAATTTAAAATTTAAATGCCTCTCTTGCTATTCCAAATGTATCGGAAACCGAGGAACGGTTTTAAAAGTCTGAATTTTGAAGTTTGAAATTCAAGGTTACGGAAATCGAAAAATCTCCATCTCGAAGATTTGAATTTTGATATAACCATTCCAAAGAAAACATTACTGCTGACAAAAAGTTCTGTGTCCGCTTCAAATAAAAATGGAAGAAAACGTTTGAGATTTTTCTTTTGAAAAGAAACTGGAATGAATTCACAATGCATTTTCGATTATTTCTAAAGATATTGCATTTAAATCAAAGATAATGACAGGGCTTAGAAAATAATCAGACTATTTCCTTTATTTGAGACATTCCAAGTGGGTTTATGTAACATTAGAAATAAATCCCCTTTTGTTGTTCAAGTAATGGTGCTTGGAATTTTATATTATTTCTGTACGAAAAATTCCGATGTTTCCATCACATAAATTACTTCACAAATTCAGAATATTCTGTTTTGGGTGAAAATAATAATATAATTTATTTATTTTTTATTTTCAGATTTTACTTTACAGGGTGTCCCAAAAATATTGACTTCGGCTTTTATTCCTTAAATATTGATCTTAGACATATATAATAAATTACAAAGTTGCGTAAAAGAGGTACAACATTTTATGAAATCGATAAAATTATTCAGTGCATTACATTTGAATAAATAGAAAATTTAAATTCTTATACGGCCCTCGTACAAAAACATTTCCAGTGACTAAAATGTGATCCATACACTAATAAGGTGATGTACACATTTACATGTTTCAGACGATCTAGAATCATATGATCGTATTTACACATTTATGATATCTGCCGTCAGAGAGATGCTAAAGTACTTTCGATCACACCCTGGGGTGGGAATTTTGTATTGTCTTTCTAGGTCCTTCAGCACTCCTCCTGTGGTTAATGGGGGTTGGGGATTTTGCATATGTATAAAATCTACAACAGGACCAAACTCGATAGAAGCGAATTTATTTTGGAATTTTCGATATATATTCTGGAATAAACAACCGGGGGCAGGATCCCAAATCCACCAATTCCAAAGCCACCCATCTTAGATATACAAGGCTGCAATTTGAATAACACTCGTCTTACAATAAACAGTATCCATGGACCGGTTTCGAACGTTAAATATGTCCATCAGCATTAAATAACCATTAACTAAACTGACAGCAACAACACTTGCAATATGCATAATCTCACCCATTTCTGGCAGGTTCAATTAATTTCGAATTCAATTAAGATAATTTTAAATTGAGACAACTTTTTTTTTTTACAATAAGCACCATGTATTTTTAAGCAAATTAAAACTTATTAAAAAAGATGCAAAAATAATTTTTGAGTATTAGTTTTATTGTATTTGACAGGCACATATAGTAATTTTGTTTATAAAAGCAATATTTTATGCTTAATGTTAAACCTCTTAGCTTTATCGTACAAAACATTTCCATATTTTAAATATAACTTTATTTAAGTATACGTAAAATTCATGATAATTCCAAAAATTAAAAGCTTGCAGTACGTTTCTTTTAAAGAAATTATTCTTCTTTAAGAGGCACTCATTTACATTTTCTCTCTTTCATTTCAAAGTTTAAGTGCTCCCATTGTTATTTCTTAGATATCGGAAATCCCCTAAATATTTTTAACATTTATATAAGACGCTTCAATGATAAGCGATTAAAGTCAGTTTATCATCCCCTGGAAGATTTGAATTAAGATAGAAATATTTTCAGATGATGATAAAATTGTCTGAATTGAATTAAAATGGTGGTGAAGAAGAATTTAAGTTTTTGACGAGTATACGATTTCTAAACATTCCTTAAATCAAATAAAAATTTTGGAATAAATATATATATATAATAACGTGAGGTGCTCAGAGACCTCTAGCGAGTAATGTATTGGACGAAAAGTGCTCTATCTTTTCTCTCTATCTCTACTTATAATAAAACAGAATGTGTGTTTGACGGGGAACGCTTCCGGGGCAATCCACTCGGGAACGCTTTCGTGACAATCCACTCCTCAAACCCGGACTTAAATCTATGGAAGAATCAAAACAGAAACGTTTAACATTTACCGCCATCTATCGGTCAAAAAAATAACTAAATTTCTCGCAAGTTGAACTTGACACATTTTCAATACAAGTAGTAAAAACAAAAATGATTGCCTCCTGATGATTAGAAACTGCCTCAATAATATTCTCAAAAAAGCTTCTTTTCAATGTGTGATGGTCGTTGAAGCAATTACCCTAAGAGAACGGAGAGAGATTGTAAACTTACCCTGGATGTGATGCTTTTGCGTTGTTTGTTCACCGTGTTAATTGGAGATTCTTTACAGGAACGTTTTTTGATATTCTTATATATTAAGATAAAAACAAACAGAATTGATTTAATTAAAATGTTTATTTATTTTCGTATATTTAAATATAATTTATTTTAGTCAAAAACGAAATACTCAATACTCAAAACGAAATGAGTTTAGGAAATGTTTGATTTTGCTATTGGCAATTGGCAACTATAGATTGTATTTTCGGTTTTAAACAATTTTTGACACTTTACAAGATAGTTAAAAAGTGTTTATGACTTTGTTCATTCTGTCTGTCAATCCGTATGGCCGTTCGCACAACAACTGCCGTAAAAATGACTTTATAAAAAAAATATTATGTTGTTCAGACAGTCTGTGGAGCATATGGAAATGTAAATGAATAATATTGTCATAGTGATTTATGACAGTTTAAGTGTGAAACACGATATTTTTCATTTCTTTCCGAAATCGTTCTCTTTCGGAAGACATTTTTATTCCAAGCTTTTAATTCTGAATGAGTTTGCACTTTCATGCTGAAAGTGTGTGAATTTCGCTCGGGCAGATGTTCCGAAGCTAATTTCTTTTTACTTTATTTATTGACCGGGAGCTGCGGTTTCGTTTCTGCAGGCGGTGGCGCAAGGTTCCGCACAAAACCGTTTGATGCTACATTTAATGTCGTGCAAGGAGTTGAAGGTCAAGGCGACCTATATTACCATTTTTCACAGTAGAGGGGTTCTCTTGGCTCTGAGTTTTCTTTGGATAAGGAGCTCGTAATTTCTCGCTCTGCATGCTGGACACAAAGGAATTTATGACCCAACGGTCATTTTTGTGTTTCGGATTATAACTTTGATTCAGAAGGAATCGTATAATCTGTGTGGGCCAAGACAATTGCTTTCATTTCAGAATCACTAATTTTTCATTTATTTATTTCAGATTTAATTTCGGAGAATTCTAGAGATTTAGAATAAAGAGTCGAGCGCGATGTCGTCCTGTAGGACTAGATTGTGGATCCGACCCGAAGAGTCGTTTGCTTAATCCATTTAAGTTTCGGCATTGTTTTGGACGTTCTACCGTAGAGATGTGTGAACAGTCAAAGTATTTGGATCATTGGATCATTTCCATAAAAATCTTGGAGTGGATTTTCTCGGCAAGAATTCCACCAGTGTGTGCACGATTTGCTTCTTGATCCTTTGAGATCTTGAGTCGAAGTACTCATATCTAAATCAGTGCTTGTGTGAAATTGGTTGTTGGAAACAGTGATGAAGTATTCGGGTATTTAAATAGCATATATTGAAAACATCGAAATTCCTAAAAGAGAATTTCTGAATCTAAATTGTGGCAGGAATTAGCTTCCCTATTTAAGTATATATATAAAAAGGTCGTGTTTCACCATGTGTACTATTATTGTATATAAGAATTAAGTACAAAGGCCAAATATTATCTAGATATATTTAATACAGAAAATGGCCAGAATTATCCTTTTGGTTTCTTTATTTTCATAAAATATATTTATATATTTAAATAAAAAAGAGTTATTTATGATAATTTGTCTCATGCTTTCCCAACCTGATCTTTGTTGTTACTTTGTTGTGTGCCTGTGTGTCCAGTTTGTATTTTGTAAGCCTGGGCAGACGGACCTGTGGTTATTGCAAAAACAACGCCAACGCTAAAGTAAGTCGTACTTAATATCCAATTTCTTTGTTTATGTGATCCTTGGAAGGGGTCTTAATTTCATAACTCCTTTCCGCCCTCCTGTCCTTGGATACACTGTGCGCTACATCTTTTCCACTGTGACATGTGGCGCCGTGTTGCTGCCTTGAGTGATCACAAGCACATATAAAGTGTTAATTATCTCATAAATAAAATATAATAATTCATTTTTTCTTCATGTTGGGAAACATGAAAGTAAGAATGCATTGATAATTGTTGTGTTATATTGTCATAAAAAAGTAATAAAATCGAAGTAAGTAAATTTACCTTATTAAAAAATTTTGGTCAAGAAAATCAAATTGTTGAATTAATAGTGTGACATCCATTTTAATCAGAAATACTTTGACAAAAATTTGCATATATATATGATCCTGATTTTGATATATAGTGATATAAAATTACCTTTTTCATAAAAAAACATACACATATTGATTATATTTAAACTTAAAAAGTGTTTGTTTTGTTTTATGTGTGCTGACCCACTTATAAATCTATAATTTATTAAAACTGTGGGCCGTAAGAGTGTATCTCAATACTGAATGCTCAAATTCTTCTGTCAATATAATTCAGTACATATTACATTTGTATCATAAGAAGTTAAAAAATTATCTAACTCAATTTATCAAAATTATTCAGTATTTATCAAACAAAAAAAACTCACTGCATTATCGGAGCACTTATCTATATCATTTCCGTCTCCAAACTGACTCTTGTTTATAAAAATATTGAAAACAGTGAGAATGCCTAGATTCACCAAAACAAATTGTGTGGGCAGGAGTGCAGACTCTGCTCAAACCTCTGCTAGTGATAGAGTGGCTTCGCCGTCTCCTACTCGAACTGCAGATCAAAGTGCCAGATCCAGTTCAGTGATAACTAGCAACAAGAAAAATAACGTTTTGTCATCACAGTTCATAGCTAATATTCAGGATTATTCGGGAGCACAGAATGAGTGTTTACAAACATTTATGGATAAATTTAATTTGATAGCTGAGCATGCAGCTTGGTCGGAAGCTGGCAGAATTTTTATAATCAAACTCAAACTGAAAGGCCAAGCAGAAAAATTAATCAAAGGACTCCCAAGGCTAAACAATACAAATAATTTTAGTGAAATTGTTAACGGTTTTAAAGACAATTTCCAAAGAAAAGAAAATGTTGCTAGCAAAGTTGCAAATCTGGTGAACATTAAGCAAAATTTAGGAGAGAGTGTTAGGCAATTTGGAGTTCGAATTGAAGCTGCCTCTTTTGATGCATTTCCTGTAGAATGTGAGAGGAGAAAATTCTTTGCGGGCTGCTATTCTCAAGAATGCATTTATTCGCGGCTTAAAATTAGATATTAGAAAAGCCGTAATGACCAGAACCCCTTTGACTTTCACAGCTGCCAGAGAACTTGCAATCCTAGAGGAGGATTTTCAAGTCGACAAAGCAGAATTTCTAGAGGAAAACGTCACAATGGTTGTGAATAGGAAGAGTCAGGAGGACGAATTGAAAATGATGAAAGAGGAACTGAGTAGGAAGAAGGAAGAGTTCGAGCAGTTAAAAAGAAGATTAGGTGAGGATAGCGAGTGGAGAAGAAAGAAAATCAAAGAAGTCGGAGAACAACTGGCAGATAAATCAAGAAGACTCGAAGAAAGTTCAAATTCTCCCACAAACAGTCAATATGAAAATCAGGAAGAGTATGAAGAGGAAGTTCAGATGGAAACTCCAAGACAGTTTTTGAGATATACTACACCTTATCGAAACAGAGGAAATATAACTAAATTCCAGTCGTATGGAAGAAATCAGGCTGCTCCAGTAAGAGAAAAATGGAAGAACAATTTTAGAGGCAGAGATCATTATAACTACAGAACCAGAGGTTTTCAATCTTGCAGAAGGCCGTACAGAAATTATAATGGGTATTATGGTCAAAATTTGAATCCAAGAAAAAGTTTTGCAAACTACAGATATCCTTGTGATTCGTACAAAAGCAATTATCAATTTAATAATCAAAGAAGAGAGTTCAGAAACAAAAACTTTTATAACAATAAACCTACATATGCATTTAACTCAATGTTAGAGGATGGATTTTATGGCTCAGCTCTGTTTCCAATTCTTAAAGCATGTATCGGAAATGTTTATTTGCCTGCTCTTATGGATACAGGAAGCTCTGTTAATATTATTTATGAGAAAAGTTTGATAAATATAGATCCAAAATTTTATAAAGGGTGTCATATGAACACAATACTCAATGGAGTAAATGGTCAAGGTATAATGGTTAACTCAAAAATTGAAGTAGAAATTACCATAGGAAGTGATATCAGTGCAGCTGAATTCTGGGTACTAGATTCTGATAATCCGAGGATTCTGATAAAGGATATGTTTCTTATAATAGAGAAAATAATGCCAGAAACCAATCTCCAGAGTCAGATAAACTTGGTGGAAAATATTTCAGAGATGTGGATTGTAGATTCATATCTGATGATTTTTTCTTGAAACTTAACAATTGTAAACATATTCTATATTCGGGTCCAGGAAACTATGCTAATTATGCAAACTCAGATCATGATTACAGGGACACGATATCACATGATCAAGAAAATGAGACAAATGTATATTTTGAAAATCCTAGAGTTCAAGTAGATGAAATGCAAAATGTAAACAACTGTGAACATAATAATGAAAATATTCTAGAATTTTATGAGAATGGCACTGATCAAGAGAACTATTGTACACAAAGAAATAACAATTTTGGTAAACAAAAAGAAACTCAAAAATGCTGTTATGCACGAACTGCTCAAAAGTATACAATTAAGCCATTACAAGAAAGCTTCATTAAATTAAAATTAGATGGTACATTGCAAACTGGAGAAACTATTTTGTTGGAACAAAAAGAACCCATGATGCTAGCTGAAAACCAATTGTTCTTGGCTAGGGCAGTGTATAAATCTCCAAGAAAAAACTTTATTTTTGCTAAAATTGCAAACCCATCAGATACATCTATAAACATTAATAAGGGTACAAAAATGGATACTGTTCAGCTCATTCATGAATCAAATTTGGAGCAAGTAAACAGTGTTCAAGAAGTACCAATTGAAGAAAATGATGTGTTTGAATCTTGGGGCGGTGAATTCGATTTGAACGGCATGGGTGTAAAACAAAAGAAAATGCTGACAGATCGCTTAATGAAGCACAGAAATGTTTTTGCGAAGTCAGTAAAGGAAATAACCGGTTGTGAAACAATTCTGAACAGAATAAACCTGGAGACAAATACCCCAGACACTCAGAAATCATATAGAGTTCCACATCATCTCAAGGGAGAACTCTCAAGACATGTGAATGAGTTGTTACAAGCGAATATTATTCAACCTAGTACATCACCTTTTAATGCTCCCATTTTGTTTGTAAGAAAATCAGATGGTTGACATAGGTTAGTGGTAGATTTTCGAAAGCTCAACTCTCAGACTGTTACCGAGGTTTTTCCTCTACCGAATGTAAATGAGCTCATAGACCAATTATCTGGAGCAATTTACTTCTCAACTTTGGATTTAAAATCTGGATTTTACCAGGTTGCTTTGCATCCTGAATATTATTTTAAAACATCTTTCTCGACACCTGAAGGACACTTTGAATGGATTCGAACCCCATTCGGTCTTAAAAATGCTCCAGCTTCTTTTCAGAGACTCATGACGCTGGTTTTGTCGGGCGTGTCTGGCGTATACATTGATGATATAATAGTGTCTTTCTTTTGAAGAGCACTTGAGAAAACTTGAGGATATATATCCGTCTCAATAACCATGGCTTGAAGCTAAAACCTTTCAAGTGTAGATTTTTTAGAAAAAGTATTAAATACCTTGGTTTTCTTGTGTCGAATGGAATTGTACAACCTGATCCTCACAACATTGATTTAGTAAAAAAAATGATACTCCTAATTCAATTAAAAAAGTCAGACAATTTTTGGGTTTGACTGGTTTCTATAGACGTCTCATACCTGAGTATGCAAAAGTGACTTTGCTTTTAACTGATCTGTTAAAAGGTAAACAAGGTGACAAAAAGAAAAATTTCTTATGGAATGATGCTGCTCAGAAATCTTTTGACACACTCAAAGAAAAACTTGTTATAAACCCTATTTTGACACTTCCAGACTTCAAGAAAGAATTCATACTTCACACAGATGCTTCTAATAGATCTTTGGGTGCTTACTTATCTCAAAAGGATGAGAAAGGTCATTTGCATCCAATATTATATGCCAGCAGAAAACTTAATGATGCAGAATCAAAATATAGTGTAGTCGAGAGAGAAGCACTTGCAGTGGTCTGGGCCACTAACTATTTCAAAACCTATCTCATTGGAAAACACTTTACTGTTTGCTGTGACCAGAAGTCTCTGGCCTTTATTCTAAAACTCAGGGATCCTACCTCGAGACTTGCCAGATGGATTGCATCACTTTTCCAATTCGATTATACAATCATACACAAACCTGGAAAAGCAAACATAGTTGCAGATTACTTATCACGAAATGTTTCAAATGCAGTTGATTGTGTACCAGAAAGATTTGTTTCTCAATATAAAGTTGTGAATTTTAGAAACAAAAATAATTCAAATCATGTAAACACAAATACTCCTGTCATCAGTAACTAACTCTACAGTCAATAAGAAAAAAATATGTCATAATGCAAGTAATCAAGTCAATGCTGTAGATATAAATCAAGATAATACAAATGAAAATGATAATAATGATACTTTGGAAAATGACAACTCTGTTCAAAACAATGAGTCACAACAAACCTCAGCTATACCTACTTTACTAATCAGGATTAAGAATGCGCAAACGACAGATTCAAGGTTCAACAAAATTAAAGATTTACTCGAAAAACAAATTAAACCTTACTCACAGAGGTTGACATTTTTTATGAAAGATCAGATATTGTGGTGTACACATAAAAATTCAAAGCGGAGACATGAATATCAAGAAGGAGTTGTGGTACCACAGGAGCTTGTTTCGGAAATACTGTGGCTGCATCACGATTGCCCCACCTTTGCACACTGTGGCAAGGGTAGAACCTTAGCTTCAATATTACTTGATTAGGAGGTATTACTTGAACGGCATGTACGCTCAAACTAAAAATTACGTTTCTTCTTGTGAAACGTGTGATGAATAGAGGATTCAAAAATTTAAAAGCTCCTATTCAAAGGTTTTCTAAATCAACTTACCCATTTGAAAGAATTGCAATGGATTGTGTTGGACCTTTGCCAGTTTCCAATTCTGGGGAAAAGTTTATACTGGTTATCACAGACTATTTTACCCGCTGGGCTGAAGCGTATCCTCTTGTATCTATCAAAACAGATGATATTTTGGAGTGTTTGGAACAATTTATATCTCACCATGGGATTCCAAATCATATTATTACAGACAAAGCCACCAATTTTTTATCAAAGACTGCACAAAGTTTCTATAAAACACTGGGTATTACTAAGAGTTCAACAAGTGCATATCACCCACAAAGCGACGGTTGCACCGAAAAATAAAATGGGAATTTGCTTAATTCTCTCAAGAATATCGTGCAAAATAATCCAGGAAACTGGGACAGGTTACTGCATTTCGCATTGCTTGCACATAGGAATGCTATACGCGCTTCTACAGGTGAATCTCCTGCTTACCGTATGTACGGAAGAGATCTTACTGTACCAAATACATTAATAACAGGATTTAAAATACCAACTTATCACTCGACTCATGATTATGGAGAATATATAAAATATCGCCTAGGAAAAATGTATGAAACAGTAAAAATTAATCTTCAAAAGGCTGAGGACTCTCAAATTAAGTATTAACATAAGAAAGCGAAACAACCTCATATCAAAGTTGGAGACCTTGTTTACTTATATACTCCTTATTTACCACAAGGACAATCAAAAAAATTGAATTCCTTCAACAGAGGACCATTTAAAGTGATGAAACAAACTTCCCCAGTAAACTTTTGCATTCAACATATAATGAATCCATTGAATGAACAATTAGTTCATGTGAATCGTCTCACGTTGCTACCTCCTGGAGACCCTAAGTTGAATGTTTTCGCTCCACAAAGATTTACAAAGAGTAAATCTCCTTCAAGGAATATTGCAAATCCTAGAGCTAATGCTTCTAATCCAAATCTGAGATCTAATGCGCCTGGTGCAAATAACTCTAGTGGTACTTCTCGTGTTACAAAAGTTGCAAATAGAGACAATTTTAAAGCAAAGATTATTAGAAATGTGAGATTTACTGCACCTACACAAAATAACTCACCTGTGCCTAGAAACTCTTATAAAGTGCCATTTGCTCATTCTCATGGATACCATGAGGTTAAACAACATTCTTCACGTACAAATCAAGTGATATATACTAATAATAATAAATTATCTACTCAAAGAGATAATTAAAATGTATTAAGTGGATTCTAACACTACGATTTTTTAGCACATGTTTTTTTTTTTAAACGAATTGAATACTCAAGTATAGTTACGCATTTTCAAAATCGTGTTAAGTGAATAGGATTCAACCTTTTTAAGTGTGTACTTAAAAACAAATTTATACACGTACAAAATATATTTGCTAAGTTTTAAAATAGCGCATTATACTTAGTTAAAATTAAGTGAACAAGATTCAAACCTTTTAAGTGTGTACTTAAAATCATGAATGTAATACTTAAGCAAAATTGTATTAAGTGAATATGATTCGACCATTTCAAGTGTGTGTGTGTGTGTTTGATATATAGCAATATGATTTTTTTAAAAATAAATCTAACTATCGAAATGATTTCGAATGTTTAAAAACAAAAATATAATAGATTGCAAATTTCCAGTGAACACACAAATTGTGTTAAGTGAATAGGATTCAACCCTTTTATGTGTTGTGCACTTAAAAACAAATTTAAACGCATTATACTTAGCTAAAATTAAGTGAACAAGATTCAACCCTTTTAAGTGTGTACTTAAAAACATGAATGCAATACTTAGCTAAAATTATGTTACGTGAACAGGATTCGACCATTCCAAGTGATATATAGCAATGTGATATTTTAACAAGAAAGATCAATCATGCATAAGCATTGATTATGAAACACTTTCCAACTGAAATGTAATTTCATTTAAAAATTTCTAAAATGTGATTCATTCAGTGGTAATATCTTTTAAATTATCACAGTACTACAGTAATTTATTATACTTAAATATTTAAAACTGTATCGAAATATAAATCATCTGATTCTTTATGCAAAATCAATGAATATTTCATTCATATAACTTGTATTCCAGACTCCAGAGCTAAATAATTTTGTGTGAAAAAAATTCAGCAATTCTTATGTAATTCATCTTACAATCGCTTGAGATATTTGCATTCTGCATATGTTAAAATTAGGCTTCCTTGAAGAAATAATAAAAGTTTAGGGATCATTTAAAATCACAACTATTGTAATTGCATAGGCACGGAATTTAGATACACAGATAATACACAGATAATATATATGTGTATGTGTATGTACTCAAAGTATTGGAATCGTGCCGAAGATCGGAACTCGAATTTTCAAAGTATCTACACGTTTTGGGACTTCTAGAACACGAAAAAACTACTTTTAGGAAGACGTCTGTGTGTGTAAGGGTGTATCTGTGTATGTTTCTGTGTGTCTGTGTGGATATTACATCCACTCTAATTGAAAAACTAATGGACCGAATTTCATACAATTTGGTAGGTATGTTTTTGTGGGAAATCCTGATGTTCATTAGATTATAGTACGATTCGTAATAAAAGAATCTGCCTTCTTTGCGAAATGGCCGCAGAAAATGCCTTTATCCACTCTAGCTAAAAACTAATGAACCAAATTTAACAAAATTTGGAGTATAATATTTCAATAACCTACAAGTGATTTATATACCAAATTTAACAAAATTTTGTATATAAATCATTTGTAGGTTATTCTACTACGATTCGGGAAAAAGGAACGGGCTATTTTTGCGAAATGGCCAGCAAAAATCGTTATATATAAAAATAAAAGACTGCGTGTGCTCAATTATATCAATTAAATTCCTATTTTATATGTGATTTTTGACAACAAAAAGAATAAGACTAACCCCATTACTCTAGGACTAGCCGTTCTTGAGATATTCTAGTTTTTTCGCGTTTTCGCTACGCCACCTTTGACAATAAGTCCAGTTATCAAATGAGAACCAAATTTAAGTTTAACGTGTAAATTCAATGTCATTTAAAATACTTATGTTGTGCAGATGAACTCAAATTATCATTGAATAAATAAAGAGAACGAATATGAGTCTGCAGGGAAAGACATGTGCTGTCCACATCAGAATTTTTAACAATATTACAACAATGATTTATAAAAGTGAACGGGGATTAATTGCGGGTCATTTCGAAAAAAATGTATGATCTATATTTAAAGATCCACCAAATTGCTGTAGAATAAAATGTTCTACAAATTTAAGCTGTGTACCAAATTTTAACTCTCTAGGACGTAGGAAAGTGCATTTAAAATGCCATCAATTAAATTTATCATGAAGAGTTATATAAAATTTAAAAAAAATGAAAAATTGTTATCTACTAAATTATTTTTTTAAAATATGAAGCCACTCCCATATGCAAAACGATTTAACAAATGGAGAGATATTTATTATACAATATCTCTCTCTTTTCTTTCTGGAAGATATCCCAAAGTCAGAATTTAATTGAATTTGTTTTTTTCCCTATATTAAATAATTTTTTTAATTAAAAAACTACTTAACATATTTTGTGAATTTTTTTTTATATATTCTATGGGATAATGTGAATATTTCCTAAAAATTTCGAAGCAATTCGTGAATTTTAAATTTACTTAAAAAATGTTTGAAAAATTAGGTCCCATAGGGTTCAATGTATTTCATTTTTTCAACCCGGGTTCAATAAAAAACTAATTGGGTGATATTATTTATTTATATTCCCATAGGTCCTACAGACCGTCTGAACAACATACTAAAATTTCATTTTGATAAACTCATTTTTACGGCAGTTATCGTGCTAACGGACAGACAGACAGACAGACAGACAGACAGACAGACAGACAGACAGACAGACAGAATGAACAAAGTCATAAACACTTTTCAACTTTGTTGTAAAGTGTTAAAAATAAATCTAACTATCGAAATGATTTCAAATGTTTAAAAACAAAAATATAATAGATTACGGATTTCCAGTGAACACAAAAATTGTGTTAAGTGAATAGGATTCGACCCTTTTATGTGTTGTGCACTTAAAAACAAATTTAAACGCATTGTACTTAGCTAAAATTGTGTTAAGTGAACAAGATTCGATAATTTTAAATGTTGTGAATTTACAAACACATACAGAATATGTCAAAATAGATTTTACGGTTCTAAATATGAACGGAGTATTTTATGAACTAGCATTTTCACGGATTGCAATACAATTATTTTGGTGAGCTTACTTAAAGTGTGAATATATTTTTAGGTGATACATATATATGTTACACTAAAAATAATTAACAAACACACTGGAACTCACATGCGACGTCTTCGCAGCTTGGCGTACACACTGCAAATGAGTTATAACCACGCTATTAAAAAAATGTGCTTACAAATGTGACGTCAGCATTTTGAGCTGTTGCCACCTATTTTTTTTCTTAATGATATATATTTTTAATAACCGCCTGGTGTTAACCACTGATTTGCTACACATAATCTGAATAGTGTATGTCATGCATGATTTGATCATTTTTAAAGTGGTGGGTGTAATTTAAATATCGAGGTTTAGAATTGAACAAGCTAACGAATTTTCATAGATGTGCGCGCACCTCAAAATTTTAGCATTAAGTTTAAATAAAATAAAAGCCATAGAATATTATTTGACCATTTTCACATCATAATTTTACTACCATTATAGAACTTAGAAAGTGAGTGTACAGTTTCGACTATTTTTACAGAACGCCAACACATTTTAAAACCTATTGAATAGGAATGAACCATTTTTCACATACATGTTCCTAGATTTCAACACCCAGCATTAAAACCTGCTAAACATGAAACGAGTAAGTATTGTATCACATTGAAAATATTTAACAAATTGAAATTTAAACTCATAGCGCATTATACTTAGCTAAAATTGTGAAGCTTCTAAGTTTGAATATTTAGAAACATTTTATATAATTTTTATATTCACACTGAAAATAGTTAACAAAATTAGAACTCACGGAACGACGTCTTCACAGCTTGCTGTCCAAACTCCAAATGAGTGATACACTCTCATTGCATTATTAAAAATTAGATCTTATCTATAATGACGTCATTATGTTGACGTGTTGCCACCACGCGGTTATTCTTTCTTAGTTATGCATTTTTTTTAATAACTTGTTACTAACTGTTTTATGCTATCCATTTTTTTATTTTTTTTTTAATTTCATATAAGCAGATATTCCATATACCTTCTAAATTTGAAGTTATAGTTTTGAAAAAAACATTAGAGATGTATGTCACGTCTGAATTCATCCAAGTGGAAATCCAACGATTGCAAATGCATGATTGGAACCTTACATTTCCATAAACAATACTAATATGTGTGGATCATATTTTGAAAAATCTGCTCTGAGAAAGAATATGTATATGAATACATATTTTCCAGAAATACAGCCCCCCTTCCCCTCCCCACCACCACATCTATACATACACACACACAATATTCAAGCCAAGGACTCTCACCTTGAATACATTCCAAATCGGCTCTATAGCTTATCGTGCTTATCAGTATAACAGATAGTGACCCAAAGTTCATGTTCGCAAAGTGAGAAAATTACAATGTTATTGTTTAAAGCAGAACACATATTTAAATGAAAAAATTATCAAATTATACAACATTTAAGATCATTAAATGACTATATATATATATATTTAAAAGCTGCCTTAAAGAAGTATAGAATGTAACTTACTGTTAAGGATATGCGATTGTTAACATTGAATTTAAATGAAAGAGTGTCCCTCTGATAAAACTACCCTACATTGCAGCAACATTAAAAATATGAAAGATATGCAATTAACATCTCAAAAGAAACATGTAATGAGTTTTGTTATCTTTATACTAGACATTATTGACATCCACATAAAAATGTCACGATTTCGCGACTGTGGGTGCATCATAAAACCAACCAGTTTTTATTGAATGACCACATTTGAATATACATATTTAACAACACACAGAAAATAGCAGAACTAAACTGAGATCTACAACAAAATTTTACAGAATAAATCTCATCTTCATAGATTTTTAAGAAACTAGAGTCGAATTTTCACAGATTCTTAGAGATTGAAGCACAACATTGTTTATGAATCTTCATACTTTAGAGAATGGAACATAACTTAGCATTTATTTTGAATGAATAAGAATATTTCAGAATTTTAACATTGATTATAAATTTTATGATTTAAACTCTGTAAAGTGTAAATATCTTTCATTACGAAACTCACACTGTAAACATCTAATATGATTCGAATAAATTTATTTTTAATTTTTTTGTATTTTATTTTAAAAAGCGATATTAGTAAACCTGTTATACTTGAATGTATAGTTACATAACCTACGAGCACAGAGCATTTTAAAATAGAACATGTAAAAATGAGTTGATGAACGTAAATAGGGAGTTCAGTTTGAAAGATAAAAATCCGTTTAATGAATCTATTCTTCATAAAATACACATTAAACATTATTTTGTTGCACATTTAAACAAACAAGTTAAAATAATTTTCTTATTGCGCATTCATAGTCCTCTGATTTAAATGACTAGAAAAAATTTCAATCATACCAGCAAAAGACTTCTTCACCACGCAACAAAACCGTTTTTCTATGTTATTAATGTCAAGATTTAGAAGTATTTGTTCAGCCGCTCTGTCATTCATTTGTAATGGAGTGCTGTAAAGACACGCATGGTAACTGTGATCTTCAATTTGACTAACACAGCCACACATTAATTGATTATTAGATTTGAATGTCAAAAATTATTGAAAAAAAAACTTACAGTAATCGTAGATGAAATATTGTTATACCGTATTGATATACTGTATACGTGTTGATATACTGTATACTTGTTGATATACTGTAGACGTGTTGATATACTGTATACGTGTTGATATATTGACGCAATTGTTGATATACAGACGCAAAATTTGATTTAAATAAGTCCCGGACAAACCTCGAGGAGATTTATTTTAAAAATGATTTTTAGTTATTATATATTTAAGCTCGATTTTGTGTGAATTTCAGACTCCGCCCTAAAAAACGTGTATTTGTCCCCAAATCCCAATCTATGATTTCGATTTTTTTCAAAACGGGATCTGAAAGCTTTTTCAAAAGAGCCGAAGAGCTAGAATTTCGAAAAACAAAACAGATCTTTTCTACAGATTTTTTAAAAGCGGTTAAATTCCAAAACACTCGGTAAAAAGGACAACAAAGGAGTTACATGCTGACATATGTGGAAAATGAAATTTTGATGACATAAACTCGGTTGATATAAATTTGGAAATAAACTTTGTGTTGACATAAACTTGGATCAAACTGTGTGTTTATATACATTTGCAAATAAACTTTATGCGGGTATAAACTTAGAAACACACTTTGTATTGAAAATAATTGGAAACAAACTTAGTGTTAAAATGCACTTAATTAAATATAATTTTTCACTTGTAGTACCAAAATAACCTGCTAAGTCAAAATATCCTGAACATTTTCAAACGCCAAATATTTATTTTCAGTAAATTAATAACACAATATATGGTATAATTACTTTTATCAGCAATCGATGAAGGTATCATGATAGACTGTGCACATGGATATACCAAACGTAAAAATAATCCCTCGAATTCCGTGGTGATAAAATATTTGGAAATGAAACTATTCGTATAAAAAGAAATATCGCAGCTATAAAAAGACGGCACCGAGACCTCACGCAGAAACGTATCACCTGCAGACAAATGCATTATCAAATAGAAACGTGAAACTTTATTTGTATAAATTCTGAAATGTATGGGCCATAAAAATAGAAATACGGGAAATACGGTCAGTTTCCTATTATTTGAATTGCGGTCAGAAATAAAGTGTTTCATTGGAGACAAAGGGACCTTCTACAAATTTAAAGTTTATTTCAAAAGAATTGTCTGTTTTATTCAGTTCTGAAGTATATTACGTTCAAAATTTTCTATTTATTCTTACTGTAAATGATGTGGTAAGTACAATCTAGTAGTAGACGCACCCAAAATACTGCAAGGGGGTAGAAAATTATTATTCGAATTTTTAATGAATTTACACAATTTAAGCATTCAAGAACAAAACTCAATAATACATGACGGCATGATTTAACATGATGTAACGACATGTGTTTTCCTGTGTAAAAATGTATCTTTAATTGTTAAAAAATATTTCTTGAAATTTTTTACAATTTATTGTATAGCATTTAAAAACAATGAAAACCAGTAAAAATACAATTACTATTATTATATTAGTCATCATTTTTAGGCACCTTCAAGCAAATTTCTCTAACACAATTTCTTATACGTTATTAATTGTCATTCTTCAGATATTATAAATTCAACTTTCCATATAATGAGTTCTATATATCCCTAAAAAATCGTATAGTTGGGATAAAATTCAGAGCACATTTTTCCGGGTAAGGTTATAATAAGGTTATTTGTTTTCATTAGACTCAAATTGTTCGACTCAAACTTTTTTTTCATTATTTCTTCATAAGGTCAAAATTTGCAAATAAGTTGGTAAAGTCATGTAAAGATTAACTGTTATTCACAAAACTTGCAATATATTTCTTGAAATCGTCAGCATCATCAATGGCTTTACAACTCACTGTAGGACTTAGCATTCCTTACAAGTTCCTTCCAAGTGGTCCTCTTTGGAGATAATGTTCTCCATTTTTGCTTTTACATTTGACACCTCAAAGTCCTTGGCCCTGCAATCGATCCATTTCAATTTAAGTCTTCCTCTAGGTTTTTTTATTGGTCTGAACATAAATTTTATCTCTGTCGTTGTGTTGTTATCCATTCTTAGCTAATACCCAACCCATTCCATTATGTAAGCAAAACTTTAGTAATAAATATAAGCATAAAAAATGATAATACAACATACAGCTGTTCGGAAGGTACGTTTGAGCTTTTTAATCAGTGCAAGAGATACAACAACCCTCAAGTCCAAAAAATGATTGTGTGCAAGAGAAGATAAAAGGGTATTATACGCTCAAGTTTTTGAGTTTTCTTCAGCAAGAAACATACAAAATGTACGTCGATCTATGATCTGAACTTCTCTAAATCTTTCCATATCCAGGAAAATTCTAGTAATTTACTTAATGACTGGTCCTGTACTCCATTTCTGTCCGAAGTCTGGCGGAGTGCATTGTAAAATCCCTCATTTACTCCGTTGTATTTCTTTAGGGCACTTATATTAACCTATTTTTAACCTATTTTTAGTCTCGCTGGGTCTCATTTAGTCTTGCTTGAACGTGACTTGTCTTGTCGTGATATTTCTATTGTGTCTTGGATCACGTCAATCTCTTGAATTGCTTCTCTTTCGGATTGGCTTGACTGTTCTTGAAGCTGCTTTCTGGTTAGCTCTCTTTTACTCCAGATCTTGGCAATATGAACCTCTTTGTATCTTCCTTTGCACTCATTTCTATTTTGGACTTCGGGCTTGTCTGTTCTCTTGCACTGACGAAAGGTATACAACTTATCTTTAGAACAGCTGTATGCTGCATTATCATATTATTTGTGCTTAAATGTGTTACTCAAATTTTCCTTATGCATCGAGCAAAGTGTATTTCAATTAATCATTTCATTATGTTAATTTTAATGAAATACCATTGATAAATATAAAAATCTGAGGAAGGTGTGCAGAAATTATTGCAAAACGTGTCTTTGGTTATCAATAATAAATCAAACAAACACAGCGTAAATTGCTGTAAATATAAATAATAAAATCGATAGGGGATTTTTAGTGCAATTTCAATACATGATAAGTTGTCGTTCAGCATTCAGCCTGCAGTTGAACCATGTTGTTCTAGTAAAAATTTAAAATTACTAAGCCTAATTTGGTGGTTATTAAGGGACAAAAAGTAGTAAATTAAAAAAAAATAATAAATACATAAAATATAAACGGGATGTGTAATGTAGAAATTAATTAAATAGTGAGAAAAATTGATCCCATGCCACAACTACAAGATATATAGTGCCATAAACAAATCATTTACTGCTGATTTTTTATTGATATGAAAATCTTCAAAGAAATCTCAATAAAAAGTGAAGAATAGTTTGAGTAAAAGAGGCTACAGGAAAAGAAATCGACGACTACTTCATCAATTATAATAAAATGTTGGTCCAATCTCTTATCTTTTAATATAATTTTAGTGTTCTTTTAAACGATACGTAAAGGATCGCTTAGTTTGGGAAATATACGATAGTCCGTCTTAACAATATATTTGATGACTATCACAATTATTTAGTTTCTCAATTGGATTCACACAACAGAAAATATAATTTTATTGATGGGAGGGAAAATAAATCTCCAAATTCAAATTTTTTGAAGCTTATAACTTCATGAATAATTTTTAGATATAATGAAATGAAAATGATATTGTTAAATATTTTAACTTCATACTCTTGTTTTGTTTGAGTTGACATAAGCATTTCTGAAACACAATCAACAGTTTAATGGCAAAAAATCGCAATCTAAGGTGGCAGTTTTATTTAATAGTTGTAGAATGTCAGAAATATTCTTAAATATCAACTAGTTGCATATTTGTAAATGAAAGAAAAATGCATATCTACATCGTGAGATTTATAAAACTAGAATTTCGCCATATATACAGCAGTGATATGGAATAGATTTTCCAAAGTATGAGCCAGATCTTGCAATGATATAATTATAAATTGGTAAAATAAACTTTGTTGTGCTGCAAAATACGCAAAATTTTGAAACTGGAATACTGCAACAATGTGAAACAGTATTTCAAAAATCTAGAATGCCGCAATTATTTAAATCATTACTTCCGATGTGTGAGGCCAGATCTTGTAATGCTATAAGTATAAACAGTGCTGTGTTGCAATAATGTGGAACTAGAATTCCTTAATAATGTGGAACAGTACTACAAAAAACTTGAATACCGAAATGATTTGGAGCAGTACTTTTGAAGTGTGAGGCCAGATCTTTCACGTCTATAATTATAAATTGGGTAAATAAACGATGCTGCGTTGCAAAAAGCTCAATAATGTGGAACTATAATACCTCAATAATGTTAAACAGTACTTCAACCAACTAGACTACCGTAATAATGTGGAACATTACTTCTAAAGTGTGTGGAAAGATCTGCTAATGCTATAATTATAAATTGTGTAAAATAAACTGGTATGTGTTGCAAAAAGCACATTGTTCATCAATACTAATGAAAGTCAGAAAGGGCAGTTAAATCGACAATCTAGGTAAAGGTGAACAGTATCACTTTGGAAAATTTATGATTGAGCTAAAGCTTTTGAAATTCCCAAATACAATTTGCATTTCCTTCAGGAATGTTTGACGCAAGTTGGAGTGATACATTTTATATTACGTAAGTTGACTATCCGTCCAATCAGAGCTGGAGGCATGGTTGATCTTGCACTAAAGCTACAGAAGGCGATGCTTTGGGGGCTTACCATGATGATTATGTACAGCTGTGGAGGAAAACGAACAACTCCTCGTCACCACTCGTCACAACTCGTCACCATTTATAATAGAGTGCATACAAATGCACTATTCAAAAAAGGAATAACATCTTTTACAAATTCATGTACTTAAAATTTACATATGGGGTCGTCTTTATCTAAATTCGCACCAACTTTTAAATGGGGCAACAACTGATTTTGATTTTAGATTTCGATTCTACACCAAAATGTGATCTCGGGAACCAAATTTCGATGTCTAGCCGTTTCTGAATTATAAGATTGTAAAGTTTCATGCTCCTAATGTTACATTTGTTTCTTAGACATTTTTTCACATTCAGACTTTTATAACCGGTTTCGCGTGCTTTAATTGTTCTTCAGCATAAAAAGAATAACCTGCAATGCCACAAACAATTTGCAATAGTCTCGAATTTTGTTAATAGTCAAATTCAATATTACCACGAAAGCAACATTAAATTTATAACTAAACTTTATTTTTCATTGCTGTTGTTAATTATTTTATAATTATTCAATCCCTTTCTAACAATAATTTTTTCACATAGAAGTGTATCTATGTGTCCCCCGTTTCACTAAACAATGAAAAATCATATTTCAATTTAGATTCAATTACAGAATGTATAAATTTTATTGTGTGCATTCATTGTTGTATAACGTATAATACTGTAAGATACGTAGAAAAATATATGTTAAGCACATTTACAACGAATATTGAACAATCAATAAACACTGCAAAATTCTCGGTTCAATAAATATCACTGTCGGTGCTGTCCTTTCAGTTTAATCTGAACCGTCGGTATTTTCGTAATACAGGAAAACCAAAAATGTATACATATCAAAAAGAAAATTTAAATTTCGATTAATAAAAATAATATAAAAGAATCTGATGTGGGCAGTACATGACTTTTCTTATATAATGCAATGCATTTACTCTTTTCCGTCAAAAGATAATGAAGATCCACGGCACTGTATTTTTAACATTGAATTAACATTTGGCGATTTTCCGAATGACAACATGTAATACTATTTCAAAGTACCCAATTAACTTATATTTCACACAACTCTAAATTAACAATTAATAATATTGATAGAATCCTACATACGCGATATAGTCCATATATTAAAATATTTTAATAATTAATTCATCAATTAGGCGTCACTTTCATTAATTTAGCATCAATTTTGCGATTTTGACATATGTTCGTAATTCTAGGAGGAAATATCGCCAACTTGGCATAACTTTGCTATATTATTCACCAAGTATGCCAAATATATCACCAAGTGTTACAAACAAGCGGACAGCATTTCTTATGTACTAGAACGTATGCGCGTTTTATGACGGAAATCAGAATTTGCGAAACATTCCTTCTCATTTGGCGTCGTTTTTATCAATTTGGCGACATTTTTGTGACTTTGTAAACATTTAAAAAAGTCGCCAAGCTTGTAACGTTCGGGTAAATTCCTCGCCAAGCGTTACGGCCAGTCGGTCAGACGGAGAAATTGGTTATTCTTATAATTCATTCTTATGTTCTATCCAAGATATTAAACTTTCCACAATTAGTCGTCATTTCATTGATTCTCCATCACTTTCATCAAATTTGGCAAATTTTTATCAATTTGTGACATTTTCGTCAATTTGGCAACACTTGAAAAGTCACCAAGTTGGCGATATTCCGAAAAATTTGTCACCAAAATTTAATTCAAACGTCATGGACGGAGAAAAAATTATTATTGTTATAGTACTCGTAGATTCTTATATTCTTTCCAAGATATTAAATTGTCGCCTATTAGTCGTCATTTTCATTGATTTTGCGTCATTTTTATCATTTTGGCGAAATTTTCGTTAACTTGGCAACATTTAGAAAGTCGCCAAGTCTTCGCCATTCCGCCAAATTCGTCGCCAAAATCACGCCAAGCGTTATAGATGGAGAAACCAGTTATTCTTATAGCAGTTAAAAATTATTGACGTTCAAGAACAAAAGTATTACCCAAAGTATATTATCTTATGAATGGAAAGAGCTAGATCGACGAGAATTATGTCACTAAATTTATCGCATGATAATACATATCTTTTGATATTACATATCAAAAGTGAACATATTTCAAAATAGCTAATATTTTTGTCTATTTTATGTGATTTTTTTAATAAATATCTTTAAAACAGAAAGGTTCATACTAGAAAAAATACGTAAAAAATGACTATTTGCTTAACTTTATTAAAGCTTTTGATTTTTTCAAAATTTCACTCTGAAATATAGTGGGGTTCTGAACATTCGATTGCGTCTAAAAACAATAGGCTTCCAGCATTCGCGGATTGCAATTTCTGTACCAGTTTTCCTTCGAATCGTTCCATCCGTTCGTAACATATCGTATACCCAGCCTCACTGACACACACACACATAAAACTCGTAAAGTAATTAAAAGAAAAAGTTCAATCTCGAAGTATTGTTTATGGAACACTTTCTAACTGAAATGCAATTTTATTTAAACATCCCAAAATTGCGATACATTCCGCATTGATTTTACTTTCCTTATATACATAGTATAATAAATAAGAAAAGTATTGTGACGGTATCGAAAATTCGAATTCGAGTTTTCGACGTGAAAGCACGTTTCAAGCACTCCTAAATACAAATCAAACGTTTTTGAGATGATGTCTGGGTGTGGGGGGGGGTCTCAGTGAATCTGTGGAGATGATATCTCACACAAATTAACGGAGCGATTCGAATAAAATTTGTACAAATCAGCTAGTTGAATATTATTTGCCATTTATCTATTTACTTCACCCATACAAAATAAAGAAAATATATAATGTGTCATACAAATAATGGAAGAGATATAAAGGTATTTCTATGTAGCAATATAATTAGTTATCATAAAACTTTTTGCTATAGCACTTACAGTGCTCGCGTAGTGCAGTGCTCACACACTTACAGTGCTAGCATAGCACTTACAGTGATCTTTAAAATGATCTTCAAAGTTTATTTTTTTATTTTTATACAGAGGGATGCTGAGATCTATTCTGTTCCGACAGATTTCTGAATGGATATTTAGAGCTTGGGGAAGCTCAAGTAGAAAATCACAGGAAAGTGTTAGGAGTGAAACTGAAGTAATAGAAACATATAAGACGTTTAAAGAATGTTTGGTTCTCTCATATTATATGAAAAACGATAGATGTTTGTTTCTAAATTTGCCTAAACACAGAAGACATTTACTGTAGCATATGCCAAAGGAACCGCTACAAATGTATGTTCACAGAGCCGTTGTATCCGTATGTTCACGGAACCTACAATGCCATCATCGTTAACATCTTGCAATTCCGTCTCAGTAGCACAACGGTAGAGCGTCGGCTGGCCAGTGCGACGATCCGTGGTTCGATTCCTGTCGGGCATCAAGGTTATTTAAAATGGCGCCGGAACAGATCAACCATCTAGGCTAGTGCAAATATGGTAGAATTCTGAAAGTCACCCTAGAATAGCTAGCACGGATTCAGTGTAATTAGCGAAGATTCCAAATCGGGAGATCAATAATTACGCAGGAAGCTCACCTGAAGGATAAAAACAGCAGAAGGAGGCTAACCTGAGGGGAAAATAGCAGCAGGTGGTCAGTCAGATTGTTAGTTGCACGTCAGTCTGACATCAAAGGGTGAATACTGCAGAGTCCTCTTCAACAATACGACCTTGCAGTTCCGTTCCCGTAGAAAGTCAGCTGGTCAATATGATTATTTGATTCCTGGTTAGGACAGCAAGGTTTTTTTACAACCATTGCATGTATATGTCCATGGAACTGTTGTATTTGTATGTTCATGGAACCGTTGTATATTTTGGAAAATATCCTAATATATATGTAAAGTTATTGTAATTAAATTATAATTATAATGTTCATAATAAGTACTGTTATTTTAAAGTTCAAATAGGTGAAATTAATTGTGTAGAATTATGTTAATATATTTTATTCCAGGAACTTGCACACAGAATTTATGCTGGGTTTTATAATCGGCAGAACAAAATGTTTACGACTTACGATAATACGACCATGCTAATTCTAGATAATTTCATAATTATAAAATCTGGCATAAAGTTATGTTTCTTTTCTACCACCACATTTGGTTTCAGTGACACTTTGGGTGCGCGTTCAAAATTTAAATGAAAAATTTAATAAATGCTACTAATGTTGATAAACATAAATTTAAAGAAATGAATAATTTTAATGGAGGAGCGTGTGATGACTAGATAATTTTAAATATGCACATTCAGTAAATGAATAATGAAATAATATGAATATTAAAATATGAAATTGAAAATAATTTGTTAGAAGAAGTAATAATTAGGAATATTTGCATGTAGAAGTATTTGATGTGTAATATTTTTAAATGTATGTTATATGCTGTTATTTTAAGTTAAGATTTTGGAAGGGAGAATTTTGTTTTTAAATGCCACCGATAAGTAATACTAGACGACAAAAGTCACCACAAAGATCGGAATTAAGTAATGCCGAAAATCCAAGGGTAAAAATGGATAATTTTGAATTGATAAATTTGTTGTCAGTTTTCAACTAGCGTCAAGACGAGAATGTCGATTTTTTATCAGTCAATTTGAGAGAGTTGCAAAGATTGCAGATTGGTCAGAAGAAAATAAAGCGGTAATTTCAAAAATCAAACTAAAAGAAAAGGAGCTGCAAAAAGCAGAAAATATTGAAGAGATCAAAAATTTATTAATAAGACAATTTAAAAATTCCCTTACTGCGCTGCAAAAAAAAGCAGACAAATTTAAATAAAATTAAAATGAAGCCAGGAATGAAAGTGTCATAATTGGCTTTGTAAATAAACATTTCGACCACTGAGTTTTTAGAGAATAGTGCAGTGAATAATGGGATTAGAGATATAACAAATAATATAATGTTTTCAAAATTTATGGAGTCTGTAAGACAAGATCTGGCGTTCGAAATTCAAAAAACTTAATATACAGGATTTTGAAAAGACGGTGGAATACGCTGAACATTTAGAAACTATTTTGAGGGATTCAGATGATTCGGAGGTTAATGCGGGTCATCAAAATAAAAATACAGGCAGGGACCTAAATAGTAGACAATTGGAAAGGCAGTTAGAAAATTTAAAAAGTGAAATTCAACAGTTAAAAAATAAAAAGTGGAAGAGCCTTGAAGCTAAAATAAACAAATGCATAGGATGCGGAATGCTTAACCATGTTTGGAAAGAATATGAGTACAACCCTTGCAACCAAATTAGAAATAATATACCACAAGAGAATAAAAATCTTCAATTTTTCATAGGATGCAATAAAATCTGTCATTGTTATGGTAACTTTTGGTACAACCAAAACGTACAGAAAAATTATGGACAAAATAATTACGAGAATAAAAGAAATGTTTAGAAATGAGCAAAGTAACGGGTGTAGAGAAAGAAGTACGGAAAGAAAGGAGGGGAGTTATATTAATAGCGGACCAGAAAGGTTTAAGCCAGAAAGAAAGAGACCGCAGCGGTGGTAAAAGTCGCGGTAATTTAAACTAACAAGGGGGCTTTGGCCTGGTGAAAGTTTTAAAAGTAGACCAAAATTCCAGTTTAATAAAAACGACAAAGATAAATAAAATTAGATGGACGGTAGCAAAGTTAATGAAGATGTAAATGAAGTAAAAAATTATGAAGGGGAGGTTCGAAAGCCTTGTCCAGGTCCCGATGACAAAATAAATCAAAAGTATGTACAAAAATACAAATAAAAATGACAGGCAAAATAAAAATTGAATGGAATACATGCAAAAATCAATCATTACCCAGATCGGAGGTCCGTATCAAAACTCTATTTGTGGGTGAAAGCAGAGAGTCAGGTATTTTTGTCTAAAAACTGAAATGTGGTGAATTTTAATAAAAATAAAATTGAGGTAAATATATGTGGAATAATGTAGGAAAAATCTTGACAAATAATGAAAATGTAGGAATTGATGACTTGATTTAAAATAACAAGAAAGATCAACCATGCATAAAACATTGATTATGAAACACTTTTCAACGGCAATGCAATGTTGTTTAAACATCTCTAGAATGCGATACATTCAGCGGTGATATTTTTTAAATTATCACAATACTACAATTATTTATTTTATTAAAACTTCATCGAAAACGAATGAACTTTATTCAAATAACGTCATCGAAATATATATCGCCTGGCTCTATAAAAGTTGTGAATATTTCATTCATAATTTTTTTTCCATTCCTTTCATTCAGCAGCGATATTTTTAAAATTATCACAATACTACAATAATTTAATTTACTTAAAAACTTAAAACCATGGAGGTAACAGTATTTTCCAACTGCATGCTTAAAACTTCATCGAAAAACTCAATACTGTAGAATCGTCTGCGTCTCTATATAAAATAAATGAATGTTTCATTCATATAAGCAGTATTGCAAACTCCAGAGTTAAATAATTTGACGTTAAAGAAATTCAGCAATTCTTATACAACTCATCTTACAGCATGATGTGTTTATATTCTCCATACGTGAAAATTAGATTTCGTTGAAAAAATAATCAAAGTTTGATGATCATTTAAACTCCAAAATATTGTAATGGCGTTGGCGCAGTATACAGACGCACAGAAAAAATACAAAATAATGCGGTTTTAGGACGGATGCAACACTAAATATAATTTAAAAAGAACTTTAAAAATCTCAATTTTGACACAAGTTGGATGGATACCACATTTTATTTAGAAGTGGGGCATGTGCTCACTTCATATAATATTGGTGCAATTATTATATTAATATTTATTTAAAAAACTACCGAACATATTTTGTTGATTTTTTTTTTATATTTTATGGGATAGTTTAAATGTTTCCTAAAATTTTCGAAGCAATTTGTGAATTTTAAATTCGCTTAAAAATGCTTCAAAAAATGAAATACATTGAACCCTATGGGAATAGGGTTCAATGTATTTCATTTTTTCAACCCGGGTTCAATCCAAAACTAATTGGTTGATATTATTCATTTATATTCCCCTATGTCCCACAGACCGTCTGAACAACATACAATAATTTCATTTTGATAAAATCATTTTTTACGGCAGTCATCATGCGAACGGTCAGACAGACAGAATGAACAAAGTCATAATCACTTTTCACCTATGTTGTAAAGTGTTAAAAATTATGCGAAATTAAATTTAAATGATAAGCCAATAAATAAGAAGCACTCAAAATCGACTCAAACGATAATAAAGATTATGATGAATCTAATATTAAAGAAACTAGTTTTAAGGTGAAGCAACAGGATGATAAACAATTTTTTTATTGTGACCAACCAGATCAAGAATAATATTTGTGAAAACGGTAAAAATAATAAAAATGTTGATGATGCAGAAAATAATTTTAAAACTGTGACTAGTGCGAAAAGGCTAATCGTCGCACAAGATAACGAAAAAGTTATTGTGGTGCACATTTGGAATATTATTTTAAGTTTGTTAAACATTAGGTTGATACTTTAAAATGCCGATAATAACACACAATTAGATCTTTAGTACGAGTTCCTGGAAAAAAATCTATTAATATAAAGCTACTACACAATTAACTGCACCCATTTTAACTTTGAAAGGCATATTTATTAAGCACTTAATAATCATAATTAGATTACAACAATTCTACTTATATATTTACGGAGGAGACTGGACAAGTGAGTCCAGGCATACAAAAATTCCTAAACTGACTATTACCTTTTCGTATATGTTATTGAGCACATATGTTCTTGTTGTCGCTAGACGTTTGTGGATCTTCACTGCACTGCGTGAGCAACGTGATGCAAAATCGTTTATGGCTGTGTGGCACTTAATGATTCTCGTCTATTTTGACTGCACTGCATGAGAACATTAATGCATCTAATATTAAAGGAACTACATTCTCATCTCTTACTGATCTCTATTTCCCATCTATGTTATCTCCATCTATTTTCTCCAACTGTTCTTGTCATCTCTGTAGAACTTTTTGCATATCTATATCGACTGCTATCAATATCTGCATATCTACATCGACTGCTATCAACTATTTTCTCCCAACTTTTCTTACACCTCTGAAACTCTTACTGAATCTATAGAATCTTCTGTCGGTTGTCATATCTTTTTGCCAGAGGTCTGATAAGCCTCTTCCGCTAGACCTCAGGGCGATGCGACCACACATCTTCCGTATTGGTATAACTTTGAACCAATCTCGTGGATTCATTTTTAGACCCATTTTTATGGCTTACTGAACTCTCGGGTCAGGGCTGCTGTAAAATTAGCTTCAACCAGACTGGGTCCCTTTGCCTGGCCTGTTAGATATAAAAAATAATCATATAAACGTGTCTCGGATGGGTTTTTTTATTTATGTGCTCATCATTTAATTTAATTTCGCGCATTATCTTTATCGTATTAATCATATGTATTATGTTTAAAAATATGTTTGAAAAACAATTTTCAATTTTTCCGATGATATCTGGATGTAATCGCTGTGATAATAAATTCGGTCGTTAAGGAACTGGTATGTATGAATATCGTCCAAAATCATTGTAAGTAGTTATAAATTGCCGGTTCTGCAGCTAACGGAGGAGGCGGTGCAGTGACTCATGGAGGAGGGTTCCTCTTTTGGGAGGAAGTTTGGTGAGGCCGTGCACTCGATGGCCTCACTTGGGAGGATCCTCTCGGAGGGTCTTTAGACCAACTGCTGAGGCAGTTTCGCAATTCTACCTCTTTGAAAGAGGAGGAACTTCGAAAGAGTCCTCCGAAGGATGACCTTTGACCGGAGGGACTTTTAAAGTGGTGTCGCAATCGCGTAGAGAGGGGAGGACCTCCGAAATATGACCTTCGCCCGAAGGCAGTTTTGCAATCGCGTTGAGAGGGGAGGAACTTCGAAAGTGATTCCAGTGACTGATAATTTGGAAACGACCTTTGAACGGAGTACATTGGAAGAGGCGTCGCAATCGCTGATTGATAACCTTGGAGATGACAGGAGCTTTTAACACACGTCCTTCCTCTCTGCTGGCTGGGAACAAAGTGATCGTTCTTATCAGCGTGACGTAGTTAAAGCGCCCTCTGGCGAAAGTTGGTGAGGTGCTGCCACCTATCGGTATTTTTTTTAAATTTCCAAAATAATTTAATTTTCGACTTGTCAGCGCTGGGGTTTGATCCCGGGCCGTCTGATTAGAAGACTCACGTCTTATCCACTACGCCAGCTGGCTCACGCTTCATAGAATCTTATCGTCGAACTGTTTGTTCTCTGAGAAAGTAAACGGGAGATATATTATTTTCAGGGTTCGTTCGAATCGGTCGGTGCGTTGTGAACATTTTGCTTGGAGTTACGAGCGAGTATTATTAGGGGGTAGCTATATTTGTTACAGAGAATGTATCTAATAAATGGGGTACTTATTAATTTTTCGATATGATAACAATTGTTTTTCTGTGTATTTAAAACACGAATGCATTATTAAGTTACAGACTGAAAATAAAATTGTACATGAACAAGATTCAATCATTTTAAGTGTTATGTAATTTAAAAACATGAATGTAATACTGCATTATACTTAGCTATTTTCAAAAATTGTGTTAAGTGAACAAGATTCAACCATTTTAAGCGTGTGTGTATTTGATATATAGCAGTATATATATTATAAGTGTGGATATGTTTAAAAATAAATCTAATAGTATATATCGATATGATTTTTATAATAATAATAACGAAATGATTTCGAATGTTTAAAAACAAAAATATAATTGTACAGTATTTTACGGATTTCCAGTGAACACACAAATTGCATTAAGTGGATTTTATATAGTGAATAGTGTTCAACCATTTTAAATGCTGTGTACTTAAAAACAAATTTAAACTCATAGTGCAATATAGCTATACTTAGCTATTTTCAAAATTGTATTATGTGAACAAGATTCAACCATTTTAAGAGTGTGCATTTAACACTACAATTTTGACCATTTATAGAATATGTTTGGCTAGGATTAAAATAGATTTTACGATTCTAAATATGAACGGAGTGTTTTAAACTAACATTTTCACGGTATGCAAATATTTGCAATACAAATAATTTGGTGAGCTTAGTTAAAGTTTAAATATATACACATATTTTATATATATTTTTAGGAGACATATATATGTGTATGTTACACATAGCGCTAAAAATAGTTAACATAAAAAATTTGGAACTCACTGAGCGACATCTTCACAGCTTGCTGTCCTAACTGCAAATTAGTTATAACCACTTATTACGCTATTAAAAATGAGCTCACATCTATGACGTCAGCATTTTGAGCTGTTGCCACTTACTTATTTCTAAATGATATATTTCTAATAACCTCCTTGTGCTAACCACTGATTTGTCACACATAAACTGAATAGTGTATGTCATGCATGATTTTAATAATATAGAGCATTGTATATGATTCAACCATTTTTAAAATGATGGGTATAATTTAAATATCGAAGTTTAGAATTTAAAAAGCTAACGAATCGAACATTTTCATAGATGTGTGTGCACACCAAAATTTTAGCATTAAGTTTAAAATAAATAAATAAAATAAAATCCAGCGAATATGATTTGACCATTTTTACAGTAATGGGTGTAATTTTAGTACCATTATAGAATTTAGAAGTGAGTGTACAGTTTCGACTATTTTTACAGGACGCCAACGCATTTTAAAATCTATTGAATGGGAATGGACCATTTTTCACATACATGTACCTAGACTTCAACCCCCAGCATTAAAACCTACTAAACATGAAACGAGTAAGTATTGTGGGAGATTTTATCGCATTAACTTTTAAACATTTAAAATTTTTAAAAATGTCCGAAATAGTTGTATTTCATTGGTAGACATAAATTGTATGGAGTACATTTTTTTTTTTAAATATTTGTTTCGACAGCTTTTAAAATAGATTTCTACGGTCGTACACTACAGTTCTAGAATTTTCTAAAAATGAATCGACTGATTGAACTAGCAATGGTGCTTTTACCGTTACAAATATTTACATGACAATTATTTCGATGAAACCGAGCTTAGTTGAAGCTTCTATGTTTGAATATTTAGAAACATTTTATATACTTTTTATATTCACACTGGAAATAGTTAACAAAATCGGAACTCACGGAGCGGCGTCTTCACTAGCTGCTCTCCAATCTACAAATGAGTGATACACTCTCATTACATTATTAAAAAATAGATCTTATCTATAATGACGTCATCATTTTGACGTGTTGCCACCAGGTAGTTATTCTTTCTTAATTACGCATTTTTTTAATAACTTGCTATTAATCGCCTTATGCTAACCATTTTTTTTAAATTTCATATAAGCAGATATTCCATATACCTTCTAAATTTGAAGATATAGTTTTGAAAAAAAAACATTAGAGATGTATTTTACGTCTGAATTCGTCCAAGTGGAAATCCGACGATTGCAAATGCATGATTGGAACAATACATTTCCATAGACACTGCTAAAATGCGCGCATCTTATTTTGAAAAATCTTCTGTGAGAAAGAATATGCATATGAATACATATTTTGTATAAATACAGATCCCCCCACCACCACACACACTCACAACATGCCAGCCAACAACTCTCACACTGAATACATTCCAAATCGGCTATATAGCTTGTCGCGCTTATCAGTATATTAGATAGTGGCCCAAAGTTCATGTTCGCAAAGAGAGAAAATTGCAATGTTATTGTTTTAAGCAGATCACATATTTAAATGAAAAATTTATCAAATTATACAATACATACAAGGGGTGGAAGATCTTAACATTTCAATATTTTAGAATGGTCAGGCATGCGTTTTTTTTCGTTTAAAATTATCATATTTTAATGAAATATATCAAAAATTGCAGAATATTTTGTGTATGACTATCAAATAAGAGCTAGGTTTTTATTATTACAACAGCGTTTAAGATCATTAAATGACTATATTTTTTTAAAACTGTCTTAAAGAAGAATAGAATATAACTTACTGTTTTTAAGGATATGCGATTGTTAACATTGAATTTAAATGAAAGAGTGACCCTCTGAGACAATTACACTACATTGCAATAACATTAAAAATATGAAAGATATGCAATTAACACCTAAAAAGAAACATGTAATGAGCTTTGATATCTTAATACGAGACATTATTGACATGCACATAGAAATGTCACGATTTTGCGGCTGTAGGTGCATCATAAAACCAGCCTGTTCTTAATGAATGACCACATTTGAATGTACATATTTAACAACACACGGAAAATGACAGAACTAAACTGAGAACTACAACAAAATTTTACACTTATTACAGAATAAATCTCAACTTCGTAGATTTTTAAGAAACTAGAGTGAAATTTTCAACGATTTTTAGAGATTGAAACACAACATTGTTTATGAATCATTATACTTTAGAGAATGGAACATAACTTAGCATTTATTTTGAATGAATAAGGATATTTAAGAATTTTAACATTGAGTATAAATTTTATGATTTAAACTCTGTAAAGTGTAAATATCTTTCGTTATGAAACTCACACTGTAGACATTTGATATGATTCGAATAAATACATTTTTAATTTTTTTATATTTTATTTTAAAAAGCGAGATTAGTAAATCTGTTACACTTGAATGCATAGATACATAACTCATAACCATATAACATTTTTAAATAGTACATGCAAAAAAAATATTTAATGAGCGTAAATAAGGAGTTCAATTGGAAAGATAAAAAAACATTTAATGAATCTATTATTCATAAAATACACATTAACCATTATCTGTTGTACATTCAAACAAATAAGTTAAAATAATTTCCTTATCGCGCATTCATAGTCCTCTGATTTGAAGGACTTGAAAAAATTTCTATCATACCAGTAAAAGACTTCTTCACCACACAACAAATCTTTCTTTGCAATGTTATTAATGTCAAGATTTAGAAGTACTTGTTCAGCCACTCTGTCATACATTTGTAATGAAGTGTAAAGACATTCATGGTAACGTAGATCTTCAATTTCACACAAGATAAGATATGAAGTGATTAGAACGTGTAATTTTTAATGAATCCTACAACATTAGATAGTGCTAAATGCAATTGTTATCTACATGAAAAAATTTCTACATTATTTTATTCATCTTCGAAATCATAGAATGAAAATATGTACCAAACTTAAAATATGTTCCTAATTTTAAATCACATTAACGTTAAATAATTAGAAAAATTTTGTATATTTTTATAACTTTAGGAGATATGTATCGCGCGGAATATACAAGAATAGCTAGCAAAAACACGAAAATAACTTAGAGTATGAGGACTTCATTAGCCGACATCCAAACTAGAAATGAACGATATACACACTAATTACAACACTAAGATGATAGCTTATCAATTCTTATCTAAGATTTCACATAAAATGACGTCATCGCTCCAAAGTTCACAAGATGACGTCATTGGTCCAAGGTTCACAAGATGACGTCATTGGTACAGGGTTCACAAGATGGCCGTAATTTTTTTTATTACTCCCTATTTTGAATTACTTCTTAATTTTAAATCACTTATTCATAATTATAAAAAAGAGGCAAACTTCCTCCCCAAAGAGGCAAACTCCCTCCCAAAACAGGAACCCACCTCCATGAGTCACCTGCACCGCACTGCACCGCCTCCTCCGTTAGCTGCAGAACCGGCAATTTATAACTACTATTGTAACTAGAGCTAAAACACAAAAATATATAAAAAACTAAACATGAATTCAAAAATATACCTAGGTGCACCTATTGGTATCCTGAAGTACTATGTACCAAATTTGATGACCGTACGGTGCTTAAGTGTACCGCTACAGACCACACACAGACATCTTCATATACTATGTAAGAGGATTGAAGTAGCAAAGTTTTGAAGCTGTTAAGTATTAGAAAAAAATTGTTGAACGGATGCGGATGTGGTGGAAGACAGACCGTTTGTGGATTCAAGTTGCATCCCTGGGTCTTGATTATTTAATATCAATAATCTCAGCAATTATTCAACAAAAGTTTTCTATGAACAGGAAATTTTGGAAAGAGCCTTAATATGGTGGCAAGTACATTTCATTTCGTACGAAAATTATAAACATTTTTATTTATTTTGCACATTTATTCCGTACAGACATAAAAACTTCCGGAAAAGCCAGAGGTGACAGCTCCAGAAACGGAAGTGAAAGTGCTTAGTGAACGCCCATCCCACCCCCTCCAAAATTCGCTGCTGACTCCATATAGGTCATCATACAAGCTCTGTATTAAGCATATTCTCAGAGACTGATGTCGCAAGGAAAATGTAATTTTTTTAAATCCGAAATGACATCCCTGGAATCGGCAGTGGAAATCTTTAGTGAGACATTAACCGGCACCCAAATGTGATGCTAAGTCCATATTAGTCATCATCTAATCTCTGTCTAAAATTGATCCTGAAAAAAATCTCTGTCTAAAGTCGATCCTGACGATTCACTGAAATTTTTGAAGCGGAAGTGAAATTTCGTAGTGAATTTCCTCACTTTCTACAAATTATAATGCTGAATACAAGTGAATTATCATCTATGAACAATTTATAGACAATCTTATACACGTTTCAAGGAATATGAAAAGTTTTAAAGTTGAAATTGAAAAAGAGAATCGGAAGTCAAAATCCTTAGAGAACACCTTTTTTCCGCAATTATTGGGTGCTAAATCCATATCAGCCATTATCTAAGCTCTATATGTAGCATATCATGAGAAACAGGTGCTTTAGAAAAATTTCGAAAAAAAATATTCGGATAGTAAAATTTTTGTCCCCAATAATTACTCAACGTAATTTTACCAAATTATTATGTTAAGTTAAACTAAATCTTAAACTATATTTAACGAATTTATATTATGTCAGAAATGTTCAAAAACTTCATTTCTAATTAACGACAGTAAAGAAGACGTTCATGCATGCGAGTTTAATATGTCAAACGTTTTAACTAACATCTGTTTATATGATATGCATTTTTACTCTTACAGTTTTTTAACAAACCACTTCATGAATAAATGCATTTTAAACGAATGCTAATGAGACAGTATTTTCTTAAAGTGATCATTTATCAAATTCGTTGCTCGGAATTAAAAATACGAAAGTTTATTCATTGGATAATTATCAGACTTAATTATAATTATTTTTTGCATTATATTATAAGTAAAATTGTCTTACTAGTTTTGTTAAGGTTTAATCTATTTTTCTTATCTAAACTTTTTTGCACATGTGAGTTGCAGATCTTAAGAAACTAGCTATGAATATAATAAATTTAGGGAAGTTTGTGGGTAAATCAAAGGAACTCTATGGGTGATAAGTTGTTGTCTGTCTGTCCAATTAATGCTAAAGTAGTCAAATTTGGCATGAGGAAGTCTAACAGATCAAGTCCTATTAACTAGAAAATTATAAGTATCAACAATAACATTCAGAAGGTGGGCAAAAGAGGAGTTAATAATATATATATATATATATATATATATATATATATATATATATATATATATATATATATATATATATATATATATATATATATATATATATATATATATATATACCGTAGCAAACTTAAAAAATTAAAGATACTTTGCAAATATACAAATGTAAAAAAAGAGTAAATAGGAATGACAATGAGCCAACGGCTGTACCGTGCTGAAAACACCGGTTCCCGTTAGATAACCGAAGTTAAGCAGCATCGGGCTCGGTTAGTACTTGGGTGGGTGACCACCTGGGAACACCGCGTACTGTTGGCTCATTTCAGTCGACGTGGTGGCCGAACGGTCAAGGCGAGCGTTTCCAGTGATTGATCGGCCGCCACGTTGTGGGTTCGAGTCCCACGTAAGACATGGAAATTTGCGTTGTTCGGCGCAATGTGTTCCCACCCCCACTGGTGCGCTGGGGCAACGTCTTTGACGGCTAAGAGGTTCACTGTTCTGGGCGATGTATAGGCAAAGATGAAAGAGTCAATGCCTGGCCATTGGAAAAAAAAAGGAATGACAATGCAAAATTCATTTCATTTATTACGCAAATGCAGCTAATAAATAAAATGATTTAAATAATAAAAATGTTTGAAGGTCCAGTGAAGGAAAGTGAGAATCTGTAAACAGACGAAATCCAAATACAAACGATATACACGTGGACAAGGCCTAAGCCTAAATCAGGATTTTTTCACTTCTTCAATACTCATTTTCAAGTCCAAGTGTCTTGTAGAAGCAAACACAAAAATGTGTGTTTCGGAAGAAATAGATAGAATATATCTATAAACTATTTCTACTTGGACAATAGTTTATAGATATAATAGTTTGTAGATAGTAGAAATAGTTTATAGATATAATCTATCTATTTCTTCAGAAACATACATTTTTGTGTTTGCTTCTAAAAGACACTTGGACTTGAAAAAAGTTTTGAAGAAGTGAACAAATCCTGATTTAGGCTTAGAGCTTATCCACGTGTATAGCGTTTGTGCTTGGATTTCGTCTGTTTTTCTTTTATCGATTCCATACCATTGTTTTGTTTTTTGATGATTTTCTTTGACTTGATAATTTGAATTTTTTTTTTCCATTTACTTGAAGATTGGCTGATTTATACTTTTGTTTTGTAAGCTTGTTAGAATGTTAGTTTTGATGATAAGATATATAATTAAACAAATTGAAAAATGAGATTGATATTTTAAAGTTGATAAAAAAGGACAGATAATAATTTCAGAATTTAACAATATATACAGATTACTGTATGAATGTTTTTGATGTCAATAACATCTATGGCTGCTGTTTCGGGGGCTGAAAAAAAACCGGACATTACAAAAAATGTAGACACTTTGAACGCTTACCATCGAAACTAAAAGATAAAAATGTAAATGTGTTTACTTGCTTTGTCAGAAATAGGGTCCAGATTATGAATATATGAAAATAATTTCAATATTTTAGTGTTCTGAACTTATTTTTCGTAAAAATATAAAAAAGTAGCTCTCTAATTTTCACTCGAAATATATAAAGAAATATGAAATATGGATATAAATAGGAAACGACAAAAATGTCTACTAAAAATTTAGTATTATAATCTATACTTATTATTTTAAAAATATCTTATAGTTTTCGGGTAATCGCCTTGTCAAGTTGAAGAAGTAATGAAATTCTTCTTTTGTTTGTAATGCTTATATCTTAAAAACGAAAAGTGAAAGCTATAAACAATAAGCAATAATGTCTAAGTCTTTAAAACTCTGAGTGTATATAATTAAATTTGGGATCAATTTCTTTTTTTTATAGATATTACACAAGTTGAATGCCATTTTACAAAATGTCAATCACGCAAAACTATTTTGGCTCAATCGCTCTGCAGCCACCACCGATTATAATCGTTATATTGACAATAATTTTCGTTTTGTATATATATTTCACTTTTATCATTATATGTATCAGTATTAGTATTTTTTGATTAATAAATTTATATTTACAATTTAATCACAGAACAGTTTTGCTATTAAACTTAATGAAATTCAATTATAATATATGTAGTGCATAATAAATATTTTTTTATGTACTGATCATTTAAAATCTTTAAAGCAGCATATGTTTTTTTTTATATTTTTAGCAGAATGTATCGTTAGTAAATTTGTCGATACCTTGTTTTTATAAAAAAGTTTAATGAGACACATTTTATTAGAATAATCATTTATCATCTTTGTTACTCTGAAATGAAAAATGCAAACACTTCCGTAAGTGCTGTTTATTAAATTCTGTTCGAAATATTTCTCAAAAGAAATCATTAATTAAATTTCACATCAGTGTTACTATTAAATTTCATAACTTGCTCTTACCATTTTTATCTTAATAAGTAATATTGACATATCATTATTTTTAAAGCCAATATTCAAAAGCTAATGTATAGAAGGATTTTTCCCAACGTATTCAATAAAATAGAATTTGGAATTAATACAGATCGTGACTTTTGCGCTGTATCACTAAGTAAAGAAATCATAACGTAAATGAATAATAAACAAAATAAAAGACAATTGTTTCCAACTAAATGTTAATATACAAAATCGGTGGTGCCGTCTGGTGTGACAAAAATAAAGTAAAATGAGAAGCTGTCATGATAGTCTGATTAAAAGACGGGATAGAGAAGCTGATAAATAATTAAATTACAAAACATAAGAAAAAAAAATAAAAAATAATATAATCGTAGTTTTACAGTATCTCTTTTTGCATCCATTATTAATTATGTTCATTGCCTTTCTTGTCTCATTTATCTTGCTCATTGTATTTTTACTTTCCTTATATACATAATGCATAAGGAAAGTATTGTGACGGGGTCGAAAATTCGAATTCGAGTTTTCGACGGGAGAGAACGTTTCAAGCATCCCTGATCACGAATCAAACATTTTTGAAGTGATGTCTGTGTGTGTGTGTGTGTGAAAGTGTGTGTGTGTGTGAAAGTGTGTGTATGTGTGTGTGCGTGTGTGTCATGAGTCTGTGGAGACGATAACTGACGAACGAATGGACCGATTCGAACGAAATTTTGTACAAAAATCACAATCCGTAAACACTTGAAGCCTATTGTTTTTATACGCAATCGAATGTTCAGAATCTCCCTAAATTTTCGAGTGAAATTTTGAAAAAATCGTCAAAAAATCAAAACCGCTAATAACGTTACGCAAATAGACATTTCTTATGTAATGTTTCATTAGAAAACGATTGACATAAATTTTAGAACGCTAACACGAACCATTCTCGAGATATTGCACATTTTTCAGAAAAATTATCAAAAAGTTATATAAAATAAAAAATAAAATCCTTATGAGAAACATGTCCTCTTTTCATATGTAATACCATGCGATAAATTGGGTGACATCATTCTCGTGGATCTAGCTCGTTCCATTCATGAAAAAAGATACGTTGAGTAATACTTTTGTATTTGAACGCTAATAGTCATTTACTGCTGTAAGAATAACTTATTTCTCCGTCCATAACGCTTGGCGAGATTTTGGCGACGAATTTGGCGGAATGTCGCCAACTTAGCGACATTTTTAATTGTTGCCAAATTAACGAAAATCTCGCCATGTTGATAAATATGTTGTTAAATCAATGAAAATGACGACTAATTGAAGAAAATTCAATACCTTGGAAAGAATATAAATATCTACTATACGAATAACATTTTTTAAACTGTAAAAGTAGTAAATTCATTGCATTATATAAGGAAAGTCATGTGTTGCCCACATCAGATTTTTTCTTATACACTTCAACATATTTAAGAAACCATTCTATAACTTTTTTTTCTAATGGCCAGGCAATTGACTATTTCATCATTCGCCTATACACCGGCCAGGACCGTGAACCTTTTAGCCGTCATATGACGTTGCCCCAGCGCACCAGTGGGGGGGTAGGATCACACCGCTCCCAACGACACAATATCCATGCCTGAAGAAGAGACTCGAACCCACAACCCGGCGGCAGAACGATCGCAAGGAAACGCTTGCCTTGACCGTTCGGCCACCGCGTCGGCTTCTATAATAATACGCCGTCTCTAATTTGCTCATATCGCGGAATGACAATATTTTGACAGGATATCCTGCCTTAATTTTTATAAACTGTTGAAAAAATATCATATCCCAGTAAGAAATCCATCTATAGATACGTGGCTGATTAAACACCTTTCTGCTTATTTAAGTACCGAGGCGAAATCATTTAATTCTATAACTGGCGTGAAACTCGGATTCTTCTCATTTTACTTCAAAATAATCTTCTAATCAGTACTGCAATTTTTCTGCTGTTTTATACAAGATATTACATTGTTGGTACTTTTCCATTAGCTGGTTACCAGATAAAAACCGCCAAATAACAGAGATAACTCATCCAAACTAACAAATTTTACAGTGTTTATCTTTTGACATGTATAGCAACCCTAAAACATTGAATTTTTCCAAAAAAATAGAATTCTTCATAAAGAAACACGATGTTTAAATGATCATCTGATGAGGTTATACACCAGTGATTGAACACCAAGATGGTTATGAAGTTGCATGCAAAACACAAATTTATTTTCAGCAACTGTAAACGAAATTTACAATTTAATGCCTGCTATATAAATTGATCTTTTTTTATTGCATATAAAAATTAAAGTCCACCAGGGTGAACATTTAAGCTTATCGATGGCTACGTCAACTTTAAAGCTCGAAGGTTTTGGTCTGGTACCCAGCTAACGGAAAAGTACCACATTGTTTTCTATTTAAATATCCTTGGATTCATTCAGTTATTTCTATATAAATCGCCGTTTCAATGAAATTTCAAATTTTTATATTACTGCCAAAACCCGAGTTGCTACTTGCGGCGCTACGCATTTAATTTAGACTTCGTCGAAATTCGCAGTCACGACTTGTTATCGGCAAGAAGTTACCATTTGTTCGATCTGCTTGCTCCCATAATGAAATAGTCATGATTCATTTTTAAAAGCGTGATAGAGGCTTTGAAAGCAATTCAAAGTGAATGCTAGCTTGGTAAAGGATTATTTTTGATACTCTGACATATAGAAGAGGTCGTGAGTTAGACTACCGTGTAAAACACTTCATCCAGATATTTAACACAAGAAAGATCAATCATGCATAAAGCATTGATTATGAAACGCTTTCCAACTGAAATGCACTTTTATTTAAACATCTCAAAAATGCGATATATTCAGCGCTGATATATTTTAAATTATCCCAGTACTAGAATAATTTAATATATTTGAAAACTTAAAACTTCATTGAAAAAAATGGACTTTATTCAAATGACAACATCGAAATATAAATCGTCTGGTTCTCTGTTGTTGTTGTTGAGACCCAGACCGTCCGACCTACCAGAAAGGTGTAAGGTAAGTCTGGTTCTCTGTGGAAAAGCAGAGAATATTTCATCCATATTACTTTTATACTGATATAAATAATTTTGCGTGAAAAAAAAATTCCGCAATTCTTATATAACTCATTTTGCAATCACTTGTTTACAGTCTGCATCCATTAAAATTAGGCTTCGTTGTAGAAATATTGAAAGTTTGATGATCATTTAAACTAAAAAATATTGTGATTGTGTTGGCACAGAATATAAATGCGCAGAGAATACGCAAAAATAAAGCGGTTTGAGAAATAGCATTGCTTCGTGTATCGACGATTTTGCAGTTATGAAAGTGATCTGAAACCTGACATGTCGTAAGTATGCCTGTATCCCGATCTAGTCACCATTCGCATTGTTAATTTGCTACGATTGCATTGTAAACCATTGTGAAATGGTTGTCGATGCCATTGTAAAACCGTTTCTTAGTTTAGAACCAAACCACCGCTCTTCGGCTGATCAGACATTGTTTTATCTATTGAACAATTGAGACGATTAGCTTCCTTTCATTATCTGAAGAGTACCTAACACTCATTTGATTTATGCTCCACGTTAATTACTAGTGAATGCAATTTTAGTTACATAAACAGAATGATTAAAAAAAGATAGGCCAAACTTTGCGAGGTGATAGTACACACCATACTAATAATTTTTCTTCATAGTTTACCTGGTTGGAAATGAAACGTAAAGGCGCCAGTGGGCGTTTAATGCTGAAACCGATGAGGTGGGGCGAAAACACAAGAATGACTTAGAAGTTATACAATAACATTTAATGAACAATAATTACTGTAATGGTTCAAAAGAGCGACGGCCAAACTATATGTACATCTCGCAGCGGAGATGGGGGATTGTCGAACTCTCTGGAACTGACCAGTCATGTCGCGCACTTCGCCAGTTGCCGAAAGTCTGATGACGAGTTCCTCTTCAGATTCAAGGGGAGCGTCAGGGACGACACTCTTGGGATATCCCCATAAAAAACGATCAAGACACGACAGGTCGGGAGACCGTAGAAGCCAAGCTATGGGATGACATCACCAAATAAATCGGCCCGAAAAAGTGACGCCCAGATAGTTCCTTACCTCTTGCCGAGTTACGAAAATTTGAATAAGGGCTCTTCTTCTTCCCCAGATGAAATTTGCCAAACTAAATGTACATTTCACAGCGGAGATGGGGGATTGTCGAACTCTCTGAAACTGACCAGGCATGTCGCGCACTTCAGCAGTTGCCGAAAGTCTGATGACGAGTTCCTCTTCAGATTCAAGGGGAGCGTCTGATACGACACTCTTGAGATATCCCCATAAAAAACGATCAAGACACGACAGGTCGGGAGACCGTAGAAACCAATTTATGGGACGACATCACCCAATTGATCGGCAAGGAAAAGTGACGCCCAGATAGTTCCTTACCTCTCGCCCGGTTATAAAAATTTACATAAGGGGTCTTCTTCTTCCCCAGATGAAATGCGTATAAGTGGTTTTCTTCTTTAATCAGAAAATAACAACCAGAATGAAGCATTTAATTTTGAGGAGTGGCCGCTTCCCAACGAGTAAGCGCCCTGTAACGCCCTTACTTTCCATTTCCGACCCGATAAACTATGACAAAAAATGCTTGGTTTGATGTGTACTACCGCCTCATAAAGTTTGACCCGTTTTTTTTTTAAATCATCCTGTACACTACATTTGAAATAGATAAAATAGCAATAAATAAAACTGCTGCGTGTGCAAATATAACATTCTAATATTATTAATTTTATTAATTTTATGCTGCTTTGAGGTTATTTTATTTTAATTTCATTTTCTTTAATACTTCCTCCAAGAAAGCAAGCATACGCAAAATTAGGTTAGTACAGTTATTTTAATGACGTTATGGGCGTATTTCTCAAGTCAAGAACAGCGTGACCTTAACAACAACTAAGAAACAACTGACAAATTCATTTAGCAGCTGCATCATAGCATTAGGTTGGACTTAGGATGCTTAGTTAATAACCTGAGGAAGGGGGTTCCAAGCATATTCAAAAGAATTGTACCCACCAACTTTTTCTTATACCTTCTTTCTTCAAGGACATTTTAGAAAGTTATAAACCAATAATGTTATAAACCGAGTATTAGAAATTCATTTGGAAATAATTGATATATAAAGTACTTCAGTTCTAATTTTATTAATATGCTTATTGTCTCATTATTTTTTATAAAACAATTGTCGATCATACTGTGAGACTGTAAATTAAGCTTCTTAGTGGAATATGATCTTTACCCCTTAGTCATATCATACGTTTTATCAAAATATGCTATTTCACTATGCAGTAATACTGAATCAAGAATTGATAAATGACTATCATTAGACACGTAATACGGTCTTTATTTTAATGAACTGTCGTTAGATGTAGATTTAGTTTGTAATGATAACTGCAGTGAAATGACGATTAACCGTATTTCTAATAATATTTAGCTCTCGATGAAGGGAATCTAAAATGGCATCAGATCAAATTGACCTCAACGTGGAGACTGTCTCAATGAAGTGCCAACAGAAATTCTTGGCATGGAAATGTTAAGAATTCTAGGAAAGTTAAGTCTGAATTTTAGAGAAAATATTGTTGTAGTACAAGAGTGCAAATTATGGATATAAGCTATTTAGATATTTAGACTATTTAACCAGTTGCGTATACGGCAGCTGGTTTTCACTTTCCATGTGATATACAGAGTACACAAAGTGAAAGTATTGTGATGAGGATCAAGCAGTACGATAATTTATTTTTTAATTTAAAAATGAATGAAATAACTCACAGATCGATCACATAGGCCCTTTTTGAGTTATGTGTTTCTGGTCTAAAACTGAGAAAACCTAAAGAAACTTAACTATGTCTACTGACATCAAATGACTGAATGCAGTATGTGATTATATCAAGAAATAAATTAGCACTTTACTTTAAAAGTTATAATGAACTGTTTCTAAAGTATTACAAGTTTTACTTTTTCACAGGGAGAAATGTATCTCCAAATAATGAAGTGATATAAAAACAATAATTGGCTACAACAGTTACCCTATTAGCACATTGTTGACCGGTCACAAATTAACTTGCGTTTTCATGCCCGAACGTTGTCAACCGGTACGAATTAACTCGTTTTCATGTCCAAACGTTGGTGACCGGTCACGCCTTAACTCGTGTTTTCACGCCGCAAGTAATAGTTTATCAGAATACAGTTATGGATTTGTTATTAGATCGCCAAAACGGCAAAAAAGAAATGTAATAGAATCTTACAGTGAAAGTGATTTTTAAGAAGAGCGGATTGAAAATGCTATTACACCAAACTTGGGGTATTATTCAAATATTTCGAGTGTAACTGTCGAACTTATTGCTGAACCGAGTATCAGTGAAGTAACGGATTTAATTTTTGACAATGATTTTTTTTATTTAGTAGTTTCTCAAACTAATTTATACCACTACCAAATTAACCAATTTTATAAAATATATGCTAAAACATTGCCGTGGGTGTTGAAGCCCCAGACCTTCCGACTCACCCTAGGACTTGAGCAACCATTTGTGTGGCCGCAACACATTACCATGGGTGGAAGTTATCACTAACAATATGAAGAAGTTTCTCGGATTATTGATATTGATGGGACAAACTAAAAAATCACATTGGACACATTACTATGGTCAACGGACCCTTTGGTTGAAGCACCAATATTTCCTAAAACTATAAGCAGAATGAGGTTCGAGCAAATCTTTACATTTTCCCATCTTAGTGATAATGCACAAAATACATCTAGTGGAAACAGTCTTTGTAAAATTAGACATCTATTGGTTTACATTATTTCACAATTTTTATCTCTGTATATACCTAAACAGGAATTACCTCTAGATGAAGCAATGATACCATATAGAAGACGTATTAGTTTTAGAACGTATAATCCGGCAAAGATAACGAAATATGGGTTTTTAGTGAGAATATTTTGTAAAAGTGAATCTGGCTACATTTGGAACTTCGAGATCTATTCAGGTGAAGGAGAAAAGCTACAAGAAACTATATTATCTGTCATAGAGCCATATCTTGGTTATTGGCACCATGTATATCAAGATAATTATTATAACAGCGTTTCTACAGCTGACATATTATTAGAAAAGGAAACGCTTGTCTGTGGTACCATACAGGAGAACCGTGGATTTCCAAAGGTAGTAATAAAAAAGTCAAAGTACGTAGAAAGTCATACGTATTTGGCCTGTATTAGTTTTCTTGCAATTCATATATACAAAGTAGGATTGTAATCATTTTTAATTTATTCGAAATAGATTGATTGAGCAAACAACCCATTTTATTCAATATTAATATAAACTGTTTCCGCAAATGTTGGAGACTGTATTGACATCAATTCTTGTGTTCAATATACAGGGTGATTATAATTAAAGTGCCCGGTTTGAAAATGGTCTCAAATAAAAAGCACTGGTCAGAATGATTTGAAATTTTGCGTAAACACTCGTGGAGCAATGGGATTTTGTTTGGTGAAGAAAAAAAACAGTGGTTCAAAAAGTCGCCGCTAGGAGAATAATTGGCGCTTTACTACACTAGAATCCAATACAAAAGTAATAAACGTTGACTTACTCATTGGCTAATAACGTAATAAATGTTCAATATGCTGTCCTTAGAATACTGAATTAAAAGGCAATCTTTCATCATCGTATGCATGCAAGTAATGAAAAAAAAATTCATCCATTGAAACAATGTTAAATTTTAAGTAAACGTAAGCCGTATCTTCTTTCACAAAAAGTGGATTTAACTTTATTTGCATAATTGCTCTTCAAATGCTGCTGCATATTTGCATAAGACAGTGACGTTGCAATAAACGTTTGCTATAAAAAAAGGAAGAGCGGAACTTGTTTCTCATAACTTAATGAAAAATCTGTATTGTTCTGTTGCAATGACTCTATCATTAAAAGATCGTGCTCTTCTTGTCAAATTGCTTTATGAGAATAAGAGCTATTTAGTAGCTCTTAGAAGGTTCAGAACGTTGAAAAAGTTAAAATCTGGTCCTCTGGGGTTCAGAATGCGAAGGACAGCATATGAACATTTATTACGTCATTAACCAATGAGTAAGTCAACGTTTATTACTTTTGTATTATATTTTAGTGTAGTAAAGCGCCAATTATTCTCCTAGCGGCGACTTTTTGAACTACTGTTCTTCACCAAACAAAATTCCATTGCTCCACGAGTGTTCACGCAAAATTTCAAATCATTCTAACAGGTGCTTTTTATTTGAGACCATTTTCAAACTGGGAACATTAAATATAATCACCCTGTATATAATCCAAATCTTTTATGTAGCCATATATTATGAGGCTTTATAAACTTCATTCCTGCTTATTAATATAAATAGTTTCAAAGATCGCATTCCTTTTATATAAGCTTTAATCTACGTCTTTATATAAAATAATTATACATATGCATTAAAAACATATTTTAAATTTGTTTTTTTTAGTTCGGAAAGTTACATCGCAATGAGGGATAAATGGAATATTAAAACAAAATTTCATTTTCTATAAAATTGGGACTTTTATGCAAACATTTCTCTCACCAGGTACGAAGTCATATAACAATATCGAACATACTTTACAATTTAATGGAGTCAAAATATAAAAATGTATTTAGAAGAAATTATGAATGCTTTCTATTAAATATAAACTTGCATGTTCTCTTCGGGTGGACTTTATGAACACCTGGTATTTAGTCTCTAATTAGCACTTACGAAGAAATGGCTATCATTAAGCCAGTAATTCGGACCTTACTTTAATGCAATGTCATTATATTTCGGTCCAGTTTCTAATGAGCACTGTGGCGACTAGGTGATTAAATAAAATTTCTGCCCCATCTTCGTTCTTCATGTTGGGTATCTGAAACGGATTGAAAGTAAACGCATCTAGATGTAGAAAGTGCTAATTTAATTTAAGGGATTCATTAAGAAAACAAGAAAGATCAATCATGCTTAAAGCATTGATTATGAAACACTTTCCAACTTCAATGCAATTTTATTTAAAAAAGTCGAAAATGCAATACATTCCTCGGTAATATTTTAAAACTTATCACGATACTACATTGATTTATTATATTTGAAAACTTAAACCTTCATTGAAAAAAATGAACTTCATTCAAAAGACGGCATTGAAATATAAATTGCGTGGTTTAAATATCTCTAAAATGCAATACATTCCACGGTAATATTTTTAAATCTATCATAATACTACGATAATTTATTATATTTGAAAACTTCATCGAAAACAACTGAAATTAATTCAAATGACGTCATAGAAAAAATAACACGCCTGGATCTCTCTATAAAAGCAGGATTTCATTCATAACTTTCTCCATTTCATTCATCACAATACTATAATAATTTATTTTAATTAAAAATTAAGACCATGGAGCTACAATTCATAAACTTTATGCTTAAAACTTCATCGAAAAATATCGTCCTTCTGTTTATAAAATCAATTAATATTTCATTCATGTCAGCCATGCAGACTCCATGGACTGAATTATTTTGTGTTAAAGAAATACAGTAATTCTAATACAACTCATTCTACATATTTTGCTGTTCACATTTTACATAGGTGAAAAATAGGCTTAATTGTAGAAATAATCAAATTTGAATGAGAATTTAAACTCAAATATATTGTCATTGTGTTGTTTTAGTATGTAGATGCACAGAATTTAAGCAGAAATAAAGTAGTTTTAGGATGGATACAACACTCAATATGAATTAAAAAGAACTTTAAAAAATCACGAATTTGAAACAAGATGGATGCCATATCTCATTTTGAAGTGGGTCATGTGATCGTTTCATATCATGGTCACGTGATCGTTTCATATAAGATGTGTAATTATTATTTTAATTTTTATTTAAAAAACTACTGAATATATTTATCTGATTTTTTTTATATATTTTATGGAACAATTTGACTATTACCTAAAATTTTCGAAGCAATTTGTGAATTTTAAATCCGCTTAAAAAATGTTAGAAAAATTAGGTCCCATAGGGCTCAATGTATTTCATTTTTTCAACCCGGGTTCAATCCAAAACTAATTGTGTGATATTATTCATTTATATTCCCATAGGTCCTACAGACCGTCTGAACAACATACTAAAATTTCATTTTGATTAAGTCATTTTTACGGCACTTATCGTGCTAACGGACAGACAGACAGACAGACAGACAGACAGAATGAACAAAGTTATAAACACTTTTCAACTTTGTTGTAAAGTGATAAAAAGAAGAAAAAACTACTTTTGATAGAAACTACCTTTGGTAGTTTCCATACTTCAGACATATGAATTAAAAGTAACGTATAAAATCACAAATAACAGTATAATGCAGCATACAGCTGTTTCGATTATACGCTGGACAGTCTTGTCAAAATAATCCTGCTGAGTTTTGACGCACGTCAATCTTGTGTGTTACTTATCGTTTCAGATTGGCTGGTCTGTTCTTCGTGCTGCCTTCTGATTGGCTCTCTCTGAATCCAGGTCTTAGGTATATTATACACCTGTCTCTGTCTTTGCAAAATTGATGATATCAATTATAAAAAGCCAAATTCACTTTACAAAATAATTTTCAAGAACCCCCACTAGAACATAATTTATTATCTTAAAATTTCATTATTAGTTTTAACGTCATTAAACTAAACCAAACTTTGTTAACTCCACGGGGTTGAGGGAGCGGTAGCCCAGTGGTTAGCGTGCAGGAATTGCATTCGATAGGCCCGGGTTCGATTCCCGCCACTGCCAAAACTGCCGCCATGTTCACGCGGAGTACGATTATGTTAAACATGTGAGTCTGTATGTCCTTCCCAGAGATTGGTGGTAGGGGAAGGAGAGTACGGTCCCAGTGGATGCCCCCCCCCCCACTGGGTTCCGGTTAAAATTGGGTGACACTTCCTGGCTGTCCAAATAGCTACCTTACACTTTTCTGGTAGGTCACGCCAGCGAGTTTGCCCCGGTCAGAATTTACAAGGGTAGCGAACAGGCTGATCGCCAAAGTCGGTAGTCTACAATAAATAAAAGTAATTGTAGTTGCAAAAAGAAAAACATTCCTTTGCCAAGTAAAGAAACAAAAATTAAATACTATTAAATCACGTTTTCTTTTGATCTAAGATAGATTTTAGCTTAATAATCATAAGTTATAATAATAAAAGGAAGAATATGTATGTATGTCTGTTTTTCCGCGAAGCCGTGGGATATCTTCGGCACTTACAGGTCTGAGATTTTTCGGACAGTACCATCCCTACCTATTTTTAATTTTTAATGAGATGTTCATAAATTAAAAATAATTTTCAATGTGTTAAGCTTGCTATTGCATCGGATATGAATAAGCATTGTTGTACAAAAGTAAGTTAAAACAGAATCCGATATTCAACTTCACTTTTTTGCATCGGATATGTACTATTGTTTTCTGAAAGTTGGAATATAGTCCAATAATCTGCCTCATCTTATTGCATGAGATCTGAATTACCGATGTTGTACGAAAGTTAAAAGATAGTTCAATATTCAGCTTCACTTTATTGCATCGGATATGAATAACCATTATTGTATGAAATTTAAAAAATACTCTAAAAAAGACTTCACTTTCCTACTATTGTTTTAATTTATTTACTTGCGTTTTAAATCTTTTAATTCATCACAAAGATTAGGGCCAAATGTCTCCTCAACAGATAAATTTTACGCATTTCAATAATTTGATCTTATCTCAGCTTCTAATTATGATAGTGCCTGGATTTAAAGATAATACTTTTTAGCTTGAGCTAACAAAGGCCTCATATTCGGATTGTATGAGTCCTGCGCAGCTATGAAGGGCATATATAGGGCATACATTTAAGACATATATTGCTGCAGCTATTTAGGGCATATACACTGCTGACCATCCAAAATGCAACACCATGAAAAACAAGAGATATCAAAGCCAAATTTATTGGACAAAGAACATAAAGTACAAAGATGAATTGATTGAAATACAGCACCATTCGACTTGCGGAACACGAAGAAATCAGTATTTTGTGCAGCCGCCATGGCTGACAATAACTGCTGCTACACGCCTAGGCATAGAAAGAAAGAGACATTGGATGTGTTTTGGGGGTATTTCAGTCCGTACTGCTTCCACACGTTGCCAAACTTCATCTGTCGTAGCAGCTGGTGGTATTTGCTGGGCCAGTCGCTTGCCAATCATCGACCAGACGTGTTCAATGGGCGACAGATCTGGAGAACGGGCGGACCAAGGGAGCAGTGGAACTTGGTGGGCACTGAAGAAATGCTGAACGATATGTGCCACATGTGGTCTCGTATTGTCCTGTTGAAACTTGGCTGCAGGTAAGTCTTGAAGGTAAGGTAAGACGACAGGCTCCAAAACTTCAGAAATGTAGCGGTGACTGTTGAGTGTACCGGTAATGCGTATTAGGGGGGGTGCGAGAGTAAACTCCAATGCCACCCCAAACCATAACGCCAGGTGAAGGACCGGTATGACGATGCATAATGCAAGAGTTAGGCGCACATGATTTGCATATGAGCTAAAATTCTAATCATTTGTATTTCCTATCGAGGTCTACGTATGGTGCGAAAATATCTCACGAACGAATGGAGCGATTCGAAAAAAAGTTGGCACAAAAATTGCAATCCGTGAACACTGGAAACATATTGTTTTTAAACGCAATCGAATGTTGAGAATCCACTAACTTCTCGAATGAAATTAAAAAAAAAAATCAGCAAACAATCAAAACCTTTATTAAAGTTACCCAAATAGTATTTTCTTATGAAATTTTTCATTAGAAAACGATTGACATAAATTTTAAAAGGTTAGCATGAACCGTTCTCTAGATATTGCATATTTTTCAAAAACATTTATAAAAAATCGCATAAAATAAAAAATATATTAAGTTTTGTGAAATATATTCACTTTTTATATGTAATATCATACGATTATCACTCTCGTATATCTAGCATCACTCTCGTATATCTAGCTCGTTACATTCACGAGGAAAGATATCTTGGGCAATACATTTTTATTTGAACGCCAAATATCATTTATCTGCTATAAGAATAACTTTTTTCTCCGTCCATAACGACTGGCGAGATTTTGGCTACGAATGTAGCAGAAATTCGCCAATTTAGAGACTTTTCTAAAGGTTACCAAATTAACGAAAATATCGCCAAATTGATAAAAATGACTCTAATCACTGAAACTGACGCATAATTGATGAAAATTCAATATTTTGGAAAGAATGTAAGAATCTGCTATAAGAAAACCTATTTTTGTCCGTCAGTAATATTTGGCAAAATTTTGGTGACGAATTTGTCAGAATATCTCCAACTTGCTGACTATTTTAATATTTCCAAATTGACGAAAATTTTACTAAAATGATAGAAGTTCGCCAAATTGCTGAAACCGACGCTAAATCAATAAAATGGCAGCGAATTAATGAAAGTTCAATATCTTGGAAAGCACATAAGAGTAGACTATAAGAATAACCCATTTCTCTGTCCATCCGAAACGCTTGGCGAGAAATTTATTGTCGGAAAGTGACGTGAAATTTAGTGTCGGGAGCAAGACTTGACGACAATTTTAAATGTTGCCAAAGTGTCAAAAATGTCTCCAAAAAGATAAAAATGAATCCCAATGGAAAGTAATGTTACGCAAATTCTGATTTCCGTCATATGTCGTCTCTCCGATTGTCTGTAACATTTGGTGATGCATTTGGCGAACTTAGTGAATAGTCTAGCAAAATATCGCCAACTTTGCGATATTTCGCCCCAGATTGACGACAATATCGTCAAAATTGCAAAAATGAGTTTAAAATTAATGAAAATTACGTCTAAAGGATGTATTAATTATTGAAATATTTTAATATATGGACTATATTGATTATTGAGGAAGCTATCAATATTGAAAATTGTTTCTTTAGAGTTGCGCGAAATATAAGTTTATTGGGTACTTTGATATATGTTGTCTTACATGTTGTCTTAGTTTTTACATGTTGTCTTTTGGAAAATCTCCAAATGTACATTTCAACGTTAAAAACTCAGTACCGTGGATCTTATACATTATTTTTCATGTTGTTTACATGTTTTACATGTTGTCTTTTGGAAAATCGCCAAATGTACATTTCAACGTTAAAAACTCAGTACCGTGGATAACATTATTTTTCGCCTGTATAAGGAATAAATCCATTGCATTATATATGGAAAGTCAGGTGCTGTCCACATCATATTTTTTTTATTATGTAAAGCAGAAGATATGGTATGAATTTCGTTATTAAATATTAGTCGGGAACTAAATTGTGAATTGCATAGTATACAATTTTACAAAATATATGCATTAATAATATAATATGCATTAATAATATGCATTAATAATATGCATTAATAATATAATATGCAATATATGCATTAATAATATAATTAACTTATAATAAACATATAATATAACTAACATGCCAAACTGCCGCCGTGTTCAGGCGGAGTACGATCACGTTAAACATGTGGGTCCGTAAGTCCTTCCGAGAGGTTGGTGGTAGGGGGAGGATGGTACGGTCCCTGTGGATGTCTCCCCCACTGGGTTCCGGTCTAAATTGGATGAATAAAACGAAAGTTATGGAGATTGTCGCGAAGGGCGCGGTAGCCCAGTGGTTAGCGCGCTGGAATTGCATTCGGTAGCCCCGGGTTCGATTCCCGCCACTGCCAAAACTGCAGCCGTGTGCACGCGGAGTACGATCGCGTTAAACTTGTGGATCCGTAAGTCCTTTCGAGAGATTGGTAGAAGGAGAATGAGTGTACAGTCCCTGGGGGTGCTTCCCCTACTAGGTTCCAGTCTAAATTGGGTGGCACTTCCTGGCCGTCCAAATAGTTACCTTACATATTTCTGGCAGGTCGCTCCAGCAAGTTTGCCACGGTCAGAATTTTCAAGGGTAGCGAACCGGCTGGTCGCCGAAGGCTGCTAGTTAATAATATAATTAACTTTTAATTAACATATAATATAACTAACATGTAATTTATTAATATTTATTGAGTTGTTTAACCGGTTATTAATTTAATTTCTACGTGTGCAATCACTCTCGCTTATACCATGAAATCACCAATTTGACAACTAGTAACGTACTCCATTTCTTTAGTCACACGGAAGTCACTCTTTATTAAATATTTTTACCCCAATTTGCCATATGTAATTGACAACGAACAAGAAATGACTGTCATTAAACAGTAACTCACCGTTTATTTTATTAAACTGTCATTATATGCCGGCTCAGTTTCTAACGAGTTCTGTTGTGACGTGGCTTAACAATGTATCTGTAACTATGTCGTTCTAGAGCAGTACTTTAGCAACTAAAATGGCATCACAGTATATGGGTTTCTGTGTGTATATGTCTTGTTAAAATCGCAACGGGAAAATGATATTTTAATTTCTGTACATGTTGATCTGTTAAATTTTTGAAAAGTCTTATAGAAAGTATTTAGCACATTTAACACTTGGCTGAAAATATTGTCTAAAGTATGTAATATAAATTATATTATTATAGTATAGAATATAAGGTATTATTATAGTATTATAGTATGGGATATAAGGTATGTAATATGAAGTAGACAAAATAGGAAATAATATAATAGTAGTTGTAAACATATCACACATTCATTCATTTAAAGCACTAATTTATTAGAATGTGAAATAAAAACACTAACTCCTTTACATGATTTTGTTTGTTAATTTTTGTCTTATTTTACGCCATATAGTGTCTTTGATCCTCATACTAAATGTAAAAAAAAAATCATCTGATGTGGTTAGCACATGACTTTTCCATACATAATACAATACGGCATTTCTTTCAACCTGAAAAAATGATGCACACGTTTCAACATACAATATTTATAGCAGTGAAATGTATACAGCCATTTGACGTTTTTCTGCATAATAACATGCAAATTTATCTCAAAGTGCTGAATAACTTGACAACTGGAAATATTGCAAATATCCGCTAAGCAATGTGGCTTTTATATTAAATTATGTTAGTTATTAATTCGCCATTTTGGAGTCAATTTTGTAAGTTTAGCGTCATTTTGACAATTCTGCAACATTTTCTAAAATTCGGCACATTTTCAAAAGATCATCAAGGTAGAATCACGAAATGTAAATGATCTAATGTTTTAACGGTTTTTAACACTTTACAACATAGTTGTAAAGTGTTTATGACTTTCTTTATTCTGTCTGTCTGTCTATCCGCACAGTAACTGCCGTAAAAAAGATTTTACCAAAATTGAATTTTAGTATGTTGCTGAGACGTTGAGTGGGCCATATGGGAATATAAAATAGCAATTTCGCCCAATTAGTTTTGGATTTCACGCAGGTTGAATATACGAAATACATTGCACCTTTTGGAACCTTTGTAAGCTGCCACAACTGCCACCGTGTTCATGCGTAGTACGATCACGTTAAACATGTGGGTCCCTAAGTCCTTCCGAGATGATGGTGGTAGGGGAAGGAGGGTATGGTCCCTGTGAATGCCTCCCCCACTGTGTTCCGGTCTAAATTAGGTGGCACTTCCCGGCCGTCCAAACAGTTACCTTAAACCTTTCTGAAGGGTCGGACGGTCTGGGTCTCAAGAGCAGCAACAACCTTATGGAACCTAATTTTTCATACAATTTTAGGAAATATTTAAATTATTACGCAAAATGTGTAAAAAAGAATTCCATCAAAATATGTTAAGTAGTTTTTAAAATAAAAATGAAATAATGACACCCATATTGTATGAAGCGATCACGTGACTAATTGCAGAATACAATATGACAATCATTTTTTTTTTTTTTTTTTGCTTAGTTAAAATCGTGATTTTTAAGGAATGGTTATATTTTTATTTATTGTTGCATGCGTCCTAAAACAGCTTTGTTTTTGCATATTATTTGTGTATAAAAATTTTGTGTCTACGCAACTACAATATTTTCGATTTTAAACGATCCCTAAATTTTGATTATTTATACAACATAGCCTAATTTTTACATATTCAGGACATAAATAAATGAAGCGATTGTAAGATGAGTGGTATAAGAATTTCTGAATTTTTAACGCCAATTTACTTAGCTATGGCGTCTGGAATATAAGTGATATGAATGAAATGTTCATTTATTTTACATAAAGAAGTAGACAATTCCATTGCATTGCCCTTTTTTATGAAAATTTCAGTTTCCAAGTAAAATAAATTAATGTAGTACTGTGATAATTTACAAAAATTCAACGCTGAATGTATCCATTTTAGAGATGTTAAAATAGCATTGCATTTTAGTTGGAATGTGTTTCATAATCAACGCTTATGCATGATTAATTTTTCTTGTTTACTACATGGTGAAGCAGTCAATAGTTTTTGGAACTATTTTAACGCAACTGGAAATAATTTTTAATCAATTATCCATAGATCTCAAAATTTCAAGTTTCTATTCGAGCTTCTTAAAGAGGAAAAAATAAAATGAAAGGAAATTAAAGAAAAATTTCAAATTTTTCACTAATGAAAATTGAGCCCAAAAATAAAAGCTTTTTCTTTAATGCATTTAACTTTGAAGGTTGGGGCCATGATTTTAAGAGTCATCAAAACATTAAGTCTTGCTCATATTTGGAGCCCTTAAAATAAAGGCATTTTCTTAAATGCTTTTATTTTTAGGGGATAAAAACTAAAGTTTTCGTTGTGGAAAAACAGTACTTTCGTTGTGGGGAGGGGGGGGGGGTATTTCAATCGTTTTCCGAAGGAACTAAAATCCCACTCATGTCGTTGATTCTAACGCACTCCAGATATTACGCGCATTTAATAAAAATTTCTCCCTAAATATGCAACTCTCCTAATTGACAAGGAGAAATGACTACCATTAAATAGGCAACTCAGCCTTTATTTTAATGAAATATCATTAAATTCAGGTTGATTTTCTAATGAGTATTCTGGTGACACGGCGATTTATCGTATCTCTGAAACTAATGCGTTCTAACGTGTTACGTTAAGAACTAAAATGTCATTTAAGTAAATGGGGTCTAACATGGAAAGTTGTTAAATTGGTGAAAGAGTGTAGGTACAACGTACGTTTTAGGACTTCTTACGATGTTATTAAATATGTGAGTAGTTTAGCAGAAATTACTTTGAGTAGACTTAACACTTGCTTATGAATGGAATTTGTTTAAAACATAATGGTTTTAAGGGGTTGGTGGAAGTTCAAAATGAATTATCTAACCTTGCAGAAATTTTGAAATGAATTTGGAAATATTTGGATTTCAGGAAATATTCAAATTATCACGCAAAATGTGTAAAAAAGAATTTCATCAAAATATGTTAAGTAGTTTTTAAAATAAAAATTGAAATAATGACACCTATATTGCATGAGCCAACGGCCCACGGTAGGGCCTACCGTGCTGAAAACACCGGTTCTCGTTAGATCCCCGAAGTCAAGCAGCATCGGGCGCGTTTAGTACTTGGGTGGGTGACCATCTGGGAACACCGCGTGCTGTTGGCATATTTCGGGCGCGGTAGCCCGGTGGTTCGCGCGCTGGATTTGCACGCTGCCACAACTTTTTGACTGGATTTGCGCGCTGGATTTGCGCGTTGGATTTGCGCGTTGGATTTGCACGCCGTGTTCATGCGGAGTACGATCACGTTAAACATGTGGGTCCGTAATTCCTTCCGAGAGGTTGGCGGTAGAGGAAGGAGGGTACGGTGCCTGTGGAGGCTTCCCCCACTGGGTTCCAGTCTAAATTGCGTAGCACTTCCCGACGGCCCAAACAGTTACCTTACACCTTTCTAGTAGGTGGGACGATTTGGGTCTCAACAACAACAACCCATGTTTGTTGTGTGGACTAAAATCCTAGTCACGTCATTGATTCTAACGCACTCCAGATATTACGTGCATTTAATAAAATTTTCTCCTTAAATATGCAACTATCCTAATTGACAAGGAAAAGTGACTACCATTAAATAGGCAACTCAGCTTTTATTTTAATGAAATGTCATTAAATTCAGGTTGATTTTCTAATGAGTATTCTGGTGACGCGGCGATTTATCGTATCTGTGAAACTAATGCGTTCTAACGTGTTACGTTAAGAACTAAAATATCATCAGAGTAAATGACATCTAACGTCGAAAGTTGTTAAATTGGTGACAGAATATAGGTAGCACGTACGTTTTAGGACTTCTTACGATGTTATTAAATATGTGAGTAGTTTAGCAGAAATTATTTTGAGTAGACTTAATACTTGATTATGAATGGAATTTGGTTAAAGCATAATGGTTTTAAGGGGTTGTTGGAAGTTTAAAATGAGTTATCCAACCTTGCGCAATTTTGAAATAAATTTGCAAATAAAGGGTATATGATGTCTAGTTACGATGTGAAACATATTTTTTATTATTAGTAATTTATCGCAATCCATATGAAACGGCAAATACTCCATGCCTATTAAATTTGTATATATCCTAATTTTTTCACTTTCTCATATTATAGAATAAAGTATAGTGAAGGCATTCTTTTGAAGGATTTTAATACCAATATATGTTTTATGACTTCCTGAACACGTTTTGTCTATTTTTAGTATGATGTTCGTCTGTCTGTAGTCGATTTCTTGCGTTCAGGATAGCTGCCACACATATTAATGAATTTTCATGTAACTCTGTATCCAGGTTTGATATCAAAAGATTAAGAATTAAACAGATTTTTTTTTTTAAATTCGAGCGAAAATTAAAAAATATATTCGAAATTTTATATTTCCTTAAAATGGAATGATACGACAACATTCGACATAATCATGCATAAACGAGGTTCTCTATAGACCAATGATCCTGGGAATTAACAGTTTCGATCATTGTAGTGACAAATAGGCGCGATACAATTTTTGAAACTGTGACGTCATTAGCCCTGTCGGAAGAGGGTTGGGGGGGGGACTCCCCCTCCGCTCCCAAAGGACAATTTGTCCGGTTTGGTATCAATCGATACATTTTTTCAAACCATTTAAAATGAAAGGTAACTTGCTATAATTCTAATCATTTGGACCAACAATACAGTTTTTTCAAATAAAAAAAAGAGCAATTTACTTAAAAATGGATTTTGGTATGAAAAAGTCGAGTTGAGCCACGGTCCTGTTAGTTTGTATTATTATGAAATCAATTGTATTATTTATGTAATCAGATGCATTATCATTATAAATAAAATTTAGCATGGATTTTGAAATGTAGTAATTAGTTATAGGACTGATATTACATACTAATTTCTGCATATTATTCTATATTTAATATGGATCGTTTATAAAACCAAAGAAAAAAATATTCCAACATATCGTTAAAGAGATATAAAGGAGCTTTCTTGGTTTCAATTAAAATGTAATTGGAGCGTGGATCAAATCGACTTTCTCACAGTAAAATACATTTGTAAGTAGTTTATGATTTTCTCCTGTTTTTACAAATTTTGCAAGAATTTTTTTTTTGAAAAATCTCTATTATTGATCCAATTCTCCACAATTAAGGCATGAAATTTTTCATTTGATAGGGATTGAAAAAAAGCGTTCGATTAATACCAAGTTTGACAATGTATCCACTGTAAAGTCAAATGACGTCACGAACACAAATTGTATATCGGTTATTTTTCTCCACAAATATTGAAACGGTTAACTTTTGTGGTCATTAAATCATAAATAACCAGATTTATACATAACTATATCAACTTTTGTCCTACGCTGCCATGTTTATAAAATATAAAATTTCGAATAAATTTCAAAGTTTTTACACACAATTAAAAAAAAATTCTATCCAGTACTGGATTTTTCGTTAGCGAAGCCGAATATAAAGAATGAAAATCCTATACTGTTTGTGGTAGCTATCGTAACACAAGAAATTGACCACAGATGGATGACGGAGAGACAGACATCACACTTAAAATAATCAAAACATGTTCAGAAGGTCCTAACACATACATTGGCATCAAAATCTCGAAATCGAAAGTTTTCGGAAAACCATTTTTAACATTTTACAACATAGTTGAAAAGTGTTTATGACTCTGTCTGTCTGTCCGTTAGCACGAAAACTGTCGTAAAAATGACTTTATCAAAATGAAATTTTAGTATGGTTTTCAGACGGTCTGTGGTCTATGGGAATATAAATAAATAATATCACCCAATTAGTTTTTTATTGAACCCGGATTGAAAAAATGAAATACATTGAACCCTATGGGACCTAATTTTTCAAACATTTTTTAAGCAAATTTAAAATTCACAAATTGCTTCGAAATTTTTAGGAAATATTCACATTATCCCATAAAATATATAAAAAACAATTCAGTATAATATACTAGGTAGTTTTTTAATTAAAAATTATTTAATATAGGGGAAAAAAACCAGTTCAATTAAATTCTGACTTTTGGTATATCCTCTAGAAAGAAAACAGAGATATATTATATAATAAATATCTTTCCAACAATTTGATCATTTTGTATATAAGAGAGGTTTATATTTTAAAATAAATTTGGTATATAACAATATTTCAATTTTTTTTTAATTGTATATAACTCTACATGATATACTTATTTGATGGCATTTTTAATGCACTTTCTTACGTCCTAGAGAGTTAAAATTTGGTACACAGCTTAAATTTGTTGAACATTTTATTCTACAAAAATTTGGTGGATCTGTAAATATAGATCATACATTTTTTTCGAAATGGCTTGCAAATAATCCCCGTTCACTTCTATAAATCATTGTTGTAATATTGTTAAAAATTCTGATGTGGGCAGCACATGTCTTTCCCTGCAAACTCATATTCATGTACTCTTTATGTCTTCAATAATAATTTGAGTTTATCTGCACAAAATAACAGCCATAAGTATTTTAAATGACACTGAATGTGCACGTTAAACTTAAATTTGGTTCTCATTTGATAGCTGGACTTATTGTAAAAGGTGGCGTAGCGAAAACGCGAAAAAACTAGAATATCTCAAGAACGGCTAGTCCTGGAGTAATGGGGTTTGTCTTATTATTTTTGTTGTCAAAAATCACGTATAAAATAGGAATTTAATTGATATAATTAAGCACACGTAGTCTTTTATTTTTATATTTAACGATTTTTGCAGGCCATTTCGCAAAAATAGTCAGTTCCTTTTTCCCGAATCGTACTAGAATAACCTACAAATGATTTACATACCAAATTTTGTTAAATTTGGTTTATAAATCACTTGTAGGTTATTGAAATATGATACACCTAATTTTTTAAATTTCTTTCATTAGTTTTTAGCTAGAGTGGATAAAGGCAATTTCTGCCGGCCATTTCGCAAAGAAGGCAGATTCCTTTATTACAAATCGTACTATAATCTAATGAACAGCAGGATTTCCCACAAAAAACATACCTACCAAATTTTATAAAATTCGGTCCATTAGTTTTCCAATTAGAGTGGATGTAATATCCTCACAGACACACAGAAACATACACAGATACACCCTTACACACACAGACGTCTTTTCTGGTAGGTCGGACGGTCTGGGTTTTAACAACAACAACAACACACAGACGTCTTCCTAAAAATAGTTTTTTCGTATTCAAGAAGTCCCAAAACGTGTAGATCCTTCGAAAATTCGAGTTCCGATCTTCGGCACGATTCCATTACTTTGAATACATACACACACGCACACACACACATATATATTATCTGTGTATCTGTGTATTATCTGTGTATCTAAATTCCTTGCCTATGCAACTACTATAGTTATGATTTATTATTTCTTCAACGAAGTCTAATTTTAACTTATGCAGAATGCAAATATCTCAAGCTAATATAAGGTGCGTTACATAAGAATTGCTGAGTTTTTTTCACACCAAATTATTTAGCTCTGGAGTCTGGAACACAAGTTATATGAATGAAATATTCATTGATATTGCATAGAGAATCAGATGATTTATATTTCGATACAGTTTTAAATATTTAAGTATAATAAATTACTGTAGTACTGTGATAATGTAAAAGATATCACTACTGAATGTATCATATTTAGAAATTTTTAAATGAAATTGCATTTCAGTTGGAAAGTGTTTCATAATAAATGTTTATGCATGATTGATCATTTTTGTTAAATCTTATATCCAGCCATTATCGGTAGCATATAAGCACTACCTAAATATCCCTCAAAATCAAACCCAGTCTCTGATTTAAAATAAAATATGATTGCGTCCTGATTTCAGCTTATTGATTGCAAATTATTTTTTAACACTTTACGACAAAGTTGAAAAGTGTTTATGACATTGTTCATTCTGTCTGTCTGTCTGTCTGTCCGTTAGCACGATAGCTGCCTTAAAGTGACTTAATCATAATGAAATTTTAGTATGTTGTTCAGGCAGTCTGTAGGACCTACAGGAATATAAATGAATAATATCACCCAATTAGTTTTGGATTGAATCCGGGTTGAAAAAATGAAATACATTGAGCCCTATGGGACCTAATTTTTAAAACATTTTTTAAGCGGATTTAAAATTCACAAATTGCTTCGGAAATTTTAGGTAATATTCAAATTGTTCCATAAAATATATAAAAAAAATTCAGCGAAATATAATCAGCAGTTTTAAAAATGAAAATTAAAATATTAATCACACCTCTTATATGAAGCGATCACGTGACCATGATATGAAAAGATCACATGACCAACTTCAAAATGATATATGGAATCCATCTTGTTTCATTGTTGTGATTTTTTAAGTTCTTCTTAATTCATATTGAGTGTTGTATCCGTCCTAAAACCACTTTGTTTTCACTTAAATTCTGTGCATCTACATACTGAAACAACGCAATTACAATATATTTGAGTCTAAATGATCATCCAAATTTGATTATTTTTACAGCGAAGCATATTTTTCACTTATGTAAATTGTAAACAGCATAATATGCTGTTGATGTTGAAACCCAGACCGTCCGACCTACCAGAAAGGTGTAAGTTAACCGTTTGGAGGGTGGGGAAGTGCCACCCAATTTAGACCGGAACCCAGTGGGGGAGGCATCCACAGGGACCGTACCCTGCTTCCCCTACCACCAACCTCTCGGAAGGACTTTCGGACCCACATGCTTAACGTGATCGTACTCCGCATGAACACAGCGGCAGGTTTGGCAGTGGCTGGAATCGAACCCGGGCCAACCGAGTGCAACTCCAGCGCGGTAACCAATGGGCTACCGCGCCCACAGCATAATATGTAAAATGAGTTGTATAAGAATTGCTGCATTTCTTTAACGCAAAATTATTTAGCCCATGCAGTCTGCATAGCTGATATGAATGGAATATTCATTGATTTTACAAAGAGAAGGACTATTTTTTTGGTGAAATTTTAAGCATAGAATTTGATTACTTGTAGCTCCATGGTCTTAATTTTTAAATAAAATAAATTATTATATAATATTGTGAAGAATGAAATGAATGAGAAAATGTTATGAATGAAATGCTGTTTTTATAGAGAGATCTAGGCGTGTTATTTTTTCTGTGACGTCATTTGAATGAATTTCAGTTGTTTTCTATGAAGTTTTCAAATATAATAAATTATCGTAATATTATGATAGTTTTAAAAATATTACTGAGGAATGTATCGCATTTTAGAGATGTTTAAACCAGGCAATTTATATTTCAATGCCGTCATTTTAATGAAGTTCATTTTTTTCGATGAAGGTTTAAGTTTTCAAATATAATAAATTAATGTAGTATTGTGATAAGTTTTAAAATATTTCCGAGGAATTATTGCATTTTAGACTTGTTTAAATAAAATTGCATTGAAGTTGGAAAGTGTTTCATAATCAATGCTTTAAGCGTGATTGATCTTTCTTGTTTCTCTATACTGCATGTGAAAATAAATGTATTGAAATTCCTAAAAGTATATCAATCACTAAGTATTACATATTATTTTATATTTTAATTTGTAGTGTTTTCAAAATCTATAACATATGCAGTGCGCAAAAAAGTATAAGGACAACATATAATTGAATGAAAACATACTTTATTTTTACTTTATCAAAATGGATTTTTTATATTTCTGACCTCTAATATGAGAATATGCAATAACTTTTACAACACTTAAAACATCACATATGAACCGTACAAAAGGTGACCTTATAAAGATTATCACTAAAGAAAATATAGAAACAAGAAACATCAATTGCTTAAAGCATTGAGTATGAAACACTTTCCAACTTCAATGCAATTTTATTTGAACATCTCTAAAATGCAATACATTCTTTGGTAATATTTTAAAACTTATCACAATAATAAATTAATTTATTATACTTGAAAACTTAAACCTTCATCGAAAAATATGAACTTCATTCAAATGACGGCATTGAAATATAAATTGCCTGGTTTAAACATCTCTAAAATGCGATACATTCCTCGGTAATATTTTTAAAATTATCATAATACTATAATAATTTATTATATTTGAAAACTTCTTTGAAAACAACTGACATTCATTCAAATGACGTAATAGAAAAAATAACAAGCCTGGCTTTCTCTCTATAAAAGCAACATTTCATTCACAACACTTTCCCATTCATTTCATTCATCACAGTACTAAAATAATGTATTTTATTTAAAAACTTAAGACCATGGAGCTACAAGTAACTAAACTCTATGCTTAAAACTTCATCGAAAAAAGTCGTCCTTCTCTCTGTAAAATCAATGAATATTTCATTCGTATCGCCTATGCAGACTCCATGAGCTAAATAATTTTGGATTAAAAAAATACAGCAATTCTTATACAACTCATCCTACATATTTTGCTGTTTACATTTTACATAAGTGAAAATAGGCTTCGTTGTAGATATAATCAAATTTGGATGATCATGTAAACACAAATATATTGTAGTTGCGCTGTTTCAGTATGTAGATGCACAGAATTTAAGCAAAAATAAAGTGGTTTTAGGACGGATACAACACTCAATATGAATTAAAAAGAACTTTAAAGAGACAAGATGGATGCCATATTTCATTTTGAATTGGGTCATGTGATCTTTTCAAATCATGGCCACATGATCGCTTCATATAAGAGGTGTAATTATTATTTTAATTTTTATTTAAAAAACTACTGAATATATTTTCCAAATTTTGTTTTATATATTTTATGGAATAATTTGAATATTACCTGGAAATTTCGAAGCAATTTGTGAATTTTAAATCCGCTTAAAAATGCTTGAAAAATTAGGTCCCATAGGGTTCAATGCATTTCATTTTTTCAACCCGGATTCAATCCAAAACTAATTGTGTGATATTATTGTGTGACATTATAAAAGAATGAGATCAACCCCATTACACTAGGACTAGCCGTTCTCGAGATATTTTAGTTTTTTCGTATTTTCTCTACGCCACCTTTGAAAATAAGTCCAGTTACCAAATGAGAACGAAAATTAATTAAGAATGAATTGAAGTTAATTAAAATAAAGATAACATGGATCTGCAGGGAAAGTCATGTGCTGCTCACATCAGATATTTTTATAAGCTTTGAAAATTTAAGTGTTTATTTGTATCAAAACAGGTCGGTTGTGTTATAAATTGCATTCAATTCTGATGATTCCTTCAGGGTGTTGCAATTTTTACAATTAGAAGTACTATATATAAAAGAGAACATTTTTAACACATGATACTGCTCATTGCGAATTATGGAAGAAATATTTTATGCCTATATCGAAGTTTTTGTATTTACTTGTTTTAATTGATATAAGTACTTTGCTGTTCTTCCTGTAAAGTAAGCCATTCAGAAAGAAACACTTCAGAACGTGCTTTCTTAATTCGTTAGTCATCTAACATTTAATATAAGCATTCTATTTCAATATGCGCTTGAAGTTATCAATTATTAGCAACTGGGAAATGACTGTCATTAGACAGGTAAGGCGACTTTATTTTAATGATCTCTCATTAAATGTATGTCCAGTTCGAAATGATTACCATGGTGACGTAGCGATTAACCGTATTTCTGGAGCTACTCAGTTCTGAAACGGTAAGGTTAGGCAACTCAAATGGCATGATATTTAATAGGGTTCAACGTCGAATGAAACATTTGGTTTAAATTGCAGACGGAAATAGATTAATCTAGAACGGATATAAATAATTCTCGGACAAATATAAGTAATTATGGAATATAAATAATTCTAGGTCAGATATAAATTTCTAGGAAAATAGGATGGTACTAGTGTGTACATTTTTAATCATTAATAATGATAATAGTTTTGTAACACCTATTAGTAGACTTTAATTATTTGTCTGTCAACTGGTTCATAGGAGTAAAATGCAGCTTCCGTTGTCAAAACAGACCGGAGCACCAAAAGATGGAAGACTGTCTAGGCTCCAAGTGGTGTTCTTTTTAGTCTGGTACCTACCCTTCGACCTGCCCAGCTAGGGAGACCCTACCAGTTCTAATGAAATGCACTTTCAGTGGATCCCGTCCCATGTGGATATTCACGGAAACGAACTGGCGGATTCCATTGCTAGGGATGAGCTGGATCTTCCGGTTCCTGCTGCTGAGGAGCTTACTTACCTGGAACTATTCTCGAGGTAAGAGGCCCAAAACAAAGAAAAATGGCTTCTGTCTCCCTCTCACTGCTGGTATAGGGGGAATAGACCAGGACTTTCTCTGTCTCTTCCTTGTGACAGGCAACTCAACACGTGTCTATCCCGGCTAGCCAGTGGACACTTGAAAGGCCTGTTGTATTCTGGAGGCCCAAAAACTTTTCCCATTTGCACTAAGTACCGGCAGGTCCAGGCTTCGCCAGAACATATTTTGGACTGTCTCGGGCTGGACAGGGAGGACATTTATGGTTCTCCCCTTTTCGTATCGGATTTTATTAAAGTCAAAGGTTTTACTGATCTGGTCTGACTCCGTCAGACCAGATGGGAGATTAGCAACAACAACAATTATTTGTCTACTCATTTATTTGCTTACTGAAGAAAAAATGTATACGGTATGAAATGCAGTAAAGTTTGCGTACTGCCAGGTAAGCCAGTTTTGGGAATCTAATAGTAGGTTGTGTTTTAACTATAGATAAATGAACTATCGTGTCAGTATCTCATTGTCTTAACCCTTTAAGCGTATCATTTATTTCCCTTCGCTCGCACTGCAGTGGGAAGTTTTTTTCTCTCATACCCTTTTCCCCTTTGATTGCTCGTTGAATGAGAAGGTGTTTTGCTGAAATTAGTATTAAGTAAATAAACATGTATAATTGCAGAAAATAAATAAAGAACATACAATTCCAATTTTTAATAGGTCCTCTTGGTGTGATAAATTTTAAAACATGGAATGTAACAAAGATCAACTTCACAGTCTGGACAACATGTCCTGGTTTATTTCCTGAGCTTCTTGCCAGTTTTATTGAATGCATAACATACAACACATCGCCTAGTTGGATCTTTGTTGCAAGGTGTAAGATAACTTACGCTTTGCTGAAATAAGAAATAAAGCATTTGAGGCCGCCATTGCTTTGAATGTGAAATCCCAACAAAACTGCCATTGTTTTAGGAGAGTTTAGGAAATACTGTCTCTGATAAAATTTAGTTTGTAGGACCGCTATTGCAATCTAGTTGTTGTTGTTGAAACCCAGACCGTCCGACCTACCAGAAAGGTGTAAGGTAACTGTTTGGACGGTCGGGAAGCACAATATTGCCATCTAGTGTAAAAGATTGCAAACAAAGTTAATATCTCATAAAAAATCATATGACGTGTTATTTCCGCCAAACACACACAGGAGTCCCGGCTTTAAAAGTGCATGAGGAGTCTACCTCGTCAAACCCGCTTAGCGGTAGTGCAGTGCATGACGAGTTGAACTCGTCGACAGCGCTTAAAGGGTTAATAATAAAATGCTGTATGCATACTCTTAATAATGTATTTACCAAAGTTTTTATTTCCTCATACTATAGAATATAGTTTAGGGAAAGTATGGCTCTCATGAAAATTATCGATTTCGTAATTTTGGTGCCAATATACGTTTTAGCACCTCCAAAACATTTTTTGACTATTATTAGAATGATGTCCGTCTGTCCGTCTGGTGTGCACGTTTGGTGTACACATCTGGTGCACCGAATTTTTAATGAATTTTCACGAAACATTACATTCCTCTTTGATAACAAGAAAATCTAGTACTAGGTAGAGTTTTTCGAAATTTATGCGAAAACTTCGAAATTTATTCCAATATCGGATATTCTTTTTACGTGTAAGCATAGTAGAAAAATTGACATAATTATGCATAAAAGAGGTTATTTATGGTTTAATGATTACAAAACTTAACAGTTTCAATCATTGCAAATAAAAATAGACTCGATACAATTTATGTGTTCATAACGTCATTTTGAGTTCGTGACGTCGTAATGGGGCAATTTACACTCCCCTAGATGATACATTGTTATACTTGGTATCATTCGAAAGATTTTTCTCAAGCGCTTGAAAATGAAGTGTGACATGCCATAATGGCGATCATTTGGACCAACGTTGCAAGACGTTACAACAGTTTTCAGGATTTTTTTCTTGCAAAATTTGCCAAAAAATAAATAAATAAAATACATACAAGGTACTTGAAATTTTTTTCTGGTATGAGAAATTCAAGTTGATCCAAACTCCAGGGAATTTTATAACTGGATAAAAACAATAATAACTTAAAGAGCCGAACAATTGATCTCACTTAATTTCGTGAAGTTCCACATAATCCTTATAAGTTTAGATTCAGAAACCAAGGTTGATTTTAACAAAAAGATGCTGAATATCTGCATATGTGTTGCAAACCAGATTATTCGCTTAGTGTCTTATTACTCCCTTTATATACATCGTATAATGAATAAGGAAAGTATTGTGACTGGGTCGAAAATTCGAATTCGAGTTTTCGACGGGAGAGCACGTTTCAAGCATCTCTGAAGACGAATAGAACATTATTAGGTGATGTATGTGTGTGTGTGTGTGTGTGTGTCGTCTGTGGAGACGATATCTAATGAACGAATGTAGCGATTCAGATGAGATTTAGTACAGATTTAGTGAAATCTCATTCCAAGCATCCCTGAAGACGAATCGAACATTTTTAGGTGATGCCTCTGTGTGTGTGTATGTGTCCGTGAGTCTGTGGAGACGATATCTCACGAAGGAATGGAGCGATTCGCGTGAAATTTAGTACAAAAATTGAATCCTTGAATACTGGAAGCATATTATTGTTTTTTAAGCGCAATCGAATGTAACCAACATAAATTTTCGAGTGGAATTTTGAAAAAATCATTAAAAAATCAATCTTCAACTAAATCAAATCAAAAATCAATCAATCAAGACGTTTCTCATGTAATTTTTCTTAAAGAAAGATTGACATAAACATTAGAGAGCTAGCATGAACCGTTCTCGAGATATTGCATAATTTTAAAATAGATTTATCAAAAAATCCCATAAATTATAAAAATATTAAATATTGTGACATTTGTTTACTTATCATATGTAATATCATGCAATTAATTTGGTATCATCATTCTTGTGGTTCTAGTTCGTTCCATTCATGAGAAAAGAGACTTTGGATAATACTTTTGTATTGAACGCCAATAGTCATGTATCTGCTATAAGAATAACTTATTTCTCCGTCCAAAAACCGCGCTAGATTTTGGCGACAAATTTAGCGGAATGTTGGCAACTTGGCGACTTTTTAAATTATGTCAAATTAACCGAAATGACTCCGAATTGATAAAAATGACGCTAAATCAATGAAAATGACGACTAATTAACGAAAATTCCATATCCGGGAAAGAATATAAATATCTACTATAAGAATAACTTATTTTTCCGTATATAATCTTTGTCAAAATTTTCGTTACGAATTTGCCTGAATATCTCTAATTTGCTGACTTTTTAAAAGTTGCCAAATTGACGAAAATGTCACCCAATTGATAAATCTTATAGAACCATATTGATGAAACCCACGCTAAATCAATTACATGACGACTAATTGATGAAAGTTCAAAATCTTGGAAAGAACATAAGAGTAGTCTATAAGAATAACCCACTTCTCCGCCCGTCTGTAACGTCTGGCGAGAAATTTAGAGGGGCGTCGCCAACTTAGCGACTATTTTAAATATTACCAAGTAGCAGAAATTACGACAAATTAATAAAAAGGACGCCAAAAGGTTTCGCAAAAGCTGATTTCCGTCATATGACGGACAAAACTTCTAGTATATATGAAATGCACTTTACTCCGTTTGTCTGTAACATTTGGTGATGCATTACGGCAAACATGGCAAATAATCTAGCAAAATATCATCAACATGGCGATATGTCGCCCCAAAATTGACGATATTATCGTCAAAATTCCAAAAATGACTCTAAATTAATGAAAATTACCCCTAATTGATGAATTATTTATTAAAATATTTTAATATATGGTGTGATATCGGTACCAAATTGCAACACGGAATGTCACCAAGTTTTAAGTGCCGGAATTATTAAATTGAATAGCTAAATGTATCAATCACACCAATTGTGATAGAGCCAATATTAAAATATGGATTAACTTGTGTGATCAAGTGGAAGTACCTTTTCATACTGACCCAGTGGTTCGTCATCCCTGGTGATGGGCGCCAGGCCTAGCCAATAGCTGGAATATTAAAATATGGCAAGGGAGACGTACATTGAATGATTACCAACTTTTGATATTAAATTCTTTACTTTAATATGTTACATTATATATATATATATATATATATATATATATATATATATATATATATATATATATATATATATATTCAAGGCTATCATAACAAATGCATATATCAAATTATATATCAATTATATTCTTTTAAATACTTTAACAAACTTTTCTGTTTCACAAATTTCGATATCAAATAACCTGCATTACAAAACATAATTCAGCATTTGAAGGTACTTCATATTAACAATTTTAAACTTAATACCTTTTTATATGGCTTGGAACTGACATCCTATTAATAAAATAGATAAAAGAGCCTCTTGAGCAAGTTCGTGTAAATCAGTTCATCCTGTTTAGTTCGATGGGCATAAAAGCCGATGTTCCATCAGTTCTCAAAAATTACTATATAATATTATCTTTGTTGAATCAAATAAAAATATGTTATTTATACTTCTTAATTCCAGTCCAGGCAGGTTTGCTTATATCTAAGAGCCAAGTTTTTTCAAATAAATCTTTTCTTAAAAATATTAAATTTTACTTAAAATAATACCAGATGATTTTAGTCTTCATAAAACTATGGCCAATGCGAGATGGAATACCAATTCAAATTTTGATCTTTGAAATTTTTAAATTTTATGAAATTTGGATCCGACCGTCCGTAGGTCCATCTCGTATGCTTCCTTTGTTCCATTTCCTCGAAACGATAGCGTCTTTCACACACACCGCTACCCTCGTGACGTCAGCAAAACATCACGCACTTCAAAATTATTCTATCCAAGGCGACAACACGTACCGCCTTTCCAACCGACAGAGGTACGGCTCAGATCTAGAGCCTTAAAACCCTCTCAAACTTTATTTTCCCAGGCGCCGAAATAAAACCAAACAAAAACTAATACAACTACACAAACAACGGTCTCTCAAAACGGGGAAGTGAAAAACGCAAAATGAAAGTTCAGGACAGACAACGTGCGGATTCTTTCGCGCTCAGAATAACATTTAAATCAGAATATATAATACAATTACATTCAGCACGAAAATACACTTAAATCAGAAAAATTGAGAATTTATAATAGACCGACACGACTATGGATTATATCTCCTATTGAGAAAGCTATCGATATTGATAATTGCTTATTTAGAGTTCCGCGAAATATAAGTTAATTGTGTACTTTGAAATAATTTTACATGTTATCTTCCGGAAAATCCCCAAATATACAATTCAACGTTAAAACCGCGGATCCTATATATTATTAGTACCGTGGATCTTATACATTATTTTTTTACTGTAAAAATAGTAAATTCAATGCTTTATATAAGAAAAGCCATGTGCTGCCAACATCATACTTTTTCAAAGTCAAGAAGGTTTTGTTATATTGAATTTTTATTAATACACCAATTAGATATGCTACACAAATAATATTTTAAATGCAATGAAAGCTCTGTAAAAATTATGAAAACCATTTTGCAAAAATTATATAGGTTCTGCAATTTTCGAAACGTACCAAAATGAAATCAGAACCTGGGTAACCCGCATGTGACTTATCTACCAAATTTTGTGAAATTTTATGAATTAATTTTTCACATAGAGTGTATACATAATACATTGTAAAGACAGGCACACACACACAGACGTCATTCTAAAATTAGATATTTCAGCTTTTAGAGCCCGTCAAAAACTCGAAATGCTCGAAATGACTCGAAATATCACTGTGGGTCTTGAACTTATTTATTTATTTCGACCTAGACCTTGCGACCTACCTGAAGGTGTAAGGTAAGGTATCTGTTTGGTGGTCGGGACAATGCCACCCAATTTACACCGGAATACAGTCGGAGCTACATCTACAGGAAGCGTACCCTCCTTCCCCTACGACCAACCTGTTGGACGGATTTTCACATCCATATAAATACCCGTACTCCACATGAACATATGGATAGGTTACTTCAACCCTCCGCGGCAAGTTGGGGGTTTATGCCATCTACAAAGGAGGGAGGAGAATGGTGATATGTTCTTGTAAAATTTGAAAAAAAAAACACAAAAGAAAAAACATTGATTCTGGTATGAGAAAGTCGAGTTGAGCTACACTTTAGTTAATTTGTTACACATTCTTAACAATATAACGTCACTTTCGATATAAACTCCCGTTTCATACCCGTCACACGATTTACTCTGTAACCTGCACCCTAAGATGTGTTACATGAGGCGCCTAAAATATTTTTCTTGCTGCCGCTGCAGGTACCAGCTATTCCATGCTAATGAAGAACTGAAATGTAAGTGCTAAATCGGTCTGTGAATGCTATAATGGGAGCACATACGTGAAATTATTTAGTATACTTAACATATCCAAGCTTAAAATCGAATCACTTTTCTTACATATTTTACATTTAATTTTAAAGAACAGCAAAAGCGATAAAATAAGTTGCTTCTCAAACTTGTAAAACTTTTCATTCCATAAACTTTTTATACTAGTCGTAAATTATCTGCCCAGTTTATGCTTTCCAGTACACACGTTTAGTATCGATATTTCTTTTATGTCGTGAAAAGTACTTTAATGTACCCAGGTATGGAGGAAGTTTATGATAATAAATGAAAAATTGTTCTCCTTCTCTTGAGCTCTAGAAAAATTTATCCGAAAAGGAATTCACATTGGTAAGAATTTCTCTGGAAATAAGTATTTAAACGGAAAATTGGAATGACTGTAACTGTTTTGATATTCTAAGAAGTATATAGTTTTAAATTATAAGTCTAGTTTTAGGGATTCAAGGTATAGTATTTATTGACGAAGTTAGCTCTTTTAGCTTCTAAAACTAGTATGTTCGTTTTTTCTGTCCTACTGATTTTCGTATCTGTTTAGAAACGGTTAATTGTACAGCTGATTCGGATGAAAATTGTAAATTTGAAAAGCAATTACTTGCATTCTTTAATTTAAAAGGTCACTTATGGCTGTAGTTTTAATTACTAAACAAAAAAGATCAAACATGCATAAAGCATTGATTATAAAACACTATCCAACTGTAATTTTATTTAAACATCTCTAAAATACGATACATCCAGAGGCGATATTATTTTAATTATGAAAGAACTACAATAATTTATTTTACTTGGAAAATTAAAACCATGGAAAAATACTTTCTGACTCCATGATTAAAACTTTATTCAGATTTTATTCAACTGACGTCATTAAAATATAAATCGTCTGGCTCGCTATGTAAAAGTAGTGAGTATTTCATTAATGCACTCTGATTCTAGACTCTAGAGTTAAGTAATTTTGCGTAAAAAAGAAAATTCAGCAATTCTTATACAACTTATCTTACAATCACTTGTTTACGTTTTACAGTCATTAAAGTTAGACTTCGTTGTAGAAATAATCAAAGTGTGATGATCAGTTAAACTCAAACATATTGTAAGTGATTTGGCGCAGAATACAGATGCACAGAAGAAACGCAAAAATAAATCGGTTTTAGGAAGAATGGAACACTAAATATAAATTAAAAATAACTTTAAAAATCTCGATTTTGACACAAGACGGATGCCATATTTCATTTTGAAGTGGGTAACACTACCCCTTCATATTATATGGTCTCTGTGGTAAGGTGAAATTTACTTACATACAGTACTACTACCCATAGTGTCCCCCAGTTGAACCAATAAAAGTATAGTAGGATCCGGAATGGTCAAAGTGCATTGCGTTACACTAAAATAAACAGTCGATTTTTGTGGCCACTAACACATTTATTAAACACATGAAATTTTCAGCTGGACAATAATAATAAAATACACAGTTACATTACACTCAGCTTGACCCCCAGCTTGACCTCGTGGTGTACGGGCTAACTAATCTATTGCAATCAATTGCTCATTATTTTTAAATTCAAGTAGTGCAGTGCAGAAATTTTTCACAGCTTAAATTAATACTAACACTTGAATTATATGTATACACAAATAACACATGATAATTCAATTGAACTTAATATTTACGATACCTCCTCCCTGATGAGATGCCTAGTAATCCAACAATTGATCTGCCACAGATCCTGATGAAGAGGTCTCGGTTATTCACTTAAAAACACAGTCCGTACGGATGCAATGTTTGTTGCCCGTATTCATCGACAGAGTTCGCCACAATCTCCTCCTCCCAATTATCGGTTTGGCTCAGCGATCTGTGAAGGGAGATATACTCTGAACGGTCGATCCCGTTCTTGCAGTCCATACAATTAGCACTGCTGAAATGTAGTCAGAGAGTCCAAAGGGTAGCCCACTCTACGCCGTTTATATACAGAAATGCAAGGTACTGCGTCGCAGAATTGACTCGCTGCTTCAATGATCGCCACCGCCCGAACAAGGCTGTACTCGGTCTGTTTCCGTCCTAGTGGATTCTGCTAAGATAAGACATAGACTTAAATTGCGGAATAGTTAAGTTAGGTTACGCGTTACCTTAAGTGTAGGTACTCGTAGTCAGGTATAAAATGCGCTGTTTCCCTGCTATTGTCATGGAACTGCCGCTCGAAAGAAGTGGCGACGAATAGCCTAAAAATGCGTCGCAGATTTTCGAAACGGGCTTCAAACAAGTGCACAGCCACACTTGGACCTTTCCTCACGAGATCCGAATTTAGTCAAATTTTACATTTAAAAAAAAATCTGATGTAGGTAACACATGACTTTCCTTATATAATGCAATGAATTAACTACTTTTACAGTTAAAAAAATGTTATTCTTATAGTAGATTCTTTCCAAGATATTGAATTTTCTTCAATTAGTCGTCATTTTCATTGATTTAGAGTCATTTTTATCCAGTTGGCAAGATATTTGTTAATTTGGCAACAATTAAAAATGTTGCCAAGTTGGCGACATTCCGTCAAATTCGTCGTCAAAATCTCGCCAAGCGTTATGGACAGAGAAATAAGTTATTCTTACAACAGATAAATGACTATTGGTGTTCAAATACAAAAGTATTACTCAAAATATATTTTTTCCTGAATGGAACCAGCTAGTTCCACGAGAATGATGTCACCAAATTTATCGCATGGTATTACGTATGAAAAGTGAGCATGTTTCTCAATAGGAAATATTTTTTTTTATTTTATATGACTTTTTGATATTTGTTTTGAAAAATGTGCAATATCTCCTGAACGGTTCATGTTAGCATCCTAAAATTTATGTCAATCGTTTTCTAATGAAAAATTACATAAGAAATGTCTATTTGCGTAACTTTATTGGCGGTTTTGATTTTTTGACGATTTTTTCAAAATTTCACTCGAAAGTTTAGGGTGGTTCTGAACATTCGATTGCGTATAAAAACAATAGACCTCCAGTGTTTACGGATTGTGATTTTTGTACCATATTTCGTTCGAATCAGTCCATTCTTTCGTCAGTTATCGTCTTCACAGACTCACTGACGCACACACACACATACTTTCACTCAGACACACACACACACACACATGACTTCAAAAATGCTTGATTCATGATCAGGGATGTTTGAAACGTGCTCTCCCGTCGAAAACTCGAATTCGAATTTTCGACCCCATCACAATACTTTCCTTATACATTATGTATATAAGGAAAGTAAAAATAGTTCCTTCAGATTTTTGAAACTGGGGAACAAAATTTAGGAGTGTCATTGTTATTCTAATTTTTATTTAAAAGACTACCGAACATATCTTGCTGAAATTTATTTTATATATTTTATGGAATAATTTGAATATTTCCTAAAAGTTTCGAAGCAATTTGTGAATTTTCATTTCGCTTAAAAGATGTTTGAAAATTTAGATCCCCTAGGGTTCAATGTCATTTGTTCAACCAGGTTCAATCCAAAACTAATTGGGTGATATTATTCATTTACATTCCTATAAGTCCCACAGATAATCTCAACAACATACTAAAATTTAATTTTGATAAAGTCCGTTTTAAGGCAGTTATCGTGCGAATAGACAGACAGATAGACAGACAGAATGAACAAAGTCATAAACATTTTTCAAGTTTGTT